>CM026202.1:14540390-15140390 GCA_014839995.1 Xenentodon cancila
TTAGTGTACTGCAAATATTTATGCATTTAATGTTTATCTCGCTTTTTAGTAGCTGAGTGCAAACAAGGCTTCGACTGTGTACCGTCTCATTAGTTAGCTGAGCATAGTTTAATTTTGAATCCTGAGTATTGATGCGCATGGAGCCGTAAATATGAAGTGAACTCTCTGTGTTTTGTAGAATGCACCGACACCATTTTTGGGGAAACTACTCAAGACATTAAATCATCTGCTAATAAAAATTACAACATTTTATCTTGAAAAGCATGCTTGCATTTATAGCAATTCATACCTCTTCTGAGGCCTTGCGTAAGGCTGGCACGTTGTTGACGTTAACTTCAATACTGCCAAACACAGAAGCAAACATCTTCAGCATGAGCCAGCCCACGAATCTAGCCGGGGGACGGTGTGATGAGGCATTTCAGATGAAGGGGGAGAAGACAAAAATGAATGACTGCGAAGATGGAAGTTAAGGATAGAATGCAGAGATGCTAAGTAGCTGGCAATGTTGTGAGAAAGGCCAAAGTTAGTGCAAAAATGTAAATGAGATTCAAGTAAGTAAGACGTAGTTGGCAAAAACAGGGATGACTGATGGCATAGAGAGGAGGAAGACTGGAAAGCAGTAAATAGGAAGTGGTGTGAGGATGACAGCTGCAGGTAGTGATAAAGTCTGCAGCTGTAAATGACAAAGAATGAGATTATGAAAAAGAAATTCCTTAGTCCAAAAGACAGCCAAAAGAGGGGGGAGGGCAAGAAGTTTCAACTCCATTTCATCAGACATTTACAGAATTTCTAACACCGTCTGTGGCTGCAGGAGCAAGACCTTAACACCTCACAGGTCCAAATTTAAAATACGGCTGCCATCTTTTCATCTGAGACAACTGAAGTGGTCACATGTCCTCCACTGTTCGTGGATTTGTTTATGTCTCACCTCCTGCCAGTCATCTCCAGGAGCGTGATGAAAGCCTCACAGGTAGTCATGCATGTACAAGCAGTCACATTTGAAGCAAAGCAAACTCACAAACATCATACAGGTCTGGTGGTGCGTGAGGCATATCTGTGTTTGGCTTTCTGAGGTGGTATCGGGTGTGGAAACAGAGCCTTCTGTTGCTTTTCTGTCTATGCTGTTTCTTTCTGGTTTTTTATAAAGTAACCAAAAGGCAAGAATGATTTATGCATCCACATTTCCACATCTAAACACTCCGTTTGTGTAGACAATATTATATTACTGTCAGAACACATGAGAGGGTCTTAGCAAGGCAGGAAACTTCCTCAGTGTAATTATTAATTAAACAGTATTCAAAAATGTCTGAGGCAAAAAGTCTTAATTAAAAAGCTGTATGGATTAAAATAAGAACATTTTAGTTAGAGAGAAAATGTAATCAGCAGCCTGCTACTCTGTTGCTTGGGCTTAGATGAAAATAGTGATTTACTTTGCAAATATGGTGCACTATTTTGCCTCTGTCCCCAACAGCTTCGATTCTCCAACCTCAGCTGCAGCTTATGACTATCATCAATTAATACAATAAAATACTGAAGGCAACATGCATTATTGAATCCTTAGACTTTTTTTTCTTTTTCAAACGTCCAGTCTATAATAGGTTCTTAATTTTATGCATTTGATGGGCACTATTTTCCAAAACAGCTCTGCTGATCGCTTCAGGTACAGGAATAGATGCAGTTCGACAGACATTCAAAGGTGTCCTTGATCATTACAATGGAAAACATGTCTGCCAGTTGCTCATTAACATGTTTGACAAAGTTTATGGATGTCTACAGAGTTAATAGCAAACAGTAAGTAGTTACAAAAGATCCTTATAAGTTATAAAAGATCCTTTTCATAAATGCTACATAAGCGTTTAACAGTTTTGTGCATTTTCATTGGGCTTAATGCTGAAAATTCAAAAATGAAAATAGACTTTCCACAGGAATAGTAAATTTAGGGTCTAAGCATCTCTACTTATAAATGTAGTTGCAGAAGTTTTAACAGAGGAAAAGACTGTTCTTTAACACAATAAAAAAACAAAAACTTTTTGCATTTTGAGTAAGATTGTGGAAAACAAGCAGAATCTGTAAATTAAAACAGTGTTAAGCTCATTCACTGATGCTGTATATTCTAGTAATTTAGGGATATTTCTACAAAAGGTTACACGGTTCATCTTAGGATTCATATTTTTCTTTTCTAAAAAAATAATCATCTGTGAACCCCTTGCTTTTCCCAGTCTCCACACAAACCTTAAGAGGCCAGAGGAAATGCAGGTGTTAAAGAGGGGAAGAAAGGGTGAGAGAGGACTGAGCTGCCGTTGGCCGTCGACCCCCTCCGGTACGTTAAGGTCTGCAGTGAACGCCGCCCTAACCCTGAAACACAGTCACAGGACAGCCTGGCTGAGATGGCACAAAGACTCGTTTGTGCTGCACTTGGACAAACATCCGCCTTCCAGTAAGAAAACAACAACAGCCTCCCTGAGTGACACTGTTACATAAAGCTTAAACTCAATTATACAGGAGGAGGGAAAACAACAGATACAAACTGACGACTTGGTGACAACGATAGGGCAAGTGTGAACATCGTCCCAAGTTATCCCATTTCTCTTCCTTCACCGCACAAAACCCATGATAGGCTCCATTTTCTGTAATGTTGTTTGTGTGTCTTATCTCCTTTCATTCTCATCCCTTCCTTCATCGCAGAGCTCCATCAGTCGTTTCCTTTGCCATCTCTCTCCCTATCATTTATTTACCTTCCTCTGGCATCTCTACTCCCATCTCCCCCCCTCCTTCATGTACCTGTTGCTCTGATAGATTCTCTCTAGCCTGTTGCCAACAGGACTCTCATAAACCTTGCACCCAATTACAAACAGGGCACAGCACACCTTCCGCACCAGCCAGCCTCGGTATCTGCAATAAAAAAGGATACAAGCACAGTTCACGGATAGAAGCTTTGGTCAGTTTGCAGGCAACACTTTATATAAATTAGTCTGAACACTGTGTTTACCATTCCCACCTAGTGTGCGTTTCGTTGACATTCAGCAAGTTGCGGGAGCCAAGCCAGGATTTTTGCCCGAGTGTCTTTCGCTGAAAAAATTACAAAAATGTACAAATGATCTGGAGGTTATAATCAAGCGACACCATACAGCAGTTGAGCTTTAACGTGTGAAAAAGAAAAACAAAAAAAAAAAAGTAAATAAGGAAAGCAGCTTCTTTACAAAATGAGAACAGACACTACATGTAAAATAAATGTAGGGCAAATTTTCCCAACATATTCCAATACCAAAAAATCAGCGTGTAATGAAAAAGGGCGAGTATGGAAGAACTGCAGGTGAAAAAAGCAATAAACCAGACTGATACACACTTTTTTCCAAATGATGTGAGACCGATTTAAGTCAGTCAGTCAGACATTGATGCATTGAATTAGTTAACATGCAGGCATTTTTTTTATTGATTTAAGTTATCTTTACCTTGATCACAATGATTCAAATAGTAGAAGCAGTTTACATTGCAGATGTAGTTTTCCTATTTACAGGATTTGCTTCTCATCAGCATGTCAGTCCAATTAATCTCTCAAGTTTACATCTATAATGCAATCAAGATGAAGAAATGCAAATGACATTTTTAATACTATATTTTCATTGCTGTAAATCCACTTGAAAATAGTGACATTTATGTGTGACTGAGTGATTTTATTCCAAAAAAGAAAAACAAAGGTCACCCTGCTTGACCCTCTGGGCGACTGTACAACTTGGACTAACATGACAGACAGAAAGAGAAAGCAAAGCCAGCACATTGATATGGCATTGGTTTTACGGTGGATGCCCTTCCTCATACAACCCTGCCCATGTATCCAGGATTGGGACCAGCATTATAGTAACACACAGGCTTGTGACCCCTTCGTGACTGGGGAAATGGAGGTAATGTGTGGTTCCGCATCCAGCCTGGGAATGGGGATTGACCGCCCTTCCGTTTGGAGGGCAGCCAACTTTAGCATTACTACAGCTGCCACACTAAAAGGAAATTAAATGGTGAGCCACAAATGCTTTAGAGTGGAAAAAGTAAGAAGAGTTGATCAAATTATCTATATAGTGAGAAAAGGTGCTTCCTTTATAATCCCCTTTAGAATAAAATTACAGCTACAGCTGTTTTTCTTTTCCCATTTTTGTGGCTTTTTATCTCCCATTTTAAATTTTTTCAACAAAATCAAATAAAACTTTTATGAGAAGTAAATAGGAGCTAAATTTGTTACTTTAATCTGAACACTGAAGATCCCAGTCTGGATCCTTCGTTTTGGAGCATTCCCGACACGTTCTTTACATCATTTTGTTAATTTGCTTTCTTGGGCTGCAGCATGACAACCTCTCCGCGCCACAACAAGAACGGTTCAGACAAAATCTATTTCTTTATATATAAAGCAGGCAACGCTAAAGGATACCATTAGAATAAAGACATCAAAGGGTTCATATCTTTAATGGAGATACATCTATGGTACATGGTAACAAGCTTGTAGGATCTTATACAGTCTAACGCCCCAGCCACTTACCAGACTATCTGGGGTGCACTGGTGGCAGCACTGGCCCATGAATGGCCTAAGCAAGCCCAGACGGTAAGGCACCTTCACCTTCTTTTTGATCTTGAACTCCAATGACATCTGAAGTACACAGAAACACACTTACGCCACATACAAAGCGATCACAACCCGTCTGACACCACATTTTATTGCCAATTCATAGATACACCAATGTCCTGCAATAAAGCCGACCTTTATTAATGCTGTCATTTTTGCTGAAACTATTTTAAAAGATATTCATATACCTTTGTGCTGCATATTGAGTTGCAGGTGTAGACTACTACATTTTACTGGGTCTGATTTTATTGTTTTCTGAATGATAAAAATGTAAGTAAGATGGCATCATCAATAGAAGAAGACAAACAATAATCATAAAACACTTATTCTTTGCTCTGGATTTAATTTAGAGTAAAATTACGATTTCTTTGTTGCTCTTATTGGTTATATTTTGAATCCACGTCAGCATCCAATAACAAGCAGAGCAGTAAATCTCAACATGGATCTCACATGAGAGCCATCATACACCAGTCTACGTCAAACAGGTCATGCACTCAGACTAGATTGTGTAACATTTGCTAATTAACTAGATTTGAAATGTTTCATAGCCTCTTGATTGCTTCTTAATTGTACAAATATTTTTTAACAGTGTGATACCAAACACCAACCAGTGGAAAACAAATTAAGAGAAAACATTACTCCTAAGACAAAGCTTGGATTGCAATATCAATAATTAAATTACCACACGAGCTCAGAGAAAACGTATAAAGAAAGGATAGTGGAGGAAAAACAGTGAATGATTCAAGTATGTAGGCAGCAAGTTTTAGCATTCATATGGTATTTAGTAATCCTTTGAAAATTCTGTTCATTTTTTTAATGGGCCACCATGACTCACTGATGCATCACATTGTGTTATTTGGTAAACATCAAACAGAATTAAGCACATGGGGCCAAGCATGTTTTTTGGTGATTGTGAATGAACAAAGGGTTTGAGATTAGCGTGAGAGGGAGAGGACAGTGGGAGAAAGGCATGTGAGCAGAGTTCTTACCGCAGGTTTATTCTGCAGAATTGAAAAGCCCATCTTGTTGTTTATACCGTCATTCGTTTCCTGCACCATGGTGAACCCCCTGCAGATTTAAGCCCAGAAACCTATCAAGAAAAAAAAAAAAGATTAGAAGAAAATAGTACATTGTGGCACATCTTTTTTAAAATACAGTCTGTTATCATAGTTTAATGGGTGAAAAGTGCTTGTGATCACATGTTTATGTTTAGTTCTAAATTTAGTACTAATTTAGCAAAAAAGACAATCTCCCACCAACTTGATACCAAACAATCTAACTGTGGTGAAAAAAAAAAAAAAAACCAACAACCCCTGTGGCCTCTCGCCCTTGGCAGGGGAGTGTTGACAGCATTGTAATCACCCAGTGCACATAGGTACCATTTCAACCATCTAACCAGCACCTTTTCTCCCTATTGCAAATTCTTTGGAATCCCCAACTGTCATTCCATTATTTACAAGTTAAGAAAAAACAGCATCTTCTTGCTGATGGTTTCATCGAATTGGCTTCCTCATTATGTCATTTCATTGGACTTGTGGCAAACTTTAGTTGGAAAGTTTGTTGCTGCTCTTGTGTAAGCAGGTGGGAATAAAACAAGGAAAGAACTGCCATTAAGAGGTTAGAAGCAGAAGCAAACTTGAGGCTGTCTTTGAGCAGGGCAGACACTCGATAGTGGGCAATAAATCATTAAAACCAAGGTAGCTGTAGCTGAAACAGCTCTTATATGACCTATGCTGGTCCCCTGCCTACTTAGAAATGCATTAATATGTGTTGGCAGAATGAAATATATTTCATCTTAAACAGGTTATCTAATTAATATCACTAGCTGTGCTGGTCCTTAAGTGAGTAATCATGTAAAATTAGGGCAGATTTACAGTAGCTCCAGAAGTGGTTTGCTCTTTTTATAGTGAGAACAAAGCCAGCACACAAACACCGATCCAGACATTCCCTTTGGTTTGTTTCTGCTGAGAAAAGATGAAAACATGGCCTATTATTGTAAGTGGTGTAAGCTGTCCTCAACTATATAGTTCTGTGGCCACATCCATTAGATTTTGGAAACTCATTAGGCCCAAGGATACTTCTCCTCAGTTTCTTTGTCACTCACACTTTCGATGCCACACCGTCCCATTAACTTTGCTAATTAAAACTTAAGACTTTGCCATGGGGAGATGCTCCATTTCAGCAAGAGCCACATTCCCACATTCATTACTAACTCCAGTGGGAACAAAGACATTGATAAGAGGTTCCCATGGCTCTGAGATGCTTCACAGGTATAGCGGGTAATGGATGAGACAAGGCAGTAAAACAGTGGATAAGAGGTGTAAAACACTGAATCAAAAGCCATTGAATCAGAAGTATTAATATGGTTATGTAAGGCGGTCTAGAGGGAATGCAGGTCTGCATGAAAACAGCTGAAGACAGCAGTATGCCCAGGCCAAAGCTGTGCAAGACGATATTGTCTGTGATGTCTTCACTTTAAACAACATAACTTGGCTGGACCACCATGAAATAAAAGTTTGTGTTTCAGCAACAGTTAATGATTTCTAGTTAAGGAGGACATGCTAGCGACATGTTATCTATTACAGCTCTTACAAGGAGATGCAAAAACTACCACTGATTTACAATCCATCTGAAGAAAAAAAAAAAAGGCCTATCAGCAGCAAAGGCAATTTGATGAGTCTGGTTCGTTAAATATGCAGACAAAGCAGCTGTCCGGGGCTCTTGTAATAGTTTCACAAAGCTGAGCAGTGACGTCGAGCAGCGACCCAGTCCAAGACCTGAAGGTCAACATTAAAGGGAAGGTGGGAACGTCTTTACATCTGCATACAAAAATAACATTAAGCTTAGAGTATAAGAACAAGAAAAATAGACATTTTGTAGAAAAAACACAACATAATGTTTAAATGTTTAACCATGGAGCTTGGGAGCGTTCAAGTTGTGGCGGGTGTACCATTGCATCCGATAAATCACTCACATTGCACGCTCCATGTTAATTTTGCCAATCGCCGACGCAGGGGATCTTTGGAAGCAGATCGTCCCAGCAGTGTGTCAGAACGTTGAGCTTGCAAATGATGGCGTCCATCGTGAGGGCGTTATCCAATGGAAGTTGACCTCGCCCTCGGTGTCACTGCATTTGGGAAGGTTCAGGACCGCTGCTCTAGTGGCTGTATCAGTGTGGACACTCATGCAACACAGTGGAGAAAAAGCTAATTGTGGCTGGTGCAGGTTTCCCTCTAGTCTATGATAGTGCCCATCAGAACATGCAGCTTGGAGGAAGGTGGAGAAGGGTGGAGGAGGTTGTTGGTGCCGTCTGTCCAAAAAGATACATCCAAGCCGTAACATACATGGTTGGTTATAGTTATTGTACACATAACCTATTGATTCAAAACTATTTTACCCATCAACTAATATTTCAATGAGATGAAAAGTTAAATATTTTTCTGTGGCCATATGTTCTTTTTTTTTTTTTTTTTTTAAATTGATCCATTAGATCGAAATAGCAAAGTTGAACACTCCCAAGTGTTAACTGTTTATGAAGTATTGTAGTGTCTTACTCACACAAACAATAAATGATCATCTGGAGCTATGACTATTCTTTGCTCTTCATAGTATGATATTAATAACTCATCTTTGCATGCTTATGATCACTTTTTGAATTCAAATCAATGAGGATTCTGCTGAGAAGGCAAATAGAAAACGCCGCAGGGACAGCAATGTAATAGGCTTATATTTATAGTCCACAAATAGAGCAGGCTATTCAAAAAGAATGCTAATATGGTAGAAGTACACAACTATGCACCTACATGTGCCAGCTCGCTCGCTGCTTCACTGCACACTCACACAGAAAATCAATTTGTGAATCAGTGGCTGTGCGTCATGGAGCCAGAGTTTCATTGATTTCCCAGAACAAAAGAGTTTCTATAACTTGACTCTGCTCTTTCTCCCTGTAGTAGCGCACAGCTTTCACTTTCATGTCAGAGATAGTCCTTAAAGAAAATCCTTATACAACATAATAAAAATCCTCGTACAAAGACGCTCAAAAACAAACAACCAAATGGAAAAAAAAAAATATTACATAACTGAATGGTTCCAGAACTGAAACTAATTGCAGATGTAATTTTGACTTTTCCTTCATTATGGCAAAGCTATTCACACAATTTGTATCTAGAAAATAAATGCATACTTTGGTTTAAATAAATTATAGTTCATTATATTAATACAACCATTCCTGCTGACTCTTTTCACAATCGCATGTGTGAACAAAAGCACTTATCACAGTTTATAATGATCGACAATTCTGGGTACAGAGAAATAACCACTGTTAAAGAAAGATAATTAATTTACCACAGGACTGTTATAGCTTTAATCAGATACATCTCTCAATCACCTCTGTGTCAGCAACTGCACAAAGATCACTCTTCTGCATGATAGTATCAATTTTTCCTCTTTCCTGTGTGGATTTTCTGGATGTTTCAACAGATTTTATTTACAGGCATACACTCACTCGTGAACATATTATGTATACCAAGTGTACTTAATATAGTGGTCGTTTAGTAACAAGTTTAGTAATAATAGCAGCACTAACTTGAATTACACCAGTGCTGTTAAAGCTTAAGATGATGCACAAAAATATGCTTATTAAAATTTGCTTCTTGTTTTTTTTCTTAAACAACAACACATACAATTTTCAACTTACCCGTCATCCAGAGACCAAGTTAAGTTAAGTTAAGTTAGGTTAATACAGTGATTTTTAACATCCACGTTTAAATTGCACAAATGCTTTTATCTAACATGCATGATCTGCATCACCTCCCTGCTCACATTTTAGTTTTTTTTTGTCGTTACTTGGTAATGCTTGGGAATACACACTGGAGTAAACTTTACTTATTTAATAGCTTCTAAGTCCTGGCAGAGATAAAGCATTATCTTTTCATTTGTTACATGCACTCCAAGTCAGGTGAAATAAACACTCAGTAGTCCGTATCAAGTACAGTAGGGCTGGTTTACACTCATTTGCTGAAGAGAGGCACTGATTTGGAGCAGTATATGCTGCAAACGGGGAAAAAAAGCAATAAATACCAGACCTGGGGGAGTTCAAAAAGTTTGTTCTTTCTGCCTTTCTTGTATTGGCCTTTTTTCTTTTGTTTATGAAATTTGGTCAATTCCTTTTTCTAACAAACTGGAATAAGTTGAAACACTTTTGTGTTATGAGGGTGAAACGGGCCTTCTTTCCATTTCAACCTATTTCAAACCAGTTGGAAATGTTTTACATAATGTAAGAACACACTGTAAGTGCGAGAGGAGTTAAACTGGAGGGACGATTAAGTGTGTGGGGTAGATAAGAAAATAAGAGTTCAGGTTTCTAAGATTCATGGTGCATCCAGGTTCACTGTCCATATCCAAGACTATAAGGTACCAGCAATTATGAAGAGTATCCCTTAATTGGTAACTGAAGAAAAAGGTTGATAATGATAATTTTCTATTTTACTGATGACCAGAAGAACCTAAAGAACAAATGCTTTAGAAACTACATACTTTATGGAAAAAATACATGGGAATGCATTGCTTGGAAACTGACACATTAGTCTTGTGGGGTGTGGATGAAGACAAACCAATCATTCTTAACTGCCAATATGCAAGATTTGTGAGGTTCTTGTATGAAATCAATAATAAAGCATCCACACCACTGCAAGAGTATCACAGACGCACAGGAGGCGTGTTATCCTTGGAAAAATGGGGAACAGATAGTTTTAGGCTAAGAGGACTGGATAATTGCACAGATCAAAGTGTTTTTTTGACAAACAGGATCGGATGTTTATAACATGACATTAAAACACTGATTATCATCAACTCGTTGCCACTTTAAGATATAAATATTTCTGCCTTGCTTTGATTCGCATAAAAAACAGCTTCAATTACATGTCAAACAAGCATCAGCTCTCCTTTTTTCTCTCCAACCTATGAACAGCTCCTCCTCCAACTCTTGCTGACAACCATGTTTTATTAACAACCACAAGAAACACTTGAGCTGACCTGACATATTCAGATAAGTGTGAGAGGATAAATACCTGCAGTGATGCTTCCTTTACACTCCACAGACACACATAAATATTCAAGTTGTGGACCACATTAACACCTCCTCGTGTACAGTACTGCCAACTTTTGGAGAAATATGAGCTGAATTTTCTCAAACATGTAATTCACAAACACCATTATGCAACATGTCTTATGCAACTGGCATATTCCTTAATTGATTCATGAACCAGGAGTATTCAAGAAAGGATAACGGCTTTTCTGCAACTGATGAGAACAAAACGTGATAAAATGCGTCAATGGGCAAAGTCAAACTTCAAACTTCTCCGAAGGCTACACTGATAAACATCGTGAGCTTCTTTGATCATAACAAGCTGCATGATAAATCAAATTGACATCAACTTCAAACAGATATTTCCATCTTTGACCCAGCGTTGTCCTCCACCTGTAGCAAGATAAGCTGTTCATCACGTGATAAAAAAAGAAAAGAGAGAAAACACTGGTAGGAGTGATAGCAGGAAAGCCTTGATTAATGTGTAGCAGAAGTAAAATACCTCACTGATAATAAATGACTTTGACGGGAAAGCCACTGATGGAGGCAGTGAATGAATGAATGAATGAATGAATGTCACTGTCTTTCTCTTTCTCTTATGGTGTTGGCTTTTTTTCAGAACAAATTCATCATGAGCAGACACATAAAAATAGCTAATTACTCCAACATTACTGTCATTTTCTTGAGCAGATTTCCTGTAAGACTGCTTCTTTTGCATCACAAAGGAACAAACGGCATGCTGGGATTGTTGTACTTGACAATCCATATTAATTTGGGCCCTTTGAAAAATATTTCAGTGACAATGAATTTCATTTTTGAGGTTTTAGACCAGCTTGTGAAAAACAGACCTACGATTCATTTAGAAGAAGACCCAAAGGAGAAGTCGCAGTTAGCCGACCTGCCTGTGTGAATATAACTCATGATGTTCAAGCATCACAGCCTACTGGTGACGCGAATGAGTGAGCTACACATAATTACTCCTATGACACGGTTGGGCCATTTCTGGTAGGCTAAAAGGTGGAGAAAACGGTGACTCTTTACATACATCACCCTGTTTGACAAGTGCTTTTCGAACGTGAGAGACTGAACTTGCAGAGCAAAGCAGTATATCAGAATAATAAAACACACAGGCCCCGAGGAAAAGTGCTGCGTGATTGGATTTTATGTGAAAAAGGGAAGCGACAGTAGACCTTTTGTTTTAATAGCCTTCATACCTGGACTCTTCCACTGGCTGGTGTCTACCTGCTCATTATTACAAGGCTGCAGCCCAAAAACATTTCCAAAAGCAAGAAGCAAAGAAAAAGAAAAAAACATGAATACTAAGTATCCAAAACAGTTTTTTCAACACAGGTCAATATTGGACAAACAGCTTGTTACTGAACGCATCTTTACATTAGTTGAGTTTTTAGCCATTAGGTCGTTACAGCAATAAATGTAAGCCGTATATTTTTTTTGTTGGTAAAAGCTACAGAAGATCATAGTCTCTCAACAGTGACCTGGATGCAATATCACTTTCTCTCTTTTCAGAATCTTACCTTTATATTTGCAAGTTTGAGCTGCACTTTATGGGAGTTGCGCTATTGTGAGTTGTGCTTGATGGGTAGCAAATCAGTATTTTCCCCCCAAATTAATCAACATTTCATGCCATTTATTTGCATTGCTTGTAGTGTGCAAATATCTCAACTGTGCTCCCCAGCACCCTGACCCGCCCCAGGGAAGCTGAGAAGTGAGGTTTCCTGTACGTAGAAAATTTACTGTTTCCCATTTTCTTTAAAAAAAAAAAAAAAGGGATACCACAACCTTGATCTGTCAACCCATGAATTGCCACTCTGTGTATCTCAGTTTTAGTGTTCAAAAGATCCTCATGTATTGTCAGAGGCTCTGACAATACATGAGGATGTATGTCAGAGGCTATTTCACCTGAAAGCCAGCCCTGGAGAACAGCTCTCTGGCCTTGGCCATGGGATTCAGTCAGGTACGCCTGAACAAACTACCCTCCTGTGGTCCCACCACCTGCAGGAGGCATTGTATGGATTCACTGTTATAGATTTGGCAGCAATACAAGGTGGAGACCTAGGTGACTCAATTTCTGTTAACGGAGACCGGCTATTAGGACATGAAATGGTCATCATGAAATGCAACAAATTTCTGGTGTTAACCAAACAGTTACAGATAGACGCCTTCTTACAATCTAGTCTACTTACAACGTAAAGCTGCTGATGCCTATCAGGAATAGCTCAATTTCCTTTTCAGATATCACAAATCACATTTGCCTAAGGGGCACAATCTCTGCAGCATGAAACATTCACTCCCACCAGCTTTATCTATTTAATGTAAGATGTTCCATTTTCCTGGTTACAGACAGTAAAATAGTAACATAAATGTGGATGCAATTTTATTGTCGCATGCCTTAAAAGGTTTCTTGGTAAAAGAGAAATAAGGCAATTTAGTGATGTCTCATGATCACAACTTTACCAGCAGATTAATCTAATACAATTGGGGTTGAGGGAAATGACATTATATGTCAGAGTGAGAGAAGGAAACATGTGAGGGTCATTAAGTGAGCGCGATGAGCAGTCTTTGGGCCATCAAGGGAGAATATTTTACGTGAATCTGCGCCTCCTTTTTCTCTCCCTTTGGCTATAGGTTTCTGGGTGAAAGAAAACAGCGGTGTCCCTCCTTACCTTTTTGCCATGCGTCATCACGCCCCTTTAGAGGGAGAAATACCAACGCTTCCTCAGCAGCCAATTCCCAAAACAATGTACGAGTTATTTTAGTCTTTTGAAAACTAGACTTCACACATGCAACAAAAATATTTGCAGTCCAGAGGCCAGATAAGAAAGTAAGAAGAATGTTTTTGTTAAAACATTTAAAACTACTTTCAAATAATCCTAAAAGAGGCTTGATTAAGCTGTCTGCAAATGCTTTTAACAACAGCTGGAGTCCTGAAAGATGATATGAAAAAAAAAAAAAAGGAACATTTTTGTGAACTTTGTAATTCACTTCGTAAAACTTGAAGACCAAATTAAAGGCAGCTTGCCTAAAAGATGGAATAGTGTAACAAGAGACCAGAGCTGAGCTTTACTTGGTGGGGCAGCAGATTTATTATTACAGTAAGCCCGGCTCCAGGGATTCATAGTCTTTATAGAGGAAGTACCTTGTTTTAACGCGAAGCCATTTATTTTATGGAACACAATATTATACAGGGAAAACAGGCAGCATAGCTACATCTCACTGCGGGGCCGTGCATTTAACGTGTGAGGCAGTTGGTTAATTGTCCTATTGTAACTTTGTTGGAACAAATGAGAGTGTTATTAAAGCAGTTAATTAGACAATCCCATATCAAATAATCATAACATTAAGTCATGATGCTGGAAACGGTGATGGTGGTGGAAATAAATATGTTGGAAAACAGAAGCTCAGGGATTCATTCGGGCCCTTTATCCTTCTGCATGGACAATTTCAACAATTAAAGAAATGTTGAGCCAGAGTATCTAATGCTGCCGGAAATCTTTGCATTGCAACTGCAGTCCACAAAAAAGATACACATGGTAATTCAGTGTGTGTGTAATGATTAGAGCTACTTCAGAATGACCTTAATGCTAGACATATCGAAGAGAGAAAAATTAAAAATTTTGACGAGGAATGATATCACCCTATTCAAAGTCTATTAATTCCCTCTGGTTACCAAAAAATAGAAATTTATTTATTATATATTGTCATTTTACTGTGGAATATAATGAAATTAGGGTGCTTCTGCAGACCCTGTGATGACCTTGGGTTTTCTGAGGCACCAGGATGTGGAGATGTGTTCCAGGGTGGGCCGGGGGGGCATGTAGTGCAATAGTGGTTGCTGATGAATGAGAAGAGATGACTCAAGCATAGAGAACTTGGAGATGGCTGAACAATATCTTCTCCTGCCCACATCATATCCAATCAGCACCAAGTCATGTTTATCACCGCCCCTCCCACTTCCACACGCAGTATTAGTTGCAAAGAATTCTCTTTAGGGGTCATTCCTAGTAATGGAGATATGTGCCATCTCTGAGGCCCAACAAAAGTACCCTGAAGGACCCCTGTTAATGTAAACCTGTTTAAGTGTTTACATCACTGTAGATGCCTGACTAAATTAGTTTAAACTGGCATTAATTAAACTTGCCTAATCAATTTACGCAGCCTACTTCATATTTGCAAATTATAAATGAGGAGAGCAGACCGTAATTTCAAATGTTCTTTGAATAATCTGAATGCTGCTAGCTTATATGAACTTGTTTCCTTGTGAAGAACATCAGCTTTATAAGAAAACAGAAGTTAACAGCTTCTGCTTCTAACACCTGCCCATTAAACATGTATCCTAATATATCATTAATATACAACCCCGATTCCATAGAAAATTGAAAAGCTGTCTGAAATTGAATGAAAATAGAATCCTAAATCTATACATTTCCAAAAGAACACAAACAATATCTCAGATATTGAAAGTGAGTCATTTTGGCATTTCATGGAAAACTGTTGTGTAGAGTCCCATCTTCTTTTACAACTGTCTGTAAGCATCTGGGAACTGAGGAGAGCTGGAGAGGAATGTTGTACCCATTCTTGTCTAAGGCAAAATCTGGACTGTCGACTGGCGAACTGTCCAGGGTGTGCCCCTGCCTTCCGCCTACTATGGGTCAGGATAGGCTCCGACAGACCCCCGTGACCCGGAGACGGATTAAGCGGGAATAGATAATGGATGGATGGATGGATGGACGTCGACCAGAGTTCAAACCCTAAACCATGCTGCATGTGCCGTCCTTTTGATTGACAGTCAGCTTAACCAATGGCTATCCACTGCCACTTCCTCATCCTTAACAGTCATGCTATCAAGGTTCCCGAAGCAAGCAGTTCATGCGAACCTAGAGTCGACTAAACAGACTAGTCATTTTTGGGTTTTGCCATCAAATCAACATGTGAAGCCGAGTATTCTGCCGTAAACGTCAACCTGCAGCTCCTGCAGCTGTTTCAGCCGAGTCCGGCTGAAACAGCTGGTAGCCACCGCTAAGTTTAAATGACATACGGTGGGCATGTTCCCGCCGGCTTCCAAGGCAGCATGGCTGCTCAGAGAACAAAGAAAAACAGGCTTCAAAACTACTGTTCAGAAACACAAACAATTACTCAAGAACAGATAATAAATACATATTCATAATATGTTCCATTTAAGACTCAATTGTCTCAATAGTGGCATAGTTAAATGAACTTACAATTAAAACATTTAGGAACACTTTTCCAAAACTGACTTCTAATAGTTGACAAACAATGTTTAAAAACAGCCAATTTAAACAACGGCTCTTAAAATTTACATCTGAAACTACAAAGAATGGTCCAAGAAGGAAGCTCAGGCTTCATCACATCTATATGCAACTGAAACATGGACAACATAGGACATGATTTTATGTCAAGCGGCTCTTGCGCTACCTTGGCTTGCTGGGATGCAGTTTTTACCCATCTTGGACCAATATTTGATTTGTTCAGATGAACTGTCAAAGTGCAGATGAGGAAAAATGCTGTATTTGAGAAAAAAAAAAGAAATAGAAAGTAGTCTTTTCTTAGTTTACCGTCGTGTTGTGAACTCGCAGGTTGCATCATCTCGCACACTGTAATAGTATGCTCCAGCGGTCATTCACTGTATGTGCATGTCCACATTTATGTTTGCATTGCAATTAAGAGAGTTGGAAATTCCTTGTTAGGAGGAGAATACTTTTTTAATGAACTGTGACACTTTAACATAAGTTATTGGCTGGTCACACCATAACCTAAAAACTAAGAGTCACCACATTATTTCCAATTAAAACACAATTTGGTGTAAAAGGACAAGAAAAAAAAATATAAAAACATTTGTTGTAGCTGATAAGCTGAATAAATGTGATACTGAACACTGCAAATGATGAAGAGCCCAGATACTTATTGTTCTAAGGCAAACAAGGTTTATAGCAGCAGATGGAGATCTTGTAGAACCTAATAGTGCTTTGATGATGCTAGACATTATGGGTGTTTATGTCTGTGGGTATTACAAACCACTAAACTGTAAGCTTATATGAAAAGCTAGAAAAGAAAACAGGAGGATGAGGAAACTGATTATTGATTTTAAAAAAAAAAAAGTAAAATAAAAGGCACACATTACCACACAGTATATTTAATATATTCTCAGGAAAACTCTCTGCTCCTAATACACTTCTACAACGCTACACAACCACTACGTCAACTGTGTGAGAATGTTAAGTCACAGAGCTCAGCTGACAGCTACTAATCTTTCATTAGAAAGGTGTGGGAACAGGGCTTTCTGAAGTATGCGGCCTTGTGTAGAGCCTCAGGGACGTACGCACGCTGACGCGTGCACACACACCAACACATTCTGCATGTATAGACAGGGCAGACATGAATAAATATAGAACTCAGGTGCTTGTGATCACTAAGAGCTGAAAGAGTGTAAGTCACATGGATCCTTGGTGTGTGTGCGTGTGTGTGTGTGTGTGTGTGTGTGTGTGTGTGTGTGTGTGTGTGTATCTCTGAAGTCACAGACAGGTTGCATAATGATAAACATTGTTTCTCATCCATGTGATTTTAGCGACTAAAAAAGAAACAAAACAAATGAAAAAATCATAAAGAAGACACCACCACTAGTTAATTTTATATGCAAACAGCTTTCACTCCTCAAGTACTTCCATTACGTTAAGTTAAAATAAAAAACAAAGAATTTTTTTTTTTGTTGGCTCTTATAATCGTATAGGAAAACCAGTTAAGATTAAATAAACATTTGGCGCACAACTGTCATGCTTTTTACTTCAGTCGGATTATATAAAAAGCATAAAAGAAAATGTTCACAAATATGGGTATAAACAAATAAAATGAAGAAAAAAAAAAAAAAAACAACTAAGCGTTATGAATATGCCTCCATCTAAAATCTGGCATCTAAATTAGCAAAACTCTGATTTGCTTTTCAAATCTTATTGACCATTGGGGGTTGGATCTAAAACAAAGACTGTACATAACAATGGACGGAGCAGTCGGAAGCCCATTTTCCTTCGTACATGGTCATTGACAATATCAAAACTGACCGTAGGCGTTTAGCTGGCGCGGGGTTAATACAAATGAGTGGCTTCACGAAGGGCGGTAGCATGACGATTACAAATAATCAAGTAATAAAGGCTAGTGATTGGCTGAACCGACTGCCAATCAATCATATTAGAAATAAATTAATTGATATGAACTCTCCTGGTGTGGTACAAACAAAAATTGACCCCCCTCAGAGTTGCGATTAAGACCAAAATGGTTTCTTGACCAGGCTGTAAATATGTGTATTTCTGCTCTAAAGTTGGACATTTTAACATGGCAATTAATGGAGGAAGCCTCTACTGGTCAGTCGAGGAACTGCAATGAAACTTAGTTCCACCCAGCATAAATAAAACTACTGTGGTGTTCATAACTAGATTCCACATCCATCACAACTATATTAGGGTGAAGTTTTCTTTTTCTTGTTTTTGTTATGGTTAAAGCTGTGCAGTGCAGTTTACAAAGTGTATAAAAAGCTAAATGTCATCACTCAAGCTGCTCAGCACTTTTGGTGATATTGACATTTGAACTGTTATTCAAGACCTCACAGAGAGCATTCATTTTATTTTGAAGATATGACTTGCATTGTTAATCTTACTGAGAGACAAACTAAGAGTTCTGTATTTCTTTTTTCAGAAAATTCAATTGTACTGTCATTTAATCGCAAATTAATTAACAGACTCCGCTTTAAACACAGTCTGCAAATACCTTTAACAACATGTAAGATTAAGTGTAAAGGCTGCTTCCTTAGTTTAACATTTCCATGCACATGCTGGAACCCTCAAGAAAAATGCATTATAATGATGGTGTTCTAAAGTGCAGAAGCTAGGCTCTTATGTAAATTTATTTATGTTCTGAATTTGCACACAATGCATTGTTCACTTTTGAAAGCAATTTTTTTTTCTGACCTAAGGTCATGCTCACTGGGATTTTCATTTTTATAAAACCCATTTAACCAAATAAAATTCTAAAGCAAAGTGCAAATCTTTAGAAATTAGTCCTCTCAAGTTTCAAGGAAATTAACACAAAAGGGAATTAAAGGAACTTCATTACCTTTGAGGGGTTTTGAGGAAACTTAACACATTTTAACCTTAACTATAGTACTGTTTAATTAGTGTTCCTCAAGCCAAATGCTAAGCTGTTTGCAGGGAGGATGAGGATACTTTTCACATGGTGTTACCTTCGACATGGAGACAGTAATACGCTGGGCAGCTGGCTTTTTGTAAAATGAAAAGTGCTGTCAGAAGTATGAGAAGATTAGAGATAATTCTTCTTCTTTCAGTTAAATATTAAATTCAAAAGAAAAAAAAATAAGAATTTCAAGGATTTGCAGAATAGAACTATAAGCCTCTTTTAAATAAGTGATGGCACGATGGTGGATCCTGTGTAGAAGTTGTATTGGGATACCCACGGGTTTATCTTCCCTGTATCATTCAAACTAATGGATTTTTATCCTGTGTTCACAGCGATGCTCCAGACGTGTGAAGAAGGTGCAACTTCTTCCAAGCTGAATGCGTTATGTGTCAGACGTTGATATAATTGTTTTATGTATGTTGCTATCAATCAAATGCTGTGAAGACATTCTGGTCAACGTACCTTACAAAGTTGATTCAGTTCATGGAGGTTTGCAAGGCTTATTGTCAGTGAAGAGGCTTTCCCATTTGTACAGTGATTAACATTTATAATGTTAACTAATGATGCATGATGTACAGTCTTCCTTCTTTTTGTCTTTTTGAAACTGTGATAGGATGCCACCTGTGCAACAAATCCAGTCATGAAATTTTCTCTCTTCTAAATGTTCCATAGTCAACTGTCAGCTGTATTATAAGAACATGGAAGTGTTTGGGAACGACAGCAACTCAGCCAAGAAGAGGTAGGCCACGTAAACTGACAGAGCGGGGTCAGTGGATGCTGAGGCGCATAGTGCAAAGAGGTCGGCAACTTTCTACAGAGTCAGTCGCTACAGACCTCCAAACTTCATGTGGCCTTCAGATTATCTCAAGAACAGTGCACAGAGAGCTTCATGGATGGGTTTCCATGGCCGAGCAGCTGCATCCAAGACTTACTTCACCAAGTGCAATGCAAAGCGTCGGATGCAGTGGTGTAAAGCACGCCACTACTGGACTCTAGAGCAGTGAATCACACTTCTCCATCTGGCAATCCGATGGACCAGTCGGGGTTTGGCGGTTCCCAGGACAACAGTACTTGTCTGACTGCATTGTGCCAAGTGTAAAGTTTGGTGGAGGGGGGATTATGGTGTGGGGTTGTTTTTCAGGGGCTGGGCTTAGCCCCTTAGTTCCAGTCAAAGGAACTCTGAATGCTTCAGCATACCACGACATTTTGGACATGTCCATGCTCCCAACTTTGTTGGAATAGATTGGAGATGGCCCCTTCCTCTTCGAACATGACATAAAGTCCATAAAGACCTGGATGACAGAGTCTAGTGTGGATGAACCTGAGAGTCCTGACCTCAACCCGACAGAACACCTTTGGGATGAATTAGAGCAGGGAGACAGAGCCAGGCCTTCTGGTCCAACATCAGTGTGACCTCACAAATGCACTTCTGGAAGAATGGTTAGAAATTCCCAGGCAAGCGAATACTTCTGGCGATATAGTGTACTTTCTTCATGGGACATACAAAGCTCCCACACAGATGTTTGCATTGATATTAAATAAGATTTAATTCTGTAAATATGAATGTCATTATAACTAAGGTTTATTTTATAAAGCCAGTGCTGCCAAAAGAGATTTAGTCAACTATTACCACGGCGTGTTCATTTACTTTGTCCTGTAACATTTTGAATGCCTGCAGTATTTTTGCAGATTCAATTTGTATATTTATCCTGAAAAAAAAAAAAAAACTTAACTCAAGTTTTCACACTGTACGCCCTCATCCATTACTAATAGCTAATTTCACAGGTCTAAAATTCAATTCACACTGTTTTAATATTTTTGTCATCTGATTCCCTTTTATCCAATTGTTTCTAGTGCCAATTTGATTCATTTGCTGCTGTGAAAATCTGAGTATTTTGATGTATAGAAATGTGCAATGACAAAGAACCTATCCATCTATCTATTAAACAGGTTTGTGTGTAATCAGTTTAGGCACATTGCGTTTGCTTATTATTGCAATTTATATGAGGCATATATCTAATTTTATGGAAAATTAATGCAGAAAACCAGTTAGTTCCAAGATGTTCATATCATTTTTCTTGTCACGTGAACATGAGCCTTAAGATTGACAATTTTATCAGCTGGCAATGTGATACAAATGTAAGGCCACCAGTCCAGTCTCTGCTTGCATCTTATTTCAAGCCTCGTGCACAGCTGCGAGTCTCCTGCAGGCCGGTTGCTGTTTCAAACCGGACAGAGAAGGAATGTATTTAAAAATGAAAAAAGTTTAGAAAACAGATTTTTTCAGGCTGGCTGACTCGCCTATTCATACTACTTCCACCAGATGAAGTATTGGAACAGTATCACACCTTATAATTAGTTGCAAAAGCCATTTCTTTTTAGGCCACACTGAAGCTGCTTGAAAAAAATAAAAACGAAGACTGTAGATTTGTGTCCTCCCTGGTATTTTTGATGGGACATTGTGATGTCTTCAAACACACTCAATCTACTTTTGTTATAGTTAAATATCTATTGGTGAGGCATGTTCGTTTAAAGAATCGATTTTCATGTTATCACAGTCATACAAAGAACATGTCTGAGAGCAAAATACATCAAGAAACCTCTTGTCCTCACTTCAGCTACCATTAAATAAAAAAAGAAAGTTATCTTGTTTTCCTGCACTTGGAATGTTCACGGTCTGTCTAAATCTAAACATTTAGGTACTGATGATCCATCAGACCAACAAATATGATCTTGATTTACTATTTCCTAAACATTTTCTCAGATTTTACTTTTCTATGTGTATCTTTTGTTTTCAAATCCCTCTTTAACGTTTCCCTGACCGCCTCCATCACCTCAAAGCACCTGTGCAGAAAGCTCGTGCTGCATCTTCGTGTCCATCAGTCAAGTACGTCTTAATTAATTACTAATAAAGGGTTCGCATTTTTATATGCTGTAAAATTGTGTTTAAATATTAATTTTCAAAGTGCAATAATAGTTCTAACCAGCCTGACCAAACCTGACCTGAATATCATTATGCATATTATTGTCTGACTCGTCACCACAGATGACCTCGGTCGTCCGCTCGGTTCGGATCTGCCGTGCATCACTAAACTCCACCGCTTATTAAAGCAATCTCTCCCCTTCAGCTACAACAAGGAAATGCACAACTGTGAGTCTGCCAATCCATTACTGACTGTCAACATAAATATCCTATCTTATATCTTGTTCTCGATTTGCTTCATGCGTTTTAAGCAGCCATCAGCATTGATGACGGTACTAGAAGTTTGGAACCGATCTGGAACCAGTTTTCGATTTTAATCATTAGGAGAACTACTCCCACTGGTTTCATGATGTGTTTGAACATGTTTTTCCTAGTTCCTTCACCATAAAGTCCCCATATGTTTAGGAATGGACAACAAACACCATTACTTTCATTGTTGTTGCAATCTTGTTAAAATCAAAATATCTTTCAACATCTATACTTTAATCTATACTTTTTTACAGAATATTATATATATATATATATATATATATATATATATATATATATATATATATATATATATATATATATATATATAATCTCCATTTGCAAAAGACAAATTAAAATGATCAAGGCATTTGGGATAAAAACAGAAGAAAAAGAAGAGCAAGACTTTTGCTTCTGGTGCAGTAGACTCATCATGCGAACAACGTGCCACTTAATTTATCACCCTTCTGATGGTCTCTCTAGTACATCATGAATATAAACTCTCTCCCTCTCTCTTTCTTTCACTAAAACAGTCTGGTATAAATCACAGCAGCCATGACAGAGTTTTAAAGAATCCTAACTTTTGTCTTAGTTGTCAAACTCACTGTAAAGACACCTTAAGTACAAACCTACCTGTCCTCAATGCAAGTGGCCAGATTTTTGGCTGCATATAAAGATTACTCCCACAAATTCAAACATATAAATAGAAATAGCTTTTTCCTACTCAGGGTAATGGAGATCTGCTGGAGCTTATCCTAGCTCTCTTCAGGTAGGGGCTTACAGTGGACAGGTCACCTAATCACGCTCTTAAAGTAGACATGGCGGGGAAAGGGATAAATGGAGCTGCTGAAGACAAGAATTATATTCTTTATATATATTATATTCTTTATTTTATATATAGCATCAAAATGGACAACAAGCTCATTTTTTAAATGAAGGAGACAGCGCGTCAAGGATGGAATGATATACGCGTTTGGTTGTGGGGGCACCAATGGTTGCCAAGTTACAACAGAGGTACTCTAGATAAGACAAAAATGTCTGGAAATGGCCATTTGATGTCCACTTATATATTTCATAGGGACACAGACAGTATAGGCAAGTGGACTAAGGTGATAAGATTGTATGATGCCCAACAGGTGATTTTGTTCATATGTACATGTTTTAACAGTTCTTTGTGGTAAAAATACCCCCATATATACTTCAATCTCCTGGGCTTAATTTCAAACAACAGACAGCCTGAAGTTGGAACTTTGAAAAGTTTCATAATTGTAAGTGAGAGAACCATTCAGGGAGTGATCTTTTATATGGGTAAAAAAAAAATAATCAAAGTGAAAGACAAAGTGAAGCAGGACTAAACATCTGCTTTGGTCTGGACCCAAAGTGTCAGCACACCCTTAATCATGAATCCCTGCTTCCTTCTCTCTCTGAACCAGCTGTTCAGATAAACAAGCAGGCTCTTAAACGGAGAACAGGAATGTCCCCAGTGGTAGCCAGGGGTAAGAGCACTTCTAATCACTCCACAAAGCACTGCCTTGCTTTCTTCTGTTTCACCCTGCTGTCATCCCCTCCTCTACTCTTCCTTTCTATTTGGTTCCCCAGTCACTGCACCAATCCATGCTTCTTTTGAATTATGTTTCACCACCATGGCAGAAAGCTTTAGGCTAGATTTTTCCAAGTTTACTTTCATAAAGTCAAACACTGCCTTGCACCCATTTCAACTGGAACGTCTTTTCATCATCATTTGTCTTCTATTTTTCTACAATCCTGTCTTTAAGCTTCTGCTACATTCATTTCATTGCACATTTTTATCTACATTTTTGCCATCTAAGATCATCTGTGAGCCTATGTTCCATCATGCAGCAAAGATTGTCTTCTCTTTTCTATTACCTCAACTTTACATTTCTTACCTGAAGTGAGCAAGACAGTGCCAAACTATTCAGGAAAAAAAGGAAATAAGTAAGGAAATAATCTTTTTTTCAGCCTATCCATTTTCTATACCTGTCTGGTCAGGGTCGGGGTCATGTGGGAGCTTTTCCAAGCTGATTAAATATTTCATGTTACATGTAGCTGCTGTCTTCACTTATAATGCTGGTCAGATCTAATGCCCAAGGTTATTTTTCGGAATGATCGGTTCATAAATAATGCTTACACATACCTGGAGAGAAGTGTATGGAAAAACAAACATGTCACAACATTTCCTTCAATCATCGATCAATCTTTTCTCCCAACCTGGTGGTATTGTGGTTGTGTTCAGAAGTAAAACTGGCAGTCCAGGTTTTGTAAACCCAATTTGACGACATAAAAAAAAAAAAAAATTAGTTACACATGCAAAAAAAAAAAAGAAAAAAGAAATAAAAATACCCATCCTCGGCCACTTTTATTTGAGCAGAAGTCCAACAATAAAGCCACTAATTCCAGATCCGGTATCTTTCTGAAATCTTTCTATGCAGTAAAAGAGGTTTTATGCATAACTGCTAGGGCTGCTAGATTATAGCAGTCCTCCCAGTCCTCCATGCAGCTAGTTCCAGCGTGGCCACCTGTTTTGACTATTTTTTGTTAAGTTTAAAGATCACAATTGTTTAGAATGCAGCTACATGTTACATACGTTTTTATGATCAGAACTTAAGCCAGAATTGCAAAAAGGGGTTTCAAAATCCACAGACTGGCAACAAATCTCACAAGAAGAAACAATTTACGTAATGTTTTAATATCATTATCATTTAATATTCCCTCAGTTAAAAGTAAAGGAATTTCTGTTCAATGAAACAAGCCCTTGTAAAACAAAGAAACCCTGTCTTGACTGAATCATACATCTCTTGATGCACTTGGATACATCTTCAGTGAACCTGGGCTCATTTAGGCTTTCAGGTCTTTAACCTTCAGACCCCTCTCCCAGGTGACCCGAACAGGAGTGATCAATTCCCGCTCCGTGTTTAAGTAGCATTATACCGCTCCTTGCCCCTCATGACCGGCAGCTATTTTGAGGCCTTTTCTGCAGCTTCTGAGGCCTTATTGATGGCTTTCCTTTTGCGGGCCCCAGTGATGCCCAGGGTGCTGTAGGCTTTGCCGAGTGATCTGCCTGTAAAGCTCCTTTCCCCCACTTCAATGGGCATACACCATACACCATGGGCCTACACCATGTCCCCAGCCAACTGTGGCAATCCTTCATCAGCTCTCTTCATCTTAATGGCCTACTCCAGTCACTCCTCCCAGATCACAGGTAGTTCCAGCGTGGCACCTGTTTTGATGCTTCAGGACGACGTCTGGTCGGAGGCTTGTGTTTATAATGGATTCTGGAAACCTCTGCTGTCTCCCCAGAGCCACGCTCATCTGCCAATCATGTGCTGCTCCCAAGAGGCCTACCAGAGGTTTTGCCTGAGACTTGGTGGATCTTCTCCTGCTTGGATGAGTATTATCTAATGTTTTGTTCTTTTGAGGTGCTTGCTCTGGTTGATGGCAGTGCACAAGGTCTTGGCAACCACCTTCAGCGCCCAGTCATGACACCAACGATAGTGACCTTCGCTAAGTGCTTTTGGCAGGATGTGCACCAGGGTTCCTCTTCCTTGGCACAAGCTACCGTTTCACACTTGCCTTAACAGAAGAGGTTAGAAGGACTGGGGAGGATAAGATATACTGACTGGATTAGAGACTTATTGCTATAAAGTTCAGCCTTCCACAACTCAGTCTAAGAGATCTTCCTTTAAATGGCTTGTTCCCATCTAGTGCAAGCACCAAGCTGCTTGTAGTATTTTAATTACTACACATTCAAAAAATTCTCAATGGACAAGAGTAACTATGTGGCTGGTTATCATATTGTTATATAATGTAGGTCCTCATTGCCTAGAATATTACGCTTAAAGGTTTAACTTAACTTTTTCATGGGGCATTATGTCTACAGATGAAGAGTTAAGAGTTAAATCAAATATCTCATCAGGATACTAGATGTATCCTTTTCAAATATGTTTTATACATATCTGAAGGGTTAGATAGTGCAGACGTTTATTTTCTTTCAAATGTTTTTTTTTTTACACTTTACAACAAAGTTAATTTGAAAACAACATATTTGATATTAGAATTGGTAAAAAAAAAACAACAACAGACAATCAGAAATGTAAAGAAAAAGTTATCTAAACTCTGATTTATTAAAACACAAAGACTTGGGGCATGTCTTGCTATCTATGACCATTCTGTGCGCGTTTTCTGTTATTATTCACATTTGTTCCCAGAGAAGAAATACAATCAAGAGCAAGCCATTTCTTTTTTCATTTTCTCTTTAACTTTCTCTTGACAAATTGTACATCTTTGCCCATTTGTTTGTTAAATTATTTTGATCATTTTTTCATAACATCCTACTTTCTCTTTGTTGCCTTTAATGTCCTTCTGCCGCTCACTCTATCCAACCCTTTCTCTGCCTTCAGCAATTTATTTCTCCTTCAGGAACCAATCTAGCTGTGATTTATCCACTCATCTCTTCTGCATTAGAGTGCCAGAGGAACAAACCACAGTATTAACACCACCAATAAAACTGATGATGGTAATAAAAAACAATACCTGCATTATCGGTGCTGTTGATATAAGAAGTGGCTCAGAAAGGTATCTTGGATGAGTCTTCCTTTTGATTCTCTTGCACAAGCACAAAGAAATAATGCAAGAAAATACACTTCCAAGAAAGTTAGACTCATATAAAAAAAAAAACAAAAGCCAATTTAATGCTATAATTAAGTTATAAGTTTCTAATTCATGAAGTATCCTTCTGGAGACTAGCAATAAATTAGTCAAATTACAGTGGCTCGACCAACTGCAAGATTACCAGAATCTCCCTGCTGCTTTCAAAGAGCTGACAGGAAGGAAAATAGTTGGACAGAAGCACTGTCATTAACATTTGTTTCTCCTTGAAGCACACTTCATTCATTACGCCTTAAAGAATAAAACCCAGGTATGGCCGGACAAATGTTATGTCTGACTTCAGTTAATCCCTAGTACCAATGGAAACTAAATAGATAATGTGTCCTGGACAAGATAAATCTATGTGAATGTTTTGGCGCGAGAGCCAAAGAGCCCCCATGTGAAACAACAACTTCCAGTTTGTATTTCCAGCTTAATCTTAAATCCATTATCAGTTACATCAAATTTGTAATCTCATATTTCAATAAACCAACTATACTCAAATAGTTACCAGGAATCGGACTGACATACAAATAATCTAGTAACTGACAAATTTAAACTTTTTAAATGTTAGTATTTGCGTGTTTTTTTCAGCTTAACAGAGAATATCTTAGTGTTTTATAGATGTATGTCTATTGCGTGACAACTAAGACTCCAGCAAGTTATGAGGATTTTTGTCCTCTCTCTACAAAAGGAGTGGCTAATTCGTTAATTACTTAAGATTAATCAAACCATTAGTTGCAGTCCTCATAATGTTATAATGCAAAATGACATTAGTTTTACTCTATTATAATGCAAGCACTATTTTTTTTAAACTGGAGACTCAAATCTGCAAAGATATGGATCTTTGCAGAATGATACAAATAGTTCATACGAAACCTCTGATAAATTACCCAGATAAAAGCATTTTTGAGTGAAAATACCCAAATGATAATTGAGTTTTCCAGTTCATGTGTTCTAGTGAACACAATTAATCATAACAAGAACTAGACTGATATGGTGAGTTAGCTTTATAAATCCATATTCTGTATTCTGTTATAATCCAAAAAACATTTCATGTAATGTAGTGCAATTAATCAAGTCTTAGGTGTATTTTAAATTTTGGTCCCTGACGATCACAAAAACAATGTGAACCTGAAAAAGTGATTATTTTGTCACGTATCTGTTTGGTGTTCTGAATGACACATCCTTCAGGTTCAGACTCCACTTTGCCATTGGAGTAATTCCTTCCTCTTGTTTGTGTGCAAAGTTGTTTAAATAATATCAAGGTCATGCTGGTGTTTCTAGCTATAAAACAAAGCAACATGCAACATGCTTCAAGGGTGGTTTTAAATAACTTATTTCAATGCTGACCAAAATAATCATGATTATTACTATTTTTCCCCAATTATGCATCCCTGACCACAAATGCTTTAAAAATTAATTTTTCCTCAACTTATATTTTGCAATAATAATATAAAAATGATCTTACTTGATAAAATCCTGTACACTGTGTTCATCTGTTTCTAGAAGAAAACTGCAATAAGTTTATTTTTTAACAAATTTTATTTGTTCACAACTTTTTAAGCTATTTTAAAAAAAAAATCAATAAAACAACACTAATTAAAAACATATATGTCATTAGAAGTGAGTGTGCTTCAGACGCACAAAACTATTTCTATTTCTAGCAGTAAATCCCTAAAGGTCTCTATCCACAGGAACTTACAGATGTTCATACAGACCCTATATTATGCTAATAAATGCAATATAAATGCAGATTCTACTCAATTTTTAATGAATGTCACCTGAAGGGTAAATGTGAGGCATAATGTGTTATTACTTAAAGGGGAACAATTCAAGCATTAGCATTCAACCTGCCATTTCTTCAACTCTGACTAAAAAATTGTCATTTAATACTTAAAGTAAATACAGGTTTAAACATTTTGTCTCCCAAAAACTGTTCTATAATAAGATAGCTCACACGAGAGCTTTTGAAACTCTGCAGCTCTATCTGGCATACAGTTGTCTATAGGCCCCGTAGTTGGGTGATTGGTCCTCTGTATTTAGGTTGACCAAAATGGAGCATGTGCAATACGCACTTGTTTTTCAAAATCCCTCACACATCAAACACTGTGAATAAATCAGAAAACTCAGGGGCAGCTTCTGACTGTACCAACATGTATAGTAGTTAACTATAGAGTTATATGAAAATGTTGCTCATTTGGCCACATGTGGTTGAACACAAAAAAAAAAAAAAAAATCCTCATTGTAAAAGGCAAAATTGTGGCTGTGAGGCAGAGGGTATAACATCAAACAGTCAACAGCAACTTGTGGTCCACTGAAAGGGTCTGTTCTGCCTCCGAGTTACATATTATTAATGTGTTGCTTTCAGTGTCAGAGAACAAGGTTCCCCTCAAGGCCATGGTCCACTGGCCTCGATAGTAATACATATATATTTAATAACAGGGCCAGATGCAGCAAAAAAATAATAAATGCATATTAGCTCTGAAATAAATGTACACGGCTTTTCTGTTTTACAGACCAAGCTTAAGTCCCTTGTGGATTATGTTTACTTGAAACCTATCGGGGCAGTACCCGTCCAAACTGTCAAGTTGGCCGAGATCGAAGCCCTGATAAGACGGTTGTGCTGACATGTGCCTGGCAAGAAGATAACTCAGAGCAGAACACATAAAAAGTTAAAGCTCCCAAAGAAAGCACCAATAAGTGTAAAAAGTTGTCTTCTCTCACAGTAAAACAACTTTTGTCACATGTTTCCCTCTTGTCTTCCATCCGAAATGCACAAGAGTACTATAGCTCAGATGATCATTTCCATGCACCTGCAGTGTTTATACATGCTGGAATTTAATTACATGATTTATTCAACAACAAAATGAACATCTAAAATGAATCAGTAACAAAAGAAGGCTGTTAGTAAAACAGGTTATTTATAGATCTGTTTAATAACCTAACAAATGTAATCAAACTATGCCTTTTCATGAAGCTGTTTATCCTATAACAGAGCAGTGACTTGTACACAGCTAATAAAATACAATAGCGTTCTCCATTTGCAGACTCCAGCTCTCTGTTCCCTTAAAGGTCACCACTGTTTAGATGGCTTGCAATTTGCCAGTGATGCAAATTTGCTTGTCAAGTTTAACAAGTTCGACTGAGCACCAACAAATGGCCCAGGATCTGAATTTGGCTTAAAATTCCTGATATATTGAAATAATGAGGAAAGCTGCACCCCCACCCATCACTACAGAAAGTCAGATTGGCTCCATAAAAAGATTTCCTTCAGTTGAGGGTTGCCAAAGTACAAATATCACTGTTAAACATGCCATATTAAGATATACAATTTATTAACTCTGTATACAGCTATAATTGAATTTAATCGATCAGCATTTTATTCATTCTCAATAAGAAATCACGTTATTTAAGTATAAACTAATCTGGCCAGTGAGTAAAAAAAAAAAAAGTAAGCAGGAAAAATAAAAGTTAAACTGAAGGTTGGAAGTATAGCAAAGAGAGATCTCCAGAGATTTCTATGAATGCACTGGGGTGTTGCATTTGTAGGCTGCCAACAACCCTCCAGTTTTTCTTTTCTTTTTTGTATTATTTTATCTCCTCTGTATTGGAGATGAGTGGATAAATCACAGCTAGACTGGATCCTGAAGGAAAAATGTAATTCCTTAAGGCAGAGAAAGGTTTGGAAAGAGTCAATTATTATTTCATTTATCATCATCATAATAATAATTATCATACTTGGTGGCATCATAAAATAAGGTGTGTAAGGATTTCCCTAAAATCTTTGTTGACAAATTTGACCCTTTTTGCATTCTACCACTTCTGTTATCAACCCCTCACTTTCTCCTGTGTCCAGCTGTTTTTTTTTAGCACTTTGAGGCTATTTACTTACCATTATTTATCAGACATTGTCAAACAATGTCTCAAACATAGTATCCCTGCTATCATATTTAAAAATGTTCTTGAAAGCATTTGCTGTATTTTCACTTTGTTGAACACATCTCTCAGATCAGGTGTTGTTGGGTCCATCGGGCAACACAACACCGTGCATAAAAGAACAACCAAGACTATTCTGTTCTCTCCTATTTTGAGCTTTTTTGTTTTAAGACTAAAATCTTATAGAGAATATTTTTTTAACAAAGTACATTTTTTTTTAGACGAGTTTGGCATCCATAAAAAAATTCAATCTGGTTTTCAGTCTCACCACAAATGTAAAACTGCCCTTTTAAGAGTTTTTAATGATCTTCTTGCACGCCCGCTGATTTTTTTTACAATTGGTTCAGAAAGATCTGAGATTCTGCAGTCTGTTTTTATACCTGCTTTTATTGTAATAAACCTTTTTATGCATTTAAAAGATGGCTTCAGAGCAATCTTTTTCATGCTTCACACATCGACAGGAGAGAGAGAGAAGAACAGAGACAATAGCACGATAAACCTCATAGTACTTTTAGATTTAACTGCTGCTTTTGATACAGTTCATCACTTCATTCTTTTATCAGATCTTGAAACGTGTGCGGGCATTAAGGAAATTCTGTGTATATTGGTTTAGATCAGTCGTCTCATTGTCAGCATTAGTTGGTGCATAATTCCGCGACTTAGCTTTTCACTGGGACCAGGAAAACTGAGCGTGTCATTTCAGTTTTGGCATCGCTCCACTGGTTTTCTGTCTGCGTTAGGAAAGCGTTTAAGATTTTATTGATTGTTTTAAAAAGGTTTAACCAACCGTTTTAAAGGCCTAAATGAATTGTAATCGCCATGTTTGTCCAGGGTTATTAATGTTCAACCTCCTGTCAAAGCACAGATTTTCCAGCAAGATGGTCCTCGAGGAGCTTCTCTCATTGACACCATTCTTCGGAAAAGTTTACCATTACAAGTTACAACCGCTCAAACTGTTCCCACATTCAAATGTTTGCTCAAAACTCTTTTCTACATGGTGGCCTTCAATTTGTGCTGAGCATTAATATTTTCTTTGTGTTATGCTTTTCTCTGTTTGGTTTCATGTTTATTGGTTATGTTTGATTTCTGCCAGTAATGTACACTTTGGTCAATCTTGGTTACATTATATATATATATATTTGCCTTTTTTAAGATTGCTACATTCTTTAGCAAGGTATTAAGGACATTTAAAACCCAAAGATAATCCCTCCAATTCATGTTTATGTATAAAGTGTGAGATCTATGAATATGAATGATCCCATGTGTACGGTTCAGTGTGTGCATTCGGACAACAGAGGCTAATGAATTTTCACTACTGCCACTATTACACTTGAGACTTGATGCTGCTTCTATACAAATACAAAAAAATAAAAAATAAAAAATGACAGTCAAATGCAACAGATTTACATTCCACATGTTTATGCGCATTTAGAGACCATCTGACCACTGACTGTGCTCTGCACCCACCACAACAACATTGTCCAACTCTTTTCTTTTTTTTTTTACTTTTCACACTAATGTAATCCGATTTACAACAAAAACTCATCTCCAGCTCTTCTTTTCCGCTTCAGTTTTGAGGTGAGACTGAAAATGTCCTTGCCAGAAAGCCTCCTGTGCCGCCCCCTCATGTGATGTTTTGTGGTTTTCAGGTTGCTTGTATTAAAAAACGTTCTGCGTCTACATCAACACTGAAAACCCTGACAAAACAATAGAAATACAGTCTCGTGGTCCTTTGAAACACAGACTCATAAACCTTCCACTATCCAGTGTGTAATGTAAAGTGTACAATGGACTTTGTGCCAGTGCAGTCATATGTGCAATGTGTCCATTTCCATCATAAAGATTTTTTTTTCCTCTTGCAGTGAAAAGTCGGGAGTACAAGATTAGTCAATATGTGCCTGTGGGTGGTTCTGGCATCATCATTTTACACAAATTAGCTTTGAAACTGTGTAATTGAAACTGTGATGTAGCTTATATAGAAGCTAAAATTGCTATACAAAAATGTACCCTAAATTTTAAAGAAAGCTCCAGCTTACAGTCTAATTATAAGTCAAATTATCCCTACAATACAGATTTCAGTTTCAACTCAAGGATAATGTTCAAAATTGAAAGCTGCCTAATCTCCCTTTTCTTATCCTTAAGATTTTTTAGCTCTAATTGCCGTTCCTGTGAGTGGTGACTGACAGGAAATTGGGGCACAACCAACGACTGGGACTTAAACCTGGGTTGGTCGCACGACGACCACGGCCTCTGCATATGGTGCGCCTGCTCAACCAAGTGAGCTATCTGACACTTCAGTTTCTGTAACCCACTGCTCACTTCTCCGTCATGCTGTTCATCTGGATATCTGGAGTGGAAGCTACTGTGACCTCATGTATTTAATTAAGGCTCACGCACAAGAGGTTATGTTGGACTTCATTATATTCGTAATGTTTACTGGGTCCCAGGCTGCAAAAAAAGCATAGGACTCTATTCTATCTGTAGAACTGATCATTATTATCATTCCACGGAAAAGGACTTGAGACCTTTCCCATCCTCAAACATTCATTAGAATTTGCATAATCTTCCCCCTCAAGGGCATGCAAAGCGTTTTTGATAAAAGTCCTGTCCATGGGTGTGGAAAAATGGACCAATAGTGTCCTTCTATTTAGGTAGTCCCACAACCAGGCTTCATTAAAATTAATAAAATATGGTTCACACAAGTAGCAACAAAGGGCCAGTTAGAAAAGTCTCTTGGAACCATCAAATTCAACATTAGATAACAGGTCAAACTGCTATTGTCATTCAAAGTACACACCAAAGGTGTACACATGAACGAAATCTCGTTGCAAAGGGCTCAGAATAAGTCATACATACTATATTAAACCTCTGCTACATTTTTGGATGCATTTTAACTACACCTCCTACGTATTTAAATAGACCAACATATTTGGTATATCTAAATTAAACAAGGGGAAGGTCAAATAGCAATGTTTTCAGCTTTTGCAATGCTGTGTTTCTGTGTCAGCACGATGAGTTTTTTTTGTGATTTGGCATTAGAAAAAACATTCTGATTGATACTAGGCTTAATCAGGTCCAAATCTCTCACACAACCAGGAACCCTGAGTGAACACAGCTACAGGCAGCTAGAGGAAACTTTAAAATTTCACCTAGTGATTATAATGATGCTGATATCCTCGCTGCATGGAGATCTATTTTAATTCAAACTTGGCCAGAAAGTGCTTAAAGCCTTAATGACAGTTCATAGAGTAAAATCTTCGAGACAGTCACTGGACTTCTATTCTTTTCTTCTTAAAGACATTCCACCTCTTATCCAAAAGGCTTCATCAATTCTAAATGACTAAAACTGCAATTGCTGGGAGATTAATTCAGAGAGTCATTTAAGTCACATTTAAATCACTTCTCCACCCTTGTGAGATGTGGGTGTAGCACTGAGTCTTGACCTGAAAAGCAGGCTCTCCTGTACTCCCATGCAGTTTTTGGTTCATGGAGGTCTGTATGTTCACTGCAAAAATGACTGTTAATCTTAATCTATGAAAATTAAAATTAAAAACATTACGTCAAAAGGCTATGCACTTACCCACAGAACAAGAGATGCATTATTTTGGAGTAGAGTGAGAAAAGTGAGCAGTGCAAACAACATGAGCCATCAGTCAGTGTATTCATAATCTTAATGAATGGATCCATCACTACTTAGAATCAGCACTTATTTCTTAGCCAATTCCAGTTTCCCATGTTTAATCCTTTCACAATCTAATTCTGATATGGGTAAAATTAACTTTTTTTTAAAGCAGTATAACTGTCAAAATAACTACAATATTTTTTAATTAATCTGGGTGATATAAAACATTAATAACTTTCATGAGCTCTGATGCAACTTGTCTCATAAAAACATGTCTGTGGTCTCCAGGCTCTTGCAGGCCAGGACTAGTAATAAGAGTAATTTGCAAGGTAAAGTGCAACGTGATATTTTTAAACATCAAGCAAGAATTAAATATAGATATGTACCACACTTGCAGGGCGTCTTTTAATCTTATCTTGGTATTAAAAAGCAGATCCTGATACGTTTCTCATTCAGCTGTTTATCCACTCATACAGCTCTTCCTATTACATATTTGCACTTTATATACAGTTATTACTTTTCAGTACAGGACTGCAGGTACACAGAAATGCTACGAGAGTAACTTTTATCTTTGCAAACACATTTGACATCCTCACTCTCGTCTCTCTACAGCGCTATGAACTGCTTCTGTTGTTGAGGCGTCTCCGTGCAACATTTACACAGGTCTGACTGATTATCAGTTGAGGATGTTACCATACGTTTACAAGAGGCAGGCCTTTATTTCCAGTTCTTACAGATTTTAAAATACTGTGTGAGGTTCATTTGGGACTGGAACAAGGTAGGATGTCTTCCACAGCACTAGAACATTGTCCTGGCTCAGGCTAGGGGTGAAAAGGTGCTGTACAATTCCACACAGCTGGTCTGGACAGGCCTTCAGAACTGACACCATCTGGACTTGTAGTCTATTTCCTGTTCAGTCCAGCTGCCTCTTCCCCTAACCCCAGGAGACAGAGGGATGAGAGATAAAGGGAGGTAAAAGGGGGCCCGAGCATCTCCCGACATGGGTGGACATTTTTTTTTTTAATTTGAATTTTTTTAACAATTATGCTCTGAAGAGAAAAATATTATGCTTTAAAATATATTAAAACATTTTCACGGCACCAGCACACACCGCAATACATATTATTTTAACATACTATATATAAAATGAACACAAAAACCTCCTCTTATCCTCATCTTCACAAAATTAATTAACACCAACAGCAGGAGTGGCAGAGGGAGACTGCTGGTCATATTTGTGCAACACAATCTGGGGAAAGTTACTATGCAAATCCTGCTGTTATTCAGCTCAGAGCCGCCACCCGTGCAGTCTCCTGCATCATCCAGCGCTTCTGATGTTAGTGAAGCCAGTGAGGCCGACCAGACCCGACCAGACAAGACAGCGGGCCGTCATGTTACGTAGCACCACTGGGTAACACCTCTCAAGTCATCTCCCCTCTCCTCAACTCGGTTTCAGGCACCAGTGAGGAAGTAACACGTCTTGTATTTACATTGCCCAACACATGTTCATCCTCTATAATAGCGGGCTCTAAATGCCTAATAATTCTTTATCCATTGCGGTAATTTCAGATCAGGCTATGAAGTTAATTAGTATTAGTAAAATAATGTCTTGTAGAAACCCTTCCGACCTTGCATGGACATCGTAGGTTTAACAGGTGTCAGTGGACGTCTGTGTGAAAGCGCTTGGCTTTCTTGTGTACCTAGCAGGAACATATTTAAATAGTTGTTTAGTGATATGACAAAGGGCCTAAGCAAGCCACCATTGAGTGTTCCCATAGCATTCCTCTGTGAGTGCACCGTAAGTGGTTCAAAATTAAGAAATCAAATGTAGGATAATACATCACTCTGACAAATGCTGAACACTAGCATTCCCACGCCAACAAAAACTTTTACTGCCAATTTACCTCCACTTTTGGTTTTCAAATATAGCCATTACCTCATTTCACCCACACTCAGGTGAAGATCACGCAGCACCCAGATTGTGTGTGTATATGAATATATATTATAAACACACACAGGCACACTTATACATATAACCGAATTGAACTGAATACAGCAGATTAAAAAACATTAAAATTACATATTACTGTGACAGTCTGTGTACATTTGTTTGCTGTAAAAGTTAATTCTGAATGCCAAATTATTCCTGACCATTACATTGAATTGAATTGATTGTGTGAAACATTAAAATTGTTCATTTTTGGCATGGACACTACTATAAAAGGCATGCATTTATTCTTTACTAAAAGCCACCCACCGTTTCTTCCTTGGCCAGTTTGTTTAAGGGACAGCTTTATTTGTGCCAACCCCGCCCTGGTCACCAGTGCATCTCTTTAATACAGTCATACTCTTATTTACTTATCCTATAAAACAAAGAAAGATTTGTGTCTGACCCTTCCCTGCACTCAAGCTCAAACTTCATCTTCAACTTTATTTTATATATTTTTTATACCAGAACATTAATATTTAGCTGGTGCCAAGGCTAGCTCCATCTAGAACAGTGAATCTTTGAGATTCCCAGTGTGCTGCATCTTGTTCTACAACTGTGACAACTGGAATACAAAGTAAGAAGCAACACAAGCCCGATAACCTTATCGAAACCCCTGGAATGTCAAAAACTCCAGTGAATGTTGACACTTTCCAACACACAGACTGACACGAGTTATTCTTATTAAAACAACTTTAGAAACTCAGAATGAAAGCAAAAATATATAGGTTTAAACATTTTCCTACCCATTCCTTAGGTGGGTAGAAAATTTAATAAATTATTTTACAATTATGAAGGGAAACACTTAACAATATTTTATCTGTTTTCTCCCATGAGCGCTTACTGCATCAAATGAAATTGTTAGTTTTCATTAAGTTGTACTTCTGCTAACTTATCTTGGTAATTTGATGTTTTTCTGTACGTATTAAATATAAGTTGTTATTATACAGCAAGTGGCTAATATGAGTTTCCTCTGCAGGGTGGATAGACTCTCCCTTAAAGATGGAGTGAGATGTTCCACCATTTAGGAGGGACTTGGAATAAGGTTACTGCCCCTGCACATCGAGAGGAGACAGCTGGGGGGGTTTGGGCATCTGGTGAGGATGCCCACTGGATGCTTCCTTCAGGAAGTGTTTCAGGCGTGTCCAACCGGGAGGAAGAGATTATACCTCCCGGCTTTGATCTGACTTGGAGTTCTTGCATAGGCGAATACAGAATCTGGTTTTGTTAACTTTCTGTTTACAAAGAATAAACTTCAGAAATTACCATGCGTTTCAATTTCACAAATATGAGATTGGATGGATGGTTGTATAGATGGATAGATTAAAAAAAGTACAGACTTTGTTGACTCTCACTTACTTTATAACATAATGGCAGCAATTATGTTTCTAAAGATCTACCAGTAAATGCTTCTCATTTTGGCAAAGAGTATGACTAATAAGCTCTGCTATCTCAGTTTTGTTTTACTGGCATGCGTAAGAGTTCTGCAGGGATGTTTGTGCTGGCATCTCCGCTGCAATTATGTCACAACTATTCTCAACTCCAAAAAAAGATGTCTTGCAACAGACCGAAATCTGAGCTGGAGAAGGAAGTGGAGGACATATAAGGTTGTTCCTCTGTGTATGCTGAGTAATTATTCCTAGGGAAAACGCTTCACCTCAGGTGATAAAATTAAGTTGGCCAAAGAATGAAAAACTCTGGGTCTATATATGAGAGGCCTTTCCACACTCTAGTGTCTATACCAAGTTTCTGCCGGGCCACTGCTCAAGGGAATTTGAACCCTCTCAAGTTTCTCATCTCTAAGTTAAGTTGTACTCACCCAAATCCTTTATGATTTTTTACAGTGGGTCGGTGGAGCCCAATAGAAATGTTGGTCAAAGGCTTTATCAATTAGTTAAAACATCATTATTCATTCACTTTCTATGAGTGTTCCCTGTGGAAAGACACAATGCCAGTTGGCATGAATTTTAATGAGAAATATTGGATATTTCTCTTAAGCCCATGTCAAATGAACAGAAATTAAAAGATTTGTGATCTGAAAAGTCCATATTTGAGTTTACAACAATTGAAAGACATCAGGTTACACACAACAGAGAGTAAAGGATCATGTGCGCAAAAAGTACATAACACTGTCTGTGGTGGCAGAAAAAGTTAATATGAATCTGAACTTTTGAGCATGTTGCTGGAATTAAATTCTAAATGTGTTTTAATGGGTTTTTTTTTTACCAATTAACTATGAAGGACCTGGTCAGTCAAGATGCCAAAAATTATTTTGCTTCATGCTTGCATCTTTATTAATTAAGTAAAGGCTAAAATTGATAAACAATTTACAAATTGTTTCATTTGCTGGGCCAAAGGCATGTGATAACACCAGAGCCTCAACATCCTGAGTGCACGACAGTGTATTTTCAGCACAGAAAAATCGCACAGATACAGTATTCCCAAAACAAATATATCTGGTGTATTGGTGTTTGAAACTGCAAATGTGGCTCTCTGCCACAGATAGGGGAGGGCGCGATACAACGATCCAAGCATCAGACAAAGTCACCCACAGAAGAAGAATGCAGGGGTTTCCTAAGTAACACACCTACCTGATGGAAGTGGCTGGCAGTTCCCGTCTAGTTTGGTTTCAATTTTTTTTTTTCCTGTGTGGGATATAAAAAGAACATTTAGTTTACTTGGTGGTGAGAAAACATTCACACTTTATTGGGTTTTATGCTGTTCTTGTCCAACTAACTCACAAACAAGTGCACTCCCTCCCACTAACATTACATTGAAAAGATGTGTGTGAATGACAACTACGACAATCGTCTAAACCATGGTTGATTTGGTTGAAAAGTTGTCTTTTTGAGATAAAGACATCCTTAAACCTCCAAATTTGGTTGAAAAGTGTAAGGTGAACAGGCCGGCCTCTGCCTCGGGCTGGGAGGCCAGGGTTCAGGCTCGTTCAGTTGGCTGTCATCCCCAGCTGGCGATGCTCCACAGTAGAAATCCTCCGTTTGTCTTAATAAAGATAGTTTATTGACCGCTCTCAGCACAATGCCACCCAGTCCCTAAAAGCATCTCGCATCTTGGGATCTCATAAAGCACGAACATCTTGATCCCACTTCTGACCCGAGTGTATAGTGCATTAAATTGGATCAAGAAATGTGAGATTTGAACATGGAGCATTTACAATGCTCTTACAAATGTCAAGGGAAAGCACAACACACTGCTTCTACTATTTCAACACAAGAAGATTGTCTCACCTAGCGTTTGCCCTCAGACTTTGGAGAAAACACTGAACCAATACTGAATGTATTTTTTTTTTTTAAATCAGGACCAGGTGAGACAGGATAAACTCAGACCAATATTGAATGTATTTTTTAGGGCTAAATAACAGCTACGACAGGCCAACCATAAATTATCCAAAACAAGACGTCCATGGGGACCTAGTGTTTGCTTTGCTGCATCTCGGCCATTGAACTTGCCCACCAATGTGGATCCCACCGGACTTGACCACCACATGATGTTGACTGTCATTTGTCATTACAGGCAAGCACACACACACACCTACATATGCTGCAATAGACGAATATACACAAAGATTTTAATTTCATGTTTTAGTTAATTACTTACTTTACCAGGGATGTATGTAAGTGTTGCCGATTACTCATCTTCTAATGTGTTAATAAATTATATATTTTAATAAGATAAGTCATTTGTGACTGTTTTGCACACGTTTGTAACATTGGCTGGTAGGTCTGTGCTTGGATTTATTCCTTCCCTGCTGCTCCATAGAGCCACATCTGCTCACAGGTTGGATTGCATAAAACAACAGCTACTCGAGACTCATTGTGCCACTTTGATATTAGTTCCTGATATTAAGGTGGTGCCGATTTATTATCATTAACCTCCTAAGACCTGGCGTACACATATGTGGATATCACACATTTTGTTGTCTAATTTTTATTTAATTTCCTATTGGGAGCCGGAAAGCAACAAGAAAAGAATTGCACCAGGTCTTACGGAGTTAATACACTTATGCAATTTAAACAAGCACTTTTTAAAACCCCAACAAATTTTTATTAAACTTCCCACTTTTGTAGAAATGGGATTTGTTGCTCTTTATTTTAAAGAGCCATTTCAAAACGCATTCTATGAAAAATCCCATAAATCATAAAACAATATTAGTGACAGCATTAAAACAAGGAGTGGGTGGGCTCCGCCATGTAACCCAGGAGGGGGGGTTGTTGCACCCTCCACTGTTAGACTCCTCCCAGCACTTTTCATGTGGTAAATGTAATTTCCAATGCATTTGTGTCTGACACTGACCCTAGTTCAATGTTTTTATCTTATTCCATTTAATGAATTAAAGGGCAAATGCATACAATTTACTCGATGAAAAACATGAGCTGTCAGAGAAATTAAGCTGATATGACGGTGGGGTGGCTCAGATTCCACAAACACAATTTAACTTGGCCAAGTTGGAGTACCCATGTTTCTAAACTTCCCTTTCATTTATTCGTACAACCCCTCTAACCCTACCTATGCTGATAAAAATGCTAAATAAGAGCAAATGAATAAAATGTTTGTTTCATAATATATTGTGAAGTGCTGTGTCCTCCAAAATGTAATATATCCAGCTGGAAGCTGAAAATGAGTTCTTTATTGATTGATAAATCAGAGCGCTCTTCAACTATAATCATCATCCAAAAACTGCTTAAGCTGATGCAGCCTATGGTTTTGTTAAGTTGTGGTGTTGTTTGGCTTCGGTGATGTAAATATATTCTATAAAGTACCCACCAACTTAAAAACTCCTTTCGTAAAACTGACTGAATGGGCGCCTTGCAGGCTTTTAGCCTGCGGGCTAAAAACTGCCTAAAAACTAAAGACAGGCTTTAGTTTTGGGCACAGTTTGAAAAAAAATGGAAAGCCTAAAATATTTTAACTTTTCACTTCAGTCGTAGGCAGAATTGCTTGATCTCATAATACAAATATAACACCAGATTCTGGTTTTAATGGTTTTTATTACTCCTCTACCCATTCAAGAGCTCTGAGATATGAGCTTAAATTTATTTCTTAGTCTCCATTTTCATTTGTATATCAGCATGTGCACATTTTTGCAAGAAAAATAAGCGATGAAGTCAAATTTCTCTTTTGATGGATTATGAACATAGGAAAAACGTTGGGGAACCCAGGTCACTATTAAGACTAAACTAAATCTAAACTAAGGCCCTTTAGTCTGAATGGGAAAATCACCATTCCATCAACCATCAGTGCTCTTCGACTTGAAACTATTATATTAATTACATTATCTACATATTCACTCATTAGGATACTGTCTTGTCAAACATGTTTTTCTGAGACTGTCTAGACCAAACATTAAACTGAAATGTTTGACCCTGAATAAACGCTGCCTCTTTGTTCTCTATTAGACTAATCATATTAGTAGCAGTGATGCAGGAATTAACCAGGAGAACTGGCTAAATGTAGAGGCAGGGTGCTTCTCCCAAAGCAGGAAAAAAATAAACAGACCAGAAAAGTGTGCGCAGGGCTGGAAATCTTGCTTCACTGGACAGTAGTAACAACTGAAAAGAAAAGTGCACATGGCTGGATGATCCACTCCAGGAGAGCAATATGTTTCCCTGTAGGTGTGCACCAACTTACTTTTTTGACAAATTAAGCATTTGTCAGAAACACATTATCCTAAAAGGGGGTTATTTTCATGTGCGGGCAGCATGATGGGTTGGTGCTTGGAAGGTTCCTAGTTCCTGTGGGGAAGTGCATGTCCTCTGTGTGTTGTCCAGCTTCCTGTCACAGTTTAAAAAACCTGTGTCAGGTTTATGGTGATTCGAAATTGTGTAAACGAGTAAAAGTGTGTGTGGCTGTACCCTTGATGTAACCCTGCCTGTCACCCAAAAACCCAACAGAATTCAGAAAGAATTTTCATTTTATAGGGTGCGTGAACTATTTAGTGTGCAGTAACAACTTATCAATTAATTTTCAAGTGTGTTTGCTACTTTGTTTAGTGACCTTGTGCAGTGTCCCTCTGAAATCCACTGCAAAATGCAAAACTTTGTGTATTTGAGGCCAACTCCTGGGGAGGGAGGCCAACAATCAAGAATCAAAGGCTTTCTCTTTTGAAGGCCTGGTATACTCAGGAGTTAAAGCTACTAAAGACCTGAAAACATGATTTGAACATCAAACTACTGGTAACTATGGTATATCTGGCAACTATGGCTCAGATTCTAATATGCTTATATAGTAAAGAGTGATATTTAGTAGTCTAAATTACTTTTGAATATTCACAAAAATAACTGTGCATTTATCCCTAAGCTGTCTGAAAACATTCAGTCCCAAGCAGCAACTAAAGATTACCACACACTCAAGAGGAAAGCATACCACGATTTGACGATGAGGTGTCTGTGTATTGAACACACGGGAGATGTAAAGGATTCTCCTGATCTCCAGGAGCTGTGCATGCAGTGCTGCTATGATGAATACAGTTCAGTCTGGCAGCGATCCATTGCTGAAAGACTTCCATCAGATCTACAGTGATTGCAATGTCAACCTCTGTTGGAGTGCAGAGATAGCTTTCATTTCTTTACATATCAGGCAACAAAAGTTGCACAGGACGCTGGGCCAGGAAGGGTTCCCACTTATCAAGCTTAACGTTCTGTCCAGTCAACTTATACTCATCCTAAGGGCAAGAAGATCAGGTGGTTTATGCCAAAAAAAAAAAGAATAAAAAAAGAATAAAGCAAGAAGTTAGTTGTGAGAAAGCCAACATCTGGGACATTTATTCAGAGGTTTTTCATTTTGTACCAAAAACAGTGTTGATCACAATCATAGTTCGTCTTTTGCAATGGATCAGCTTTTGTAAACTGGTACTCTTCCACTGTTATGCCTATTTCAACAGTACCACTTGCTGTGTGCATGGTTTCAATTGTCCTCATATGTGAAAAACAAGACATCAGTCAGTCAGTCAACATAGAAAAAAGTTTCAGGTATGAACTGTTTAAAGCTCTGGGAATCCCACATCCAGAAGTTAGAGCTGCAAACTCTGCTCACAGCAGTTAAGTTATGGTGTGTCAAAAGCCAGAGCATTTGATGCAAAAAGAAAATGTGATTTCTTTGGGATTCATGCTTGTGTCTCATAGCATATCTGGATGGTGCACTGGTTTTGGTCAAATGTCATATTTCCAGAAATGTTTACTTCCGTACAGCATGATTTACAGATTCTTTGTTGTAAAAAAACGAATTGCTGGATAAATGCAATTTTAAAATCCAAAACATATCCAGACATCCGCCCTGTCATGCTGCTGTCGCGGTGATACAACAGAGGTCTGAAATGACCAATTTTAGTCTGTTTAGAAACCAGCATCTTCGATGACAAGCAGGGTACAGGTTTCACACCCAGAAAAATTTAGTGGGAGAAAGAAAAGGAAAGTCATTTTTTATATTTTATAAAATGAGATATGTCAAATAAAGATCAATTTGAAACACAAAACATTTTTCTATTAAAGCCAACCCCATCACTAAGTATTCAAAGTATTTTACAAGTATACAATGTAATAAGATGTTATTTTTACCGTTTAGTTGCAGCCAGGACAGCCCGGATCAATGGGAAACCTTAATTTCCCTCCGAGTTGCTCTCTCTTGCACCCATGTATCACCTCTACCTCTTAACATACACATCCACTAATTTGTGATAGTCCACAGAAGAAAGCCTCGATGAATTACTCTCTTTGCAACTGAGCATTCTTTAGCTTTTCTTTAGAAAGAGCAGCTCTGCAGTTGGCAACACTGAACCATAAATAATATAAGATAGTGTTGGAACTAAAACATCTTTTTTCCCCAAAAGAAAATACATGATCATCAGTTGCAATAATATCTTCTAAATCCAACTCTACTCACTAATTACTGATTTAGGAACCAAGTTATGTGTAATAATATTGTTAAAATGGAAACAAAAAAGGAAAATAATATGACCAAGAACATGCCTGCACCGTCATTCTGTACAACCATGTCTACGAGGAGTGTGTGCGTGAGTGTGAGAGACTCAGTGTTTAATGGCCCATTGTTTTGGTAATTATAGCAGCAGTGGTACTTATAGCCCATATTTTGATTTCACACATACCAAGAAGCCTGCAATAAACACCAATTTTATTTGGGGGGGGGGGGGCTCAAAAGGGGCCTTTAAGGAGGAAGACACAGAATCTGTTGTGCCACTGGACAGTATAGACGACAAAGAAAAGCAGTCAAGAAGTGTTTGGTGTCCGTCCGGCAACATTGCTCTCTGTCAGCTAGTGGGAGTGTTTTCACCTGTGAACTTATCCCCGTGTCTTTATGAGGTCATCAGGGCAGAACTCTACCGCGATCGATACAGAAAGCAGAGAAAATTGTAAACGCACAACAAAAACATACTTGGCATGAGACTGAGGCCCAGATATCTCAGAAATGGCTCTCTGTAACTCTCACTACTTAACGCTGCGGTGGTCACTCAGCGTATAAATTACCATAATTCTCAAGCTTATCTGACAGTGCAGAAAGATAAGCTCCCGTTTTCTACTTTCAGAAAACGTTCAATTTTTTGACTTGCGCTTACCATTACCAATATGTGACCATAGACTGACAATATACGATCTGGCTGATGATTGTCTGATCGTACTTCAGAAGACCTGGGGGCACTGTAGAGACTTAAATATGTGCAGAAAGTTCTATTTTTCTGCTTTCCAGTCTTCTTTTCCTTTTGGCTGCACATTCACGGGTCACCAGTGAATCATCCACCTCCATCTAACGCTATCCTTTCTATCCTTTTCTCTCACACCAACTAACTTCATATCTTCTTTTACTTCAGGTAGTTTTTACATTCTCTGTATATCTGAAACAGTCTAGTAACAGGATGACAACAACAACAACAACATCATGGCCATAAAGGGGTTTCTATAATCTTATGAGCAGCAAAGTTCACCATAAAAGCCAAATAAATCACTTGTCTTTGAATGAAGGAAATCAATGTTTTGTTAGATGGTGCATGCCTTAAATAGTCAAACTAATTTGAAATCCTAGAAGCTAAATGAAACAGTTTAAGTCATTGTACAATTCATAATCCAATTAGTTGATTCATCATTTTCATAATCAATAGAATAATCAACTATAAAAATAGTTGTAGTTGCAGCCCTAGTTTAGTGCAGTGATTAATTTTTTGAGCAAAATGAAATCCGACTAAGCTTTTATTTTTAGCAGCGCTCCCTGTGATTCATACACTGGAAAGTCACAGGCGATTGACGATATTCGCCAAGGCCGTTTCTGCTTCCTACCAAGCAACAACCCAACTTCTGGGTTGAAGTTGAACTTCTGGGTGCCTTTGTGCAGCCTTAGCATAAAAAAAATTAAAAAAAAAACATCTTACAAGACAAAACATGACACAAATGATAGTAAACATTTGAAACACAGTTCAGGTAACGTGGGGTTTGATACGATGTTTCAGGGAACTAGATTGGCTTAAGTTGGTGCATCCTACAAAACAGTGGATTCAAACAAAGTATAGAAATCCTACAAAAACCACAACAACCAGCCAGCATAACTCACATTTATTACATCAGAATTTGATTACGTCATGACTAGGGCACAACTTTTCAGCTACAAAATATTCAAAAACCGTTGCCAAGTTTTGGCCATATGAAGTGAGATAAATGACAGCTCTGACAACTCATTAAAGTAGTTTGAACTGACTTGTAAATAGCTGTACACACTTGTAAATTGAATAAAAACAATTATAACTACAGTTGCTGTGTGCAGTGGTTTGGCCAGCCTTGCAACACTGAAGATTTCCACCACTTTTGTTTTGCTGGAGGACTTTTCCCTCTTTTCTCCACCAGCTACCACATTGAAGCTTTGACGTCATCAGTTGGATTCCTTTGTTAATAAACTTTTGACAAATTGACATTTAAGGCATGCCAATGTAAAACACTGGAAGTCCCTCATTGCTATTGCTCATATTTCATAAATACGATTATAATGACTTGGACTGAATTGCAACGAGTTGGATTGTAATGATTTAGATAATTTTATTGAATCTGACTGTATTAAAATGACCTTTAAGTTATTCACTTTCTCTGTCAAGTGTCCTAGGTTTACCGCTGTCATGAAATGACACTATATAAATAAACTGAAATGGTGTAAAATTGGATTGATCAGCACTGCTGATACCCATCAGCCCCGAATGTCCAGCGTTTTGAAGTCTTAGTAATGATAATGAACCTTTATTTGATCAACTGTATAAACCATCTGACAGAGAGGAGAAAGCTGTGAAAAGGTAAAGAAAACAAAGAGTGTTACATGTGCCAGGAACTCCAGATGGGGACAAAAAGGTAATCAACAGCAGAGGGGAATGCCAGACACGAGTTTCCAGCTTAAACAAAAACCCCTTCGTTTGTGTGTGTGCTTGTCTACGTGTGCGCGTGCACATTCAACCGTTTACTGTGCCAAGAATTTAGAAAGCACCACAACAGATGGGATCCAACAGAGAACAAGGGAAAGTCACACACATCAAGCAAACTGTCAAGCTTTAGACCAGAGTTGGAAAGGAGCATTTCACCATGTAATTAATTAAGACTGAGGGAGAGGCTAATAGTCTGGTGTCAATGCTTCGTTTAAACCCATCAGACTCAATTGTTTCAAATTGGATGGGTTCAGTTAATTTATGAATGCTCATATATATTTTCCCATTAAAATGTCATGGGATATTTTATTTCTTACCTATACGTAATAACAAATTAAATGTTAAAACTAATTAGCCATATTTTTAGGGAGAAAGAGAATCAACGACCAGCTATAAACTCTAAAAAAAACACAAGATTACTGCAATGACTACTGCTGCCATTACATTTTGTAAATCAACTGCATTATTAGACAGTGACAAATAATATAGAGCAACAATGGAGTGACAAGGCCTTTATTACCCTCAACCAGTTCTACTGCAGTTCATAACTTTTGTCCTTTCATTCAACAAATAACCACAAATAAAGACGTTGCTCAGCCTTCTTAACAGATCTATAGAAAGTACCCATTAAAAGCAATGCAAAGGTAATATATAAATGTCATGCTGAAATGTGTCACATCAAACCGAACAAAGCATTATGAAGTGTGAGTCACTGAATATGTCTATTTGATTATGGAAGCCCCATGGCTATTAATTCAAAAAGCTTTTTGAACTCTTAAGGGGGATGGAAACAACACATCCCATTTTAATTACTCAATCAGATGTGGGATTTGCTTAATTATGCATTCTGAGTTTGGGGAGTAGTTTAATTGTTATGAGAGCACAGGTTAACAGTAGAGCTTTTAGAGAAGAGGAGGAAGGACAAAGAGTGATCATGAACAAAAGCAGTATGTAGTGAAAGACAGACATATCTTTTATTAAACTGAATACGGTCATAGTATCTTAATGACCTTACCTCCTCCGCACTGCACTGCAGCCCACTTCTTATGCTTAATTCATTCTCAGAAACTTTCTCTCCCATTAACATAAAAATGTGTCTGGAGAAAACTATGATTAAATTTGCCCAATTCTTTGCTTCTGCTCGTTTCTATCATGATGACATTGCTTCCACTGCAGTTGCAGTGTTAAAAAAAAAGAAAAGACAAAAGCAGCTTAAAAGTGCTACTTTGTCCTTTTTCTGCCACTTAATTTATGCAATATCTTCAACCAACGAGTGTTTAACGATTAAAAAAAACAAAAAAAAAACAGTGGATTCTCAAATTAAAAAAATACAAGTTATTTTAAATAAATTTAACTTGCTGCACATCCCAAAAAATAAAAAATAAAATAAAATCCCCCCCAAAAAAGCCTATGTACCCTAAAAGCAGTGGGTCACTGTCTCGTGACTAGGTGAACCGGGAACCGGCTCCCAGTAGATTGATTCCGTGAAATCATTAATCCGCCTGCCTAATGATCCCGTTTACAGGTTCTGCTAACATCAGACGCATTTGCGTGATGACGTCATGTACAGGCTTCATATTTTGGCTGTTTCAATGTGCACAACGTTGCTCCCAGCTCCTTCAGCCAAACCCTGCCAAAACATTTACACAGCTGCCGTCAGACCTTTACTGCGTGATAAACCGTTTAACATCTTGACTCGATCGTGAAATCCCAAAATGTCCATCGCGTTTACCCGATTCTGGGTTCATACAAACTGATGGTTGCTATAAACTCTCCTGGCGTGGCACAAAAAAAAATTCACCACCTTCAGAGTTGTCATGGATGTGAAATCAGTGAGACCAAAATGGTTCTGAAACAGGCTGTAAATACGTTTATTTCTGCTCTAAAGTTGGACATTTTTACATGGGAGTGAGTGGAGACAGACTCACTTTTTTGATTTTGGGGGGGTTGTTTTTTTTATTATATGCATTTCCATTTCAGCTTTTCTTTGTGATATTAGGCTTTGCGCAAATGTAGGGGTAATAGAAGCACAACTACACGTTTGTATCCGCAGCCTGAGTCTAATCATGGTATACTACATGCTCACTTTGTCAAACTGACATCTCAAGTTAGTTTTCTTCTCTTGAATCACAAGAACACATTATCCTTTGCAATTATACTTTAAAGCATTGTCTGCACACACATTAAACCTACAAAGCAGGTCATTTTTACTTCTTGTTTGTTTACTGCGCCGCATGCTGATGACGCAACATTCATTCCACTGCATCATGTTATAGCCTTCAACACCACCATCATAGCATCTGTACACACCACCTTCAACAGCTTTCTCAATATTAAGCAGATCCATGTCATACAGTGTGGCTTGCCTTTATCTCATGAGACTGCAAAAAATGTACACTGTGAATCTGTCATTAGGGGAGCGAAAGGCAATGGAACAAACACATTCCTGCTGTTTTCACTGAAAGCTCTTTGAAAGGACCAAAACTTTTTTTTTTTCTGTCACAGAGGAATGACTGAGTAAAGAATTCATGGCCACTGGGCATAGCAGGATAAAAGTGACAAAATACAAGCGGAAAAAAAGGAGAGAAGGGAAAAGAGTAAAGCAGGAGCGTATAGCCTCCTGCGGCATCAAAAAGAGATAAATAGGAGGATGAAGGTCTTCGTAGACCAGAAAAGAGGAAGCCCTGTAAGACCAGCTGAGTTTCTCATCTATTGTTATTATTTTTTTTTTTAGTTGGTCCTTTAACTCTTGATGCTTGGACCCTGCTAGCAAATCTTTTCAACTGTTAAGTGTATTACACAGAAGACAACCACAAAAATGAAACTTCCAAAACAACCCAGCTTGTGCAATGCAGCATAAGATGGCAACTTCTATGAGGAGGATAAAAAAATGGATCCTGTTGGACCCAAAATCCACTCCAAGTTAAGACTTGCAATGTAAATGCAAGCATGCCAAGCTGCTGCAGGAAAAAACAACATTGTGTAACCCACTGTAAACATCTACTTCTACAATAATACAATACATCCAGACTAGAGCAAAACTGTTCACTACACAAAACTGATCTGAATACATAACTGTGTTTCAGCTCCACACTGACGAAGATCTCCATCTACTTTAGATCACTGTAAATGCATATCACATAATCAATTCTCACTGGGCATTTGTGAACAACTGAAATCAGGTTGTCTCCTGGAAATGACCTGTTCTTTTACTGGCTTTCTTCCTGCACATATAGGTAACTGCAGTTAAGTTGCTACTTGTTTCAACACAGAACAACAAACATGTCTAAACAACTAAACATAACATTCATATTATATCCCAGTGAGGTCACATGAAATAGGCCTTGAGTATCAAGGAAGGTCACTGAGAGCGCTGGGAGTTGCACGTGCACAATAGATTACAGCGTTCGTTTTAAAAGATGTATTGCTGAATAAAGTCTCCATCTTTAATGTCTTTTATTTTTATTAGCAGATTATTTAAATATCCTCGTGACAAATTTAAAAGCTGAGAGCTAATTACGAGCCATTTAATAATTATGAGATTCATAATCCGATTAGTCGACTAATTGTTTGAATAGTTGCTTACTAATTGACTATCAGAAGAGTCGTTAGTTGCAGCCCGACCATCCATATTAGATCACAACAGCTGCATTAACAAACTGGAATGGGGTCTGCAGCAGATCAAAATTTTTCTGTTTTTGAAACTCCAATTTCCTAAAGTAATGTGGACGCCAGGCATTACCATAACAAATGCTTTATATGCTTAAATGTAGATATAAGCCATCTATATCCATCTATACCTTCACGTTACTTCACATGTCATGACAGTTAAGACAATGAAGCACATATACCAGCTCAGGATTCTTGCACTGCCACTGCAAGCTTTCTGCAGATGCAGAGGTGCTTAACATTTCAAACATAAATCTTAACTGCATCCGGAAGAACCAAGTAATTTTTTTACATTCACAGTTTTAAAGTGCCACAGACGTAAAATAAAAATGCACAAACAGCAGACTCAGATATAATCTATACTAGCTGGGAAGGATTCTCTATATTATTTGGTGCATAGACGGCTATAGACGACCCCACTGACACATTTTGACATATACATTAACCGCAAATCAGAAACAGGAGAAGGGCAGGTTTTCCAAAGCAGGATAAAAGGAGGAAGATGAACAACTCAGAAGATGGAACAATATTAACTAGCAGAGAGGGAGAAAGAGGAGCTCACAGTTAAGACGGGATGAGTAGGGATGAAGATAAATGTGATAGGGTGGTGGAATAAAATTGTAAGAGAGAGAAAGGGCACTTTCTAGTTCAAACAAATTCCACATTACAAGATCTAAGGAAACCACTGGGTTTGCTTAAATCAGGAGACTGAGATAAACAGGAGAGCAACTGCAGAAAAATTGGCAGAGCTCAAGCTGACATCCCCAATAGCTGCAGAAAAGTTGAGAAGGAACAATTTCAGGATATAATAGAAAAAAGGAGAAGAGGAAAGATAAAAAGGTAATAAAAGGCATGTTATGTTAGAGATGGAAAGAGAATGGTGACAGGTAAACAGACAGAATATGAATTCATACAGGCGGCTGATGGACAGCTGAATGGCTGGTTGGCAGGCATTTTTGTAAACAGCCATGCTGCATGTTCTCATCTCATCACACCGTACCGGCTGGGAGATAAAACAAACAAGCAGTGGGGTGAGATGAAAGAAGTGCAGTGCACACCCTGTTGAATCAAAGACAGCAGGCGTGACAGGCACATTTGAGGTCACTGAGATTATACGTGTTGCTGATCAGAAACAACAGAATCTTAGAGGCCAACAGACCAGAGGATAAATGAATTTGTGACACCAGAAAAAGTACTGTCACTATTCAGGTCTCTTGATGTTGTTAACACCTAAGCCCATGAGTCTCAACACAGAATCAAAACACACATTACTATGGAAACTAATATCACATCATTAGTCTGTTTTAAATACAGTCAGAAAACCGGAGTACCCAGAGAGAATTATATATATATATATATATATATATATATATATATATATATATATATATATATATATATATATATATATATATATATATATATATATATATATATATATATATATATATATATATATATATATAGTATTATACAAGAACAAAACTATATGAAGGGTTTTCTAGCCCTCTAACCGGTAGTTTCATCTAAAACTACATCAAGAATAAAAAAAAGATGACTGAATTTATGATTTGACACAAAAGGAGAACGTCATGTTCTCAGCAGACAGATATACTGTACAAAGCCAGGATGCGTGACTTCCCAGCAGAACATTGCATTGTAAAAAGTTGTGCAGTGGCTATGTTAATTGTCTTTATGTTATGACTGAATACGCACAATAAATCATTTAGTACAAACATTTCTTAAATATTGCAGTGCTTGTATGCTATTACAAGCTTAGAAGGAAAAATCTGTAGAAGTGACCTTTCGTAAAGCCAAGCGTTTCAGTCCTTGTCTGAGTCTTGAAAAGGTTTTATCTTAAGGTCAAATGTATGAGACTCATATCAGCGGGGCCCCACTGGCACAGAATAGAAGAACTATGTACATTACAGTCTTGACACAAAAGGTCCCAAACGATTGTACAGCTTCACATGGGGTTGGGAAGCAAAAAAACTTCCTAAGTCATCAGTACTTTTTCAAACCAGATATAAAACAAGACAAGAGTCTTAACAACATAAGGTGGGTGTCCATTAGCAGGGGTCCAGGGTAAACTCTTGGAGGCAGGAACTGTAACATGACCACCCTCGTGTTCTTGACAGTTGTGTGAACATTGGAGAGCAGTCACCTCTCCTTATATTTATAAAAAAAAATTCAATAAATTTAAAAAAAACACTGAACTGACCATGACATAGATTCTTTATAACTGAGAGCAACACCTCCTTTAGTTTCCCAGTATCTCTTTAAAGACACAGGACAAATTCAGTCATTTAAAGACTCGTATTTACAGTCTCAAGATGATAGGGTGGTACTTCAGCATTATGCGTATTGTTTTAGTGGAAGGGAGTGATTGCGACTGCATGAATGCTGAAATTTCACTTGATTATCATTATGTATTGAACAATTAATCATTATAGGCATAATAAAGTTGAGAGCAGGGATTCATTAAGTCTCCCTTTAATGTGGTGGCAGGCATTTATGGAAAAGCATCTAACACTGAGGTGCAAACTGAGCTGCAGACTCTAGTAGTAGACAGAGCTGTGGGCTGCCTGATTGTAGTGTGCTGTCCAAGATACTAGATAACTGATCTTTCTTCTAGCAGCCACTTATGCTTTTTCTGACATTACTTTTGGACATCTTGAAGACAAAGCTCACATTCAGGATGAAAAAACCCATTAAAAAGGTTTTGACGTAGCGCCTTTAATTGCCACGATGCTGTAAACCGACTGCCTGTTAGATGATAAAATAATAAAAAATGCCAAGTGATGGAAGGGTGTCAGCAGAGCTCTGCTAGTCCCCTCTTCAGCTCTGGCAGTACTCATGTCTGATGTTATTTCAGTAGCGACACTTGAAATTAGGATGTTTGAAAAGATTTGATCAGAACGAATATAAAGCAATACTAATTGCCATCATAGGTTTACATAAGCTAAGCCAGGCAAAGGAGCCAACTGTGACTGATATAAGGTGGGTGTACTCCACGAAGTCTCCAAGCCTCCTCGTTCTGCCCATTTCCAACATGCACCACACAGTATGAGGATAAAGAGGCTTTAAGCACTGTTCAGAAAAGCTATAGGTGATGTCAAAGTTGTTATCCTAGTTCTTATCCGGTCTATATGCTGTGCCGATCTCCGTTGCCTGTACCTGGATCAAAAAGTGCATAGTAACCCTCTTCAAAGAAAAAAAAAAGACGAATAATGAAGAATTGAGTGCAAAAAAGGGAGAATAGAGAATGAAAAAGAAGAAAAAAGACAAGGGGAAGGCGAAGGGCTGAAATCTTGTCTTTTAAAGGAGAGTCCTCTGAAGCGACTGTGACATTTCAAAAGGCCAGACTTCCTGAGAGGCACTGACTGTTCCTCCATTAGAGTAGGGCACTCCATGATTACACATATCAATAACATCTGAACAAAGGCCCTGTGTTTTATGTAACCAAGCTGCATGCACATTTATTAGAAAACTAAGTACTCAATCCTTGTTATTTTAGTGTACATTTTCCAGTTACAGATCATTTAAACTTAAAAGCTTCTTGGATTTAACATTTTCAATTGTTATTTGTGTGTGTAATTGGGGAGTGTGTCTTGATCGAGACCTCAAGGATAAGAGCTAGGCAATGCGTTAAAAAAGTATTTGGTCTTTGTACATTGAAAATAAATGTAACAATTTGGGGATGTGCAACGTTCACTGGACAAAAATAGCAAATATATTAATGTTTGTCAGTTTATACATCTCAAAAAACACACCAAAATAAGTAATCTGCTTTTAACCCATCGAGTGGGTCGATATGGGAGGAAAATGGCATTTTTAAATCTGCCTAATAAATACATTAAATCTGATAGCTGGTTGAAACAAATCAATAAAAAGTAAAGATACTGCTTCCTGCTTACCACTTATTAATTTGATGCGACATATCCCAGGTGATCCAAAAGTTGTTTAAGGTTAGATGGTATTGTGGTGACTTTCTGACAACAGTTTGGCCAGAGCCTTTAAAATGGTCTTTCAACATTGTATCTTCAAATTTCTTTTTTCTCCTAATCTCACAAACCACAATTTATATGAAGATTATATTAAATATAACAATTTGCTTGTCAGCCATGGAGAACGAGCTAATCATCAGTTGTTGGTTTTAGATTATATTTTTTGTATATTATGCATTCTTGTAAAATTCATAAGAGGTTTTACCATATATGACTTTTTTTTTAAGAAGAGTTTTAATAAGGTATGGCTGAATAAGGTGTTTAAAAGTGTAGACCCAGAAAAAAGGATGGCACAATCCTTGTGAGCACATCCAAAGAGGAACAAGAAAAGAAGAACTGTCTCATATTCAGGTCAATATGGTGCCTACAGACAAATGAAATGACCTTAAATAGCTAAATCACTGAGGCATGATCCTGAGACAATCAAACCGCAAATTGTAAACCTGCAAAAATGCATGAAGGCATGCCAAAAACTGACAAAAAAGCTGCACCTATTAAGTTACAAGTTATATTTATCTCATCTACCCAGTGCAATTTTGCTCCTGAAATTAAAAATTTAAAAAAAATCCAGAGAAACATAACTGTATAATAACCAGCACCAAGGAGGTTTAGCGGTTAGTGCACGGCCCAACTTAGAGGGGACCAACTTTTAACACTGATCTGAATCAGGGACAGGTGAACATCTTGTAAAAGCTGTAAAATACATCACACAGCTGTGATGGGACATATCAGTGACTCGACCTGAGATGAATCTGTGTTTTGGGTCTTTCATCAAAATCAGACATCCAAGGCACTCGATCAGAGCTGATCAGACTCCAGCCTGTCTCCCAGCAGCTTTTGGCCACAGATCTACCCTTTTTTATCCAAAGCCATCTAGTGGCTTTTTCTGCAGTTTCAGTTGCAACTTGGATGTCATTCCTGTTTGCCTTTCCCAATAATGGCTGTCATTATAAATAAGTACCCAGCAATGATACAGGATGGACAGAAAAACAAGAGTTGTTAGGTGCAATTATCTCAATGACAAATAATCATCTACTAAAATGTGTAATAGTAATAGCATCATAGTAAACATACCCTCTTTGTGGGCACACAAAGTCACCTCAAAACACTTTCGACTGACTCAGACCGTCGTCGTAGATCAATAAAATTCATCTTTAAATTAACATTTTTACTGATAATTGTGAACACAACGGCTCTCTCTTGCGCATTGTTTGTGCATGGTTGTGTGTTTACCTATGTGTGTGTGCATGCGTAAGCGTAGACTAAAGTTAATAAAAGTATGTCCATGGTCTTAATCCAGCATCTCTGCAGTTCTGCTGAAGGATGTGCCATTCATTTAATTGATATAACCAGATTTAACAGAGCAAACAGGATGTATCTTTAGAAAAATTTAGTGTTTCTGGGAAATTTTGTGATTAACTCATAAATTCAATCCCCTGTTTGTGAGTTCAGTTTTCAGACACAGTGGGCAGCCACACAAGTAACACAAAAATAAAATTGCAAGAGAGAGAGAGCAAATTGACTGAATGATGCAAAATATTTTTTCAGCTGATGCTTTTGTAGCAGCTCTTGTCAGAAGAGAAAACACAGCCTATTTTTATTCCAGACACTTGCCTCTTCTTTGGTCTCATAAGAATTGATGTTGGGAATTATTTAATTTAAAAATTAAATTATCACGTATGCAGCAAAATATTGGGAAAACATATATAAATCATACAGGGGAGAAAAAAATTATTATATAGTAAGCCTAATTTTAACTAATTAACTAAATAAATATATAAAACTGTAAAGCTTTACCTGGTGAAAGTACTTGAAGATTAATCCCAGCTCTCTTTTGGTGAAGGCAGAGGCACACCCTGGAAATGTTGCCAGTCAATCCCAAGACCACATATATACAAACAACCACTTACACTCACATCTATGGACATAATCAACTATTAACCTGAAATACATGTTTCTGGATGTGTAAGGGAGCACCCAGAGAAAACCCATGCAAGCACATGAAGAACATGGCAACAGCATGTTTAAAGTCAGCAAACAGCGGAGATATCGAGCCGATGATGAGCTGATAAGGAGTTTGTGATCAGAATGACTAGCTGCTGTTCCTCCTCTTCACCTCTATAAAAGCAAGAGTGCGCCCGATTGCGCCCTTGTGTGCCCGATTGCACCCTAGTGCGCCCGATTGCGCCCTAGTGTACCCTAATGTGCCCGATTGCACCCTAATGTGTCCGATTGCGCCCTAGTGTACCCTAATGTGCCCGATTGCACCCTAGTGTACCCTAATGTGCCCGATTGCACCCTAGTGCACCTTGCACCCTAGTGTGCCCTAGTGTACCCTAATGTGCCCGATTGCACCCTAGTGCACCTTGCGCCCTAGTGTACCCTAGTGTGCCCTAGTGTACCCTAGTGTGCCCTAGTGTACCCTAATGTGCCCGATTGCACCCTAGTGCGCCCGATTGCGCCCTAGTGTACCCTAATGTGCCCGATTGCACCCTAGTGCACCTTGCACCCTAGTGTGCTCGATTGCGCCCTAGTGTACCCTAGTGTGCCCGATTGCACCCTAGTGTACCCTAGTGTGTCCTAGTGTACCCTAATGTGCCCGATTGCACCCTAGTGCACCTTGCACCCTAGTGCGCCCGATTGCACCCTAGTGTGCCTGATTTAAACCTCTGCATCAAACCTACGATGTAGCCTGACATGCACCTCTCTCAAAATGCAAATATGCAAAGAAATGTGATTAGTAGGTTTATTGTTTCATGTTATTGTCATCTTTGAGTTTCCCACCACTACTTCTTCTTCACTGTTTTCAAGTCAGCTAGAACATCAGTTTGCTGCAATGTCTGTATAAAAAAAAAACAAAAAAACAAAAAAGAAACAAGTGATGCTCCTATCAGGTCCAAATCACATAAAAATACACTTAATTTGTTCCATTGCTATGTTTGTATGTTTCAATCCAGAAGTATAAAGCGGCCACGTAGGCACCATGTGTAGCCTATGTGCAGAGCCTGTATGCAGAAGTCTAAAATAAGGTGCAAAACCTCCGTGACCCTGATTCGACCTACTACTGGCAGACTTCACATGTTTAGAGTTTCCAAGGCTTCCGTAGACAGCTGGGTGGTGCATTGTAGTTTGTGCTATGTTTATTTGTACTCCTTCACACACAGTCAGGTTTTCTAGCTCAGTTGCACCTTATTTATAAAACTGTATAGTTGTCAGTAAAACTGTAGTTTGTTAATGAAGTTCAACTTCTGATTATAGTTTGTCTAATGTCATCAAAATAATGTTCAAATCTGGGTAAAGCTGCATAGTTGTGAAGGGCTACGCTTTTCATTGCTTCTCTTCAGGCCAGTTGTCTTGTAGACGTGACACTTTCCCAACTCTAATATTGACCAATGACAGCACTGATCTTTGTCACATGGCTTTCGGTGCTTTTTTTTTTACCTTCCTTCTACAAACTGCCTATATGTGGCTTATTTATTTATTTTTTTACAATAAAGAATCATACAGTGTGAGACGTCATCTGTCTTTGTTCATGAGGTTGTATTTACCTCATTTTACCTGGTATAAACCAGATTTCTTTAATTATATACGTTTTGGGTTTGTTTTTGTTTTTTAAATCATGTCCTGACATTTCAAACTTTAGATTAGTCTTTTAATACTCCTATAACTCCTATATTCAGCTGTTCACTTGCTTGTTCCTGCTTTATGGTACGACTTCTAGAGGCAAATCCAAACAGTGACATAAACAAATTAGCCTAAGCATTTCTGTTTAACTCTATTAGAGCAAGAGTGCCAGACTGCCAAAGCTCAGTCACATGGCTGGGATGTGATACTGGTGGCCTAATGGGAAACATGCTGCTGCTACACAGTCTTTAATTACAGACAAAGTCCTCTGACAGGCCCTTGTGTGACCTGGCAAATTTTCTACAGCAGACACACACATGCATACTGAATAAAGAATACCCTAGTAAAATACTTGACTGACAGAAAAAGTCAATGTAATTAGCCCACACGATAGAGGCACTGTGGCAAGACAATCTGTATTTAAGATTAAAAATAAACAATAATAATAAAACACCTATCGAGCTCTCTTTGTAGCTCTTTATCATGTACTCATCATCTCTATCCCTTCAAGTTTAATTTATTATTCTCAAAAAACCATTAGCACAGAACCACACAGAGACTGCCACTGCTACAGATGCATTGTTGTTAGTCTCAGGATGGAAGTACTCAGCAGGTGCTTAAGACAGCACACTGATCCCAGTGGCAGGCAGAGTAAAAGAATGCCATTAGGATGCTGCAAAGTTGTGCATGCCACCTAAAATTGAAAATATAAATGTTTGCCTCAAGTACTAATTTGCAAGATCAAACCCCTTTGGATTCATTGGAAGAGGCACCCAATTTTGGCCCCCAATTTTGGGATAAAAAAAAAAAAATACCCAACAATGTGTGAACAGCTGTACTGAATAAAGTCATCTGAAAATTTCTGATATATAATTAAAATTTCTCCAAGACGGCTTAAGGTAATGGCTTCCAAGCTCTTGTTCACAATCATTTGGACTGATGGCAGTAAGCTCCATAAACCACTTCCTCCTGTTGAAATAGTATAGCAGTGTGCCTAAAGTCTTCAAATGATGTAGTCAAAAATCCCAAAACTGCATAAGAATTTCTTTCAAAAGCTACCATGAAGGTACTTTCTTAGCGTATCCTCCAATCAAAATGATCAAATAAATACCGGCTGTTGTCTACCAAAATAAATAAATAAGCATGTTATGCCCCACACATGTAATGTGGCATTCAGCATGTACTGCATACTGGGACAGCAGCAACTGGCACAGGCATGTCACCATGGCAAGAGGTTAAATAAAGAAAGATTTATGTGGCATTTCCTTCTGGCATTTCCACATCGGAATTTTTAAATCCCATTTCACAGCTCATCTCAATGCAGTAATCAATTTTACAAAATGTGCCTTTTGAACTTTTCACTTATCTTACCTGGAGTAACTGTTTTCAATTGTAAAATTACAAATAAAGCACTTTATTGTGTTTACTGTATTGAACAGCTAAGACATACTCCATTTCACTGTTTTGAAGAGGTAGCGACTGCTTTACATACCATCATCTGCTCTCGTCTCAAGCCTCAACTAAAACAGTAGCCTTTTCACTTGACTGAAAAATCCATTTATTGGCTTCAGATTGTAAAGAATTCGTCTGGAAGTATTAATCAGAACCAAAACAAGTGGGCATACTTGGTTTAGCCTCCTTGCGATGCATGTGTAATGAACCAATGTTATGATCCTATCATTGACTAATAAAGGCTTGTTATGGCCCGTCACCATTTCGTTTAGCTGATATTTTAGAAACATATGAACCTGCACACAGACAAAGGTCTTTGACCAGAGAACTTATTTGCTCCGGGGACAAAACTCCAGAGAGCAAAGATGAAAAGGTAATCCCCCAAACTGTGGAGCGTGCAACTGTGAAACAAGCTGCCTGAGGAAATCAGGTCAGTAGTGACAGAGACCTCTTTTAAATGTTTTCTCTTTGATAGATTTTCCTGCTTTTATTCGACTCTTGATTTTTATTTCCATCAGTTGACTGGACCACTGCCATACAGTGCTTAAGCATGTTTTGTACTGTGCCTGTTATGAGACTTATTTAGGTCTAACAAACTAAAATACATTTATAAAAACAATGGATGGTATGTAAAATCCAACAATACTAAAACAGTATAAACACCTATAGTTTTTTTTTTTTTTTAAGAGGCTTATTCTAAACATCTGTTTTCACATCATTTATATAAGATATTAATCAATCCAAGCTGATAGGCAAGTACTTTTGAATGCACTCTTCATTTATAAATTACAAGGGATATTTTCAACAATATTTATATAAATAATTTTAATCTTAGTTCCAGTAAACCTGTGCTCTGTAGCCATTTGATTTGCTTAAATGTGGGCTCTAATAACAATCAGTCATTTGCTAAATTACTGCCATCAGCAGGTCAAACCTTCAATTTGTACCAAAATGAAAAAGGAAACCCCATTTTTTTAAGTGAAATTACAGGAAATGTGATGAATATGTGTATTGCTTTTGCTATCCTTGTTCAATATGAATGCAAATGAGGTGGGGGTGAACTAGCTCCCAGCTCTATATCAGCAGGATAAGGGGAACACCTGTTTCATTAGAAAATTGAAGAGGAAAACTTCAGGGATTTTCACACACATTTTAGGACTTTGTCCTTTCATCCAGCTTCTCTTACAATTTGCAGCGCACGTCTGGGCTAACATACGTTTCTGCGAAGCCACAGAAAAACTCTTGAGAGTAAAGTTGAATTAATGTGAAACTGATGCAGTCACACAGTATGCATGACATTGGAATTCTGCAGAGATGGAAGGATGTTATCGCTTCATCGTAAGACTAAAGACTTTCAGTGTTTAAAAAGGATCACAGGCCAGTGCCATCACATTCCTGCCAGTTAAAAATATCTGACATACATTTAAAGATGGAGAGAAGCAAAATTAATTTTTTGATATAGAAAGAGAACATTTCAAGAAGTATGATAATAAACATTAAAAGGGAACAAAGGGGAAAAATCTAAATTAGCGCCTGAACAAAAGTTCAATATATGCTGTGTAACACGTCTTTCATAAATATCAATAAAATATATGTATGTCTATGTGTAGATACATCTGAATGTAAGGCAAACAATGAAAAAAAATGTTCAAAGACGAATAAAACGGACACAAAGTTACAGCATTAAGTAGAAGAATTAATTTCTGTGGAAAATGTTTTACTGTGAGGCTATAAAATAGTAAGTTGTGAGAATTAGATATTGCTGCATGATCAGGGAGTTATTTATGCATAGAAATTAGATAATTAAGTCTCAGCCAAGCGTTTCTAAGACATGCTCACAGTTCAGTAATGCAAGGTAATGAGGTATTAGTGTTGTGGCCACACCTTACTCAGATGTTCAAAAGCAAATCCAGGGTTTCCCGCACAAAGTCACCCAGTCTGTAAGTTTTGCAGTGCTTCCACACATTCTTGTGTCTTCCCATTGCTGCCTGTGTTGGCTGAAAATATTGAAATATTTCTGTAAATGTGTGTAGGACTTTCAACCTTGACAAACGCTAAATTTGTGACACCTAGTTAAACTATCTGTAATCCCATATTTAAATTTAAGCCCCAAGTACCATCAAGCAGTAAAATTCATGCAAGCTGAAATGATTTAATTTCCATGCAGACATAAATAAATGTAAAAATAGCATGAGGAAAAAGTCACAGCAGTCTGAAGTGCGATAAGCTGAAGTGGGACACGTTCAGGAACGAAGAAGACGCCACGTGTACCAGCTGGGGCTGCAACAAATCATCAAAGTAGTCAGCTAAAATTGATGACAAAATTAGTTGCCAAGAAATGTACTAATCAAATAATGGCCCGCTATTACCTGATTGTTTCATGCTGTGGACTGGAACTGACAAAAATTGTGGTCATGGTGAAATTTTTCTTAGCAGAGCAATTATTATTTTTAAATTTAACTTTATGTTTTCTAAATTCCTACTGAATTTGTTCTGTTGGATTATTTGCATTCAAAGTGTTTTAATCTTTTGTTCTAGTTTAAGTTCTTCTTCTTTTTCTTTTTTATGAACAGAGTTTGATATGATTTATCTCGTAGTACTGCCTTTCCCGTTTCCCATTGAAGTATAGGTAATGAATCTGGGAAATCATTAACTTCTAGGAGGGCTGCCCACTGTTTTTCAAAATAATTCCTAAACCAAGGATCTTTATAAAGAGATGTATTAAAGCCCCATCTAGTTGTATGATTATTAAAACTTGTTTGATTCCGATTGAAAGTAACTGGCACACGGGCATTAATTATGATAAAATGAATGTCTGAATCAGAGAACTCTGACATAATCGAGTTACTAGTCAAAAAAAGATTTATGTGTGCGTGAGTGTGTGAGTGAGTGAGAGAGAGAGATAGACTGACGAGAAAAATATATACTCTCTGGCTCTTAGATGTTGCAAAACGCCAACAATGGGCCAGACCAAAGTCATTCATGAGCTGTTTTATGGCATCTGTGGATTGCCAATTATGTTTATTGCTTATATTACTGGACCTGCCCATTAATGGGTTCAGTACTGTATTAAAATCACCTCCTATTATCACTGGACAGTTGGAAATATCTCAAATGCCAAAAAATAAAAAACAAAAAAGCAAAAAAAAACAACAACAATGAAACACCTACAAAGGGATCATAAATACTGCCAGTTGTTTCTAGACTCGTGGCCTTGATGGTGCAACCCATAGTACAAGTGTTCGCGTTTTTATATGCTATAAAAATTGTGTTTAACTGTTAATTTTCAAAGTGCAGTAATTATTATAATACCAAACTTCATTATGCATATTTTTGTCTGACTCCTTACCCTAGGTGACTGCGTTCACCTGTTCAGTTCGGATCAGCCCACGTATCATTGTAAACCACGCAAGCGTGTACTGTACATGTGTGTGTGCGCCTGCAAACGCAATCGTGTTGATATAAGACTATGTGAGTGTGTGTCTCTTAAAAAAATACAGAACAATGGAAGACAAAAAAAAATACAGTTAAAAGAACAAAACATAAAAAGTAGTCTAAACATGATGATTACTTGTAGAGAATGAGAAAAAGGTGCATTAATTAAAAATCTGTGTGAATGTCCATCAATGTATAACCTATCTAGTTATAGGCTCTCTTACTTTCCTGTATTTTCGGTTTACGGATGGAGAAAAGCTGCTTTCGTCTGCGGATGATCTTTGGTGGGAACTGGCCATTGAGTTAAAAGTTGGTTCCTTTTAAATTGTTTTCTTGCCACTGAACTGGTTACTGTTGTTTAATATGTTCAAATTTGGCGACAATCTGTCTGGGTGGAGTGGTGTGGGGTCTGTGACTTCACAAACGGTGAACACAGCGGAAAGTGATGTTGTCGACAGTTCCGGCGGGGAGTTTGAGGTGCTTTGTCATAAAATCCTTTATTATTTTTTTGGACTCTTCTTTGAATGCGTTTTTAATTCCAAAGACAATCAGGTTGTCTCTCATACTGCGCAATTGTAAATCCAAAACAGTTTCTTTCATTATTTTGTTTACAGCAGTAACAAAGACTAACTCATTGTTAAGGGAGGAGAGCTGGGGGTTAGGGCATTAACTGAAAGTTGCAGAGATTTGTTTTCCTTAGAAAAAGTCTGTTTGTTGTTGGCTGTATTCCAGACTGTGCAAAGTTGTTGTGAGCAGAGTATTTGATCTATGGAAGAAGTGTGTTGTTAACCGCTGAACAGCACTGCGATGTTGAAGAAGTTACTGGTGGAGATAACGTGGATGCGACAGCTGTAGCAGGTAAGGCCGGTGTGCGAGGTTATTGGCCTTGATGGTGCAACCCATAGTACAAGTTTATTGTGTACATTGTTGATGAAATCCTCCAGATGATCCAAGTTGGCATTGTAACCCAGTGCAATTGACTGGGGGAAAAAACATGCCAACAGGGGTGGGGTGTGGGGGTGATGGGGTGTAGCAGCTCAGTACTCAATACTTAATACTTTTTTCCCACTATAATTTACAAAGAAATTCTTTAAAAATCCTGCAATGTGATTTCCTGGATTTGTTTGTCTCAATTTGTCTCTCGTAGTTGAAGTGTACCTATGATGAAAATTACAGACTTCTCTCAAATTGGTATTGCTTTCATTGCTCTTAACTGAGATTTTTCTTTTTTATTTATTCATTTCTAGAGGTCCAACCTTCCAATTGAGATTTTTCCTCCAATAATAACATACCAAACCATTATTGTTGTAATTAAATTTTTAATTCTGTGTTTATAATAAAACATGACTAAAAGTAACTAATATTTTATATATGGGTTAGAGTTAAGAGAGTTAAGACAATCTCATTGAAGACAATATGGGAAAAAGAAACTATTATGAAACAAATAGGGAAATACAGGGATGCAAATTAATGAGGGGCTACTAAACAATTGGGGTTACCAAAACAGACATTTAAAAACAATAGGTTAATACATACTGCCCAACAAAAATATGTAAAACAAAACAAAAAAACAAAAAAAAACATCACACCAGATTTCTTTGTTGTCAGTAATATCCTTGAAACTGTATTGCTGCCATATGATTATATATTGTCCATATTCTCCAAAGAATGTGCTTCTAAGCTGCCAACTGCCACCTTACCGTAATTATATCTCCTTATTCATACTCTCCATCCCTCCTCTGCTCATCTTATTTCCATCTCCCTATAGCATAAGACTACTTAACAGCATCTAAACACCAGTGATAAACAACAGACTAGTAATTCCCCTATCAATCAACATCCCTCTGCCTCTGTTCAAAGTCTTAGAGGCACTGCAATTTCTCCATCCTTACGAGGTCTGATTTACACCCTTCTTCAGATCTCTGCCAGTTTATCCTTTCCTCACAGCTTTCCCTCCACACTAAATCTGTGCCATGTCAGTCTTTCTCCTCTTTAATCTGAGAAACACTTTGTTTTACTTCTTCAGCCACTATCCCACAACACCCGACTTTGCATTTGTTCTCTGTAGAATTAAAAGGATTTCACTTGAATTTACGGTTTCATTAAAAAAATAATAATAATAAAAACCTCCTGGTACCAAGAATTCCTCGAGCATATCTTATAGCACCTTACATTATAGTCGGTATAAGAGCTAATATTAATAATTAATAGAAAAAAGAAATAAAAAAAATATTCAAGATGAATACTTAGTTGGCTTCAAAAGGCTTAATAATGGGTCCTGAATACAGCAAAACTCTTACAAGAGGGAAATACAGAAAATAAATGCCACTAGATTCAGTAAAAATGTTACCTTGGGCTGCTATACAGCACCATGCCTCCTACATTAGATGCTAAAAAAATTATTGAGATGAAAACTGCCAAAAGCAATCATCAATTTACTATTTGAAAGAAAGTGGTTTCAGCCTAAAGCATCTGTCTCAAAAGAATCAAATTAACTGAAACTTCTGATATTACATTTCTGAGCCAATTAAATCACCACAGCACAAGTGAAAAAAAAAGACAAAAGGAAAAGAAAAAAGAAAAATACTATAGCCTACTTTAAGATTTTTTTAAAACTGCAGTTATTTAGGCTCTTCAGAACACTTGGAATTAAAGAAACAACTTCAATATCATTTCCAAAGCGTTTCTGATTATTATACATACAAACATTTACAATAAAGACCCTAAGATTGATGTTTTGTTTTTGCAAATTCAAATTTCTTTAAGCAATCTAACCTTTCAATTCTTTCAAAGAACTAAAATTAACATTTTGTTTGAATGAGCCATAATAAAACCATCTAAATCTAGATTAAAAGCGGCTTCCTTTTCCCTAATTTTTTTCCACTAAGTTTAAACAATTGTCCATGAAGACAGATGCATTAGATAAACATCAGTATCCATAAATTAATTTTCTATACCCACTTAATCCTGTCATGGGGGTCTTCTGGAGCCTATCCCAGCTCATTACAGGCCAAGAAATTAAAGCCACCCGGGCGGCACAGTGGTTTGTGTGGGTTTTTCTCCGGGTACTCCGGCTTCCTCCCACAGTACAAAGAACATGTTTGTTAGGTTGACTGACGATTCTATATCTGAGCATTTACATGTAAAAAGGACATGAGGTTAGCATCGGATTTCTAAATGTCTACTGTGAAACTAAATGTTTCTGTGAGACCGTCTTTCAATATGTTGAGTGTGGTTTAAAGCAAGAAAAATTATCTGGTAGCAGATTGGTTTTAGATTTCTGAAATTTCGACCATAGAAAATGACTGATCATCCTGCTATAGGAATTGTACGATTTACCTCCTAATGGCTTTACTTTCTTCCCCTGGTGATCAGAGTTTTCCACTGAATCCAATTAATGCTTATGACACTTATTTTCATGACAAAGGAAGCAGCAGAATGCCTTACATTTTCTCTCTCTCTCACCATGTAAGCCGTCACGGTACTGAACAGACTGCACGCCAGTGTTCAGCCTCCACACTTACTTGGTCATTACAGTTATGCACTGATACAAAGTCTGCCTCTGTGCTTGAAGCAGAGAGGAGTGTGAGCAGCAAATGTAGAAGTGATTGAATAGTATTATACAAGTAAACCCAGTGAGAGAACATAGGAACTATGCATACCTAACAAACCTAACATCTGAAGGAGATCAGTGGAATCTTGACCTTTTTTCAGTGCTCCAGAATTCAATCTTTATGCTCCGATGCAAATTGAAGCTTTTCTGTTTATACTTGATTCACTTCATCGATGTTTTTTGACAATATAATTAGCCATTAATAACTACTGAATTTTTTTTATAATTAGATTTTGCCAAGTGTCTACAGACGAATTACAGGACAAACTAGTCTATCTGCATGAGAGTTTATTTAGTTGTCAATACTGACTCAAAAGATAGACACAAAAAACAACCATGTCACTTTGTTTGGCCCACCCTGGTCTGTAAATGTCTTGTTCAGTCAGCAATTCAAACTTGCAATGTGACATCTCAAACCCAGATCAGAGCAGAACTATCCAGGCTTCTTATGTTCATCTCCACCCAACTTCAACTCCCCGTCCCAGTAACCTTTGTTTGCTTTCTATTGCACACTGCACTATTGCACATCAATTTTCCACGCTACAGGATCTCTTCTGACATGGCTGGATATAGAATAAGAAGCTACTCTCTCCAACACTAATATATATATATATATATATATATATATATATATATATATATATATATATATATATATATATATATATATATATATATATATGTTTTAAAATGTAAACATGAAACAAATTGGTTGCACATTTAACTGAAATAATTTAAATTGGATTATGCAAAAAATAATGACATACTTGCTTTCCATACACCAAATCAAATAAACCAGTCTAACAGGCCAGCTTTCTCTAATTAAGCCAAACAAAATCGATCTATGGGACTCATAAACATCTTTACAAATGTACTAAGTTCCCCAGTGGTCCGTGTTGTGATAGGAGTGAAGAAATTGTGTCAACTTCCCTTAAAAAAGTGGGTGAGGTAAAAGAAAGTTTGACAAATTAATAAATGGATAACAGTGGGGTTGGAGTGGGGCAGAGTAACCAGTAAAATCCAAACAGTCTGCCAGAATGAGAGACATTATAAAACATCACTAGAGTGTTAATTTAGTAGAGGTATGAAGCAGCCAATGCACTATTAAAAAGGAAGCTCCTACAGGGATATTGAAACAAATAAACACTCAAAAATCCTCTTCACATCATGCAGATGTGATAGTACTGCATGCACTACAAAGTGAAGTGGCAAAAACAATGCACAAACAAACACTGCAAAGGACTTGGGTACAGAGAGGCCACCAGAGTGGAAATGAATTTACATCAACAAGCAACTTACGCACAGCTGGTATTGCTCCCTTCAAATAGACCAAGACAGCTTAAGTGAGTGAAACAAAAAGCACACACATAATTATATATATATATATATATATATATATATATATATATATATATATATATATATATATATATATATATATATATATATATATATATATAAAATTATGTGTATGCTGTATGTATGTATGTATGTATGTATGTATGTATGTATGTATGTATGTATGTATGTATGTATGTGAGTGAGTGAGTGAGGGCATGTGGCAGCATCATTATTTACAGGTGAATTGAATTGGATTATACATCAACAAAATCATATGCAACTGGACTTGAGTTAAACGTGTTGTAAAACATTAGATTTGTTGTGCTCTAGTGCCATGTGCAGTAGATAAAAATGAAGTGAGCTCGAATAAAAATAAATAAATTACATCTAATCTGCTGCGCCCACCTTACAAATCATAGTCTGGTGGTCTAGCTGTGATAGGGATGTTTCACAGGAATCCACAAGCAAAGACTGAAAATCCAAAAGTAGAAGTTTAGAGTGCAGCAGTAGACAAGCTACATAAAGAAGGATTCATGCTAAATATTAGGGCAAAATTTGAATCCAAGTTAATCTGAATAAAGAGTTTTGACAAAGACCTTGTGTTTAAGTGAATTCATATTCATTTCACTTTGAGAGATAAATAAAATCTGTATTATTTGCAAAATCAACAACATAATGAACCCATAAATTCAAAGCAAAATTTGAGTTTTAGGAGGCGGTAGATCCTCTCTCTACTATCTTCAGTTGACCCGTGGGTTTTCCTATAACCCAGGTTGTAAAAGGAACATTACACGAAAAAGCAGCTCACAATACTGTTTCTTAAAGAGATGTATGATGGCCAGATTCAAGTTGTTACAAACAGAGCAGACATTAGAAAGAAAGAAAAAAACATCTCCACAGCTATTCATTTGAGGCACAGGGTGGAGTGCAACCAAAGGATTGCTTACATTTATCAAAGATTTATTCGACCAAGATTGCTTTTGTTTTGCATTTCTGTGCAACAATTACACATTACATGCTGTACATGCTGGCACCATCAAGACCAATACTGGTGTGTGCCTGATGGGCTAATCAGCCACTACACTTGCTGAGCTGAATAAAAAGATCTTTTTAATTTGTCGTTAACTGACAGGGATACTCAATACCCAAATGCATAATTGCTCTTTTTAACTATATCTATTTTACCCCCCCCCCCCCAAAAAAAAAAAAACAAAAAAAACAAGCAACGTATTAAGTCATAATTTTAGATGTTTGTTTACAAGATGTTTGTTTACAAGTTTTGCCTTTTGCCAGATACAGGGGTGAATCATGGTACATGGTGGAAGTGGTGGTTTGAGTGCTAAGATTAAAAAAAAAAAAAAAAAAACAGAGAGAGAGAGAGACTTCTCGATGTATTTACACACACAAGACCACAGATGCCCACCCAGTGTCTCCTGGCAAGCAAAAGTGTGACACGATGAGCAGCTAAGACACAGAATGCCACCTTTGTGTAAAAGCATATGCTTGAGGTGCATAGAAACAAGGGTAACAGTGAAAAGAGAGGAATAGAATTTAGACAATCTCCCTGAAGCCTGTTCCTGTGGTTCAGTGGCACCTCGGGAAGAGGAAGGGAGGGAGAGGATGGGATAGTGTGTCAGTTGACTGTGGTGGACAAAAAAAAACCTTTAAGTACAATCATGGCTTTGAACTAGCACCCAACCAGAAAGTACAATCAGATTACTTATTAGGACAAGAGTCAGGGTCTGTGATATTAAATAGTGTTATCATGGTACAGAAATTAGGACCGCTAAAATTATTTTCTAAATATCTTGGTATGTAGTCATCACATCTATATCATTGCAACAACCTAAAACAATGAAGAATAAATTATTTATTTATTTAGAGATCCTGTTCTCGCTTTTCAATGTAGTTTCACTAAACAGAAAAGTAAATATTGTAAAATTCATTTTAGGCCTTTAGTATAGGGTAATGGGACGTTTCTGTTTTCCACCAGCAGAGGGTAATGCGTGTTTGGAACACATAAGGATCACAATATGTCACAATATCGCTTTCAACATTTTTATTTTTTTTATATTCTATACCCTTTCTACACAATAATGGAATTTGGCTATTTAACCTTCTTGACTTTTTGCTTTGTTTTAGTCTGTAAAGCACAGAGTTTCACTTGTGACTGAAACTGCAATATAAATTGAATTGAGTTACTTAGAGATGGATGTGCTCATCCAGAGCGATGGATTATAGAGTTTAGACATGCAGACGGGGCACAAAGTAGCATCGCTCCTAATTTACACTGAAAGGAGCGAGAGGAGGTAGTACAATCAGCTGCTTAGTATGTCTCCTGGGTACTCCTCACTCGAAGTATTTTATGCATGTCTAACCATCAGAAGACCTAAGGGTTGACCTTGAACTTGCTGGAGACTTGCAAATTTTATAAATAGAAGCACCTCAAGATCCCACAGGAAGAGCTGGAAAATACTGAGAGGGACATTTGTACCAGCACAGAGAGCTTATTGCCTCTAAAATGCACTATTGCCAGGAGTTTTGAGAACAGCAGAAACTATAGTGATCAGAAACCAAACAAACATATGGAGTAGCCACAATTCCCTCTAAAACCTTTGGCAGAAACAGATGTAATCACCAACCAGTGGATAGCATCAATGACTGCCTGAATTCCCCTGACACAAGACACTCACAAGGCACTGCGCTTCAAATAACAGCATGCCAAATAAAAAGAAAAAAACACCAGTTGACTTTAAAAAGCAAAAAGAAAACTAGGGGCCATATTCATATTCCCCGGGGTTTCTAGCAAAGCTCTATTTAGAATAGTAGAGGATACACAAGCACATTAACACCAGGAAGGTAGCAATATGCCTAATGTTCCACTGCTCACCATGTTCAGATATCCAACTTTCTTTTCTGCACATTATGTGTACATGCAGTCACAGGGTTCCACAACTTACCTTTTACAAATATGCATTATAATGTATGCTAAAGTGTCTTAATAATGTGCCCAATAAAAAACCCCTTCAAGCAATACTCAAAATTCAGAGCGTCTTTTCCCCATTAAAAAAAAAAAAAAAGTCACCATGATAGAGATAATAGTCTACTGTTGCTATGCTCCCTTGTAACATAGCAACTAAGTGACTTATTCAGTATATCTTCAAAGGAACAGCTGTGACCATGGCCTCAAGAACAACCCCAAAGGCAGAGGACACCCCAAAACATCCAGTAGTGAGTATTGAAAACAATGGATTTACATACATCAATAAAAATCCCAAAGACTTCACACTCTCTCAAGATACACACTTGAATGAAGTGTGCTTATTCTGCATTTGTTGTACACTGTAAAAAAAAAAAAAAAAAGATTAATGCTGTTCCTGCCTTATTCTGAGTCTACAGAAGAGTTTATCGATGAAGACCACTGGTTACTAGATTCTCAATATGACCCTGAAAAATACAAAAAAAAATGTTAAGAGCAAAATATCGGCACTGTAACTTTAAAGGTGAATGATATCAAAGAAAGACCTTGTTTTTTTTTTATCAAGGCAAGCACATTAACCTAATGGGAAAAAGGAAGGATATTACAAAAGGAAAAATAAATATTAATGAAAATGATCAAAATAAGGGTGTTAGGTTACATGCATTACTTTACACATGTGCGTTTGTAATGCTGACTGAACTAAGCTTGGGCCTCGCAGGGTGTGGAAATGCTGTGGTACAGTTTTGCAGTAGTTTTCCAGCAACGGTACTCAGTTCTCACCAAGAACGTTTCAGAATCAGAGTGCTTCCAAGTGCTGGATTTGTGACAATGAGAGTTTGACCAAATGCTTTGAGGTCATGCGATAATCGTGCAGTAGTCTGCTTGTTTAAAAGACATCCATCTTGCCATGTCTTCTTTCTAGAATATAATTATAGACATGAAAATCGGGTGGTATGAATTGACACTACACATCCTTTTTAATTCTAAACCAAAAGTTTTTCTTCAACAGAAAAATGAAAATTTAAAAAAGTAATTCCTTTGTTTAACATAAAATTATCAACTAAGATTACTTCAAATATTTAAATATGCAATCTTAAGTTTAAGACTTAATTTCCTCTACAATCTAAAGTATGCACATAAATAAGCACATATAAGTAAGCAATAAAAATAAATAAATTAAAAAAAAAAAATCAGTGTTTTTTTGCCCTGTATGTTGACATGTACAAAATTCTGAGTTATTTTCTTTTAAAATAACAGAATGTAACAAATATTTAATAAAGAAAAAAAAGGAGGGGGGGTATACTGATCAAATTTATATTAAAAATCAACATAATAATAATAAGCATCATGCCTAATATTAACTGTATTCAGCTTGTCGATGAACCCAGCCTTTATACTCCCCCTTATATTTTGGTGCTGTGAAACGCCACATCAGTAATATCTTACCACCAGATCTTGTTCTGGTGGATAATGATGGTGCTAGTGTTCCCTGTGGGATTTAAGGATGTCACTGTCTTCAGCTTCCAGTGAGTGCCACACACATTTCTCCCACTTGATGCTGGAATACATGAGTTTCTGCTGCCTTTAGCTGCCACAGACGGTAAACAACAATAGACAAACTTCACAGAAACGTCACTTTTTACAACATACACAACCACAACTGTCGGGAGAAGGTGTAACAGGTCTAAAAACACTTGTGGAAGCAATGGCAGTGCCATACCATAATTATGCAAATTAGGGAGAATATTAATTTTCATTTTTCAAAACATTGCCATAACTAAAGGTTTTAATTAATGGGGAAAAAAAATTACTGATTTATTTGTCACCCAGCCCTAGGTCATAAAACCCTTCTGTGTCTACAGATAAGATGCATATGCACCACCTTTCCCTTTGAGTACTGAGTTGAAACTTCAAGGTTTTCTCTAATAAAGACCACTGGAGGTAAAATGCTTAGCATGACCCTAAAAAAGACAAAGAGGCCAAATTTGGGCTGTAATTTTGAATTTAAACCATTAAAGCATATACTAGCCCTTTGCACTTTCAAGAATGCGCACACGTTTGTAATGCTGGGTGAACTACACAAACACACACAAAAAGGTCAAACCAAACACAAGACCCTTTTATAGCTATATAAACTGCATGTGGCACATTCCCCTCCCAGCAATGAATAATTGTAACCTCAACTATGAAACAAGTCTAAAGAAGGAGCAAAGGAATAAAGTTTTAAAGGAATAAAAGCGTGGCATTTTCAGGGTGATTAAGTATTCACAACCAGTCAGACAAGTCAAATCAGTGGCAATATGGACGATACTGAGTGAGGAAAGACAAATGAGAGGAAAAATGCATGCGAGGGGAAGAGAAAAAGCTGCAACTCAGAGATCATTTGATTGCAGTGAACAAGTCTATCCTGTCTACCATGATGTATGTCTACTCCATCAACATTCATTTATATACTCTCACTCTCTTGCAGCAAACCAGTGGAGATGGACATTAGTTTCTTTTAATAAAGCCTATACATTTCTGCCAGCTGTCACTACACAGCTGGGCGCTCTTGGAGGAACAAGGATAAGCTCATGTCAAACATGACACTCACACGCAGGCTTCCCTCCTCTTCTCTCCATCAGAGGGTGAAATGACATGATACCTCTGATCCTGTCCAAGCCTAAAAATACACAGTATAATAGAGCTGAGTTTGGCTTTGAAATTATCACAGTTTTCACCAGTTGCTCCTTTTTGCCCAACTTCTCCACACATATGATGCTTTTTCAGAGGCACTCTTTTACACAATAAAAGACAAAGCTAAGGTGCAAAATAGTCTGTAAGTAAATACTTTTAAATGCTTTAAAGGAAATGTCTAATGTTTGAAATTTACACAAAACATACAGACCAATTGTACTGAAGTCTTTATCAGCCCAGTGGGGTAATCCATGTCATTATAATATGTTGTCTAGTTTAAACTTGAGTGCAATATCAATGGTAGTATCAAATCGTCTAAGATGCAATCCCTTTAAATATTTCACAAATGTCGTAGAGGACTGTTTATCCCTGTGACAAATACTTACAGCATCACATGACTGGAAAAAATAAATGAATTTGTGTAAAGAAATGTGTATCCCATGTTGTAATACTACTGGAGTCCATCAGTGAAGACATTCTGAATCAGACATGAACAGCTTGTGATGTTATTAATTCTTTCATTCATTCATACAGTGTTATATCAGATATTACTGTAAATTTAGGCTGAGCGAATGGACAGGTTTGAATAGTGAGATGGTCTGAAGGTGCCAGATCATGAACATTGTTAGGTTTAATCAAGTTTTGGAGGCAATTTCTGAGATGTTTGAGCATTATTATATAAATGATTTAAAAAAAAACAACATACAAACAGAACGCAATCACAAAATATGTTGCAACAACCACCTGAAAAGCAGATTGTTCAGGTGAACACCATGAACACCTTGATTTCTTTAACAGTTTGTGTCAGTTTCTGTCAATACTAACAAAAGTACTACAGTCCTACACAATCCTCTACATTAAGTTGCTTTTTAGTGACCGTGGACTTTATAGCAACTACATAGGGGTTTTAGACACAGCTTAAATCTTAAGTCAATCTTTTATGTGTGGGAGTATCGATCTGTAGTCATATCACGCAAACCCATTTAAATCCATGTATGTATTGAGAAATGAGATGTATGGCTAAGAAGCCCTTTCTGTAATCCTTTTATTCCTGAGGCTCCAATCCATCACAGAGGAGGCTTATCTTAACGATTTATAATGCTAGTAATTCTGCAAACAGGAAGTAAATGTACATGTCCAGATTTATGGGACAGAGGGGAAATAAAATTATTGTAACAGTGCATTACATTCTCTGTATGTGGCAGGAAGGAAGATTTGTGGGACCTCACTCATGAAGCACATCTTCACCGTCTATTCATCAAATTCCAAGAATCTGTGCATGGATAAAGAAACTTCTAGGCGTACCTTTTCTAGAGCAAAAAAAAGATCTGTTTTATCGCCATCAGTTTACCATCATCATATAAATCTTTAAGTGTGTATGTGCAGCGGTTAATTCATAGTCCCTCTTACACTTATTTGTCTGTAGGTTCGATCATATATTTTGGCTGAGACCTCAGCTCTGACTAATAGGCAAAAAGTATTGCAATTTTATTTATACCTAGCATTGGATGGTTTGTTTTTTTATTGTTTGTTTGTTTTTTGTTTTGTTCTTTTTAAACAGAAAAGTTACATTGTTTAATTGTACAAAACAGGCTCATCAAAAGGCTGGACCCAATTAAAATCAGTCAACTACATAGTTTACGTCACAAGAACTACATTAACAAAATAAAAAAAAAAGGGAAAAAATTGCTTTGGTGAAATGCAGCTTAAAAAAAATAAAGTAAATAAGTACAACCTCTTTAATTCTGAAAGTTTTACAAATTAGGGAGCAATTAAAAAAAAATGTCATTACCTACTACTAATATCAGGTCAATTTAACTGCTGCTGAGCAACAACACAATACAAATTAAACCATTTCATTATCTAATTAACCAAAAAGTAAGCCAAAATGCAATAAGTGGGAAAACAAACTACAACCCTACTGCTTATGTAGCAGCCAGGTGCTACTAATCAAATTAATTTAATTACCTTATCACCAGCAGGTGTGCAGAGCTCTAGAAAAGCAGATGTTTTGGCAGTTTGTGTAACTGGAATGCAGCTGCCAAGAAATACATTAGTAACGATTTTAAGTAACTGTTGCCCACCAACTTGGGCTGGTTCACTTTCAAATAATGTCTTATATTAATCTGTCTAAGGTGACGGTGGTTGTTGATAATATGTTGATATTTGATAATTGTTGATAAGTTAGAGGTTTGTCTGAAGACAACAGGTCCAAAAACAAAGTAGGAACCCAGAACTGGGCCTGTTTCACAAAGTAGATACAACAAATTTCGTGTCAAAAATCTAACTAGAAGTCAACAAACTGAGTTCAGAAACTCGTTGAGTTTTTGGTTTTGGAACAGATGTTCCGAGTTAGTGGAATCAATCAACTACCTTGAGCTGCCACAACTATAAAAATCAAATCATCAATGGAGCACCAATACCATGATTACCATGGCAACGCATAGTGAGCAGAATAGATTGTGCCATTTTAAATAAATAGAACTGGATGTATTAGTGCAATCTTAATGTTTATAAGCTCATATTCAGACAAAAATGCAACTTTCTGCTTCCTTACAGTGCAGACACTTCCTCTGCTTGCTTTGCTTCTTTTGATTTTTATGCATATCTTTCCCTTTTTTCTGTGTGAGCCTACCTCCAATAGCTTCTGGACACTTATAAATCACTGGAACTAAAGTGCTTTTAATAGGAACAGCAACATTTTTATATAGATATTAGTTTCCACCTTCAGCTTACGGTGTCTGGGCACTCAGCACTCAGCTAAAGGTTAATATCCGAGAGAGGTCCTGACCACCAAACTAACCAGCAGCAAGATGCCTCCCCCCTCCCCATAGCAGTGCTGGTGACGACAATTCATCGCTTAGAAGTAAATGTGGAGGTAAATGGACTGTGTGGAAATTAAACAACCTCGCCATTGATTTAAAACAGTGGAGATGAGCAAGCTAACACACAGCTAAGGAGCACAGATAACTAAGGAAGCAGACTCTGAAACTTCGGATAAATCATCGAGTGATAATCCTCCCTTGAACTGTCTCGGTGCAAAGCCAAAAAGTAAATCATGTCTCCTGGAAGTGTGAGGACGTATCACAGGCCGGGCACAGCCAGCTGTAATCTATGAAACCGACTGGCTTTCACTTCCTACGGAACAGAGGAGCTCTTATACCCCTGTACATGGGAAGAAACAGGACTGGACAGCCATGAAAGGGAAGGCCAACAAGAAACCTCAAAAACAACTGAGTGGAAAACTGAAGAACCGATCTCCTCCACTGTTGAAAGACCCTGGATCTCCTTGGAAACACAATCCAGCCAGAAACAGCAAGGCAAGGACTAAAAACCTGTCAAAAAGTAAAAGGCCACAGGGGAAGCTAAAGACTTGGCCTGAAACTCTGACTGTGGAAGATTCTCCCATAAATGATGTACAAAGGAACACCGAGGTCCTCTGCTTTCCTAGGGATACAGTCAGCAATCTGAACAAGGGAATTAAAACTGTAACAAACAATGTTCTGCATACAGGGTCAAACGATGTGTCCAAACAACAATCGGAGGTTCTGAAACAGGACTTTACTGGATTATTAAATACAGAAAACTCTCTTAATGCAGCTGTATTCATCAGTGAACCTCAACCACCTGTCAGAGAAGAATGATTCAGCAGGTTGTTGGAAATGAATAAATGGCTTCTATCAGCATGTGCTGACCACTTAGTGCATTTTATTAACATTTTTAGGGAACAAGCAGCATCATGTTCTGTCTCCGTAGTCTGATGTGTGGAGGGTCCAGGCTGCAAGGATTACAGCAATCTGGATGTGCCAGAACTTTCTCCAGTTAAACAAAAACAAAAACAGACGTAATTATCTTTGGAGCCAAATCACAAAGATCACAGGTCACCACAGAGCTACACACATAAAAAACACCAACCAAGCCAGAAATCCAGTCTAGTAATGGCCTCAGAACTAAATTTGGAAAAACACATTAAGGCAACAACAAAGTCAGCCTACTATGACCTTAAAAATATATCAAGGTTAAAAGATCTGATGTCTTAACAGGACCTGGGAAAACTAGTCTATGCATTCATCTTTAGTAGCCTTGATTATTCTAACATCTTGACAGGTCTAACTAAAAATAAAATTAAAAATAAAAAAAAAACATATATAGATATATCATACAACTGCAGCTCATTCAGAACTCTGCTGCTCCAGTCCTCTCTAAGACCAAAACAGTGGACCACATCAGTCCAGCTCTGAGGTCTTTACACTGGCTGCCTGTCCGTCAGAGGACAGACTTTAAAGTTCTGATGCTGGTCTATAAAGATCTGAATGGTCCAGGACCAAAATACATCAGTGACCTTCTGACCTGGTATGAACCTTCCAGACCCCTCAGGTCATCTGGATCTGTTTTTTTTATCAGTTCCCAAAGCCAGAACCGAAATGGAGAAGCTGCCTTTAGCTGCCTTTCTTTTGTTGTTAAAATTTTAAATCATGCTTATTATTTTGTTTTTATTTTCTGCTTTGCAATGACGTTCCAACATCTCTATAAAACACTTGAATTGTGGTATACAAATAAACTTGCCTTCCACAGCTACTGCAGTGAAAGTAAAAAGAGTTTGCACAGGAGAAAACTCCAGAAAGAGTGAATATGTATGTGAACTGAAATATTTAACAACTGTTTTATATTGCATGAATGACAATTGGTGGAATGTCGATATGTTTTCTCTGAACTTTCCCGATCTTGTAGGCGCAATCTTGAAGGCGAAAAAGAAAATCACAACATGGAAGGACTTCAAACATATTTTAGACGGGTAAGTCAAATATAACAGTTTCAATTGTGTTCTCTTTAAAAGAATTTCAGTGGTATGGGAAAAACCTAAAGGGAAAAATCATTCAAAGAGCCTTGATGGGAATATGGGTGCTTAGGAGTTGGTCCACTTTTCTCACAGTTCTACAAAGCATTCATTTTTTATGGAATAATATAGGTCATGTTCAGTATCCCCATCCATGTTAAGAAAACTAACATTTGCAAATAAAAAGTAGATTATAATATCAATAACCCAAGGTTTATTGTGTAAAAGCATGGGCTTACTTGGAGTGACGCTATCGCACCTATTTCTCCTAAATGTCATTATCTATTCAAATCATCGATATACTTTCCTGACGCGAATACGACGTCCATAACAAATTTAACGTACCACTGACAACATTTAAATTATTTGAATAACCTGTCTCGTGGGTCCAAGTGTTCACCGCCTCGTGCTGCTCCCGGTGGCGCGTGCAGACTCTAACGGTTAAGCTACTCAGTGACAAACAGAAACGAAAGGTTTTCCGCTTTTTGTCCCCGGAACCTCTGGCACATATTCATACCAGAAAAAGCCGTCGAACAACACTCACCGCTGATCTGAATGTTTGATATTTCCTAAAATCTTCGGAGTATTGAATTAAATCGGTCGCAGCTTCGGGTTTCTTGTCCATCCAGACGAAGATGTCTACCGGAAGTGACATCGTGTTGACTTTGGAAGAGTCAGTTGGAAATTTTGGAGATGACCTCATGGGGATGACTGACGGTTTACCCTTTTAAAAAGTGTTAGAAAATATTAAAAATCAATATTTTTATTTTTAATATTCAGGCAACCAACTTGAGTCATATAAATCTGGGGTAACAATATTAGGCCTATTTGTATTATGCTTAAAAATATGTACAATCTATATTTTAAAGTATTTCTTAAATGGAACTTTAAGATTTGTGTTCTCAAGCACTGGGAGAGCTATCATCAATAAATATGAAACAAAAATAAAAGAAGTGAAGAAAAAAGAGGTAAAGAAGATTAAACTTAACTGAGTGTAGACGGCTTAAAGAAGGTCAGCTCTTGCAGTCCACCTCTATTTCACATAATGACCAAACTATGTGATTTAATAGAAAAAGCACGGTGTCTTTCCTATGACTGCATTTACAATTGCTAATTTGACTGAATATGGGAAGCTGGTGGTAAATAGATTGGACTAGATAGACACTGATGTCAAGTTATGAGCAGCTTTTAATCTGAAATTGTGTCAATAAGGCAACATGACAAACTGTGTTCTCGTTTACTCCACAGAAACACTGAACAATTGGTTCTCCAAATGTATGAAATTACAGCACAATTCTGATTGCAGTATCTAATAAGAAAAAGTGTTAATTTCTTTGTGCCCATCTATGCCCACTTCAACCTTACCTAGGGTCATGGGGGAGTTTGCTAGAGTCTCTTCAGCTGTCAACAGGTGACAGTTGTCGGGTGGACCTTAGACAGGTTGCTTGTTCATTGCAAAGTAAGACCTGAAACATTCAATCCTCTAACTCCTATTCTGCACAATAATTGAATGTATCAAGGGGTGCATTTCCTGTTACTTTGGCTGGATTCACCCCAGCAGCCAGTGTTACTGTGAATAATTGAAAACTGCTAAATCTACAAATAAGAAAGACTGAGAAAAAGCAATGGCCCATACTGACTTGTGTGAATACATACTATGGTGATTGAAAGGCAACATATGTTATTACAATATTATAGATGTATTTTGACTTGTATAATACTAATGAAAGAGCATGAATAAGCAGAATAATTATCTTATTAATTAATTAATTAATTATTTATTGATACTGATGTCATTATTGATTGCTTATTGTTCCAATTTTTTATCTGTTCCTTTATTAATCCCAAAGTGAGTTTCATTGAATAAACAAATATGCCATCCCAGGTTTTACACATCAGCACATCTGTTTTAATGTCTGAAATTCCAAAAAGAACAGTAATGGTCAGTAAGGTAATACCGCTGCAGATTACAGCACTAAATCCACTTAGACTACAACTACACTGTCGCTGCAGTGTTGCATGTCAAAATAAATGTCTCATCTGTCTTGTTGTCTCATTGTATATTTTCAGCACTTGCTGGCACAGGTTTAGAAGTGTACTATTATAATTTCTTGTAAGATTTGGAAATAACCTTATTACCTTTTTTGTACTGTTCTAAAAGTGTTTTTAAACAGAAAATAAAGCCAAAAGTTCTCACCAGGCTGTGGTTTGCTTGGTACAGTGATGTTTTAGGCTTTTGATTAATCTTTAGCAATTTATTGTCAAACTTTCTGCACTGAAAAGCACTATTGTTTAACAACCCACCCCTACTGTTGTCAGCTGGTTACAGGCGTTCAGGCGGTTTAGAGAAATTCACATTGATTTGACTGACAGAAGAGAGGCGATAAAAGGGACAAGGGAATCAGTCAAAGATAATGCTTAAGATGACTGTATCCCATCAGATGAATGGCTCTTGTCTAGAAAAGACAACTCCATCCATCCATCCATCCATCCATCCATCCATCCATCCATCCATCCATCCATCCATCCATCCATCCATCCATCCATCCATCCATCCATCCATCCATGCATCCATCCATCTTCTTCACCCACTGCATCCTGTTGACTTAACGGTCTCAAGGACTGTTAAGTCTTTTCCAACTTTCATCAGGCAAGTGGTGGATATACAACTTTATCACCATCACTGTAAGATTCTGCAGTACAGTAGACATAAAAATATACATGGGAAACATAGGTAAAGTATATTAATACTAATAATACTAGTATATGTAGTAAAATGTAGTTGGAACACAAACTTTATTTCTTTTAATTCTGACAGAAATTCATCACACAAATAAACTTCTTTGTGATCTGGATGCTTTAAACACAGTAGAACATCAAGGCAGGGAAAGATACACTGCAGCTGGTCTAAAAAGGAGGACCAAAGGAAAAAAACACTCACATGCCATTGACTCATCTCCGACTCACAACTGCTCAGGTCATGTGAAGTCTGAGCCACGTAGAAGGGTTACCATCTAGTATGACAGTCAGTAGATTGCATTTTGGCTGAATAATAAGTATAAGGATTTTCAGTGTGTATGTAGTGCTGTAGTGTATTACAGAGTCAGTTTTAATAGACAGGAAAATGAAGGGCTGTGCGCACTTGATTGTGTGCTCAGCATAACACAGTCAGTATATCTCAAGTTTCCATCTCTTCCATATTTTGAGAAGATAATCATTTCCAAGACACCTGGGGTATGCGTTTCTATCTTGTAAGCAGATTCATCAGTATTGACCAGACATTGATGGATTTGAAATTCACCCAGGGTAATTTCACTGATTACCTTTCTGTCTGAATGAAGGTATGCTAATCATGAAATCACCAGGAGTGAGCCCCATATAGGTCCAAAATCATCCTCCTTTTCCACTGAGACGAGAACACCATGCTGATATGGCTGCGTAACTGAATAGACAAAAAAAAAAAAAAAAAACGAAAAACTGGAAGAAGCACAGAAAAAGTCCAGGTGTTTCTCTACCAGGAAGCTGCAGGATTTGAAACCAGATTCTCTCACTGGGACTGCACACTACATATGATGTCACTGGAAAAATACAATTAAAAATCAACTGAGTGGAAATTAAGCAGCAGAGCAAGATCATGTCTCCTTTTTCTTTAATTTAGTGTTCCACCTTTGATTTCTCTCTGGCGTTAATGCTATATCATTTTTCATGACCTCTTGGGGACAGAACAAGGTACTGCACAGTCACCTTGTAAAAACGATTAACTGTGACATCAGCTGCCTAATTAAATGCAACAGATATGCAGGAACATTATTATTCATTTGAAGTCCTATCTCTACTTGGTGAATGCAAAACTAGTTTTCACGCCTGTTTCAGTTTTGCTTCTCATCTCTTTCCAGAAATTTGCAATTAAATGCAGTTAAAAAGTAAAATGGTTTTTTTTTTTTCGACTATTATTTCAGCGCTGGTCAAGTTGACAGGTTCAGTTTGTGTCATTCTGTGGCCCAGAAAAGTAAAACACTGAACTGAATAAAGAATAAAATTTCAAGAGCAATGAAAGTATGTCCAGATAATATTTTGCGCTTATATGAGTATAGTTCACACTTATCCACATTGACATGGATTTTATAGTTTGCCCTGGGTGTAATTTCCACTTCTTTTTTTTAAAGTTTCATTTAGAAGTTCCTGCCTAATGTAACTTCTTCAGCTCCTAATTAATTAGAAACACAACAAAAAGAGATGTATGCTCATAAATTATTTTTTTCCGAGAAAAGTATTAGTAGTTGGGGTCATTTGTGTCTCTCCACAGTGAAAAAAAGTTGTGGACACACACTTTCAGCCAAATCTAATACACGAGGAGCCTCCCCAGAGGTCTGTGATAATGGCTACAGACACAAGGATAGTCATGTATGTGCACAAATGTGCTTTAGTAGGAATATCAAGTTGTACCTGCTTTGTATTCACCAAAACCCGGCTGATTTCAAACTTAGTACGCTTTATAGGGTTCACTGGATGGTTCGTCTGCCGGCAGAGGACCTGCATTGCTACTTTACTGTATGAAAGAGTACTTAACATTCATAATGTGAGTGTGTTCTGCATGTCCATGAGTGAATGTGAGGAAAACACACATTTGCAGGTAGGTGGATATAACAGTCACCCTGCCTCGAGCACCAGTAGATTTCAATTTTGTGTTAGCCCTGTGTCACAATTCATTATTGTTCATTCTGACACTTTAACAGTCACGATGAGCAATTTAGGGAATTTTGCTGCTGTCAATCACTACCACCAATGCCAATCAAATTACCCTCATCTCTACTGGCTCTCCTCTCTAATCATAGTCAGCTGCTTTTGTCGTCTGGCATGCAGTGACAACCACAGGAGGACATCTGTATTCAACAATCATACATTTCAACACCCCCTGTTCTGAAATAAGAGTGTAAAATGTCTAGAAGAAAAGGACTATGGACATATGTATGCACATGCAAGCTTTTGGATACAAATGCCAAGATCTGCATTTAGCTCTGCTTTTGCAAATATAAAATTCTCATACGCACAGTCTGGCAATATTGTCCTCGTGTGGTGGAGAAGTGTAAATATTCCATTGAGACTATTTACACTTCTCTGAGAAGTGAAATTCTTCATTTCACTTGGATGCCTGACTGCGGTATTGAAATACCTTTATGAATGCATATTATCTCTAAAGGCATGAAAAACTTAATACACAGTATTTCATGCGTTTCCATTGTTTATTCTATGACAGTAGACTTGTATGCTCTGTCATTAACAGTTGTTTAATTCATTTGGTTTTTGATTCATTTACTTCCAAAATATCAATAATGAATTAAGAAAGAGTGGTCAGTGGTGTTGCGGGTCTCCATCTTCCATTAAAAAAAACAACAAAAACAAAAAACCCCACTGCATTTCTCAGAAATGTGTTATTTTTGATGAGCAGGACAAACTGTGGTTTACAAATATCATCCAGTCTCTGAGGGGGACAAATAAGACAGTGAATACCATTGATGGTTCATTATGTAATACCACATAGAGGGGGGTACTGCTCACATACTTTTACATTGCTTAAATATTGTCTCTGGGCATGTACAAAGATTATACAATGACTCTAGTTTGATAAATGAAAACTCTTGATATGACAAAGTGTATCTTTATCTGTACAGAAGATATTATCTAGATCCTCAAAAGTCCTCTCTGAATGTTTTTGATTTACACTTGGCTTCAAGATTTCACACCACACTCGTGTTGGATGATGATTGACCTTAAATATGAGCTTGGGGATACTTCCCAGTTTCGGGAGAAAAATTTGAAACCAGCTGCTTGATGTAACACATCACATCCTGCACATCACTTTGTAATTTGAGGGCCAAATGTCTCAGATTAGCGACAACGACCAAAACACGTGTTTTAAATGCAGAGGAAGCAAATATGTCTATGTCCCTGCAGATGCTATTAAACTAAACAGTGAATATGTGCCTGGTCTGCAGTGTGTGCTTCAGGAAATATCACTTCAATGCTTTGTAAAAAGGCTCTGACATTTGACATTCAGCATCACCGAGTGACTGGCATGAGAACACTGAATGTGTACTTTGACATCCTAAAATAAGCACTGTCCTTTTTCTGGATCTGTTTTATCTACATGGCACAGGGAAGCCAATAGAAATTATTTATCTTAAGTATGTCAGATTACTTTTCTTAAGTGCCTCCACATTTGATACCCTGGAAACCAGGGCTTTCTTTCTCCATACTTGGGCCCTCAAATTCTTACCTAAATGTTGTGGAGTGAGAGATTCCAGAAATATTCGACATTATAACATATTGTAAAATGCCACCACAAGTGGAGCTATTTCATCTCCCTTATCCATCCATACTTTTTTTTTTTTCACGCAATGGATAATATTTCAAAATACAATAAAAACAATACTCAGAGCCGGGAGCATAAAACTACCCACATAAAAGTAGATGAATGTATTTGCTGGTATGAGCAGAGAGAGGTTTGGAGTTTGGTTAAAGCTCTTGTTATCTTTATCTGCTGGCCTTTTTCTTGCTTTAAGAGTGGACTAAATACACTGATTAAAAAAATAAATAAATAAATAAATGAGAAAAAAGCCTTGAACAATCTTTGAAACTGATAAAGAGCCTCTTGATGCAAAGAGCTAAATAAGAACTGAATGTTGAGTCTGTATTAAGGAGTAAATGCTTCTTTATCTTTGCTGAGCTGGATGCTCTGCTCCTGTTAGTCACATGGAGATGCTCATCCACACTAATGAAGAGAAGCCGACCACTGAAATCAGTCACAGTTGGGGCTTCAAAGCAGTGGGGTGATGCTAGGAAAGTAAGGTCAGCAGACTTGTTTTAAAAGTATGTTATGGTTAAATGTAATGATGTGAATCAAAACTGGGCTTATAAAAGTTTGATGTCAAAAGATGTGTTGTAATAATAATAAAAAAAAAACATCAATCAATAAACAGTAAATAAACTTAATAAAATAGGGGAAAACAGTTTTGGCCTGAAGAAATTTATTAGCCAGGGTGACAACGGATTCATTTGTTAAAATGTAAATATTGGTTTAAGCTGAGCGGTTATAATATCCCCCATTTGGGTTATTTACAAAGAAAGAATATGGCTATTTGTTTGGACTCCTTAACATTTTTCCCCCAGAAAGATAAAAGAAGGCCTCTCATACCGCATCTGTGCAAATATATTAAAGCTACTCTGTTAGCAGTTTAGCTTAGCACCAACCTAGTTAGTATCAAAGCAACATCAGAACATTACGGTTAATTTCTAGGTGAAAACAGGTGGATATGAAGTGTGAACATCTAAGACATGCTTTCACTCTCTTTTAAGTCTGCTGATGTTTTCCAGCTACGTTTCAAAATGCAAAACTGTTAACAAAACAGAATGTATCACGGCTAGGCCGGCCTGCAGCACAAAACATCGCATTTTTACAATAAAGGGACAAAAATAGTCTTTCATTTCAAGGTTTCACTGGCCTCATTTAGAATACTCGTACAACATGGTCGTTAAATAGAAAGATAATGACCTATCTTTTGTCTGTTGTGTTGTGTTCACTGCATCCATGTGAAAACGCAGTAGCTGCAGATGCTACGATGTTTGAGCCGTAACCATGCACTTTGTGACATATAAATCTTACAACGTATTCCAAACCTCCCAAACTCCAAACCTCACCATGTGTTGTTTTTAACAACTTATCACGGAGAGTGAAAAAGAAAAGTGAAAGAAGCATGAAAGACGCGTCTGACAAATCTCCCGCTCCTGCTGTGTAGCATGAGTCAGCAAAATTTCCCCACGCTCCACCAATCCAAATCAACCATGTCAAATGTGCACGTGATGCAATGTGGATTAGGTTAGATGCTCAATGTACATAACATCACATAGCAGCATATTTGACAGTGATGTCATAGAAGTCCGGATACAGTTGCACAGAGATTTATTTGTAACTTGGCAAATCATTACAGAACGCTCTGTGCAGTGCCTCATCGTTCCACCCACTCTCCACAGCTAGAACCTGAAGTCAATGGCAAATTCTGCTAAACAGCAGGAGCACTGATGGAGAGTGAGCAGGCGTCTTGCTGCTTCTTCACTTCAGCAGACCCCCCAGGTATGGTATATGAGAGGGAAAGGTGAGAGGTTGCTTCTCCAAAAAAACGGAGGACGTTGTGTCAAAAAGGCCTTAAAGACACATCTAAAAAGTGATACAAGCCCGTGGTGCAGCGACAAATAGTCTGCACGAGCATCACTGGCTGGGGCGAATGAAGGACGAAGAAAGATTCAGGTGAGGCAGAAGGAAGTTGAGAGACCTGAGCAGATGACGGTTTAATTATGTAAGAAAGACTTGATCATGTTCCAAGATGGTTTTAATTAGTTGATCATGTCGCGCAAGATACTTATTTTGATTGAAATAGTCTTTTGTATAAGTGGAAGCAACAGATGACACTGTGTATATGAGAAGAAGAGAGAGCCAACTACGGCATTTAATAAGCAAGCATTTCAGCTCGCTTGTTTAAATGCTGGATTCACAGGGGCCAAAGTCTGTTTTAAGCTTTGTTGTTGAATTGAATTGAACCCAGATGCAGACACCCGGGCTAAATACAGGTTGAACACAGATTTAATTTGAGAGGTCTCAAATAAATCAAAAGGGGATTGGTCTGAGACCAAACTGGGTTTTGAGATGGGTCTTAATCTAGAAGGGAGTTGTGGCAATCCAAGCACAGGCCTGCAAAAGAGGGTCAGGGATTTCCAGAGCTCAAGGGTTTGAAGCAGGCAGGTGTCCGATCCACAGAGGTTTAGTGAGCTCATCACTGTTCTGGTAGAGTGGTGAAGCAGGAGAGCAGTCCTTATGACAGAGGAGCTGGCAGCAGTTGGAGCCCCACACTCCCAAACGGGAGGCCGGAAAACCTGCAAACAGGCAGAGGCAGGGAAAGGGAGTGAGAGAGCACTCTCCTAGGGTGACTCGGGGACTGTTTTACAGTCACAACGCATAAGCTTTGTGTCTGGACTTGCAAAGGGAAAAGAGTCAGTAAAACATAATTAATGAGCTGGCAGTTGGGATGAAATATTGAGGGAATATGATTTGAGATTTGAGTTGGCCTTAATCTTTAACAGACGGCAGTGCTCACAGTTCAGTGGCCAACACGCAAATGCTGCTACAGGTTAGAATGTGCATGATAAGGGGGGCATAGTGTGATATGAAGCTAAAATAAATATAGAAAACTTTACATTTCTACATTATTTTTTTCCACTTTTCCACCTGTTTTCAAATTAAACTAATGAGATTTTAAATGTCAGTTAGAGAGATGCAGAGGTGCAGGGAAGTGAACTGTTAAAACAGAACCAGATTAGATGTTTTCCTTCCAACTGTTGTCTTAAGATAAGCTAAGATAAATGTCTGCTGGCTGTAATTTTATTTCATGGCTGCAAACAAACAAAAAAGTCCACACGATGCACTATTTCTTTTAAACTAGATATATTTTTTCTAATGATTATCTTCACATAAATGTTTCCTTCTTTAAACACAAAAACATGAATGCACCTTTTTTCTTTTTATGATTAATTGACAAAGGAGAGTCGGTATTTGAGCTTAAACATAGTCAGGTTTTTTTTTAATATTCTTTTCTTTTGGCTAAACTCTAAGCATATAATCTGTTTCCATCTTAACTTGTATTCCCTGTCTTCTGTTGGAAAGGTTTACAAGATGAAAATGATATGAGAGCACCTCTTTTCTGTGGTTTGGAGATTGTGGCACTGACCAATGGACAGGCAGCAGAGTTGAAGGTGGCAGAGCTGAATGATGTATTATGCCATCATACATCTGCTTCAGCGAACCCACGGCCATCTGGAAAAAGCAGGCAATTACTCCAGAGCATTTAACACCATTCAGCCTGCATTATTATGTAAAAAACACTAGAAGACACAGGTGGATGCCTCCACAACCACCTCAATTACTGACTTGTCCTCAGACTTCCTGTAAAATTAGGTTCTTGTCATCTGTAGACATACTCAGGTGAGTCTGCAGTTGTGGGGTGTATCAGTGATGGTCAAGAGACTGATTACGCAAAGCTGGTGGACTGGAACAGCATCAGATACAGTGACTTAAAGAAACTGCACAAACTGATAAAGAAGGCTGAATCTGTTCTGGGCATGGTTCTGAAAACTCTGGACCTGATTGTGTGAAGGAGGATAACTCATAAAATGAAGAACAGTATCCTCTTCATACCACAGTGATTCAGCAAAGACGTTTCTTCAGTCAGAGGCTTCTTCAGATCTGTCATTGAAATGTACAAGAGTTTTTTAAGGTGTGTGATAGTCCTGCAGGTGTTCAGCTTATCGGTCTGGTTAAAGTGACCTTGTGCATTGGTAGGACTTGGGTATGAGGGTCCAAACCACACGGTGATGCAGCTGGTCAGGATGCTCTCATTGGTGCCTCTGTAGAAGAGTTCTGCAAGGACCAACCAATGATCAGAAAAACATACTTAAAATGCAAATTTGTTGGAAAAGGAGATGTCAGACATTGCGAGATCCCTGTTAGGTTGGATGGAAGAGCCTGCAGAGATGATAGCCTCACTGTTTCCTACTGTGGTTTATTTTTTTTTAACACGTGGTTACAGTGGCAAGTTAAGATACAGGTGGACAAATGTCTCCAGACAAACCAACAGAAGCACAGCTGTTCCCTGGAAACAAATATAACATTCCATTCCATTGCATTCACTTGCGTTGTCTTGGTTACCTAACTTGGAAGAGCATCATAAAGGAATAAGGACTTATGATGTCATAGCACATGACTATATAAGCAGAAGCACTATTACAGAGATTCAGTTCCTTGTTGGTCTTTGCAGCAACGGTCACAGATCTTAGTCTCAGAGCGAGGTTAAAAGGTTTTTACTAACAAGTTTTACGTCAGGCACGGAAAAAAGTCGCAATAAAATGAGTCAACAAAATACAACTTCTCCTAAACTTCTGTGGGGCAACATGGTACATGACGAGGAGTTTAAAAAGGAATTTGAGACAAAGGATAAGTTGGTCTTTAATGACCTGAGAGAAGACAAAGAAGAAAAGCCCCAAACACCACCTCTCCGCTACCAACAACAGTCAGATAAAAAGAAAATCCAGGACTCTTCTCCACCGCCGGATGATGACAGAGAACAGATTTACTATCTGACTAATCAACTACACATAATGAAAACCAGGCTTCAAAATAATAGTTTATATCTGTCTCAAGAAAGAGATTGGCGAGCTAAAGCGGAGTACTATGTACAAAGCTACTGGCAAACAATTCAACAGCTGCAAACTGCTTTACAGCAGGAACAACAACTGAGACTGGCCCGTGAAGATGAGCTCAACCACTGTAAAGGTGTTATTGGATCTTTGCAGCAGTCAGCACCTAAAATATGTGAAGTGGAGAGTGATGAGCTGACAACCTTGAAAAGTCAGCTTCACGAAAAGAACAACTATATTGAGGAACTGACTTCCAAACTGAGAGCCCAGAAACAGGCCACACAAAATCTGGAGTGGAAAGTGGCAGAACTCGCTGGAAACATCCCAGATGTGACCAAAGCTTCAAAACTTGATGCCGTGACACAAAATGAGGATTCTTCCTCTGTAAACATCGCAGAACCAAAAGACCATCTGGAAACGGCACAAAATGACTCATCTCAAGCAGAAGAAGTCTCCAAGCTGCTGCAGATAAATGAAAAGGAACTGGACTCCAAACCAGAGGAGGTGTCAGGACAAGGAATGAAGAAGAAGCGCAGACGCTGGAAAAAGAAAACAGAAGAACCAAAATTCCCTGAGAACAACAATGAATTTAAGACAAATGAAGAAGTCCCTGCAAACGACAAATGTAAGATCCACATAGACGTTCCTGTAAACGACGAATGTAAGATCCACATAGACGTTCCTGCAAACGACGACTGTAAGATCCACATAGACGTTCCTCCAAACGACGAATGTAAGATCAACATAGACGTTCCTGCAAACGACGACTGTAAGATCCACATAGACGTTCCTCCAAACGACGACTGTAAGATCCACATAGACGTTCCTGCAAATGACGACTGTAAGATCCACATAGACGTTCCTCCAAACGACGAATGTAAGATCCACATAGACGTTCCTGCAAACGATGAATGTAAGATCCATGAAGAACTTCCTGCAAAACACCATGAATGTAAGATCACCAAAGAACTTCCTGTGAAAATCGATGAATGCAACATCAATGAAAAACTCTCTGCACCACAAGACGTTAAGCCAAAGGAGGACATGCTTATTCCATCTTCGGCTGTACAAACTGATGTCCCACAGACAGAGAAGATCCATGTTTTACAAAAGAAAAAGAAAAGAAGGCGAAGAAAAACCAATACGAAGAGTTGAACTCTGTCTGTCCAAACCTTTAACTAGTACTGTGTGTAGCTTCTGAGTTGTTTGGGTTTTCTCCAGGTGCTCTGGTTTCCTCCCATAAAGAAAGAAATAAAGAAAAACAAGACTAAAGTATAAATGTCTGATTCATGAATTATAATTGAAATATATGTATTCATTGTACATCTTAATATCTGAGTAGAATTGTTCCTTTTCAAACTTTTCAAACTGGAAAAAAGTGTTGTTAATGAAAACTGTAAAACAGGATTAAAACATTCAAAAGGGCTGGCAACCTGTCCAGGGTGTACCCCTACCTCCTAAAGAGAGCTGGGACAGGCTGCGGCAGACCCCCGTCATCCTGCACTGGAAAAAGCAGGGTGCAGATGATGGATGGATGGATCACATAGAAAAAAGAGAGAGAGTAAAATCAAAATATGACATAATTTTGCATGTGACATTACCTGAATCTGTCAGTGTTTGCTAAAATTGAAATCATATGGAAAAAAAAAGAAACATCACAAACTTGTGCAGATATTGTCTATAACTTTAATGATGTGAAGAACCTCAAATCAGAGTTCTAAGCTGATTTTCTTACAAAATGAAGGCTGAAACCAAAAATTATATTTTCATTCTTTCATATTTTTAAAAAATATTTGAATTGTGTGTTTACATGATTTGGGTTTACTGATCCACAACTAGAGATCCTGAATTCAAATATTAACCTACAATTAAAGGTTTATTTTAAGTGTTGAAAGGAAAATGTTCAAAGTTTAAAAAGAATGTCCTTTCTGATAATGTGTGATACCAGATATTTAATCTGGAAGTAGATTAAATGTATTTAAGCCACCTGACAAACATACTGAAGGTACAGTGGACATCAGTCTTTATGACTGTCGTGCAGTAAAAGGTCTCTGGATGGACAGAAATAGTCCACTGTGACGCCCTTGGTACACAGCATTTTTTTTACTCCCAGAGTTATATAACAAAGTTGATAAAGGTATCATTTTTTCTGTAAAGATATATATTGACGTTGTTAAAATCGAGACGTAATGGAGTTAATATACTCTCAAAAGACCCATTTAATTTAACTCCTCGCTGAAAAACTGTTCAAACTGTGTGTAACGTTTCATCTAAAGAAAATGTATTTTAAATCAAACCAAAGTTGGAAAATAATAGAGTAACCTTTATTTGTCCCACAAGGGGAAATCTGCACGGTTTAAAGTAGCAGAAGAGAAGCCGCCCCACACTATCACACTCCCTCCACCAAAACATGTGACTCTATCGGTTCAGCAGCCAGCATAGCGTTCTCCGCATCTTCTCCACACTTTGACCCTACGATCCAACTGCTGTAGCAGTATCTGGACTCATTGCTGCACATAATGCTCCTCCACATGTTCAGTGCACGTGTTGCCTACACCAGCACAAACAGGCCTGACGGTGAAGGGTCGTCATGGCAGGCCTCCTAGCAGCCCTATGAGACCGGAGGTTGGCTGAGTCCAGTCTGCTCCAGATTGTCTGGGCAGAGAGCCGTCGGCCAGATCGTCCTGCAGACCTTGACTGCACATCTGCAGAAGACAGCCTACGGTACCAAAGTGCCTAATTGGCAGCAACTGGACGAACCAGAAGCTCAAAACAAGAGTCAATAGCATAAGCAAAATAGGATCTTTGGAATGTGCAGAAAAGATTTGACAAATCTTTCATGGGCACAACCAGCATTCTCAGCTCTGCTGCTCATCCCACAAATGCACGTTCCTGATAAATGTGTTGCCATTTAAGAGGGAATTAAACAGGCCGTCCAACAGCACATACAGTGAATCCAAATGCTGTTCCTCTCAAACCCTCGGTGCTACACAATAAATAAATTACTCTCTAAACCTTAAGTCCAAAACTAAAATCTAAAAGAAGCAAATAATAAACTGACACTGGATTTAATAACTAAGGGCAATAAAATTACAATTAAAACAATAAAATGTCAGTATGATGATAGACATTATTGTTAATGACTGTCACAAACTGCTACAGGAGATCCTTCCTGCCCACAGCAATAAACCCCTGCAATGACTCTTTGAAGAGACTTAAATCATGACTACTGCAACAATTCATTTCCCTTCAGGGATTATTAAAGTATTTTTGAATTTTAACTTGAAGATGTTAAGATTTTCTTTGGGAAAAATTGATAAAACTGGTCATTCAAGATAAATGGGGAAATCAACTGACCTAATTTTTGGGAACATTATGCCAAAGGTTAACCAACTGAAGCGACTACGGATCATTACACTGACCCCCGCAGGCCTGCACGTTAGGTACTTTGCATGACGTGTGCATCGCTTCATCTATTTTATTCCTCTTACCCTGATGGAAACTGGGTAAATCTTGACTCATCAGATGACCTTCTTCCACAGAATCCAACATTTACGCTCCCGAGCAAACGGAGGCCTTTCTTTTTCGATTAGTCTCAATGATTAGTGTTTTTCTTCAGGCTACACAGCTGTTTCATCTCAGCGCTGTGATTTCACTTTGGATTGTGTATGTGGAGACACTCTTACTTTCACCATTAAACATCATCAGGACTTCTATTATTGATTTTCTTCTACTAGACTTCAGCAAATGTTTCGATGATCTGCGATCACTATCGTAGCCACTACACAGTTCTTACCTTCATCTCAGCTGTGTTATTTGCTTGGCGGAGATAAGTATAATTTGACCCTTCTGACACAGAGCAACATCTTTTCCACGACCACAGGAAGTCACTGCTGACATGATTGTGTAAGGAATATCAAGTTACTAACTGCATCATTACTTGACATAAATTAAATAATTTATTGCTGGCTAAAGCATATTAATCACTGGGCTAGTGAGAGTTTTTTTTTTTTTTTCTTTTACATTTGTTGCCTGTTTTTTGGTCTGGTAACACTTCTTTTCATTTCTCTCTTTTTCCCCAGGCAGTTTATTAATTACCACAGATTTGCAAGTGAAACTGTAAATGTTGTGTGCGCTGTGCCTGGGCTACTGCACTACTGTAAAGCTTAATAAGGACATGACACTTTCAGATCCAAACAGAACATCCTGTCTTCCTGTCTGTGCCAAAAGTGACACAAACATGCACACGGATACACTCTCACAAGCTTATATTCTGCTGTATATCAACTAATAACCTAGCTGTTTGCAGAACTTTTGCATTATTCTTTCTGTCTTCCTTTTTTTTTTTTTAAATAAACCAAACAGGCTCACATTCCAGAAAGTTATTTTTTTTTTAGATTAGAAATGTGATAAAAACTGATGATGCAGTGATATCTTGGATCAATAAATGCCTTAGAAGATGGTGCACAATAAATGAGTTTGAGACTGACAGGGTATGTCAGTAAAACAATAAGTTACAATGAATCTGGAAACGCTGACTCTTTTTAATTTATTTATTATATTTTTGTGCGTGTGTGTGTGTGTGTGTGTGGGGGGGGGGGGGGGGTGATGTGTGTGTGTTTCCACGTGACAGCATATGTGACCATTTGCAGTGTTGTGCAGCAATGTCAGTCATCTGTTTCTCTATTTTAGGCTTCAGTTTGTTTCTCCTTGAGTGTGTGTGTGTGTGTGTGTGTGTGTGTGTGTGTGTGTGTGTGTGTGTGTGTGTGTGCTTTGTTTTGGCGTGTAAGTGCCTGTGCTCTGACGTGTGCGTGTTTATGTTTATCTTAGCATGTGTGCACATGCATATGGGTATGTACGTGCATGCCTGTGTCAAAATGAACTTTGTGACCTTTCTACGATGGCCCGGCTAAATAAAGACACGCACGTCTTTCTCCCCTCTTCATATTTGGCAGCCTCGCTTGGAAGTCTAACGCAACAGCACAAGCTATGCCTTTTGTTGCCGGTTGTCCTGGCAGCTTCATTATTTTTACGCGAGCTTTTAAACCGAGCAATTCAGACTTGAATTTTTAACAGAGCTCAGTCGAGACCTCGGTTTTTGTAACAAACAGAGCTAATAGAGAGATTAAACAGATGCTAGTGCTGCCCATGACAATCATGTGACAGTTCTGCCGCTCCACTTTTTCCTTATCAACAACAGGAGGCACAATAACGTACCAGTGTTTATGTAGCTGTGAAAATCATGAGAGCTATTGTGTCCGGGGGGAAAACAGAAACGAGTCTCATTCCTAATTCAGATGCTTTTTTGCACCAAAGTGTCACAAAGCCAGCTGGGAAACTGCTCAGCTTTTATTTTAAATACAATGTATTCAAACTCACTGGCACCAGCATCTGTTTGGATAATGCTTCATCAAATTGCCAGACATAAAACTGCCTCAACCCAACTCCAGTGCAATAAAATGTCACCATTTAAGCAGCACCTCATCTGAATTGTCTGCTTCGCATTACAACGCACAGATCCAGCAGAAAAACTGCAACAGAAGCAGTACATCACTGCAAGCATCGCTCCATGGACTTTCATGAACATCATATTGCTTTATTCAATTTAGCGATTGTTTATTTTTCAATCTTTATTGCCTTTGACAGTGTATTAAAATTAAAATATCACATGTATATATATATATATATATATATAAACAGAGTTTGTCAGACATAATTTCTACACACTTCTATAAACCCTAGTTTCATAATAGGGTTGAACACAGCCAATTGTAATATCTCTCAAAATAAATAGTCATTGACATAAATATGCTGCTGGCAAAGATGATTGGGATAGCTTGGAAGAGACTGACTTGGTCAATAATTTGGAGACATCTGGAGACCTACAGGAACCCCCTTTGTTTCATGGGGCCCTGCTGGTAGCTACGACTGGATAGAAAATAAGTTGAATGAAGATGCATCATAGAAGCACAAAGAAAGAAAGAAAGAAAGAAAGAAAGAAAGAAAGAAAGAAAGAAAGAAAGAAAGAAAGAAAGAAAGAAAGAAAGAAAGAAAGAAAGAAAGAAAGAAAGAAAGAAAGAAAGAAAGGGAGAGGCATGCGATTAACTGAAGCAAGTTTGCATCATTTACATAAGATGCAGCGTTTGACTGGTTTAAGTCCATGTGAGATCTTGGAGACTTGCAGAGCCGAGTCCACCTGTGGCCCCCACTGCAACACCATATGTGTTTCCTTTTCTTGTTTGTGCTGTGTGTGCAAATTTACCTGAGCAATTCAAGAATGACAAAAATCTCGAGTCACAGGTACAATTCACACAATGGATGGATGCAGGACTTACTTGTTCTTCTAGCAGTCCCTCAAACAAAAGCTTGAAGGTCAAGCCTCTTATATTCATTTGCATTTGTATGTAGCATCTTTCTTGCACATTTTGACTATATAAACGTATCTGCACATGAGGAAAGGAAGTGTAGCTAAATTTATGACAAATCACAAGTTGAAAAAGCTATATTTCAGTTCTTTAAAGCATGATATTTTTATACAGATGGGCTTTTACTCTGCATGATTAACAAACCACACGGCACTGACCAACCCATGACACCGTCATGTTTGAAAGTCTCAAATATGAAGGTGAAAAGGCACAGCGGACGTGCACTGCGTTGCTTTACATGTTTACATTCACCTGCAGCAGGCAGGAAAGCGGTGAAAAGCTATCCCATCTCCTCGTTTTATTAATTTATGCTCTGTCGAGCTCCTCTGGTTGTATCCGCACAGCATCATCTAATCATATTGATGGAACTGCTCTATAGGGCGTAAGATCAATGGCACAGGAAAGTTAAATAGACAGAACAACACGTACAGTAGCTTTCCCGTTACTGTTGCACAGAACCAGACATGTAGAAATCAACACGCTGGACTTCCCAAAGGTGGAATGTGGCATGATGAAACGATTCCGATCCAGATAAACACATTGTGGGTATTTGTCTGAGTGAACGACAACGACAACAAACAGAGCAGTTCTGTTTAATTAACATTGTAATGATTAATTTTACAGGAACTGAGCTTGTCACTTGAAGTCGGTTTTAGATTCACATATTTCCACAGTTTGATGGTTTTTATTTAATAAATTCAAGCAAACAACAAAGTCTACTTTTGACGCTCGTCATTAAAGTAAGTTAAAGCAAACAGAGCACACGGCTGCAAAACGTACATGTTAGCTCATTTTCCAACGCAGTTTGTAAGTTACCATGGAAACGACAGGCTTTTCCTAGAAGTGTGCATGAATGTATTGTGCCGCAGTAAACATTTGCAGTGTTCCCTGCAGTTGCTTATCAAGATGTTTCCTTAATTTGCTGTGATTATTTGCAAGTGTTTACCCAGCTCAGTTGCACCGATCAACAAAAGGTTTTCCAGTCTCTCCTTTGACTTAATTGAATTTTTTTTTCTCTGTCACAAAAAGAGCAGCCGTTCCCTCTGCAACAACGGAAGAAGAGTCAAACAATAAGCAAGCAATAAGCAATAAGCAATAAGCAATAAGTAATAAGTCCCGACAAGCAAAGATCTCAACTCTTCGCTGGAAACAAGTCTCTGTAGAGAGATGAACATATAAATCTTGTTGAAGCTGCTCAAAGATGAAAAGGTGCACGCAGACAAACGCCAGCAAGCTTGTGCGGCTGCCCGCACCAGGATAATGTAGAGCTTTATCTAAACACAACAAATGAATCCCCAAACCTAACTTAACCTTATCTTAATTTACAATTCACCCCATAACTGCAACCACTTGCCCAGAATTACCTCAAGAGGTCTAAGTTTTATTGCCTTTGAAGACAAACGTTCCTGACCAGATCAGTGTTTACATGGGCGGCGTTCCCAACGGGGTTCTTATGAGGTAACCAACTCTTGACAAACACATGCACATGCACACACACTCTCCCCAAGTGCTACTGCCGTTTAACAGCCACACACAGATTACTCAAACGATTCTCTCCGTAATTCCCCGCACCCCCGAAGAATGGCATTTTTATGACAGAGTTCACAAAGTAAAAGTGCTTTTTAATATCTCCACCTTCAATAAGCTGTGAGCCTGCCGGTGTAATTTCTGCCATTTCTCATCCCACCTCTTGGGTGTTTTTTTCACAGCCAAATTACAGTGTGTGAAAATTTTATTGTAGGAGAGATTGGAAAAAGGGAAATGTTCTGCAGCGTCACGTCCTCCTTAACACATGTGTGTTCATACAGTGAAAAAAAAAAAAAAAAAGGAAATCTATCGAACATTTTAAATGAGTGTTAAAGTGTGTCTGAGCACCTTGCTCCTCTCCTTGTGTGGGGGTATTTATTTTCCTATGCTGACTGAACAAAAATCTAATGAGCCTATTGTGTGTCATGGTATTTGGACTCTTTGTCTTGGCACCTGAGGGTCCGCTGCCCTGACCGGTCCTGCTTTGTATTCTAGCTGAGGTCTGGGGATCTGGGGTCTGGGAGCACGGGGACCCTGTGTCTGTATGAATATACAACGCTGTAAACACACACACCTCACTGCCAGTCATCTGCTCCTCCTCGTGCTCCTCGTGCTCCTCGTGCAGCTTGAATCAAACAGCTGCTATGAATATTGAAATGGGAACGGCGGAGAGGAAAAGAGGAGGCATCGCTCCGCGGTTACATGATCTTTGGCTGGTAATGTGTGCATGTCGGTGCTGGGAAATCTCCGAACTGCCCATCAGCATAAATCACAATTTACCAAAGGCTCGATGACCTCAAGTGTAACAAGATGTCACAACAAGTGCGTTTGTGTGCGCCACACGTTTCACGACTCAAATACAGCCGGTGGGGAGCGACGCATTCAATAAGTGTGTGTATTTGTGCGTATGTGACATTTGGCAACATACTCTAATTCCTTGTAGGCTTCCTCTGTGTAAGTTGGCAGCGGGCAACATTGTGCCGTGTCTGCAGCAGCCTACTTCTCATGAGATTTCTCAGTGACATATTGAGCATCCATCAGCCCACAACGTTATGGACTATTTCCAGAAGTTCTGTGGCATTCAAGTTGTTTTTTTTTTTTTTTGTTGTTGTTGGCAGCTGAAAATGGCTTTAGATCGCACCACGTTCTTACAGTTTTCATCTTTGAGAACACATATTCCTGACTGGCTTCCTGGAAGTGATACCAGCGTCGTTTTCCACAATGGCAAGATAATTTCCAGGAAGACAGTTGGGAATACCATGAAATCGTCCCGCCATTGTTGGCCATGATGCTTCATTACATGAAAATGAATGAAATAAATGAAGCGGAGAATGACTCGTGTTTTTTCAGGTTGCTTTATTTCCAAACTGGAAAGGGGCTGATGACAGATGGGAGATAGGAGATTGTATAGCTTAGACCAAGCAGTCTGGCCCAAACACAGTTGGGAAGGAGACAATACAAAGGGTTTTGAAGGGAAAGGATGGTGATCAAGAGGCAGATTACTGCATCTGTCACCTTTAAGCCATAAATCATAATTTTATTTGTAAAAAATAAACAAAGCAGCAGTCTCACCACATGAGGCTATGGCTGGCATGTTTGAGCCGCGTTGCAACTCATATTTATTGGAAACAGCCGTGAATCCATGACCTCTGTGGCTATTTTTGTTATATTTTTCTAGCTGTAGCTCTTTGCATTTCTGGAGAGAAAATAACCCTTTCAAATGAGTGCAGGGAACACTTAAACAAGTGCGCAGAGCTCTGGCTCGAAGTTTGATTTAATCAGCCATTAGAATCTCCCAGCAGCTCTGTGTCATATGGATTGTAGCTTTAATGTCCTACGAATCATCCAACTGAAACTGGCAGTTGGTGCTATTGACATTTTCATGCTTGATTACTGTTCCGGGTAAAGTCTGACAACAGGAGCACTGCCGAGGAGAGTTTTTTCTGCTGCAGTTTGCTTGAATAATTGTACATCCATAAATGTGCTTGTTTCTATGAGAGATTTTATGGTACTATAACTAGATGAAACAATGAAAAATGTTGCATTGCAGGTTCTGCATTGTGCACAATACTCAAAGTTCTTGATCTTTCATTTTTTAACACAAATACAAACTCCAAACTTAAATATATTGTATATCTCAGTCTCACAAAGCAAGAGCTTGATGCCATAAGCCAATTTTGTTCTTATTCAAGAAATAAAAATCTGTACAGTGTTCTCTCTCTTTGATCAGGTTGCTTGATTTTCAGAATAAAAGCACAGCAGTTGGACAATAAATAGATGACTGACAGGAAAACACAGGGTAGTTTGAAATAAATAATAGCCTGTGTTTTCAATCTGTTTCTTGTATCGCACACACCGAAAATAAACTAGCACTTTAAAAAAACAACACTAAGAGACAGATATCACTGAGTCAGGCTGGTGTCCGTTAAGGCTCTTTGGTCCCTTGAGGTTGGTCACTAAAAAGCCACATACTCGGACAGCATTACGTACAAGCGCTGACTTTCACTTCAGTAAGACCGTCTCATCGGCTGAGCTCTCCGCTGAGTGAAACATTCATGGGACAGACAGCAATGTGATGCCTGTGCCAGCAAATCACATCTATGTTCTTATCAATATTACAGTAAGTCTGTAGTACATAGCAGCCAGAGGAGGCACTGACACTTTGTACAGAAACATTAAGGTCACCATGCATGCACAAACACACACTCACGCACTCTCTGTCACGCACACACACACGCGCACACACACACACACACTCACAGGTCAGCAGAATTATACAATTAGTAAATTGATGTGTTGCTGCCGACAGCCCTTGTCCCATAGAGTCAATAAGCCCGTGTGCTGTTCACAGTTGGACACAGTTTTTTTCTGTCTGTGTCATTGTGAGAAAAATAAATGTACCTCCCATCCTCTCTTGCCTCTCTGCAACAAACCAGAAAGTGCCAATATGGTTCACGGCAGGCGGTGATGTGTAAGAGGCATTGTTAAAGAGTGACTCAGCCACACGGTTCTCAATAATAACACTTACAGCTGTAATTAAGGGTAATGTCACGCATCCATAATTGCATTGGTCATCTGCCATTTATAGTCAATGTAAATGTCTACCTAATAAAAGCTGCTGATGGGGAAGCAGGGATTTAGGCAAATATTTGCAATTCAAATGACAAGAATTTAGTTGAGTTTTTTTTTTGTTTTTTTTTTCAGTCTTAAGCAGACGCGCCTCCCGTTTAAGACACTATAAATAACTTCTAAAGTAGTGTAAAGAGGCTCACAGCAGTTTTGATTGTTACTTAAATGTCCAAAGACGGAGGCAGCTCACTGGAAGAGATGCTCAGGCCAGTTCATTAATGTGATAGTCTAACACAGGAAACAACACATCACGATTATGGCAGAGGGCACGCCATCTTCTTTCTACATCTCAATTACATACATGTGATTTTCCACTGAGTCCCAAATTAACCACACATCATTTAATTTTGTAGTTCAGGAAAGGTAAAAGCCAGGATTGTTTCCATTTTTGACTCCTAGGCCAGGAGGAAGGGCGCTTTCCACATAAAAGTCCACAAGTTTAGTCTGAAAGGGCGCCCTTGTTTGTGCTATAACATCTGAGATCTTTAGAAACCTTCTCTTGTTGTTGCACTTTAAAATCAAGGAACACATGTTTGCCCTGCAGCTTGGCAAATTAAGACTGCAGACGTAAGAAATCACCGCTAACCTTGTGTCCTCCTTGTGCTCTGTGCTGATAAATAAAAGGCCCCAGGCTCACAGGAAACTAAGGTCACTTGCCTTCTCTACCCCTCAGTCCCGGAGTGCTTAAAAAACATTTTCTATATGAAACACCCTTTATTCACATTGATGAGTTAATTCTCAGCGTCCACCGTGGTTGCTCACAGATCTTCCACCAGTTTTAGAGAGTGTGTACATTTGCGTCGGCGATGCTGCACCACTCCCGTCTCCCAGCGTGACCTATCAGTCAATGAGCTCTGGAGATAAAACTTTGCGTTCAAAATCTTATCAGCAGCACTGAACTTCTAAGCAGTTTAACACAGCCAGCCTGCTCAGCCTCGTTCTTACGTCCTGTATTCATCTCATATCCTGTAAAAAATTGCGTCTATCAGCTGCAAGCGAGGATTTCACAGTCCAAGTCGCCTGTTTGCACTCGGTGGCTGCAAAAGTGTCTCTCAGCTCCCAATTTCATGTTGGAATTTCCACAAATTAACATAGTTTTAAAACAGCCCTTTAAATGTTCTGAAAATGGAAATCAAATTTCTTTTATGTCTCAGAAAAAGAGATGTTTGTGTCCATGTCCTACGCAGCATATACTTTTACATATATTTATAGATATTTATGCTAAAAAAAAGTACCCTTGGTGCTTCTGCACAATATCTTCTTAAAGGCCTTTCTGAAATCTTTGTTGAAGATGGTGTATATGACCGGGTTAAGGCAGGAGTTGCAATAGCCAATCCAGAAGAAAAACTTAAAAAGTGGATCTGGAATGACACAGGTTTCTGGACACACGGCCTGAAGAGAGTAGGAGAAGAAGAAGGGGAACCAGCACACCACAAAGACACCGATGACCACCGCCAGAACGAAGGTGAAGCGTTTTTCTCTGTTGACCATGGCTTTGCGTCTCGCGGCTCCAGGGTTGTTCTCTGTTTTTGACTTTCTGCCCGGCACCAGCCGGGCCCCCTTCGAGGTGGCGATAATGTCCCGGTAGCGCTTGACTGAAGCCGGAGAGTGGATGCCCCCGGGTGACCCTGGCATGCTGGCGCTGCCGTGACCCCCTCCTTGACTGTGCTCCATATCGCTGTCTGTGCTTGAGCTGTCACCGTTGTTATTGTCAGCCTTTTTCCTTCTCAGACACTTGCCCTTCTTCTTCTGCTCTTTAGCCTTGGGGGCGGACTGGGGCACAGGGGTAGGAGTCGAGGAGATATCGGGGAGGTTTGTGACAGGAGCCATGGCTGTACAAGGGGACGGAGGTTGCAGTAAGCTATTGGGACTCGGGTTATGGGGGGGTTGAGAGTCTCCCGTGGCTGGAGACGGGGTGACAGCCAGGGTGGGGGGTCTGGCATTCGAGGCTTTCTTGCACGAAGGGGGCGTGTCCTCTTCGTCTTCCTTCCCGTTGGCTTTTACATATCGTGGAGGCTGACTTGGTGTTGCACAGCCAACAGCATCCTTCCTGGGCTCTCCCGGAGGGCAGCGTGTTCTCTGTTTGGCTATTTGGTAAATTCTTACATAGACTAGGATCATAATGAGGCATGGGGCGAAGAAGGAGCCCATGGTGGAGTACAGGATGTACCAGCGCTCATCATTCAGCTGGCACTGTGGTCCGCTCTCATTCTCGTCGTCGCCGCCCTGATTTTTGTTAAGTGAGAGAAGAGGCGGGAACGATATGACTGCAGAAATGAGCCACACCACCACAATGGCGCATTTTATGCGCTTGGGAGTCCGCTGGCGCCCGTAAGTTACTCTGGAGATTGACAGGTAGCGGTCCAATGAGATAGCGCACAAGTGCACGATGGACGAGGTGCAGAACAGCACGTCCAGGGCCAGGTAGATCTCGCACCACAGAGACTTGAAGTACCAGTAGCCAAGCAGTTCGTTGGTAAGAGAAAACGGGATGATGAGTGTGGCCACCAAAATGTCTGCAGCGGCCAGTGACACCAAGAACAGATTCTGTGGACCTCGGAGGGAGCGGCTGGTCAGGACGGCGATGATGACCATGATGTTTCCCACGATGGTGAACACAACCATCAAGGTGATGGCGGTGGCGAAGGCCACCGTGGCTTCAGGGGAGTAAGGGGCGAACGCTCGGACGCTCTGGTTGCAGGGCGCAGAGGCTCCGGAGCCGCTCACACTGCTGTTCCAGCCGTTCAGCTCCATGGAGCAGCTGCTGTCCGGAGCCGAGGCCATGCTGGAGTTGTTTCTGGAAGACAGAAGGAAAGAAGAATAAATAGATATGTGTGTGTGCGTACAAACATATATATATACATATATACATACATACATACACACACACACACACACACACACACACACACACACACACACACACACACACATATATATATATATATATATATATATATATATATATATATATATATATATATATATATACATTTTTTGAGGAATGTATTTGACTGCAAACCATTTAAACTACTACCACTACTTAACAAAAATAGCATTGCTTTTGCTTTAAAGGGGCATGCGTTTCTAATAAAGTAGAGTCCAGTGTCATATTTACCTCAGTTGTTCGGATTTTGTCACTGTGATGTTTTCAAATGATGGATACCTTGCACCCAGCGCGGCATTTCTTCCAAGTCCATTTTAAGCACGCACTCAGTCCCAGGCGATAGTCAGATCACTGCTGTACAATTACAATTATTTGCCAACTTGGGGAACAGATTTCCCCCTATAAAAAAATTGTATAAACAAAAATTTAGAGACGGGGTGCGTCAGCCCTTCCAGAGTTGCGAAACAGTCCGAAGAACTAAAACTTATTTTGCCCAGATTTAGGATGTCTTTTAATTGATTAATTGCTGTCTTGAGGATGAGAAGATTTCATTTTAAACAATCTAATTTGGAGCGAGGCAGCACTGGATATAAGAGGTAGGGTCAGAAGACATACTGACACTCCCCGTGCGTCCTCGTTTGGAGACGCATGATCACGGAATAAAGAAAACAGTAATTTTGGAAAACGCAACAAAAGTGATATCCTCTACATAGACTTATTTCCGAATGAAAGATACTGATAGCTTATGTCATTACGAAGGATAGGCTGTCGATGCCACCGTTTCTAATCAACCGCAGGGGAAAGGACGCAAAGTTAAGCCCGAGCTCTCCAACCTTGCGCGCGAAGCCAGACGTTTTATCAAAACGTTTCCTCAGTAGTGCAATGATCTCCGCTGAGCAGCTTAGGTCACAGCGTTTCAGTAGTTGCCTTTTGGTCCTTGTTGCTACAGAAGTTTGCCGGGATGCCGTGATTCAGCCTCTCTGTCGCCGCACATCACTGGTTTCCACACAGAGGCGCAGCAGCATCTTGTCTTGTGAACCGGACCCTCCGACGAAATCTAATAAGATGGGTGCCTCCCATCTCCCTATTGCGCTTCTTTTAGACCCGGTGATGTCATTGTGGAGCGTCATGGGATCCTTGCTCCCTTCATCTCCTACACCCCCACCACCCTCCACCCTTAAAAACTAAACCCAAGCACCTCAGCCATTTATATTTCTAGTTGAGAGAAACTGCTTCAGTCAATCACGCGAAGGTGTCCAACTGGGAGCTGCTTCCATCTGTTTTACAGAAAATATTAGTCTCATCTCAGGGACAAAGAACCCTAGAATAATTACTTCCTTGTCATCACTTTCCCCTCATAGCTTGTAAATTATTTTTATATCAAAACGGCTGTTTGATTTCAGGTAAATATTTAAATTCGCAAATCCTCTAAAATCTCCTTTAGAGATCATCTACTTTTGCACTGAATACTGGAAATCTGTTCCTTTTCAGAGGACACACACCTTTTACCAGCTTAATCCAGTCACAAAAAATGTTGAAAATATAATACTTTGTTTGGTAAAAACTGAGTTTGTGTAGCTCCAGCAAATACTGACATATTCAAGCCAGAGCAGAGGGTTGAAAGTTGCGTGGATGTTTTGGTCAAGACATATCTGTAATTTATGACCGTGAGTTCGATTTCATTTGTAAGAATGAAGTCAGGTCTTCTTGTAATGATGTAAAACCATTAAACTTATGACTTTAAAACAAAATGAAGGCGCTGGTTTTGAAGATTGCGCTCTTCCAGAATACTAATGAATGCATAAACCTGCAGGTGGTCCACCCTCTTGATTGCAATGTTTTATGAGCTCAGAGATGAATCGTATCCTGGAAAGAATGCCGTTATTGTAGCCCTCAAATAAATATTGCAGTAAAAAAGAAAAGAACGATAAAAAACCCAATTTGTTTTTATCATCTAAAACCGACAGCTGAGAAAAAGGACGGATGGAAGCTGAAATCTCCTCATATTTCTCCTCCCCAAATGCACCGCGCTACCTTCCACCTCTGCTGCCGGTGCGAGGCGATCGCACTCTTCAGTGCGCATGCATTTGCATCATCACTTGACTCCTGTCTAAATTAGTCTGCGTCGGGCACTTTCAGCACTCCCTCCCTCGACAGAAGCATCCCTTGTGATTGGTTGCCCACCTGAGTTCAAGTGGCCAATTGTTCAATTATGGAGCGAAACCAACGTCACGCCCTTTGGCCACTTTATTCAACCACAAAGCGCACAGCGGCCGAGTTTACCCCGCGTTGTTTGAAAGCAGGTGGCCTCTGTTATACAGACCCACGGAAAAGAAAGAAAGAAAAAAAAAGAAAAACAATGTTTAAACATTCATTTACTAGTCAGTGCGCGCACACACACAATCTTATGAATGGTGAGTAGGAGGTTGTGTTTACTTGTTTTTGTTGCGCTTCCCCCACACATGGTTGCTTTAATGAGCCAGAAGCCCAGCCAGCCACCCGTGGAATTACAATTGGGAGGCTTGCTCGCTGAATGCGTGACCCGAAGCTGCAGCCAATAATGGTTGTACATTTCTCGCTCCCCGTTACGTATTCTAAATATAAAGGCACGGAGGATAAAGCTTTTAGCGCGCGAGTGCACTCCAATCAAGTGTTTCTGTTTTCCGTGGGTGAATCGTGCTTAGTAACACGCTGAAAATGCATTTTGGGGGTGAGGGGTGTGCTACTGATTCCGAGGTCACAGAGGCTGAGCAGCGCACAGTGATCCGTGCACACAGCCTTTCAAGCGCGTTTTGTGTACGAGCATGCACGCTTTTACGCGTGTACGTCACACGCCTGCAGTCAGGGATCTCACGCACACCGCATCGAAAATCTTTGGCAGACTGGAAAAGTTTGGCTTTGGTCTGGGGAAAAGCTCACTCTTTGAAGAGAAAAAAAGGAGAAGTTTATCTCCGAAAGGAAGAGGGTTTGTTTTCAATTGATTTGATTACTGCAGATCGACAGAAAGTCTGGCACTGCTGCAAGTCTTTTGCACATTACAGTTCAAATCCAATTCAGTCGCACTCCTTTTACTGACTGGATTTCTTCAGTCTGTTTTCTCTCCTTGTGTGTGTCTAGTTTCATGAATACCAACTTTGATGATTTTTAGACCATGAGCAACCAGACATTTGAAGACTTACTAGCAGAGAGATGTCTTAATTTAATGGAAGTCGTTTAAGATTCAATATGATTTTGGCCGCTTGCTTGTGAGGATTGAGTTACACAACTGTCCTGCAAATTTTCTCAAACTGACTTAAACATACAATTCTTAGAGAAAAAAACTATCTGGATGGAAATACTGGGATAAAGTGCACTATTTTTTTTGTCAAAAACCTCAGAATCACAGCCTGTGTGTGACTGTAGTAACCGGTGACCCCTCTCAAAAGGCCACACCCTCATTTTCTGGACTGTGTTTGTAATGAGAAGTCCCACTGTGTGTGTGTGTGTGTGTGTGTGTGTGTGTGTGTGTGTGTGTGTGTGTGTGTGTGCAGGCAGGCAAGAGCTTTAGCACATTGCAGTTTTCCAGCGAACAATAGCCCACATGTATTTTCTCCATCTGGGATTTCTTGTCAGAGTGACACAGCTCTCAGCTGTGAAAGCAAACTCTGCAAAAAAAGAAGTGCGCTCCAGGTGCTAATCACTAATCTGACATGTACAGTCCAGACGCTCATACGAGCGTACACAACTACACACAGGCACACGGCTTTGGAGGGTATTACCACAGCTCAGTGTAAGATGATTGATCCTGACAGCAGTTTAATCTGGATGTTGAGTGTTACTAATAGTTTGAGTCTGGTTTTATTAAACAGGCTGATAGATTGAAGATGAACGGAATATGACAAACTTAATGTGAGAGATATTTAAATAGAGAGGAGGTGGAATTATCTTCTTCCATGGATGAATATGCAGTGACATAAAAGGACACCAGTGGCACATTTAGAGTGATGATGGACAATATTTGGAACCAGCGCAGATAGGAATTATAGGTTATGTGCGTGTGTGAGAGACACAAAGCTGTACATGTGGCAGTTGGCGTTATCTTTATTTTAAAAAGCTGCCAAAGCAAGTAAACAGTCTGCTGGTGGCATCTGGTGGTGACTGTGGAATAATCTTGATTCATTTTCTTTGTAAACGTTATCGCTAGAGGGCGCTGTCCGACTACAAACTACCATCAAATTCTTGTGCTCAGCCTTTTTGACAACTCGATAGATGATTATATCATTAGACTTATGTCTAAGTGCCATTTTACCACTTATATGCTTGGACCTAATAGCAGAGATTATAATAACTTCCTTATGGACATATTAATCTTGATGATGGTACTTGAAGGTTTGCAGACCATTTATAACAGTCCTCGACAAAGCTGTAGTCCTCAAACGAAACAAGGCCCTCCCTCACGCCTGACTAGATTCGCATTGAGTTTCACATACATTCGGTTTTTATATACAGATATGTGGTACAGCTTGAATACCTTTTGTTGAATTTTTGTAATTGGCTCTCTTGAGCTTCTGGTGTGAAACCTTAGGCTCATATTTATGCAGAAATATATTGCTCCACACCTTCCAGTGTTCCTCTGTTTGAGTTTCTCCCTCGAGATTTACTGGGCTGCACGAAATGAAATCTTGTTAAAATATTGCACGGTTATAAATCTGTAGATATAAAAGAAATCTCAGAAACTTCAACTGGTCATTAACTGCGGTTCCCGAGATGAAAAATCTTGATGTCAAAGACTGCTTGTTAGAGCTGTCAAATTAATGACAATGATTTTGAGGCGCCCGTAGCTCATCGCTCGCTCATCTTGGTGTGAGTGCAGAAACAAAGCACCACAGCCTAGGGTGAATATATCCAAAAAAGTAGCTCGGCATGAGGGTGAATGAGAAATACAAAGCGCCATAGAGAACCCAGAAAAGGCTTTAAAAAGAGCTGTCAGCACAGACTGTTTATGTAATGATACAAATAGGTCAGGATTGTAACAAGATCTGCTCAAGAATGGAGGACTCAAGCACACGCAGAGAGAAATCCAACTATCAGGAGGTTGGCTCACAGATAATCCAAAGAAAGCTAATAAACCCAAAGCCAGGTCAGCACCAGCAATGCGTTCAGACAGGCATTCTTCAGAAGGCTGAAACTGTATGACGAGCAGGATCAAAATACACGAGAGCCGCACAAGGAATAACTTCCAGACTGCAAGCGAAACTAATCTGAGCGGTGGAGATTTTGCTGGTTGACATAAACTGGAAAACATGGATTAGATGGATGGAGTCTACCTGTCAATCTGTACTCCCGATTCCTCCCACAGTCCACAACATACAGGTTCAGTCGCAAGTTTGAATAGAAATGTCTGCTAGGTGAGTGTGAAGTGGGGTTTATGTTTATGTTGGAGCTTTGGCTGCAGGGGCACGTTCTGGACTCTGACACCTCTCTGCCTGGATTTCAGATGATACAGGTGGACAAAAGACTTCACACAGTCTGAAAGAAGTGGGGCAGGAGTGCTTGCAGTGCATGCTAATGCGATGCACTGTGAAGGAGCAGCTCTGCACCCCAGATGTCCAACTGTCAGCTGAAAGAGTTCACCTGCCAACGTGACATCGGCAGCGGAGCCGTTGCCTGGCGACAAACACAATATTCATGAAGGTGTCTGGAGATTTCAACTCACCAGCTATCCAAGCTTCTCATGTTTATTTGACTTTGACTTTCATCTGTGTGTTTGTTTTGCATTGCAATCATACCAGTAAAGCATTATCCAATTCAATTCAGTTGAATTCGATTCAATCGAGGTGAGAGCTTACTGATAGCGTGACATAAAAGAAAAACTGTCAAACTGTCAAAAATGTCCTTAACTGAAAACAAAGTGGAATTTCGTAGCATAGAAGACACAATCGTTACTGAGCGGTAGTGAAAGAGCTGAAGTAGATACGGAACCGAGGAAACCAAGTGGCTGAAGAGATGAGATGATTATTGTCCAGTGGAATCGATGCAGCTTAATATTTGCTGACTACCATGACCTGGATAACTGGGTTTACACCAAGAAAACATCTCCCTCTTAATATCCGGGCCAGTTTACAGGATCACACTCAGGATACACCCATCGAGACTTGTTCAAATCTCGTTTAAATCTTGGAACAGGAGACGAGGCAAAAACTGTGGAGGACAGATACAATCAAAGCAACAGACCTCAACTTAACTCAGTTAAATGGTTGTCTCACAGAACCGTTGTCAGCGATGCAGCCGTGGAGACATCCAGATGCTCCGGCAGGTTTTTACAGCATTAGAAGAAAAACGGGACAACAATAGAGTTAATCTCTAATACACACAACGTGCATGCAAATATTGACATTTGTCAGATGTGTGCTGATTTCCACAGATGCATGCAGGAGCTTAGTCAGTGAAACAGGATACGAGACCATAAGATAATCGATCTGTTGAGACTCCGGTGTATCAGTGTTCAGCTCGCAGAACAATCATTCAGAAAGCAGAGTGGACATTAAGCTACAAACACAAGAAACATGCAGAATTAACGTGATTTGTGGACCACTTTCACTCGTCGAACATCAACGGTCGAAAATGAGAGGAAGAGGATTTTTTTACACCATGGTTAGCAGAAGTGTGGGCAACAGTAATTAGCCTGAAGTGACGAGGTGGTGGCTGGAACTGGTCATTTAACACAGCGGTGAGTCTGTTTACTGTATCTGGATTGTACAAACTATTTAAGGACATGGAAGGACAGCCGTGACCTAACTGGAAAGTCTTTTCTGGGAAGAACACTTTCATCATGAATGACAAAATGGAAAACCAGAGTTAAGCAAATAAAAGACAAACTGTAGTGTAAGCAGTATTAAAAAAAAAAAAAAAAAATATGGGATCAGCTCTTTATTTCAATAGATTTATCAGCAACATGACAGTTTATTTAAAAGGCCTGCCAAACTTCCTGATAAGTGCATGCAAAATTTTCAAAACTGTAATTTCAGTAAGCAAATTAGTCAGTAGTTTTGTTTAAAGTTTTTTCAGAGCGTAAAGCTTGTTTCCTGCAGGGTTTTCTGCAAATGAGAAACACACACACACACACACACACACACACAGGAATGCAAGGTTTAGTATTTCCTGAGTCAGCAACACTGAACTGCTTCTGCAGTAAAAGAAGCAGCACTTAGATGTTCTGAGGTGTGCCATGGTGTCATCCGGGCATATGTTCAAAAGGAACGTTATCACAGTACAAACATTTTTATCCAGCCAGTTTTATTTTACTGGAAAAGTAGCAGGGATATGAAAAACCTTACAGGTAATTGCAAACAGACAAAGTAACATTTTCTTTTCAAAAGTCAATAAATAAAATTTTCTATTTACATGATTTAAAAAAAAAAAAAAAAAAAAAAAAAAAAAAAGAAAAGTAAAATAAACAGCTTGAGTGTCATCTCACAGACTGATCTGGACACCCATGTGGGTGTTAGTGCACTTTTAAACAAAATACAAATTCAACACAAATACTTGGAGATTCATCTCCCATTGTGGTAACAAGTCCGTGTTGTCTGATAAAACGTGTCAGCGGCTGCAGCTGTCTGGGAATGGCTTCGGTATGAGAGCAAGGTAGCCCTTACAAATAAACAGACACGCAAGTCAAACAAACCTGAACAACTTCCCTCAAGGAAAACGGGGAGTTTTTCATAGCTGCTCCACCTTTGTTGGCTCAGAACTGCAGTTCATTTATTAATTAGTTATTACATTGAAGTTTAATTTTGACAACTTCTCATTGCATTAAAAGCAAATTTGTCAGCTTCGGTTTGAAGAAAGAAAAAGAAACAGAAATCCAGTTATGTGATGCCAGCAGCACAAGTTTCTCTGGATCCACCAACTAACCCCGTCGGAAACACCAGCTTCAGTAGCAAACAATTGTACACATGACTGAGTCCTGATAACGCTTCATATCTGGCACAATGCCATGGGGTGGAAAGTTAAAAAAAAAGAAAAAAGAAAAAGAAAAAGCAGATTTCCTCAGTGTCTGCGGTCTTCATCCCTGACAGCGGATGTCAGTCTCAAACTGCAGCAGCTGTCCCATGAAAGCCAGATTAGGTGAGATGACCTGACGTCGCTGCTTCACAAAGTCAAAAGCCTCTTCCAGCCGGACACGCTGCGCGTGCATGAGGTAGGCCAGGCAGATGGTGGCTGAGCGAGAGATGCCTGCCTGACAATGCACCAGCACCCGACCCCCACTCTGCTTCACTGAGTCTTTAGAGGAGACAGAAAAAAAAAACAAACAAGAGCGATGAGTCTTCGTGCCACATTTCACATCAGTTGTTGCGTTGTTCGACAGAAATGGGTTTAAAAATAAGCAATCATATAGATATGACAACGTTCACTGACAAATCCACCTCTGGACAAACCTTTTGCAAAGCTAAGAGATCAAAACAGAAAAATAAAGTTGTGTAGTATAATCCAGTTTTGTAACAAGATTATCACACAGGTGGAGCAAAGAAATCTAAGTCTACAAGATAGATTATGGTGTATAAGGTGCTTATACATGTTTTTTACATTTCCAATAAGGCCAATTTGCTTTGAGTTTAAGTGTTTAAACATGCCTGAAAGTTGAAGTGATATGTTGAGAAAAAACAAAAAAAACAGATCATTTGTGCACAAGGTAAGTGATTTACCGATAAAAGCGATGGCTGTGTGGAAACAGGCTCTGATGTCAGCAGCCAGCGTGTCCTCCACGGTAAGTCGCAGATACTGAAACTCGCCCTCGTAGACGTTTGGACAGGTGGAGGACACGTTGAGCACCGCGGTGATTCCTGCTGCTGCCAGCGTCTCCCTGCGGGAGGAGTGGACGGCGCTGCCCAAAAACAGAAAGGGAAGCAGCTCCACTGGGCCATCCTGCAATTTTAAAAAGAAAGTTAAATTAACACCTGTGCGGTTGGGCCCTTGTCTGGTCCACACACCATGATAAAACCGTCTATCGGGATGGTATTTGTTTTACCTGGTCGTATGCTGGTGTACTCCGGCCTGTCGCTGTTTGCTCTGGTTCCAATGTACAGAGGTGGTTGCAGACTGAGTTGTAGCAAAGCTCTGGAAATACCTCGGAAAATCTCTCAAATCCACCTAAAATTGAGGTCAAACCGCATTAGCTCAATAACAAAAACAACATTCATCAGGATATATTGTGAGATACGTGTAGATCTTTATTGTTTACAGGTAATTAGGGTATAGGCCTATTGTTTGTCTCGAAATCAAAGTATCAACGACTAAACTCTTATAAAACTACATTCTAACAAAAATATGTTCAAGCAAACAGAAGTGCATTACATTGCAGGAAGCAGATGTGCGCCTGCACTTCGTTCTGCAGGGCGGTGAGCAGCATCTGGGCGACGCTCTCCGGCTTCAGCTCGGCCAGCGAGCCGCTCCTCTCATCCACCACCACGACCGGGGAGAACTGTCCGGACCGCAGCCGGCCCAGGAGCGTCTTGTCCGGGATGAGCCACTCCAGGGCCACCACTGAACTCTTGGATCTTCGACGCAGCATCGAATTCCAGTTTACGTTTCGGGACTCGCATATGTGCGCCTTGGAAAAATCGAGGAAAGGTCTGCAGTCCAGCACCACACACCCGTCAGAGGTGTACTGGTCCCGGGGCGTTCTGAGGATGTGGACCAACTCGCTGCCGGTTATTTCCAGAGGCTCGCTGCTTGAAGTCATAGCTTGTAAAATTATTGAAATGTTTCCATAAAAGTCAGAAATGTAAAAATATAAATGGTTTATCTTTAATTAAAAAAATGCCCTCAGTCAGTTTAAAATGATAAAATATCAGATACAATAGTTGACAGTTATTCAAAAAATAAAACTATGCGTACAAGTCTATGTAAATGTATCCAAGAGGGCACTTGAACTCTCCGGCAGGTCGATTAAAAACAGCTTTACTTTCAAAGTTTCACTTGTTCATTGATAACAGCTGCAGGCAGGGCGTGGCCCCCGCCGCTCCTCCTTGTTTTCCACTAAACCAGCGGCGTAAGAGGCGGAACGACCATATATGGTCCACCTGGCACTCCACATATGGACACTGACGTCAAGGCTGATTTTCCTACTGCGCACGTGATGTTTTGGGTTTTTGTGTTGAATGACGTTATGCTGAGGGCTGAGAACCAGGCCTCCCACTCCGTCCTGAGCTGGCTGCCTTCGGAGGAAACGATGAGGGCTGTCACTTAATCCTGCAGCCGCTGCGACACTCGCTTCATGCAGATTAAGTGAGGATGTAACACCTTTCTCCAGAGCCCCCCAGAGCCCCCGCGCCCAGGCTTTTATGTTTCCAACTCTGGGAAAAGTAAAACGTCGATGTCGTTTTTATTCCTCCTATACATTTCGGCTGTAGGCTAATATTAAACTATTTCAAAGCGGGAAATAAAATCTCTGGCCCACAGAAATCCGCTGCACAGCGCGTTACAAAGGAAATGCACAGATCCAATCATCACTTCTGCTCAGTTCAGGAAAACTCAGCCTTTTGCCAGTCATGAATAACCCTTTACGTTTTCCCTGGGTGCACTTACAGTTTATTCAGGCCAGATTAAAACAAAACAAACAAAGAAAAAAAGGGTACTAAATGTACCCAGAAAGCCACAATTGGACACAAACAGAAACGTAAACCTTTTAAAAAGTGAATTCATTAACTTAAAGTGTATATTGTTTGGAGACTGGGATTTAGCTGTGAATCTATTTATAAAGCGCGTGTCTCAGAATTAAAGGTTCCCTTCAGTCAGTATAGGCCATAGATGTATTTTTAATAATTTCAGGACATCACCATGACACAGACACATTTGTGTCAGATTTGGCAGCATAACTCATTAGTGGGATTTGTGTATATTACAATTATATCACACTTGGTGTTTTCAAAGTATTGTTGATAAAATAAGAGATATAAACAAAAAAGGTGCCTGTCAGACTTTCAGCCTCCTGTAATGTGAAATCCAGAGTTGCACTCAAGAACAACACACAAGAAAAGAGGCTTCAGAAATGATTAGATGAAAAGCTTCTCTAAAAAGAAAGAAAGACGAGTTACCATCCACTATTAAACTTAAAAAAAAATTATATTTAAGATTGCAAAATACAAAAGTAGCTGACTATATAAGACCATAAAAACTTTTTAACATTCCACTTATGAACAATGGGATTCTTTACAAACTTTCCTTCCTTTTTTTTTTCTTTCTCAGCTACAACAACTGGGTATTTTCCTTGAGTGATTTTTGTATTTGTGTTTTTGTTTGTCATCATTTGGCTGGTTTTAAACATTTCAGACGGTCGACACTTTTGTGACTTCCGATCACCAACCAGGATTTTATATTTAGACCAAAACTGATGACATATGAATCTCTTTTGTGTTAAATATATACTATTTTGAGAGACGCATCCTTCAGAAACAATGGGGCTTCATGGATTTTATATTTAGGTGAAACTGTTTCAATTAAATCCGACTTGAAATCTGGTTTTGGGACTTTTAAGCACGTTTCATGACTAGAATTACGGTGGTTTTTACATGAGTGATTTACAGTTTAACTAACAACATGAGTAACAAGAAAGTTGAACGCCATAAGTATTTCTGTTACAGTTGAGGAGTCACGGCAAATGTCTACATGTGAGAATTTACTATATTTGGGTTTCATGTGGGGTTTTACGTATCGTAGAGTGTAAAATGAGATCTTTGTTCTCATTTCCTCATAGCCCACGCTGAAATCACTCAGCCTCCCCACAAAAGTCTCCCACTCAAACCTCTGACTCCCACTTCCCTTCTTTCTCTCCCTTGCTGCTGCCTGCCGCTCCTTCGGCAGCCCAGCTACTTTGTCATTCCCTCTCCCTGCTGATTCTGCAGATTCAGCCCACTGCAGTCTACACACTCACACACTCTTTGCCACACAGTTCTTCATGGCTGTCACCAGAGCAGCTGAGCGTGCATTTACTGGAGCCTCAGCCCTCTCTTTAGACTTAAACAGGCTCATGTAAACCTACACTGACGTGTTGAGGTCTGTTCTGTAGCAAGATTGTGATTCAGAGTGTCTCTGCTTGTGGGTGTCTTAAAGAGTGCTTCTGTTTTTTTCAGCATCTGTCCCCTATGTCAAATATCCACACAGGAAGTAGCACCAGACACACATCCTGTCACCATCACTGCAGACCTCAGCCCCCACCCCCCCACACACACACGGCCTCACACTCTGTCGTTACAACCTTTACATCTATCATAGCTCATAACCCAACTACCTCATTCTCATTCAAGGCTATGTTAGAAATTTCCCTGAAAAACCTGAAGTGTGATCTACAAGGGTATCTTCCTGGTCGTGGTGACTCATACAACATTAATAATCAATAGGTTACAGTTTCAGTTTTCAACAGTTCCTGTATCTTTGCCAAAAGTGTATCTTTAAACTTGTTGTTGTTGCTCACAATTACTTTTTACTTTTACTGTGGTATCACACGAAGATGACGAGAGGATATGTGTTGACAAATGACAGAAATTAAGCAACGATATCGAATGCAACGATATGTAATGACAAAGCCAGTGTATACAGAGGTGACTGTCCTTATATCATAAGCACATTACGTCATCAAAATGTACTGTAAGAAAACTGTGACCACACACTTAGAAGAACATTACTGACAGAGCATAAGCTTAACTCTCTGAATGAATATGAGTAACTAAACACCAATAAAAGCTCTGATGAAAACATCTGCTGTTTGCTTTTACATCCTCCCTCCCAACAGGACGGATTATCCAGGATTAATTGGATGGCTGGGGCTATTAATCTCTGAAAATCACTGTAATCTGAGAGATTTCCCTCATCCCTGATTTCAGTCTTATCCCCCCATGTGACAGCAGCATGACTTCATTCAGACAGAACGCTGATGATTTCTGGCGAGTGCGTCACCTTGACCTTTCACTGTGTTGCACTTACTGGTTTTATAAAACTACAAACTTTTAGTTTCTTGAGATGATTTGATTTGATTGTGTCAGTGTATCAGTGTAATAATAATAATTATATATATATATATATATATATATATATATATATATATATATATATATATATATATATATATATATATATATATATATATATATATATATATATATGTGTGTGTGTGTTAATTGTCAAATATAAAGAAGTATCAACAACTTCCCTGTGTTGTTTTTGAACGTAGATTGTTATTTACCTGTGGCCAAAATGTATTCTCAGTTCCATGCAGTTTCCAAACGTGACACGGCACTTCAAGGGTGGAAATTTACTTGACCGCAGATAAAAATGTACAACTTGAAGTGAGGCAGCGTTTCCAGTCACTGAAAAGTCTTTTTTACTGTACGCAGCGTAGCCATTACACTGTGTTTCCCGTTGTTTTTTCTTTTTGTCTCCAACTAAGTACTTTTGCTGCTCTTTGGCGATTCATCATCACTCTATTAAAAAAAAAAAGAAAAGAAAATCACAAACAAAGTAACTCTATAGTACGTTTTCATTTAAAAAAAATGCCGGGTGGTTGCCATTTGTTCTCAAAGTGTGTTATCATCTAAGTTAACATCTAATAATGTTTTATACTTAACTAAGTGATAGTTTAAGGATTTAAAACTTGTGTTTTTCTCAAGTTAACTGTGTTCAGTAAAAATAAAATAAAAGTTTGATAGCCAAACCACAGTATAACAATGCTTGTTCCATCGTCTCGCATCATGTCTGCTGTGCTTTCTGTCTCCTGTGTCACCTCTTTCACCTCCACCCTTCCTGCTAACATCTTGTCCTTTCTATTTCCCCTCCACCCACTTACTGTCTCTCACCCCAAGGCAGCCATGAGGCCTACGCTCGCTGTGAGACTCAGAGCGGTAACCATGGCGATGACTGGCACCGACGGGTCCTCTGTAGGTTGAAAGGCTGAGTGTTTGTCTCCATGAGGCAGCGAGGGCAGAGTGACGAAAGGTCGCTTGGTCTGGTAAGGCAAAGGGGCAACTGGAAAGAAGGGAGCAGAAAAGGACAAATACGTTGTTGGGAAACGTCTAAAAACACAGGTATAAGGCAGTGGTACTGTGGATTCAGCTCCTGTTTAGAGGTAGTTTATATACATCCACCAGATGAGATAGTGTATACATTAAGTAAACCAAAAGTCTTTTAAATGCCACAGCAATAAGGAACATAGAAAGATTACAGAAAATACACAGAATCCCTTACAGAAGTAACAAAAAGAACAACAAAAAAACACATGCTCATCTTACAGCCTACCTAGATAAAGTATAATAAAAACAATACACAACAGAAATGTTTTCATTTCAGTATAGAAAGTCGTATTTTTTTTTATGTGAAAGTGAACAGTTTTCTTTTTCGAAGTGAAAATACTGTTTTCTACTTTAACGGTGTTTGAAGCAGAAAACCAAACGCGGCGCATCGTTAGAGACAACAGCCAAGTTCCTCAGGATTCGTGCCAGTGTTTGTAAGCTGACAGGCGTACGTGGAGCTGTGGTTGCAGTGGTCGGAGTGTTCACCTGTCAGTAGGAAAGTGACTCGATAGAAGATCGTCCCATTTTGGTCTCGCAGAGAGCAGCGATATGTTCCCTGTTCATCCACGTGCAGCTGATTCAGGACTATAGATGAGTCGTCTGTCACCACCAAGGGCATGAAATCACTTTCATTCAGCTGTTTACACACACAAAAAAACAAACAAAAACTAAATTAGTGGGTGTAAAATTTTGTGTGGGATGAAAGGTAACAAATTAAAGGTGATATATTTATACTGAAGGAATTTTTTAAGTTGGCAGCAATAGCTCTTATTGTGTTGCAATGTGCAAATAGAGAAACCTTTTTTGTTTTCGGTGCTCCCGAGACCCAGGAGTAGTAGTACTCTGTTTTTCCCAGGAGAAGGCGATGCCAAGGAAGAAAACAGTTCAGCACTGCCTGGCCTCCCTCCTCAGCCTGCACTGGTTGCTCTGGAGGAGGACAGGGAGGAGACGCCACATGAGAGCCTCTGGTTGTTTGCATCCAGATTACTTTGGTAATCTTTTTCATTAGCCATGCACATGGACAGGCTGCAGCGTGTTTGAGAACACATTTCTACTTGTTACAAATCTATATGAATGCTGAAAAACGGTGCAGTTACCCAATTACCAAATCATGAATATTTACAAACAAATAAGACTTAAACAACTATACCGCCACAGTCCTGCTGACCAGATGGAGAGGGACAGACGTACAACTTGTAACGGCAGGAGAAGCAATCCATAACTCTTCTCTTAAGAAAGCCTGAAAACCAGATGCACATGCACATGCATGTCCTATAAACCTCCACAAGATAGTCTGATAACTTGCACACGCAGTGGCATCGCTGGAAGGATCAGACGTAACAAACTTACCACACTTGTTGGGGCACAGTCCTGCGCGAGAGATGGATAAATGAATGTGAAACTAATGCACAACACCGACTTGTTGAGCAGATAACGTTGTGATTCATCTAATTACCGTCACGTATGAAAGTGTCCAAGTGCTTCTCTAAGATTTTCCTGCCTTTCTCCATGATTTGAATAGTTTCAAATGTTAAAGATCCTTTAAAATAAGAACACAAGTAGATAAACAGTATAATACAACTATGTGTAGTTGCCATAAAAAGACACCCCCCCCCCCCCCTTCAGGTTGTCAGCAACTTGCTTATCCTTTTGGAATAATGATATTTTTTCCTCTCACCAGTGTGCTTTATTTCCAAGAAGCGAGCAAATTCACTCTGATACTCAGTTCTGGCTCTGTACAGGGTGGTGGGATCTGAGCAGGGACAAAGAAAGTCTTTACAAAAAACCACTGTAACACCACTTCAAAAAATAAAAAAGTAAAAAAAAAGAGACTGGCTCTGAGATAGAGGTTACATGATCCCACCGATGACCCCCTTTCGCATCCAGCTGGTCTCTCGGTAGGTCTGATACGCCTGGTCACAAATACTTTTCAGTTCAATTTGGTCGATCACAGTGGGAGCAGACAAGATGTAGTCTTCATGCAGGAGCCTGATGGTGCGGTCACACTGCAGACAGGCCCGGGCTGCGTGGACACACCGGAGCAGGAGCGCCAACATCAACAGCATCTCCCCTTCGGAATCTCGTGTGCGACGATGAACCCCGTTTAGCTCCTGGGATGTTTCCACTCAGGCTATTTTCTGAGACAGTGATGCCAAATATTAATGAGTTACAGCACAAACACCCCTAATTATGTTACTGCAAGTCAGCAAAGATACTTTTGCTCCTTACGACGCCACGAGTTTTACTTTCTACCACAACACGACAATTTCTCAAGTACTATTGGATGATACTAGGTGCCTCACAGTGCAGTGTGCACTTTTAATAGGTGAACAAGCGGGTAGTGCCGTCTGTTAATGTACTGGCATGCAAATAAGCACAAATAAGCTAGATTTGGGTATGTTAACACCAATCATCAAGTCAAGTCAAAGTTTATTTATGAAGCACACTTACAACAAGAACCGTTGACCAAAGTTCTGTACAAATTGCAAAAAACAAATCAACATCAACGCCAACATCCATCCGTCCGTCCGTCCGTCCGTCTGTCCGTCCGTCCGTCCGTCCATCTTTTTAATACCTGCTTAATCCTGTATGGGGTCACGGGGTGACATGCTCCTGCTGCTGCATGTCACAGCTCAGTCAGATAAAAAAATAAAACCATATATGCTCAGTTTGTGCTAACAACAAAAGAAAAAACATATTTTTTTATGAGCATTTTAAACTGATGTGCCTCTGAGGTGCTTAAAGACAAACAATAACATCCAGGAATCCTGGACAAACAGGCCGGTACGTCAGTAATGTGATCGTACCATTCTTTTTTTTTTTTAAATCCGAGCTGCTGCATTTGAACAGCCTGTAGACACACTAATTAATCTGCTTCTTTTTAATCACAGCACCTGTGTTTTTTAAATTAATCAGCTTTTATTGTTCCCACTATTAGATGATGCACCTCAGGATCAACATGACCCTTCTATGTCCACGCCATTAAGAAACTCTAGATATTATCTGAAAACGATCCAGCCATTGATCAATACTCTATCAATAGAGACATGTCTTTGGCAGTGTGAATATCAGCAGGTGCTGTGTTTTAAATTCACAGGCAGCCACTATAACGCTTTTTATTCTTGGACATTGAAACTTCTAAAATACATTGGATGGATATATTGGTTAATGATCCATTACGCTTATAAAGGATCATTGATTAAAATCTCAGGCAGATAAGCTGGAGCCAGGCCACTGATGGCTCTAAAAATCAATATTAAAATCTTAAAACCAATTCTAAAACACTGCATGATAAGTAACCACGGCAGCTTTCTAAAGCCCTAATGATGTCCAGATCCAGATGTGTTGAAGAGGAGAACATGAGGAGATACAGGAGGAGAAAAACTTTGAAATGATTTCTTCTTTGTCGTTGAGAGTGTGACTGGTATATAAAATGAGCACTGGTGAAGAGGAATTGTGACTGTCGGAAATTAAGTACTATGTGCCTCACCAAGGCGTGGGCGTAGGAACTATGCTGTTGGTGCACAGTTTTAACCCAAACCAACCTCCCATATGGGCAGGATTTAATTAGAGCAGCAAGACGAAAGAGAAGAGGGATTGCAGTGCAGATGGTGTGACGGTGGCGTCATACCTGTGACGAAACATCTCCTCGCCTCAGATCACCTCAGAGCGTCTCTGGAGATTTCAGCCATGCCCGTCTCTCTCAGATACTCCTTCAACTTTCAAATACATCTTCATCTATTTACATTTGATTTGTACTTATACGGACCAAAAAAGTAGTGTTCAGTTTATTCCAGTTCAGTTAAAGTCAATTCAGTTTACAATATCCCAAAACCCAGCTGACATCTTAGTAAACCGATGAATTAAACAAACTGGCAATGATCTAACGTTGCTAATAAATGAACAACAGATAAAGTAAACTAAAATACCAGACCTTTGCCCTATTGTGTAGTACAGTTAAATGCAATGCCAAACGACTGGAGAGTATCCGAGACTAGAAAGCAGCCTGTTACTGTCACCCAGTGGCAGAATATTATCACAACATTAATAGTTTATGTATATAATCTTACCTTTTATATCTAGAACTGTTGCTCAAGCTGAAGGTGGCACATAAACAGTTCAGGGCCTCTTAGATTTTCCGAACATGTTATAAAATAATCAGACTGAAAACGTTTTCTCGAATAATTTGAATTTTGAGCTGCGTCCGTTGCACGCGACAGAAAAATACGAACCGTAAAAGTATTCAGCTCAACTGTAACGCGTAATGTACCGTTATTCATAGATAAACATGACTTCGTCTACTTTACCTAGGTGCCGGGCATTTGAACGTGTTATATGTTTACAGAAAATATATTCGAACGCTTTTTAACGTCTGTAATTTTATACACACACGTTTTTTTTTTTTAAAAACTACATTTCCCAACTGTGCCTTGGGACGTCATTTTGAGTGACGGATTGATGGGCCAATCAGCGTCGAGGACGGTATTACCAATGGAACCTGAAATGAAAACAGCGTCGCAGCTGCGCCATCGAGGATCCGCATTCACGTCTGTGGTGCTGTCATTGACCTCGCGTCAGGCTCGGGTAGGATCATTCTCGTTTGTTTTAAATACCGACGCTTTTAAGAGGAGTGTCGGTGTATTACTAGAAACGCACAAAGGAAGCCTCTGTTATTAACAGCAACAAACTGTTGAGAGTTTAGTTGAGAATATGACCGCCCTGACTATCAATTTTGCGTGGTGATTTATTTTTCTAATGATACCGAGACCCAGTTTGCGACAAGTGTTGTAACTGGTTAATGACAAACTGGACGCACTGGGTCATCCGGTTTTTGTTGTCTATCCGTTTCTACACTTTTGCCACAGCTATTCCATGTCTGCGTTTGGTTGTTGTTTATTTTAGTATTGTACATTTCCTTGATTCCTGATTCTACTTATGTTGGTTGCATTGCTTTGTTTTACTGCTTTATATTCATTAAGTGTATACATCTAGATGTGTACAATTTGAACTTGACAAAAAGATCATTATTACTAACTATAGAGGAAAAAAAGTGGCAGCATTTATGAACTATCTGCACGCTATTGGAAGACACATAACATGCCTACAACACAGAAAAAACGGTGCGTTTACTTGTTGCTGTGTGTTAAATGATCAACCACGGTGCTCGACATACATGTAGTCAGCAAAGTAATAAAATGCTGCTATTATGTTCTGAGCTACCCAGATGACGATGATACATGTTCATACATGATGATACATTAATGTGCTGTAATGATTGTGGTACGGTGGAAGGAAATGATACCTTTAGGAAGTTTAAGTGGGGTCCTGCTGTTGATGACTGCAGTTTAAACTGCAGGCTTGCCCCAGTAAAACTGCAGGCTTGCTCCAGTAAAGGTATTCGAGGGCTGCACGTCTTAAATATTATTTACTCATGTGTAAGGTGCTTTTACCTGTGTGATAAGTGTAACTGTATCATGCTGACTCGGTGTCTGCAGTTCCTCTGATCACAGTTTGTTTTTATGGTTTCGCTGGTTCTGCTACCAATAATGATTGCGCGGCTGCTGCGGCTGTTACTCTGGCTAACTGCCATTTAGCAGATTAAAGCAACCGCGCTCACAATACTGGACTACTGGACTCTGTTTCACTATGTGAAGACAGTTCAGTGTAGAGTGGGACCACACCAGAGGGGAGTCTGGCACAGCAAATGACATGCAACAACTACACAAGTAAATTTGATGTTCAGAGCTTGCTGTGACTTCATATTTTTCTTGACACATTCCAACTGGTTGTGCACGTCACTCGATTGTTGGTGTCTCTCTCTGTCACAGATCTGGAGAAATCGACCTTCATTCAGACATGGAACTGTTGCAAATGATCTGGAGGTAGACATCAGGTTTTGCGTCACCTCCAGTGGTACCAGTTTTCTGACAGCCAGTTCTCTGCAGCGGCCTCTCCTCCATACTCCATACTCCATTCTCCATACTCCTCTTCACTCCTCTTCAGTATGTATCAGATTGTCCCAGTGGCTCCTGGAGAGCAACCGGCGGCTGACAGAGCACAAGGCTCTCCTCTTCAGAAGAAACTGGCTCATGAGGGCCGGCCGCTGGTGCTGGCAAGTATTCTGGGCTTTATATTGGTGCTGGCTGCTGGGATCTCCTGGTGCTACTATTCAGTGTCTCTCCGTCAAGCACAGCTGCTTGAGACTGAGTTACTTGACCTGAGCAAGGATGGATTTATCATACGTAACCAGGCAGGGGCTGTCATCTTCACTATGACCTTCAGGTGAGTTTCCTGTGGAGTATTACTATGTTATTATCTATCTATCTATCTATCTATCTATCTATCTATCTATCTATCTATCTATCTATCTATCTATCTATCTATCTATCTATCTATCTATCTATCTATCTATCTATCTATCTATCTATCTATCTATCTATCTATCTATCTATCTATCTGTCTGTCTGTCTGTCTGTCTGTCTGTCTGTCTGTCTGTCTGTCTGTCTGTCTGTCTGTCTGTCTGTCTGTCTGTCTGTCTGTCTGTCTGTCTGTCTGTCTGTCTGTCTGTCTGTCTGTCTGTCTGTCTGTCTGTCTGTCTGTCTGTCTGTCTGTCTGAGAGACAAAAGCAATAGTTTGACCAGAAATACAAATTCAATTTTACAGTAAAACAGACAAGTTATTTCTGCCTTAAAGTTGCTTAGAAGTCCCAAGAAAAGAGAAAGAAAGGTGAGGTCTCATAATCAGCAGATGTCTTTTAATGAAAAGCTGAAACATAATGCATAGCAAGTAAGAAATCTTTTAGTCAGACTGAGAAAGGGAGAAAGTTGATATGGGAGGAAACAATGACATGGGTTTCAGGTATCCCAAACAAATGCATTTAATTTAGTTTTTTTTCTGCTCAAATGCAGTAACAACTTAGAGATATCATATTTATCCAGTATAAATGGTATAAGGTTAAGGTGAAAATGAAAAATGTGATTTTTTTTTTTTTTAAGTTAGTCAACAGTTGTGAAACGAACATTCTCATCCACTATGCTTTCTATTTTAAACAGTTCTGTTGGCTTCAGCACCACTGTTCCTCTTTGGATGCTGACCTGTGCTAAAATAGTTCCTATTTGTTGGTGAATGGTAAAAACCCAGACACAGACATGTGATTGCACCCTGAGGGAAGACTGATATAGTCATGCCATTAACTGCAGAGTTCTCATTGACGCAAATAGCCTTAGTTAAATTCCTGCACTCACGCAGCAATCAAATCTTATAAACTCTTCTTTTGTTATGATTCCTTTCAGTATTGTTATATTTTCAGCAGTACAGAAATATTAGTTTTTTTGCTGTGCTGAAATGTGGCCCCTTTGTGTTTTCTGTCCACCCACTAGCTCTGGCACCCTGGATCTGGGCTCCTGTTCAAAGGAGAGAAATATTCTCAGGTGCACTCAGTCATATTCTGGCAAGCTCAACTTCTTTATCCAGACGGTCCGACCAAAGGACACTGTGATATGTTACCGTGTTCGCTGGGAGGAGCTGGAAAACAACCACTCTGTAGAACATGCAATGAACTATAATAACTCTAACTGGTATGGGGGGGCAGAGACGGCAGTGCAGTACTGGCCTATCAGGTTCCAAGGTGAGGAGGAACCTCGGCCTTTCATCACCAGTGATGTCTACTATAATCGAAATGCTTTTGGGGGGATCCTTGAGCGGTACTGGCTGTCATCGAATGCAACTGCAATCAAGATTAATGACTCTGTGCCGCTTCATTTGGGATGGTCAGAGAAGGACAGGAAACTGAGGTTCCTGGCCCAGTACCGGGACTCTCCCTTCAGGCCTTCAGCAGGACACCCCGCCTTACCTGAACTCAGCTACCGAGTGTGTGTGGGGTTGGATGTCACGTCTATTCACAAATACATGGTGAGTGTAGACATGCGGGGTACACAACAATTCATGAAACATCTGTGAACATTTATGAGACCACGTTTAAAACTGCTGTACTTCTTAGAAAGTGCAGTTTTGCATAACAAAATGAACCAAGAAAGAAAGTGGGGTGAAAATTGTCACTCGTGTTTGTTTGATTACGGATATTAGAAATAGAAAGACAACATACAGTAAATAAAATCAATAACATTTCTAACTGTTGGATCTAAAGCGATATATTACATTACTCCCATTCTACCTAGTTAATCTACCGTCTCACATGTCTGCATAAAAGGTATTTGAAGTTGCCACTTGAGCTACTGTACGTAATGTTCAGTAGATCTTGTCTGTAAAATATAATATAACATATTTCAAGACTGATGGCTCGAAAGGCATGAAAAGTAAAGTGGTTAAATGCAAACAACAAAGAGTTGCGGAGGTAGGCTCTGTCATGAAGCAGAACTCCTCACATCAGGTGTGTTTAACCCTGTAATGCAGGATTGCAGCTCCACGCTACTGTTGCTTCTGCAGACCACAGCGACAACCACGTGGATTATGTGGTGTTGTAATAACAGCTCTGCAACACAGCATGCGGCACCGCAGCAGGGAGGTTAACGTTGGTCCCGGGACAATCCAAATAACACCGGACGCGAGGGAAAACATTTAGTTGAGCATCATTAACAAGCCTCTAAACATCATTTCACAGCCTTATGATTCATTATTAGTGCTCAAAACCGTAAGCATGGACCACAGAAAATATAAAATATAAACATCTGAAACATTAAACAAATAATGAATTATGCCGGACCATGCAAGAGGAACACACGCACACGTGTAAATATATATATATATTTTATAACATTTTAGATAACTTTTCAAAATAAATTAATATATCTTCCATTTACAGACTATATTATTCACATTTGATTTCGTTTTTTCTCACGTTTAAAATGAAAAATGGTGTGTAATTATCATTATTTTGTCCCTTTTTTGTGTGACCTGCTCAGGTGCGTCGATATTTCTCCAAGCCCATCAAAGTCCCGTCTCCTGAAGTGTTTAGGAAACCAGTGTGGTCCACGTGGGCTTTTTACAAAACAGCTGTGACTCAGGAGAAGCTGCTGAGCTATGCCGCCAACATCACCAGGCATGGCTTCACGTGCTCCCATCTGGAGCTGGACGACCGCTACACCACAGACTACGGAGAGTTTGACTTTGACCCGCAGAAGTTCCCCAATGCCAGTGGCATGTTTGATCAACTCAGAGAGGACGGGTTTCAGGTGACGCTGTGGACGCATCCCTTCATCAACTACGACTCCATTAATTTCGGCGTAGCCGTGGAGAAGGGACTGTTTGTTCGGGAGCCAAGCGGTGAGCTGCCTGCTCTTGTTCGGTGGTGGAATGGGATCGGAGGGATTTTGGACTTCACAAACCCAGAAGCCTGTGACTGGTATTCCTCACATCTGCGCATGCTCAAAACCCGCTACGCTGTGACCTCCTTTAAGTTTGATGCTGGAGAAACCAGCTACCTTCCCCGTCAGTTTAGCACCCTGGTTGCGCTGTCGGACCCTTCCACCTTCACTCGGCGCTACACGGAGATGGCCATACCCTTCAGTGAGCGCGCAGAGCTGCGAGTGGGTTACCAGAGTCAGAATATCTCCTGCTTCTACAGGATCATCGACAGAGACTCAGTGTGGGGTTATGAACTTGGCCTTAAGTCCATCATTCCTGCCGTTCTGACTGTTAGTATCCTGGGATACCAGTTCGTCTTACCCGATATGATAGGAGGGAACGTGTACCCCAACCGTACCGCAGGCAAGTTGGTCATAACTTACACTTACATTACTTACAGTTAAGTTTAAGAGTCCAGTATTAGCTCTTTTTAATTGGTTCTCAACACAGTTTTAGTTTAACATCTGACTGTTTTTAATATATGTATATTTTAGGTGTAATAAATGGTCTGCCAGACAGAGAGCTGTACATTCGATGGCTGGAACTGTCTGCTTTTATGCCGGCCATGCAGTTCTCCATCCCCCCGTGGGCCTACGACACTGAGGTAAGCTATGGAAAACTGGGATGAGTTTCACTAAAAGCAAATGTTTTGATCGTGTAAATATAGATATATCTACATGTTTATTAACCGGCCATCCAAGCTGCGTTAGTTGTTAGTGGGAGTGGCCTCACTGCGGTCATAACATTGAACGCGTGTGTATCATCTCCAGGTGGTACAGATAGCGCAGAAGTTCACAGAGCTTCATGAAACTCTGGTGGCCCCAAGGGTTCTTGAGCTGGCAGAGGAGGTCCAAGATACAGGAGACCCAATTATAAGGCCCCTTTGGTGGATTGCCAATGGCGACGAGGCAGCTTATAAGATTGACTCTCAGTTCCTGATCGGAGATGACCTGATGGTGGCTCCGGTTTTGGAACCAGGAAAGCAGGAGCGGGACATCTACCTTCCGGCAGGACGATGGAGAAGCTACAAGGGGGAACATTTTGATAAAGGTCCCCTGTACCTCACTGACTACCCTGTGGACCTGGATGAAGTCGCTTACTTTACATGGGTTTAGAAGAAACTGCACACACATACTGTATGCACACTTACGTTATCTTGAGCAAATGTGCCAAGATGTGGCAGGGAGTGTTTGCTTTCCAAAAGGGAAAAGTGTGATGATGAAAAATAATCAAATTAATCTGATCCTGTCTCCATCCTCAAGCAGATCGTCATCCTCTTGTGCCTTCCACAGCCAATAACTAAACCAATCCCTGATTGTAGAACCACCGCAGTCTTCCTTAGTGGCGATTGAAGGCAGCGTCCGTCCACGGAGCCCGTTGCCCTCGGCGCCGTTGGGTTTGGAGTCAGACTTGACATTCGTGTGTTTCAATGTGAAGCTTAGTGCATTGCAGATAAGAAACTGTGCCATAAAACGATTTATCTGTGTCTTTGTTGTGGGCTACCTGGGCCACGGACAGGCACTTCACTCCAACAGCGGCACATCTGCTCCGGCGTTCGGCATTCCTTAACTTCATCCTCTCAACTACCTAAGCTAACGTGTATTAGCTTGCATTGCACTGGCAACTTTTTGTAACAGTTTCCTCAGTCAACTTTATTTATGTTGATCTTTTTCTCTTGAAAATAGTAGCTGACTACATGACAAATGGGAAATTGCTTTGAAGTCAAGAACTCTGAACCTGTCATGCCAAACGGTCACTTCAGCTTTGTGCATTTTATTTGCGCAAGTTAAACATTTCTGCTCAGGGTGAATATTGTTATTATTATTGCATAAGAGATTTATTTTACTACTGCTACTGGTTTGCTCTGTTGAACCGTTCTCAAAGATGCCATATTTTAACGTGCCATCCAAATTTTCAGCCCCAGGTCCAAAAAACTGGCGACACTGTGTAAAATGTAAATAAAAGCAGAACGCGATGATTTTCAAATCTCATGAACCCACATCTTATTCCCAATAAAACACAAACAACATATTAGATGTTGAAGCTGAGACATTTTGCTATTTCATGGAGAATATTGGCTCATTTTGAATTTGATGGCAGCAACACATCTCCGAAAAGTTGGAACCTGGGCAGTAAAAGGCTGGAAAAGTAATCGGCGAAGGTCAAAACTGGATGTTCGTGATCTCCGGGCCCTCGGGCAGCGCTGCATCAAAAACACGCATGATTAGCTACACTTCCAGAGATCACTGTCTGTGAATGCAGTGCACCGTGCAGTCCGCAAATGCAGTTTACGCCTCTGCTGTGCAAAGAAGAAGCCATCCGTGAGGAGGATACAGGAAAGCTGCCATTTTCTCTCGGCCAAAGCTCATTTAAAATGGTCTGAGGCAAAATGAAAAAAGCTGCTCTTGGGCCAGAGGAATCCAAAGATGCCATGTCCTTCGGACGGCAGAGGAGAGGGACTTTCCAGCTTGTCCTCAGTGCTCAGTTGAAAAGCCTGCTGAAGAGCAGATAGGGGTTTTAGAGCTACATTATGCTCCTATCCAGATAATGTCTGATTTAGCGAAGGCCTTGCATGTCTGTTGAACCACATGACTTTGCCGGAGAAGAGTCTGGGTGCTGAACTGGCCTGCCTGCATTGCAAACCTTTCACCAATAGAAACGTTTGCTGCATCATGAAATGAAAAATTCTGCAACAAGGGCCCAGGAGCACTTGGACTCCTGCATCAGACAACGTTCTCCTCCTCAAACTCCAGCAACTGTTCTCCTTACTTCCCAGGTGTTTACAGACAGTTGTTAACAGAAGGCAGGACTCTACGCACTGGTAATCTTCACCCTGTTGCAACGTTTTTGAGATGTGTTGCTGCAGTCAATTGCAAAAAGATTTCTTCCCCCTTGATTATCTATGAAATGGCAGTAAATACGGCTTCATGCCAGGTTGTCAAATCATTGCATTCGGTTGTAACTTGTATTTTACACAGTTTCCTAACTATTTTGGAACTGGGTTTGTACATTGTGGCCTTATTTGCTTTCTGAGCTAAAGTAAAATGTGCCCACCTCAGTGCAGAGATCCTGTAGAGCAGTGACATGTTCATCTCTGCACGACTTAGCATCCTCCATAGAGTACAACATCGTTTGTTTAGGAATGACTTTGCAAACTGCATGAATTTGTATGCTCTTATACTGTGTCTGCTTGCATGAGAAAAAAAAAAAGCACAAATTTGGTTAAATTATCTGAATACCTTTTTTCTAAGTAATTATAACAGCACTGTTGCTATATGTGGAACTGTAAAGAGACAAGAGCATCTATTGATCTGATCTGTTATCGTTATAGTTTCATGAACCACTGCTGAGCCCATCAAAAGTTGGCAGTTCAAATCTTACAAACAGTGGGTTTGATTGATAAGCTATACCATAATGATGCCAAAAAGCATAAGTACGTGTTTATTTGGAATAACTTTCATCTCTTTTATGGGAAGAACAACTTTTCACAATTCTTTTAGAAGTTGTTGTCAAGACTTTGGCGAATGTAAACTGCGAGTAATCGAGTACGCGTTAGCACATTTTAAAGAGGTTTGTGAAGGGAACTCCAACACTGAGGATTTCTGGTGAAACTCTCCAGAGGATTTCACACATGATCTGTTAAATTTTGAAATGCCAGTGTGGCATGTATTTTCTTACACATCAAACAGTTTTAACTGCTGTGAATGAACACTTTTTTCTCCCCTTTTTTCTTTTTATATAGAATGCAATTCAATTAATTTAAATTTTAAGTAGCAAAAATAAATAAGCTTTTATCAGTGTGCTATTATATAACCTTATTGTGTAAAATCGGAAAATAAACATTTTTGACAGATTTCAGTGCACAAATAGCTAATTTGACCACGTTCATCTCCTGCTACAGACCACAAGACATTTATTATCGGAGTATTAGTGCAGTCAGTAGCTTGGATGCATGTAGTCAGAGGTAGTACTGCTTTATAAAGTAGCTTTTAAGAAATAAATTAAATCAAAACACAATCCTGGGGATGAGCTGTTGACTGCATGACTTGGTGATTTGCTACTGAATATATTTTATGTCCTGTTTTTTAAGCCATCTTTCTATTTAAAAGTCATATGGAAGCAATACGTGATGTAAAATACTCAATGTAAAGAATTAAGTCCAAATGAATGATTTATTATTGTGGTTTTATTAAAATAACATCAAGATCCTATGTATTGAGAGTTTTTTATGCGTAATTTAATGCATCGTTGTTGCTGAGTCGAACAACCTGCATAAACGATGTTGTGGGAGCTGTGCCAAAACCTCAAAGGAAAAGTTTGAAAATTGCTGAGGACAGCAGCAGTAGGAGGATGCTGGGAACAGCAGGTACAGCGTTGTTGCACAAGTCTCCTTTGCAGCAGGTCGTGGGGGGACCACATGTGTGAATGTTTCCACAGCCCTTGATGACATCACCTGCAACACATGATGAATAAATAATGATGAGTAAAAAGCTCCGGGTTTTCAGTTCAGCAAAATATCAGCTCGAGCCTTGTTAAGTACTCTGCTACTAGATTAGCCGTGCAAAACTACTTACCTTTCTTTTCAGTTGAGAAACAGTGGTCATCGATAGAAGAACAATTAACGGTGCCCACGCAGAGGTCAGGTTTGACTCTTGTACAACTGTAGCATTGTAATCCGTATGCTACAAAGAAATACAGAATACATCGCGTATGAAGGTAGAGTCTATGCAGCATTAACAGGCTGAGGAGCTGCTGCTTAATTCATCCACATAGATGACGTGTGTGTGTGTGTGTGTGTCTGTGTGTATGTGTGTGTGTGGGGGGGGGGGGGTACATACGTTTATACTTCTTACTTCTTACTTTTTACTTTTTGTCTTTCACTTTCATTTTTAAAAATGTGATTTGCTTAATTTTGCAAAGGAGTCTTTTGGCTTGCATCTGTCTGTGAAAAAACTCAATGTTATCTGTGCAGGGGAGGAGCGGCTCCAGCTGTGGTTTGATGCCCTTTGATCGGGTTACATCCACCTCTTCTACCTCCAAAAACAGATTTAGGACCAGAGGTTTTGCTTCTCCTTATTTGATATAAATGTTGATTCGAAACATCAGGTGAAATTTAGTGATACTTTCTGTTTTGGCTTAAAGAGAGGCTTCTTTGGTGAGAAAATTGAAAGCCTCTCACTTTAAATTTAGACCTCAATAGTGGGATTGTTTTATTCTGCCTCTAATGTGGACTGTTATTGAATTATGCTAAGGAAGGTAGAAAGGAAGGAAGGGCGTATAAAAGAAAACGTGTTTGTGCCTGTGTGCGCGCGCCGGGAGGATGGAAACTTCTGTCACACGATTGTTGAGAAGATTTAATTTAGTTTTAATTCGCTTAAAATGCTGACCATATATGTTATGCATTTATTCTTTACTTAAAAGATTGTGCTACTAAAAAAAGAAGAAACTGAAAGTGTAAGCAACGTGACAGTATTTCTGATTTATTTATAAGTATTGGTTTCACGGAGTCCGTTCAGCGCACGTGAGTTATAAACTGTTCTTACCTGCGGACACGGTCACGAGCAGGATGAGAGCGCCATAAAGCCGCATCGTTGATGAAAATGAAGAGCACAGTGGAGAGCCTTGCCTTTTCCCTGTAGCTTCTGTGTTTTCTCTTTGACTGTGATGACTTCTCAAATGTTGTGAGCCTCCACCCTCTGACGCACGACGCCTCTTCCTGCTTCAGTCTTGTACAGTCTAGTTCAGCTTTCCTCATTTTTTTTCCTTTTTTTTTCTTCTTCCCTTTCTTGTCAGTGTGGACATCGTGCACACGCTGTATGTACGATGCACACCGAAATTAGTCTCTGCTTTTAACCCATCAACTAGTTTCACTAGTGAGCAGTGGGGCTGCTAGCAGGGCAGATTAAATTACTTATAAGACCTTTCATTGATTATTTTGCTGATAATATCTCTGATTAGATCTAGTTGAAAGATGATTAAAATATCGTCAGGGAGAAGAACTGAATATTAATGTCTCATATTCTAACATGACTGAAAGTGCATGAAGTGTCGAATAAACAGATTGTTGAATGACTGAATGAAATTCAATAATTCCTGCATCTATTGGACAGTTGGCCCAGCAGTTATTTTAATATTTGCCAAAAATGTGTTTTTTTTTTTTACTTCATCCTGCTCTACCAACAAGACTGTACACAATTACTGATATTCAGTAAACAAATTATTATTGACAGATCTCATTGTAAGTCAGTGTAAAAGAAAATATTAGTTTTCCATTCCCTTTTAAACCTTTTCAGGTATTCTGTTGTGTGCAGGTATTAAACTACACTTCCCATGATTCTAAGGGGCACGGGGCCGGTTTGAAACGGCAGTCAAGCCGTAGACTGATGCTGTATGGCGGGGATACATATCATAGGGGATGCACATCAAGACTTTTGACCTGGTGGTTTTGTAGCAGGTTTTTCTGCTGTTTCAGGACACAACCAGTATCAGTTCACAGGATTGCCAATCACTTCCATTTAAGGAGACGTCACTCTGCACTACTACCACCAGAGCCATTTAAACAGGAAAATTATATCAAGGTTCAATATTCCATCTGGCTGGTTGTGAGAGACCAGCATCACTGAGCACTTCCTGTAATTTCTCTGTAATTCTGTTAACTACTAAGTCTCTCTGCTGTAAATAGACCTTTTTAACAACAATTTCTGCCTTCCTCCATTTTGTCCTGAGTCTTGCTTGAAACGCAAACCTTAACAATACCAAGGAGCATGATGTTTAATCCGTTATTAGCTGTTGTAACATACAGCAGGATGTGGCAGAGCAACAGCGGGCACAATACCAGCAATTATTGCAAGAAGAATTGAAGGAAGCTCCCAACAAGGCAAGTTTATTTGTATGGCACAATTAAACAAAAACAACATCACATAAATAAAAAAGCATGATTTCAAATGTAAACAAAAGAAACAACGAAAAAGAACAATAGATACATTTTAGAAGTTAAAATGTGATCAAGTTTTGAAACTTAAGCTTAAAAGTAAAACTGTGGATTTGTAGCTTTATTGAAATGCAGCTGAGAACAGGTGAGTCTTCAACCTGGATTTAAATTAACTGAATGTTTCAGCTGATCTGAGGATTTCTGGGAGTTTGTTCCAGACATGTGGAGCAAAGAAGCTGAAGGAAGCTTCTCATGTCTGGTTCTGACTCTGGGAACTGATTAAAAAACCAGATCCAGATGACCTGAGGGGTCTGGAAGGTTCATACCAGGTCAGAAGGTCACTGATGTATTTTGGTCCTGGACCATTCAGATCTTTATAGACCAGCATCAGAACTTTAAAGTCTGTCCTCTGCCTTCTCTTTTGTAGTATCGTGATGGCATGAGCCACCCAACGATGGCTGCAATTAATACTTCTCTTCAATTGGTTAAGTTTAGGCATGAGGACTGATGAACTGATGAGGCAGTGGTGGTGGTTAAAATGTCCAACTTTGGAGCAGAAATAAACAAATCTACAGGCTGGTTATTTCAGTTAGGGATCCACCAGGGGAGCTGGTAGCCAAAGCTAACTTTGATTGACATACAGTGGGCGTGTTCCATGCGTCAGATGATGTAAATCGTCAGATGAAGATGTCAGCTATGGTAAGCGGGCTCCTGTGATATTGCTGGCCCATGTCTGAGCTGGGTTTGACCAGTAAAATGTGCAAACTGCTTCAGGACAATTAATTATAAAAGTGGCCCACACTATCCATTACAAACCCGCTGTTCCAAGATACAGTTTACAAAACAAACTATCTTCCTATATGGACCAATCACAATCTGAGAGAATAGTTGTCCAATTGTCATGTGTGGATGGAGCAAGGAAAAAGGAATAGTTCAAAATGCATAATTATGTAGTTCTCTCTCACTAGTCTGCAGCCGGTATTGGGTCAGTAATTTCATTATTTCATATTCCTTATTATCAATAAATATAATCCATAAATGATGTGACAATGTGCATATACCACTGGCCCATTTTTGGGTAAACTAAATGGAGTAGTCTTAAATGTTAATGTTTACAGCTGTTTATACTTTGCTGTATGGGCTGCTTAAAAAAGAGCATGAATTAAGAATATGCAACATCTAGCCCCCCATATGCAGATATGTGTAGGTATATTATTTGAATAATTTATTATTTGAAAAGTCTTTTTTGTATGTATGTGTATGTATATATATGTATATACACATGTATCTAAAAAGCACATGTGCACATGAATGTATCAGTGTATATTTGTATGTATGTATAGCTATGCACTTGTGCATATGTATCTTACATACATGCACAGCAAGATGCTTAGATGTCCACGCATTGATCTTTGTTATATGTGTGTGTGAATGCGTGTGTGTGTGCATAGATGTACAAATTACTTATTGCTTTCTCTGCTTACAATGTATATGAATATGTATTAGATAACTGCATATATGTCTCCTTATCCCTATATATATGGAGATGTATGAGTACTTAAATACTTCGATGCATATTATTATATAGATAACTTTTTAAATACTGCCCCTACACCCCCAAACACTCAGGTATGCAATAGAGCGGTGTTTCCCGGCCCTGGTCCTCGGGGCGCACTGTCCTGCGTGTTCTGGATGTTGCCCTGCTTCGGCACGCCTGATTCAGGTAGATGGTCGTCATCAGCTTGTCATCACGGTCTGGACAACTCTGTTGATGACACGGCTGCTTGTGTCACGGTGTGCTGGGGCGGGGAGACGTCTGGGTCGTGCCGGGCGGTGTGCCCCGGGGGCCGGGGTTGGGAAACATTGCAATAGAGAATAGAATGCTCCCTCCCCTTTCCTCTGTCTTCTTTTTTATTAACACACCACACTTTTGCCACTTTTGTTACACACATTACAACATAGACACCACACTGCACCACCACTGTCTCGTCTCTCTCTTTCGCCTTCTATTTCAATTTCTAGTCTGATCACATACCACACCCGGTGATTTTAGCCCTCTTTGGCAGAATTTAGTTACTTATTTACTTATTTATTTATTTTCACTTTTTCTTTTTTCTTCGTCCTACTTAGGGATCAATAAAAGAAATAGTTAGACTGTCATTAGGGCCGGTGAAGGGTACACATCTGCACACACTTGCACACACATACGCACACACAAAAAAAAACAACAACACATTTTTGGCAAATATTAAAATAACTGCTGGGCCAACTGTCCAATAGATGCAGGAATTATTGAATACAACATCTCCACACCACTGCAGGACACCAACCTCAAAACCAACCGAAAAAACAAAGCAGCATTCTAGCAGCCTACAACCAGACAGAAATGAATGTGAATCATTTCCTGGCTAGTGTAACAGGCCTCAAAGTTGCTGGAACGCATTAAACTACGCGTTAACAGAGAAATCACTTGAAAAAAACCCCAAACCCATCAACAAACAAACTAAGGAACAGGATGTTTACTCTGCTTTTAGCTGTAGTAACCGAAAGCTGGAGACATATAGCAATAATGAGGCAGAACAAGAACGACGTGGAGCAACATGTATGACACCAGCAATGATCCAAATGGATCAAAAAGAATTGACGGAAACTTCCAGCAAAACAAAGTACAGGACCAGACTGGACACATTGCAGCGCAGCTGCAGCAGGAAAGTCATTAAAAACCCCTACGCGACAGGAAACTCCAAGCCTGGCTGCCAAGTGACAGGATGTGTACTTAGCAGCACACAAATGTCTTGGTAAAGCCAAAGTCAAGTCAAAGTCAAAGTGACGTTTACTGTCAATTCTACCACATGGGGGGGCACAGAGAATTGAAATTACGCTACTCTCAAACCCTCTGTGCTATACAATAAATAAATTACTCTCTAAACACAAAGTGCAAATCCAAAGATGGAAGAGAACAACTTACCATTTACTCTAAAAGTGAAACGCTGTACAGCTGAGGCATCTCGGTCCACATGCTATGAAAAGTCCAAAATAATATGTGAAATAATAATTTAACAGACTAAAGATAATCTTTTTACAGTCATCTTGTCCTGATAATGCCTAAAATCCAAAATTGAGCCAGACTTCTTTTAAAAAAAAATGGTTTTACTTTTCCTTAGAATGATTAAAAAAAAGTAAAAAAAAAAAAAAAAAGGTTAATCAGAAACAATCAATTTAATCCCAGATTAAAAATGAGCATTTACTGCTACAGCTTCACATATAATGAAAGTGGCCTCTAAATTGAGAAATGACAATGGTTCTAGAAAGGAGAGGTCGAGGTTTGACGAATGTCATTCACCCACAACACCAGCGTAGGCATTCAGAGCTTGGAGAGATCGTCTGCTGACCGAGCCCTTTTATTCATTTCATGTCGCACACAAAACAAATAAATGAAACACATAACAACAAGTGGGTAGCGATGGAAAATCGATGGTTGGACCATGTATTTAACTCCTTGTGATCATTTCTGATTTCTGAAAGGGAATATTCCTCTTCAAACGTTCGCCAGGATCTGAAAGAAAATGAAGGAAGCATGTTGGATAGAAGGCTTTAAGATCATCTCCTAGCAGCTTGATGATCCCGTGACTAAAACTCCAAATTTACTTTAGAAGTTTAAGGGCTGTAGCCAACGTTCCTGGACATGGATCCGGGAGGAAAACCGATGACAAACAGTGAAGGGATGAACCATATCAATGATATTCAAAGAGCTCAGACCAACCTCCAAAGAGATTCAAGGTGAACTCCAAGGTCAACATATATCAGTGTCAGATTGTACCGTCTGTCACTGTTTAAGGCAAAACAATGGAAGAAGACTTCACTGTTGGAAGCAAATCATAAAAAAATAAAAATAAAAAATACTGGTCCTTCTGGTGGGTTAAGGACCTTCTACAGTCCTGTTCAGCTCCAGAGTTAGTGCCTGTCTCCTGGAATCTCCTCCAGCTTCTCACCACTGTGCTGGGAGACACAGAAAACCATCTGTGAGTAGTGTACTTACCGTCACAGGCCTCTAAGTGGCGATATAGTAACATCTGTGTTATGGTTATGGCCTTCCTCTGGTTCTTCTGAAGCTCCCAAAGTAAACTCACGTGTTCCCACTAGTTTCTGCTGTGGCAGGTAGATGTAGTTGTAGGAAGGGGTGGGGTTTCAAGAAAATATACTGGAATTAATACAGTCCCGCAACTCCATCGTAAAAACGGCTTTATCTTACACAAAACAAAGACACAAAGAAAAACAAAAAACAAGGTGAAAGGACAGTGGAGATCAGAGGGCTGTTACACAAAACCAGGATAAATATAATATAATATACAAATGGGCTGCTGTGTTGAGCCATGATGTCACTCATGTCTCAACAGGAGGGTCATAGGTCAGAGGTCATTTCAATTGAAAACTCATATAGGGAAAGGTGAGCCAAAGTCTGATAATAGGGTGGATTCAGACATACAGAGTCTGCATAGGCCCGAAAGTCAGTGAAGCATTTTAAGACACCTGACCAAGTAGAGGAGATAATAATTCAATCGAAATGACACCAAACGGGTAAGAAATGCTGCACGATGCTGGATAGTGACTTTATTCCTCATCCTGAGTTTTTGTTGTTGTAGTCACCCTCTTGCTTCCTGTTTCAATGAATCCTTATATCTCAGCTGAAGAACTGACGACTGTCTGCCGTAACATCAAGAAGCCTTCAGAGAAGCAAGAGATCCAGCAGCTCCACTTGGGCCTAAGACAACGACCCCACATACATTGATGTTGCATGTACTTTCAGGTTCACACAACTAACCATGCACTTTATTCTTTTACTTCAGTCCTGTTTTTCCACCCTTTTTCTTATTAGAGAGTCAATTACACATTTTTTTTTCTGTGTTTATTTGAATAAAAGTTTCATTGTTTTGATTATGTTGTAATCAGTTAAGTGTACTTCAAGAGAGAAAAGAGACATGGTTTATTCCTAAAACCTGTTTATTTCTTCACGTGGTTTCCCTTTGGGAGTTATGAGTAATATAGAAAACCATTTAATCATTTACTGAGATTGATTCATAATAGTAGTGCAGCGTAGAAGTTGCTGAGTTTCAGAGAATGAATGTGAGGATGGATGAGGACACCAGCAGCAGGATGACACTGGGACCAGTTGGGAAGGCACTGTTGCACAGGTCCCCGTCACAGCAGTTCACTGGACTGATGCATGGGATGTTGCCTTGGCAGCCCTTCGTAACAATGTTGGTACCTGCAAGGCAGAACAGGGGAATCCTCAGAAAAGACATCACAAAAATAATGGAAAAGTACGTAGGAGGAAATAAGACAATAACTTTAATTCATGTCTCAGTAGTTGTGGACATTAGAGAAAAACTTACCATCGATTTTAAGAGTGTAACAACGATTGAAAAAGTCAGAGCACACTTCGACGTCAGTGCAGGATTCTGGTTTGGCTGCTGTGCAGCTGAAACATCTCAGTCCACATGCTATAAAAAGACATGAACAACAACAACAAAAAGAAAAAAAAACTGTTAAAAACAAACATCATAACAGACCAACCATCATCACATCATCATCACAGCAGTCATGTGTTAATCTAAATTTGATCCACAGCTTTTTTAAACTAAACTATTTCATAATAGAATGTTGTTGAATGAAAGAAAAAGACATTAAAAACAACATATGCTGGTTGATCAGAAACCATAATTAAAACTAAATGTTTTTTACTTCTTCTTGTTGTTTTTGCCACCAGATGTCAGTAACTTCCACATTTCTAAACACGACTAGTCAACATACAAACTCCCCTAAAACAAAGATATTTTCGTTTTAAGACTATGTTGGTCACTAGATTTAACAAATCTGAGTTACTTCAGAATAAAACCAATAACTCACTGAAGATGTAGTTTATAACACCACGTTTCTGACAGCACATCCTTTTTAACTTTTATTAAAATATGAAAAAACTTAAACACTTATTGTATCATTCAAGTAAAGATGAGAAGCACAGCACAAATGAGTTTACCTGCAGACAGAGTAGTAAACAGGATCAAAGCTCCGTAAAACTGCATCGTGGACTTGTTGTCCAGCCTTGTGACGGTAAAAGCTGGAGTGAATTTCAGTTCCCACTGAGTTCAGCGTCTCAATAGGCTTTGGAGCAAACATTTGCAATTCATAAGCTTCCTCCTTAGTGACCCAAGAAAACTTACGCCCTCAAACCCCACCCTGTTTTGGCCCTGAGAGTCTCTGGAGGAAGAGCCATCCACAAACAACACCAGATCTGCATTTGGGAGAGGAGAGTCAGACAAATCAACTCGTTGGTTGATTTGGGTTTAGTGTGTTACAACGCTGCACAGTCACATTTGGCAAATCCAGGAGGACAGAGGTGTAAGGAAGCCACCTGGCAGCAGAAAGGTGTGATGTTTTCTGCTCCAAAAGAATGATGGACACAGCATGTGGTACCATAACAGTGAGAGGAGAACAGCCTACCAAACCTGACCCAAAAAACTCACGCCCTTAAGTGACCATTATTTCTGTCAGAGCCCGGTAAGGCAACGCAAGTTTTTTTGTATATCACTGTCACGGACCGACTGAACAGAACCCCAGAGCAGAGAGCCAAGGAAGGTAGAAAAGGATTTATTTTCCCAACATGGAACACAGCACAAGGCAGGAACCAGGCTTGGCAGACGTAGCATCCCCGAAGCGGAAACTTGGCTTGGCTAGGCTTGACTCGACAATCCCCAAAGCGGAAACTTGGCTTGGCTAGGCTTGACTCGACAATCCCCAAAGCGGAAACTTGACTTGGCTAGGCTTGACTCGACAATCCCCAAAGCGGAAACTTGACTTGGCTGGGCTTGACTCGACAATCCCCAAAGCGGAAACTTGACTTGGCTGGGCTTGACTCGACAATCCCCAAAGCGGAAACTTGGCTGGGCTTGACTCGACAATCCCCAAAGCGGAAACTTGGCTTGGCTAGGCTTGACTCGACAATCCCCAAAGCGGAAACTTGGCTTGGCTAGGCTTGACTCGACAATCCCCAAAGCGGAAACTTGGCTTGGCTAGGCTTGACTCGACAATCCCCAAAGCGGAAACTTGGCTTGGCTAGGCTTGACTCGACAATCCCCAAAGCGGAAACTTGGCTTGGCTAGGCTTGACTCGACAATCCCCAAAGCGGAAACTTGGCTTGGCTAGGCTTGACTCGACAATCCCCAAAGCGGAAACTTGGCTTGGCTAGGCTTGACTCGACAATCCCCAAAGCGGAAACTTGGCTTGGCTAGGCTTGACTCGACAATCCCCAAAGCGGAACGTGGCTTGGCTTGACTTGGCTGGACTTGACTTGACTCGGCTAGGCTTGACTCGACAATCCCCAAAGCGGAAACTTGGCTTGGCTAGGCTTGACTCGACAATCCCCAAAGCGGAAACTTGACTTGGCTAGGCTTGACTCGACACTCCCCAAAGCGGAACTTGGCTTGGCTTGACTTGGCTTGACTTGACTCGACAATCCCCAAAGCGGAAACTTGACTTGGCTAGGCTTGGCTTGACTTGACTCGACAATCCCCAAAGCGGAACTTGGCTTGGCTTGACTTGGCTTGGCTTGACTTGGCTTGACTCGACAATCCCCAAAGCGGAAACTTGGCTTGGCTTGACTTGGCTGGACTTGACTTGGCTTGACTCGACAATCCCCAAAGCGGAAACTTGGCTTGGCTTGACTTGGCTGGACTTGACTTGGCTTGGCTTGGCTAGGCTTGACTCGACAATCCCCAAAGCGGAAACTTGACTTGGCTAGGATTGACTTGACAATCCCCAAAGCGGAACGTGGCTTGGCTTGACTTGGCTGGACTTGACTTGGCTTGGCTTGGCTTGGCTTGACTCGACAATCCCCAAAGCGGAAACTTGGCTTGGCTAGGCTTGACTCGACAATCCCCAAAGCGGAACGTGGCTTGGCTTGACTTGGCTGGACTTGACTTGGCTTGGCTTGGCTTGACTTGACAATCCCCAAAGCAGAACTTAACTCGGCCCGGCCCGGCCCGGCTCGGCTCGGCCCGATGATTCGGACGGAAATCTCCTGGCAACCAGGAGTGGTGAGAAGGCCTGGTAAATAGGCCTGAGGCTGACGAGGGGATTGAGTGCAGGTGTCCGAAAATGGCTGGCCACGCCCCTGCCATCCACCTGGTCTGTACCACAACGAAGGGGAGGGGAAAAAATACCACAGAGCCTCCACAACCGTCACATATCACAATTCAACATTAAGGTGCATGATTTAAAAAGATAAACAACAAAAGAAAAAGAACAATAGATACAATCAGTAATAAAATGTAATCATGTTTTGAAACTTAAGCTTAAAAGTAAAACTGTGGATTTGTAACTTTATTCAAATGCAGGTGAGAACAGGTGAGTCTTCAACCTGGATTTAAATAAACTGAGTGTTTCAGCTGATCTGAGGATTTCTGGGAGTTTGTTCCAGACATGTGGAGCAGAGAAGCTGAAGGAAGCTTCTCCATGTCTGGTTCTGACTCTGGGAACTAATAAAAAACCAGATCCAGATGACCTGAGGGGTCTGGAAGATTCACACTGGGTCAAAAGGTCACTGATGTATTTTGGTCCTGGACCATTCAGATCTTTACAGACCAGCATCAGAACTTTAAAGTCTGTCCTCTGATGGACAGGCAGCCAGTGTAAATGACCTAGTCATTTTATCTTTAACATGTTCAGAGCTTGTATGCAGATGTGAGGCAAAAAAAAGAGGAACCAGAAAAGAGGATGAGATTATTGCAGACTTTTGCATGTGGCAACACACGTTCTGATGTTGGGTGGTGTCACAGAGAAAAATGATAATTAGAGTATGATGGAAATGTATGATGAACTGTAATAAACTGCAAAGAAGAGATTAGGAACATTCATAGACAAACACACACTACTCATCAACAGTCAACATGGATTCAGATCAAACTGGTCCACATCACTAACTCTAAGTGATATCATTGAATAAATTACCAACACCATAGACAGTAAGAAATTAGCTATAGAGGGATTGATAGATCTAAAGAAAGATCTAAAGAAACTCACAGCGCGAGTGCTGACAGGAATCAACAAGAGAGACCACGTCTCTCCAGTTTTAGCTTCCCTCCATTGGCTCCCTGTAAAATTTAGAATCCAATTCAAAATTTTATTACTGGCATATAAAGTCCAAAATGGCCTAGCGCCGCGATATTTGCAAGACCTGATAGTACCGTACGTTCCTAATAGAGCTCTCCGTTCTCAGGGTGCAGGTTTACTCGTAGTTCCTAGAGTATCGAAATGTAGATTTGGAGGACGGGCTTTCTGTTATCAGGCACCATCACTCTGGAACCAACTTCCAGTTTGGGTTAAGGAGGCTGATACCACCTCCACCTTTAAAACTAAACTTAAAACATTTCTGTTTAATAAAGCATATAGTTAGTGTACATTTAGTACCTTAATGTGTCAGGGCCAGTAGTCAAAGCTGCAGCTGCAGGACCAGACTAGAGCAGCTCATCTTAAACAGCTTCGGTGTAGATATGCTGCTATAGGCCTATGCTGCAGGGGGGCACCAACATGATCCACTGAGTGGTGCCTTTCACCTTCTCTGTTTCTCTTTGCCTTCTCTGTCTCTTCTTCACCTCAACCCTCATTTATTAACAATATCCCATAAACTTAATATTGGTCCATTGTTCTTGTAGTTTTTTGTGCTTGTCTGGCCCTTCTTTTCCTCTTCTGTACATGTCCTGCGGACCAGAGCCTCAGGAGCTGCTTGCTGACCTGCAGTTCCACCTCTGACCATCCCAGTGTCTGTCTTCACCTGTCTTTATGGATGTCTGTTGGATACTTGCTGACATCCCGACCTGCAGTCCTCATCCCCTTGGATCACCGTCTATCCATATATCACCCATATACACAGAAGTCTAATTGGACTACCAAGGACAGTTACTAATGTATCCTATCTTGTACCTTTGACGGTGTCTCTATGTCTCTATTCTTTCTTATTTCTTGCTCTACCCGGCTGGCCTTCGGCAGGAGGGTCCCCCCTCATGAGCCAGGTCCTGCTCAAGGTTTCTTCCCTCTAAAAGGGGAGTTTTTCCTTGCCACTGTTTGACTTAAGGTTTTTCTTCCACTAGGGGAGTTTTTACCTGCCGCTGTTTATGTAATAATTGCTCGGGGGTCATGTTCTGGGTCTCTGGAAAGCGCCTAGAGACAACTTGTGTTGTAATAGACGCTATATAAATAAAATTGAATTGAAAAAATTGAAAAGATTTTATACAATTAATCATGACAATGTCATTAAAATATTGGAACGATATGGAATTTGGGGGGCAGTCCTGAACTGGATGAGGAGTTATTTAAAGAGTAGACAACAACAGATGTTTTACATCAACATCTGGACAAAAGGTTTACTTGGGTCTGGCAGTGCCAGAGCAGGAGCAGAGAGAAGAGCCTGTTTTAGAGCCAAGAAGGCCTCATCCGCCTCGGTTGACAGCACTTCCAGCAGCCAGTGGAGAACCGTGGATGCAGGCATTCAGAGGAGCCTCCAGGGTGGCGTAGTTAGAAATGAAAGACCTGCAATAACCAGTCATACCCAGAAAAGACATCAGTTGTTTCTTTGTCACTGGTCTTGGATGTCGGGAATGGCCTTTACTAGTGCATCAGAGAGACGGCAAGTAGAACGGGAGATAACATGTCCCAGAAATGTGACAGTGGTTTGAACAAACTGCAGTTTCTTACGGCTGGCCTTATGGCCCTTCAGGCAGAGGTGTTGGAGGAGTGGCAAAGTGTCTGCCTGGCGTTGGTCAGCTGACGGCGAGCAGAGCAACACGTCGTCCACGATTTGAAGCAGAACTGAACCTGGAGTCAAAAAAAAGACCTGAAAGAGAGTCTCTGAGTGCTGCATTATAAATGGTGGGAGACTGTGTAGCCCTGACACAGACCAGTGAATGAGTAAGGGTGATAGAGTTAAACTTTAACACACTCTTTGTTTTATCTCATTGTTATTTTACGCACTGTATACTGCTCGTCTTATAAGATAATTGTACACGTCAGAATATATCTTGTACGTTTTGCTTACCTCCATGACATCTGTGACCTCCTTATTTTCAATAAAAGCCTTAAGAGGCCATCGGGGGGGGGGGGGGGGGGGGGGGGGGGGGGGGGGTACAGACAGAGACGAGAGCAGCAGAGATGTGGCTGTTTCTCTGTCCGTCCTCCGTGCTGATGAATGAAAACTTACTGACTTTGTCTTTCTTCCTTATTTTGTGTTTAATAAATGTTTATGTCGTTTAAACCTGACATTTAATTGGTCCTTCGAGCCGGATCCCAACAAACCAAGGAGTCCAGCAGGTGTGGTGGACTTCAGGGAAACTGTGGACGTTTATAAATTTCAAGGCTGATTTTCCGCCTCACCGGCTGGAGTCCAAGGTTGACGGGAGAACCGAAGGAAGACAGAGTCAGTAAGTGAGATTTTGTTATGTTACCCTGAAAGAATAGGGTGTTGAGGGACGACGGAGTCCGATAAAGTCCGTGTTAAAGGCCGGGGAATTCTAGACACTGACGGTAAAAGAGGGGCGACGGAGTCCGATAAAGTCCGTGAGAAAATACTTGAAAATTCTAGACACTGACGGTAAAAAGGAAAATAGGAACCGATAAAGTCCGTGGGTAAAGTGACGTCTTTTCTGTGTTGAGTGATTGTGAGTGTGACTGGAGATACAAAACCACCAGGTATTTTGTTTCATGTAAAACAAGTGGGAATGTAAACAGCAACCTGTTGTGGAAGCAGAGGCGAGAATCCTTCACTCGAGAGTCGAGTAGAAGCAAGGATTACCACCGATTATTTAATTGCTGTCCTACTGAAAAAAATCCAGGTGTTTAGAATACCCTAGGTATTGATACCGACCTGGAATAAAAACATCTAAAAATTAAAAAAAATTTAAAAAATGGGGAAATGGATCAGTAAAATCGACCATAAAAAAGGATTGGGTTGTGAGGACTGGAAATACATGCAGAAAAAAGACCCGAAGTCAATAAAATACCTTAACCTGTGGATCAGCAAATATGGTTTTAAGGGAACTCTAAACTCACAGAAAATAGTTGAACTGCAGGATAAGATAACAACTGACACAAAACGGAACACCAAGAAGATGCGAAAACGCGGTTTCGCAGAAAGGCAGATATGGTTGAGTGAGGCGACGAGGCGTGAAAGAGGAGAAGGGAGGGGGGACTGTAGACAGAAAAAACCCGAGGTCATGTTTTACAGAGCAGATGAGACAGGGCTTGTACAGAGAAGACAGAAGGGGAAAAAAATGACGAGGACGACGATAACAGAATTATTTCCCACAGTATCCCAATCTATCCACTGTTGACCCCTCCTACCACTCCGCCACCTGAGTGTATCCTTGAACTGACCCTGAAAAACACACCTACTTCTCCGCCAGCCGCTGACACTGTTCCTCTCATTGAAGTTGAAAATCCAAACACTGACGATGTTAAAAAGGCTGAAGAAGGCCTGACCTCCCATGGGGAGGATGTGGAGGGATCTGTCTGTGACGTGGAGGACCTTGGACGGTCCTGCCACCTTGATGACGGAGAGGTCCAGCGGGTTTGGATGACGGCTCTGGGCAGTGACTGGCGTCATGTAGGAGGTGACTGGGACCCCCAGTATGACGGTAATGTTTTGGATCCAGATAAAATGGAGCTGCGACGCAGAGTGAAGGAACTCGGTGACAGAACAAAACAACGTTTCAACGCTTCGTCTGTCTTCACAGTGGTGGACATCAGCAACACCTTTTTCTCTGTCCCCATTCATAAAGACAGCCGATCTTGGTTTGGTTTCAGATTTCTGGACTGAAGAAGAAAGAAGAAGAGAGAAAAAAAAAAAGATCTGTACCAATGGGCTGCTGTGTTGAGCCATGATGTCACTCATGTCTCAACAGGAGGGATGGGGTCAAAGGTCATTTCAATTGAAAACTCATATAGGGAAAGGTGAGCCAAAGTCTGATAATAGGGTGGATTCAGACATACAGAGTCTGCATAGGCCCGAAAGTCAGTGAAGCATCTTAAGACACCTGACCAAGTACAGGAGATAATAATTCAATCGAAATGACACCAAACGGGTAAGAAATGCTGCACGATGCTGGATAGTGACTTTATTCCTCATCCTGAGTTTTTGTTGTTTTAGTCACCCTGTTGCTTCCTGTTTCAGGAGATAACATACAGGAGATACAGGAGATAAAAATTCTGTGATATGCTGGATAGTGACTTTATTGTCACTTTAAGTGTTGCACTTTTTGATAACGCCGCTGCAGATGCTGGTCTTACCAAGGCCATACGAGGGCTGCGTACCCTGAATGGTAGAAGTGCTGAGGAGCACTCCGGTGTACCGAACCTCAGTATCTTCTGTACTAGTCTCCATCGCTGTATTTTCAGCATTTCTGACATTGTGTGGTTGTTGTTGCATTCCGATGTCTGCGTGCACTGCTGAACCGATTGATCACCACAGCCATCTCACCCAGGAAGACCGTGTGGCACAAATGTATCTGCTGTTGGGTCTTGACTCTGATAATGATGATGCAAAGGATTCTGTTGATGATGATGAAAAGGTCTCTGATAATGACGATATTAATATCTTTTCTTTTCTTGCCTTATAGAAACCCCTCTGAGCGTAAATGTCTTTATTCTAATGAAAAATGACTGAAGATCACCTGAAGTGGTCTTGGATGACGTGAAATAAACAAAGATGTGTTAAAGCAGGAGGGAAATGATAGAGTTAAACTTTAACACACTCTTTGTTTAATCTCATTGTTATTTTACGCGCTGTATACTGCTCGTCTTATAAGATAATTGTACACAAAAATATTTCTTGTACTTGTTGCTTACCTCCATGACATCTGTGACCTCCTTATTTTCAATAAAAGCCTTAAGAGGCCATCAGAGGGGGGGTGCGGACAGAGACAAGAGCAGCAGAGATGTGGCTGTTTCTCTGTCCGTCCTCCGTGCTGATGAATGAAAACTTACTGACTTTGTCTTTCTTCCTTATTGTGTGTTTAATAAATGTTTAGGTCGTTTAAACCAGAGGGTGACCGCTGAACTCAAAAAGAAACCAGTACTGGGAGTCAGGGTGTACTGGAACAGAGAAAAAAGCTTTAGCCAAATCAATACTGAGAAGTGGGTGGCATCAGATGGTGTCTGAGAGAGAAGAGCGTGTGGATTAGGCACTGTGGGAGAACGAGACACCACAGCTGTATTTACAGCCTGGACGTCCTGCACAAATCTCCACTCAACAGGTTCCCCTGCCCCACAAATCTTCTTCACAGGGAAGAGAGGTGTGCGGACAAGTGAGGTAGGGTAGGGAACATGTGGAATAACTTTCCTCCTCATCCGGAACATCTTCGGAACATTTGGCCTCAGGATGATCAGTCCCCAGGTCGACAACCTCCGCAGGGAATCATGTGTGAAATCCTGTTTGTGACACCAAGTTGTTGTGGAAATGATCTCTGTTAAATAAATACGGTACAGGAGAGCTCTGTTTAATAAAGTTTATTAAGCTGTACAGCTGAGAATCACACAGTTAACACAGTCAGCAGAGTGAGTCCACCTTGATTTTCTTACACACAGTCCTTATACACTTGTGTGTCCTTGTACACAAACAGGGAATTGTTCTATACCTCACAGACTGGTTCCCTCCTAACTGCTCATCTTCAACAACTGGCAGAGACTCATGAATTCTTCTGTGAGAAACATCCTCCAAACAGGTATGCAAGGTGAGAAATCAGACAGAATGAAAAAGTGCTGAATACACAATGAACAATGAACAACGGAGAACACTAAATGACAACTTAAGAAAACTATATATATTTATATTTCCCTTACAACAACAATTTGTGATCATGGGAAATATTAAATCTGACTGTTTGGAGATTGTGTGTGGGGTACCTCAAGGGTCAGTGCTGGGACTAATATTATTTAATTTGTCTATAAATGACATATGTAAAATATCTAATGTTTTAAAATTTGGGCTGTTTGCTGATAACACAAACATTCTGGTCTCTGGTCAGAAGTTACATTAACTTCTATCCATAATCACCTCGGAAATCAGTAAATTGAAAATATAGTTTGACAACAACATCTTTCATTGAATCTGAACAAGACTAAAATGATATGGAAACTGCTAGAAAAATGCTAAAATTCAAGTCCAGATAGAGGGTGTAAGTCTACAAAGGGCATACGACAATACATTCCTCGGTGTAAAAATTGATGACAAAGTCATTAGGAAACCTCACATTAAACTTTTACAGAACAAACTATCCAGAAGCAACTCAGTCCTGTCCTGAGTCCTCAGTCCTGCTAAAGATAAACATATTATGAACCATAAATCACTTCATATTCTTTATAACTCATTATTTCTGTCATTGTTTCTGTTAATGCTTATAATCCAAAAGTGAGCCAGACTTTCATTTTTTTCAATGTTTTCACTTTTCCTTTGAATATTTTTAACAAAGTATAACAAAAACATGTTAATTAGAAACATAAGTGTCACTGATGTAAAAAAACTGCATGAATCAATTTATTCCCAGATTAGAAATGAACATTCACTGCTCTGTTAAAGTGAACAGCTTAACATATAATTAAAGTGGCCTTTAAATTGAGAAATGACAATGTTAAGAGTTTCTTTCGTTGCTGAAAAATAAATTGCATTCTGAAAAAAAAGGGCTCGTCTTCAGATACTACTTTTTAGATAGATTTGGATGTTGGTGGTGACTTTGAGACTGATTGTGTCAAATCAGGGATTTCCAGCTTAGTCAAGGTGATAACAGTAGTTAGGAGTGATAGTGAATTATAAACATAGTTCAGTGGTAAAGTCAGCATCAGTTGTTTTACTTATAGTTTAGTCCTGTTTTTCCTCTCTTTTTCTTATTAGAGAGTCAATTACACATTTTTTTTCTGCATTAATTTGAATAAAATTTTCATTGTTTTGATTATGTTGTCATCAGTTAAGTGTATTTCAAGAGAGAAAAGAGACATTGTTTATTCCTAAAACCTGTATATTTCTTCATGTGATTTCCCTTTGGGGGTTAATAGAGTAATATAGAAAACCATTTAATCATTTACTGAGATTGATTCATAATAGTAGTGCAGCGTAGAAGTTGCTGAGTTTCAGAGAATGAATGTGAGGATGGATGAGGACACCAGCAGCAGGATGACACTGGGACCAGTTGGGAAGGCACTGTTGCACAGGTCCCCGTCACAGCAGTTCACTGGACTGATGCATGGGATGTTGCCTTGGCAGCCCTTCGTAACAATGTTGGTACCTGCAAGGCAGAACAGGGGAATCCTCAGAAAAGACATCACAAAAATAATGGAAAAGTACGTAGGAGGAAATAAGACAATAACTTTAATTCATGTCTCAGTAGTTGTGGACATTAGAGAAAAACTTACCATCGATTTTAAGAGAGTAACAACGATTGAAAAGGACAGAGCACACTTCGACGTCAGTGCAGGATTCTGGTTTGGCTGCTGTGCAGCTGAAACATCTCAGTCCACATGCTATAAAAAGACATGAACAACAACAGCAAAAAGAAAAGAAAAATGTTAAAAACAAACATCATAACAGACCAACCATCATCACATCATCATCACAGCAGTCATGTGTTAATCTAAATGTTATCAACATTTTTTAAACTAAACTATTTCATAATAGAATGTTGTTGAATGAAAGAAAAAGACATTAAAAACAACATATGCTGGTTGATCAGAAACCATAATGAAACCATAATTAAAACTAAATGTTCTTTTTACTTCTTCTTGTTGTTTTCGCCACCAGATGTAAGTAACTTCCACATTTCTAAATACGACTAGTCAACATACAAACTCTCCTAAAACAAAGATATTTTCGTTTTAAGACTATGTTGTTCACTAGATTTAACAAATCTGAGTTACTTCAGAATAAAACCAATAACTCACTGAAGATGTAGTTTATAACACCACGTTTCTGACAGCACATCCTTTTTAACTTTTATTAAAATATGAAAAAACTTAAAAACACTTATTGTATCATTAAAGTAAAGATGAGAAGCACAGCACAAATGAGTTTACCTGCAGACAGAGTAGTAAACAGGATCAAAGCTCCGTAAAACTGCATCGTGGACTTGTTATTCAGCCTTGTGACGGTAAAAGCTGAAGTGAATTTCAGTTCCCACTGAGTTCAGCATTTAAGTAAGTTTTGGAGCAAACATTTGCAATTCAAAAGCTTCCTCCTGAATGACCCAAAAAACTCACGCCCCTTAAGTGACCATTATTTCTGTCAGAGCCCGTTAAGGCAACGCAAGTTTTTTTGTATATCACAATTCAACATTAAGGTGATTCAAATTGCTTTACAGAGATATTAAAACATTACATAAATAAAAAGCATGATTTAAAAAGATTAAAAAAAAAGAAAAAGATATCAGCTGAGAAAAGGTGAGTTGCCAACTTGGATTTTTTTTTTTTTTTTCTTCTTCTTCGTCAGTGTGGACATCGTGCACACGCTGTATGTACGATGCACACCGAAATTAGTCTCTGCTTTTAACCCATCAACTAGTTTCACTAGTGAGCAGTGGGGCTGCTAGCAGGGCAGCGCCCCGGGGAGCAGTTGGGAGTTAAGGGCCTTGCTCAGGGGCCCCCAGTGATTTACCATTGTGGGCAGCCCTGGGCTTGAACCTGGGTCCTCCACGCCCAAGCCCACCACTGTAACCACTAGGCCTCCACTCCTCGGATTTAAATAAACTGAGTGTTTCAGCTGATCTGAGGATTTCTGGGAGTTTGTTCCAGACATGTGGAGCAGAGAAGCTGAAGGAAGCTTCTCATGTCTGGTTCTGACTCTGGGAACTGATAATAAACCAGATCCAGATGACCTGAGGGGTCTGGAAGGTTCATACTGGGTCAGGAGGTCACTGATGTATTTTGGTCCTGGACCATTCAGATCTTTACAGACCAGCATCAGAATTTTAAAGTCTGTCCTCTGATGGCCAGGCAGCCAGTGTAAAGACCTCAGAGCTGGACTGATGTGGTCCACTTTTTTGGTCTTAGTGAGGACTGGAGCAGCAGAGTTCTGAATGAGCTGCAGTTGTCTAACCGATGTTTCAGGAGGACCTGTGAAGATGCTGTTACAATAATCAAGCCTGCTGAAGATGAAAGCATGAACTAGTTTTTCCAGGTCCTGCTGAGACATCAGATCTCTTAACATTTCAACCCTGTAGACTTACGAAATTACGTAATCAAGATGAGACCTATCTTTGCCAGACATATTACATTTAATTACAAAATGAATATATTCATTTTCATAATCATATTTTTATGACAATATATGTTGGAATTAGTCATTTTGTCTTTAACATGTTCAGAGTTTGTACGCAGATGTGAGGCAAAAAAAAGAGGAACCAGAAAAGAGGATAAGAATTTTGCAGACTTTTGCATGTGGCAACACACGTTCTGATGTTGGGTGGTGTCACAGAGAAAAATGATAATTAGAGTATGATGGAAATGTATGATGAACTGTAATAAACTGCAAAGGAGAGATTAGGAACATTCATAGACAAACACACACCACTCATCAACAGTCAACATGGATTCAGATCAAACTGGTCCACATCACTAACTCTAAGTGATATCATTGAATAAATTACCAACACCATAGACAGTAAGAAATTAGCTATAGTGGGATTGATAGATCTAAAGAAAGATTTTATACAATTAATCATGACATTGTCATTAAAAAATTGGAACGATATGGAATTTGGGGGGCAGTCTTGAACTGGATGAGGAGTTATTTAAAGAGTAGACAACTGTCACGAGCCTGTCACCGGCTGCAAAACGACAGAAGACATGAAACCATGTTTTACATCAACATCTGGACAAAAGGTTTACTTGGGTCTGGCAGTGCCAGAGCAGGAGCAGAGAGAAGAGCCTGTTTTAGAGCCAAGAAGGCCTCATCCGCCTCGGTTGACAGCACTTCCAGCAGCCAGTGGAGAACCGTGGATGCAGGCATTCAGAGGAGCCTCCAGGGTGGCGTAGTTAGAAATGAAAGACCTGCAATAACCAGTCATACCCAGAAAAGACATCAGTTGTTTCTTTGTCACTGGTTTTGGATGTCGGGAATGGCCTTTACTTGTGCATCAGAGAGACGGCAAGTAGAACGGGAGATAACATGTCCCAGAAATGTGACAGTGGTTTGAACAAACTGCAGTTTCTTACGGCTGGCCTTATGGCCCTTCAGGCAGAGGTGTCGGAGGAGTGGCAAAGTTTCTGCCTGGCGTTGGTCAGCTGACGGCGAGCAGAGCAACACGTCGTCCACGATTTGAAGCAGAACTGAACCTGGAGTCAAAAAAAGATCTGAAAGAGAGTCTCTGAGTGCTGCATTATAAATGGTGGGAGACTGTGTAGCCCTGACACAGACCAGTGAATGAGTAAGGGTGATAGAGTTAAACTTTAACACACTTTTTGTTTTATCTCATTGTTATTTTACGCACTGTATACTGCTCGTCTTATAAGATAATTGTACACAAAAATATATCTTGTACTTGTTGCTTACCTCCATGACATCTGTGACCTCCTTATTTTCAATAAAAGCCTTAAGAGGCCACCAGACGGGGGGGCGGACAGAGACGAGAGCAGCAGAGATGTGGCTGTTTCTCTGTCCGTCCTCCGTGCTGATGAATGAAAACTTACTGACTTTGTCTTTCTTCCTTATTTTGTGTTTAATAAATGTTTATGTCGTTTAAACCTGACATTTAATTGGTCCTTCGAGCCGGATCCCAACAAACCAAGGAGTCCAGCAGGTGTGGTGGACTTCAGGGAAACTGTGGACGTTTATAAATTTCAAGGCTGATTTTCCGCCTCACCGGCTGGAGTCCAAGGTTGACGGGAGAACCGAAGGAAGACAGAGTCAGTAAGTGAGATTTTGTTATGTTACCCTGAAAGAATAGGGTGTTGAGGGACGACGGAGTCTGATAAAGTCCGTGTTAAAGGCCGTGGAATTCTAGACACTGACGGTAAAAGAGGGGCGACGGAGTCCGATAAAGTCCGTGAGAAAATACTTGAAAATTCTAGACACTGACGGTAAAAAGGAAAATAGGAACCGATAAAGTCCGTGGGTAAAGTGACGTCTTTTCTGTGTTGAGTGATTGTGAGTGTGACTGGAGATACAAAACCACCAGGTATTTTGTTTCATGTAAAACAAGTGGGAATGTAAACAGCAACCTGTTGTGGAAGCAGAGGCGAGAATCCTTCACTCGAGAGTCGAGTAGAAGCAAGGATTACCACCGATTATTTAATTGCTGTCCTACTGAAAAAAATCCAGGTGTTTAGAATACCCTAGGTATTGATACCGACCTGGAATAAAAACATCTAAAAATTAAAAAAAATTTAAAAAATGGGGAAATGGATCAGTAAAATCGACCATAAAAAAGGATTGGGTTGTGAGGACTGGAAATACATGCAGAAAAAAGACCCGAAGTCAATAAAATACCTTAACCTGTGGATCAGCAAATATGGTTTTAAGGGAACTCTAAACTCACAGAAAATAGTTGAACTGCAGGATAAGATAACTATTGACACAAAACGGAACACCAAGAAGATGCGAAAACGCGGTTTCGCAGAAAGGCAGATATGGTTGAGTGAGGCGACGAGGCGTGAAAGAGGAGAAGGGAGGGGGGGACTGTAGACAGAAAAAACCCGAGGTCATGTTTTACAGAGCAGATGAGACAGGGCTTGTACAGAGAAGACAGAAGGGGAAAAAAATGACGAGGACGATGATAACAGAATTATTTCTGACAGTATCCCAAACTATCCACTGTTGACCCCTCCTACCACTCCGCCACCTGAGTGTATCCTTGAACTGACCCTGAAAAACACACCTACTTCTCCGCCAGCCGCTGACACTGTTCCTCTCATTGAAGTTGAAAATCCTGACACTGACGATGTTAAAAAGGCTGAAGAAGGCCTGACCTCCCATGGGGAGGATGTGGAGGGATCTGTCTGTGACGTGGAGGACCTTGGACGGTCCTGCCACCTTGATGACGGAGAGGTCCAGCGGGTTTGGATGACGGCTCTGGGCAGTGACTGGCGTCATGTAGGAGGTGACTGGGACCCCCAGTATGACGGTATTGTTTTGGATCCAGATAAAATGGAGCTGCGACGCAGAGTGAAGGAACTCGGTGACAGAACAAAACAACGTTTCAACGCTTCATCTGTCTTCACTGTGGTGGACATCAGCAACACCTTTTTCTCTGTCCCCATTCATAAAGACAGCCGATCTTGGTTTGGTTTCAGATTTCTGGACTGAAGAAGAAAGAAGAAGAAAAAAAAAAAGATCTGTACCAATGGGCTGCTGTGTTGAGCCATGATGTCACTCATGTCTCAACAGGAGGGATGGGGTCAAAGGTCATTTCAATTGAAAACTCATATAGGGAAAGGTGAGCCAAAGTCTGATAATAGGGTGGATTCAGACATACAGAGTCTGCATAGGCCCGAAAGTCAGTGAAGCATTTTAAGACACCTGACCAAGTAGAGGAGATAAAAATTCTGTGATATGCTGGATAGTGACTTTATTCCTCATCCTGAGTTTTTGTTGTTGTAGTCACCCTGTTGCTTCCTGTTTCAGTGAATCCTTATATCTCAGCTGAAGAACTGACGACTGTCTGCCGTAACATCAAGAAGCCTTCACAGAAGCAAGAGATCCAGCAGCTCCACTTGGGCCTCTGACAACGATCCCACATACATTGATGTCATCAGATTTCCACTGGGTGTCAGATGAGTATAAATTTGTAAAACCAGATAGCAGCAGGATTTGAGTCCTCTGTTTGGTGCACGTTAAACAAAAAGGAAGTAAGAATGAACTCCATCCACTACAATGTTCAGAAATGAGGAAGCTGGACACAGAACGGGTTCGAGGCTGTATTTGGACAGCTGTCTGCCACGTCTCTTATGACTTTCCAGAACAGGATTGTCCTGGAGAAGGGAGGTGTGTGTGTGTGTGCCATTTTTGGAAAACAGTGTTGCACTTTTTGATAACGCCGCTGCAGATGGTAGTCTTACCAAGGCCATACGAGGGCTGCGTACCCTAAATGGTCTAAATCTGGTCTCTGATAATGACGATATTAATATCTTTTCTTTTCTTGCCTTATAGAAACCCCTCTGTGCGTAAATGTCTTTATTCTAATGAAAAATGACTCCATGACTGAAGATCACCTGAAGTGGTCTTGGACGACATGAAATAAACAAAAAATGTGTTAAAACTTTAATACACTCTTTGTTTAATCTCATTGTTATTTTACGCACTGTATACTGCTTGTCTTATAAGATAATTGTACACAAAAATATATCTTGTACTTGTTGCTTACCTCCATGACATCTGTGACCTCCTTATTTTCAATAAAAGCCTTAAGAGGCCACCAGACGGGGGGTGCGGACAGAGACGAGAGCAGCAGAGATGTGGCTGAGTTCTCTGTCCGTCCTCTGTGCTGATGAATGAAAACTTACTGACTTTGTCTTTCTTCCTTATTATGTGTTTAATAAATGTTTAGGTCGTTTAAACCGGAGGGTGACCGCTGAACTCAAAAAGAAACCTGGAACAGAGAAAAAAGCTTTAGCCAAATCAATACTGAGAAGTGGGTGGCATCAGATGGTGTCTGAGAGAGAAGAGCGTGTGGATTAGGCACTGTGGGAGAACGAGACACCACAGCTGTATTTACAGCCTGGACGTCCTGCACAAATCTCCACTCAACAGGTTCCCCTGCCCCACAAATCTTCTTCACAGGGAAGAGAGGTGTGTGGACAAGTGAGGTAGGGTAGGGAACATGTGGAATAACTTTCCTCCTCATCCGGAACGTCTTCTTTTGTTCAAGTGTCAAAGACACGGAGAGTGTGGAAAAACAATCATCCCAATACACATGTGTAACAGTGAGTTTATCATTTGTCTCACAGTAAAACACTTTCTCGTAGTCAGGATCTGGTCCACCTTTGCTGAAGAACGATGTGCAGTACAACTCTCCCTCTCTCATAACAGATCAACCTGGTTGCACGCGAGCATGACAAAGGCTCACTCAGTACAAGGAAGTTAGTTTACTGATAAGCAAATACAGGGTGGATGGGCTGTTTTTAACCATATTGTGAGTCTCATCAACTTGCTCTGAATCAGGAACAGGCTGGCTTATAGCAAGCCCATCTGGTCCGAATGTGACATTGAGTCACATATTTGCACATTAAATCGCGGCCCAACAAATTTATGTGACATAATTTAGATAAAAGAAATTTGTGTGAGAACCCTGGCATCCCTGAGGGGGAGCAGGATAAAGGAACAGTAAACCGCTCTCTCTGCTGATGACCAGATGCTGATACTGACACGATTGAGTCAGTACCCAACCTCGAGGGTGGGGTGAGGTCTCCATAATGTAAAACAGAATTTGTAGCACCGGTATCTACCAATCAATGTTCCATCAACCTGTGTTGATGGAACATCCGAGGTGGTGTGTTGAACACTCTCGGAAGTCACTTCCTTCCCTGCCCACCCTCAGTCTGCCCGTTGGTCCTGCCTGTTCCTCGGGCACTCCTTCCTCCAGTGTCCAATTTGGCCACAGTGGAAACACTGGTCCTCAAATCGCCTTGGCCTTTTTGCAGAGTTCAGCCAAACACACTTCGTGGCACCGCATGCCCACGTACTGTTGGCCTACTTGGGCAGCCAAGTCAGGTCTCAGTCCATCCAGAATGGCAGAACAGAGGAGCTTCTCCCACGGCCCCGGGGCGTCGCCCAAATCAGTGGGATGCTCAAGGCCCCCTGCAGTCTTGGTTGTGCAGGTGCTTGTGCTGGTGGTGCTGTCGGAGCTGGTGGTCCCGGAGCAGGCAGCTGGTGTTGCTGTGGAGGGTGACGCTGAGGATGACATGAGTCCAGATCCACATCCACCTTCAACGAATTTAAGACCTATGAAAAATAAGGGGAGAGAAGTAAAATACCACTGTTGTATGGTGGAGCTGCAGACTTTACATATTTGACTGTCTGGAGGATTACATTTCTATCTCCTGCTGCCCTTTCTGCCTTAAGTCCTTTTTCACAGGTGCAAAGGTGCTAAAATACCTTTAATTTTTGTCTCTTGCTCGAGTCCCTAGGGAGCGCTTTATTTTATTGACACTGGGTGTTCTAAAGTTTAATCTCCCCCACAGAAGTAATCAGACTCTTGAGTCTATTGCACCCCCAAACCCTGTCCCAGACTACCAAAATAAAAGAAGCTCTCGGTTTCGTTGTTCAGATCGCTTCCAAGGGAAGGATCTTTAGGATTCCAGCAGTGGTTCAGGCAAAGCCAGAGTCCAATGAGTCCAACCCAGTCCCTGATTTGTCTGTCAAAGGCGGCAGGGCTGCAGCAATTTGGCCTCAGGATGATCAGTCCCCAGGTCGACAACCTCCGCAGGGAATCATGTGTGAAATCCTTTTTGTGACACCAAGTTGTTGTGGAAATGATCTCTGTTAAATAAATACGGTACAGGAGAGCTCTGTTTAATAAAGTTTATTAAGCTGTACAGCTGAGAATCACACAGTTAACACAGTCAGCAGAGTGAGTCCACCTTGATTTTCTTACACACAGTCCTTATACACTTGTGTGTCCTTGTACACAAACAGGGAATTGTTCTATACCTCACAGACTGGTTCCCTCCTAACTGCTCATCTTCAACAACTGGCAGAGACTCATGAATTCTTCTGTGAGAAACATCCTCCAAACAGGTATGCAAGGTGAGAAATCAGACAGAATGAAAAAGTGCTGAATACGCAATGAACAATGAACAACGGAGAACACTAAATGACAACTTAAGAAAACTATATATATTTATATTTCCCTTACAACAACAATTTGTGATCATGGGAAATATTAAATCTGACTGTTTGGAGATTGTGTGTGGGGTACCTCAAGGGTCAGTGCTGGGACTAATATTATTTAATTTGTCTATAAATGACATATGTAAAATATCTAATGTTTTAAAATTTGGGCTGTTTGCTGATAACACAAACATTCTGGTCTCTGGTCAGAAGTTACATTAACTTCTATCCATAATCACCTCGGAAATCAGTAAATTGAAAATATAGTTTGACAACAACATCTTTCATTGAATCTGAACAAGACTAAAATGATATGGAAACTGCTAGAAAAATGCTAAAATTCAAGTCCAGATAGAGGGTGTAAGTCTACAAAGGGCATACGACAATACATTCCTCGGTGTAAAAATTGATGACAAAGTCATTAGGAAACCTCACATTAAACTTTTACAGAACAAACTATCCAGAAGCAACTCAGTCCTGTCCTGAGTCCTCAGTCCTGCTAAAGCTAAACTTATTATGAACCATAAATCACTTCATATTCTTTATAACTCGTTAATTCTGTCATTGTTTCCGTTAATGCTTATAATCCAAAAGTGAGCCAGACTTCTTTTTATAAAATGTTTTCACTTTTCCTTAGAATATTTTAAAAAAAGTATAACAAAAAAATGTTAATTAGAAACGTAAGTTTTACTGATGTAAAAAAACTGCATGAATCAATTTATTCCCAGATTAGAAATGAACATTCACTGCTCTGTTAAAGTGAACAGCTTAACATATAATTGAAGTGGCCTTTAAATTGAGAAATGACAATGTTAAGAGTTTCTTTCGTTGCTGAAAAATAATTTGCATTCTGAAAAAAAAAGGGCTCGTCTTCAGATACTACTTTTTAGATAGATTTGGATGTTGGTGGTGACTTTGAGACTGATTGTGTCAAATCAGGGATTTCCAGCTTAGTCAAGGTGATAACAGTAGTTAGGAGTGATAGTGAATTATAAACATAGTTCAGTGGTAAAGTCAGCATCAGTTGTTTTACTTACAGTTCAGTCCTGTTTTTCCTCTCTTTTTTATTAGTCAATTACACATTTTTTCTGTGTTAATTTGAATAAAATTGTCATTGTTTTGATTATGTTGTAATCAGTTAAGTGTACTTCAAGAGAGAAAAGAGACATTGTTTATTCCTAAAACCTGTATATTTCTTCATGTGATTTCCCTTTGGGGGTTAATAGAGTAATATAGAAAACCATTTAATCATTTACTCAGATTGATTCATAATAGTAGTGCAGCGTAGAAGTCGCTGCGTTTCAGAGAATGAATGTGAGGATGGATGAGGACACCAGCAGCAGGATGACACTGGGACCAGTTGGGAAGGCACTGTTGCACAGGTCCCCGTCACAGCAGTTCACTGGACTGATGCATGGGATGTTGCCTTGGCAGCCCTTCGTAACAATGTTTAAAACTGCAAGGCAGAACAGGGGAATCCTCAGAAAAGACATCACAAAAATAATGGAAAAGTACGTAGGAGGAAATAAGACAATAACTTTAATTCATGTCTCAGTAGTTGTGGACATTAGAGAAAAACTTACGATTGATTTTAAGAGAGTAACAACGATCGAAAAAGTCAGAGCACACTTCGACGTCAGTGCAGGATTCTGGTTTGGCTGCTGTGCAGCTGAAACATATCAGTCCACATGCTATAAAAAGACATGGACAACAACAACAAAAAGAAAAGAAAAATGTTAAAAACAAACATCATAACAGACCAACCATCATCACATCATCATCACAGCAGTCATGTGTTAATCTAAATGTTATCAACATTTTTTAAACTAAACTTTTTCATAATAGAATGTTGTTGAATGAAAGAAAAAGACATTAAAAACAACATATGCTGATTGATCAGAAACTATATATCACATACACTTATGTCAACAACAAATTAATCTCTTAATTAAAACTTAATGTTCTTTTTACTTCTTGACGTTTTTGCCACCAGATGTCAGTAACTTCCACATTTCTAAGCACAACTAGTCAACATACAAACTCCCCTAAAACAAAGATATTTTCGTTTTAAGACTATGTTGGTCACTAGATTTAACAAATCTGAGTTACTTCAGAATAAAACCAATAACTCACTGAAGATGTAGTTTATAACACCACGTTTCTGACAGCACATCCTTTTTAACTTTTATTAAAATATGAAAACACTTGAAAAACACTTATTGAATCATTAAAGTAAAGATGAGAAGCACAGCACAAATGAGTTTACCTGCAGACAGAGTAGTAAACAGGATCAAAGCTCCGTAAAACTGCATCGTGGACTTGTTGTTCAGCCTTGTGAAGGTAAAAGCTGGAGTGAATTTCAGTCCTGACTGAGTTCAGGGTCTCAGTAGGCTTTGGAGCAAACATTTGCAATGCAAAAGCTTCCTCCTGGGTGACCCAAGAAATCTCACGCCCTCAAACCCCACCCTGTTTTGGCCCTGAAAGTCTCTGGAGGAAGCGCCATCCACAAACAACACCAGATCTGCATTTGGGAGAGGAGAGTCAGACAAATCAACTCGTGGAGTACAAATCTCAGCCAAAACTTGATCACAGGAATGTGGCTCTCCACCTTCCTCTGTAGGGAGGGGTGTGGCAGGGTTTAGTGTGTTACAACGCTGCACAGTCACATTTGGCAAATCCAGGAGGACAGAGGTGTAACGAAGCCACCTGGCAGCAGAAAGGTGTGATGTTTTCTGCTCCAAAAGAATGATGGACACAGCATGTGGTACCATAACAGTGAGAGGAGAACAGCCTACCAAACCTGAGAGGCCAACGCAGCCTTCTCTGCAGCGGCCACAGCTCTGAGGCAGGTTGGGAGGTCCCTAAGTGTGGGATCCTGTTTGTGATGCCAAGTTGTTGTGGAAATGATCTTCAATTCAATTCAATTTTATTCACATAGCATCTATTACAACACAAGTTGTCTCTAGGCGCTTTCCAGAGACCCACAACATGACCCCCGAGCAATTATTACATAAACACCTGCAGGTAAAAAAACTCCCCTAGTGGAAGAAAAACCTTAAGCCAAACAGTGGCAGGAAAGATTCCCCTTTAAGAGGGAAGAAACCTTGAGCAGGACCTGGATAATAAGGGGGGACCCTCCTGCCGAAGACCAGCCGGGTAGAACAGGAAGTAAAGAGAGAAGAGAGAGATAGAGACACCATCAAAGGTACAAGATAGAATACAATAGTATAATTATCCATTAGCAGCAGAACTAAGATTTCTATGTATATATGGGTGATATATGGATAGTTGGGGATCCACATAAACGAGGACTGCAGGTCAGGATGTCAGCAGATATCCAACAGAGACATCTACACAGACAGGTGGAGGTAAACACTGGGACTGCAGGTCAGCATGCAGCTCCTGAGTCTCTGGTCTGCAAACATGTAGAGAAAAAGAGGGGACAGACCAGCACAACAAACTACAAGAACAATGCAGCACAATTATACATATGAAATACTTCTAATTAATAACTGAGGATTGAGCTGAAGAAGGGAAAGAGAAACAGAGGACGTGAGGGGCACCAGTCAGTGGATCATGTTGGTTTCCCCCTGCAGCAGGTCTACAGCAGCAGATCTAGGATGAAGCTGTGTTGAAGACCAGCTGCTCTAGTCTGGTCCTGCAGCTGCAGCTGTGACTACTGGTCCTAACACACTAAAGTTTACACCAACTATATGTTTTACTAAACAGAAACGTTTTAAGTTTGGTTTTAAAGTTGGAGGTGGTGTCAGCCTCCTTAAACCAAACTGGAACTACGAGTAAACCTGCACTCTGACAACGGAGAGCTCTATTAGGAACACAAGGAACTATAAGGTCTTGCAAATATCGCGGCGCTAGGCCATTTTGGACTTTATACAAGTAATAAAATTCTGAATTGGATTCAAAATTTTCCGGGGAGCCAATGGAGGGAAGGAAACTCTGGAGAAACGTGGTCACTCTTGTTGATTCCTGTCAGCATTCACGCTGCTGCGTTTTGGATCAGCTGGAGGATATTCAGAGAATTACTTGGACATCCAGCCAACAACACGTTACAGTAATCTAGTCTAGAAGATACGAACGCATGAATTAGTTTTTCAGCATCACTCTGGGAGAGGATGCTCCTAATCTTTGTGATATTACGAAGGTGGAAAAACACAGTCTTACAAACCTGATTAATATGCTGTTTAAATGACAAATCCTGAACAAAATAACACCAAGGTTTTTTTTACAGTTTTCCTGGAGGCCATCACAACACCGTTTAATGCCTTCCTAAGATCTTTGGGACCACAAACAACAAGTTTGTCTAATGGTTCTGTTTTATCTGGCCTCATAGAGAAATACAGCTGCGTGTCATCAGCATAACAATGAAAATTAATGCCGTGGTTCTGGATAATACTTCCTAAGGGCTGCATGTATAAACTGAACAGGATTGGCTCTAGCACTAAACCCTGTGGGACACCATAGCAGACCCTTGTCTGTACTGAAGAAACCTCATGAACATGAACAACCTGGAATCTATCAGATAGATATGATTTAATCCAACTTAGAGCTGTCCCTTTAATCCCAACAACATACTCTAGCCTCTGCAGATCTCTGTTAAATAAATACGGGGGTCCATTTTTTGGTCTTAGAGAGGACTGGAGCAGCAGAGTTCAGAATGAGCTGCAGTTGTAACTGATTTTTTTAGGAGGACATGTAAAGATGCTGTTACAATCATCAAGACTACTGAACACGAATGTATAAACTGTAAAAACAAAAAAACTAAAATTGAAGTCCAGATACAGGGTGTACGTCTACAAAGGGCACACAACAATAAATTCCTTGGTGTAATAATTGATGACAAAGTCATTTGGAAACATCACATTAAACATTTACAAAACAAACTATCCAGAAGCATCTCAGACCTGGCAAAAGCTAAACATATTATGAACAACAACAAAGGGCTCGTCTTCAGATACTACTTTTTAGATAGATTTGGATGTTGGTGGTGACTTTGAGACTGATTGGTGTCAAATCAGGGATTTCCAGCTAAGTCAAGGTGATAACAGTAGTTAGGAGTGATAGTGAATTATAAACATAGTTCAGTGGTAAAGTCAGCGTCAGTGACTGATGGGTCTACAAAGGAGAGGTAGAGGTTTGAAAATGTCATTCACCCACCAAATATACCCACAACACCTGCATAGTCTTTCAGTGATTGGAGAGGTTGTCAAACCATAGCAGCCTTCTGCTGACCGAGCCCCTTTATTCATTTCATGTCACACCTACCTACAGCAGGAGACATATAGCAATAAATAAATAGATTACATATGTTGTTTGATCACAACTTGACCATATGATATGCAACTTGACCATCTGAAATTTGGTGCACTTCTGCTGTCAAACTGCTTCAGTTGCAGGTAATAACTGATTAAAGGCCAACTGATTAACTTTGTAAATGTGAACGATCAATGTTCATGAAACTTCAGTCTCAAACATAATGGCATGTAGAAAAAAAATGAACCCAATTTAAATACTAATTGGCCAGTTGGATGCTATTTAAACTTCAAATTTAGCTTTTGCAGCTTATTTTTTGTCATTTTAAATAGTTTTTTAATTCCTTTTCTATCAAGTTGTTGTTTCCACTAGTTAGAATTTTATAAACTTCTCAGGAGATCCTCCTGTAGTTATCTAGAAATTTGTTGTAGATCCTCTTCAACTTTTCACTGATGAAAAGCTGGAACTGATAATAACTGATTTATCAAAGACAAATTCATTCTTGGCATTTAAAGTTTCTGTGGTCAGTATTTCTGAAGTACAAGACTGCTGAGACCTTAACCGCCAGTACATGAACATCATTGTAATGTTCTGGATTTAAAGTAAAGTAAATTATTAATAATGTCATAAGAAATGAGACTGAATTAAAATAGACTGGATTATGATTGGATTGAATGAAACTGTATTTAATTGCACTTGTTTGGTTACTTCACATACAAGAAAAACAAAATCATGAAAAAAGGATTGTGAGCACAAAGAGGAGCCACCAACATTTCATGAAGATGCATCAACAGTTTTAGTGTGACGTTTCACAGTTTTCTGTGATGTTCCACTCTCGGTGGTTGTTTTCTGAAATTCTGTCTCTCTGGTTTTGTATTTTATGTTTTACTGCTCAGGGCCTTCATATGGCAGCGTAGTGCATACTGCAGTCATTAAGACATGCATCTTGCACGTACTTTCAGGTTCACACATAGATTTTGAAACTATCATACAGTAAAGAAAGAGCACAAGTTTTGTACTCATAAATGAAACAGTCCAAGACCTTTATATTAATCCAGGAACTGCAAAGAGGGCACAGTTGTTTGTCAAATTTGTTTCCTGTCACATCAGTAAACAATCAAATGATCTTCTAAAATAATTATAATATTAGTTTAAAAAACTAACCATGCACTTTATTATTTTACTTCAGTCCTGTTTTTCCACCCTTTTTCTTATTAGAGAGTCAATTACACATTTTTCTTATGTGTTTATTTGAATAAAATTTTCATTGTTTTGATTATGTTGTAATCAGTTAAGTGTACTTCAAGAGAGAAAAGAGACATGGTTTATTCCTAAAACCTGTTTATTCCTTCACGTGATTTCCCTTTGGGAGTTATGAGTAATATAGAAAACCATTTAATCATTTACTGAGATTGATTCATAATAGTAGTGCAGCGTAGAAGTTGCTGAGTTTCAGAGAATGAATGTGAGGATGGATGAGGACACCAGCAGCAGGATGACACTGGGACCAGTTGGGAAGGCACTGTTGCACAGGTCCCCGTCACAGCAGTTCACTGGACTGATGCATGGGATGTTGCCTTGGCAGCCCTTCCTAACAATGTTGGTACCTGCAAGGCAGAACAGGGGAATCCTCAGAAAAGACATCACAAAAATAATGGAAAAGTACGTAGGAGGAAATTAGACAATGTCTCAGTAGTTGTGGACATTAGAGAAAAACTTACATTCGACTTTAAGAGAGAAACAACGATTGAAAAAGTCAGGACACACTTCGGTGTCAGTGCAGGATTCTGGTTCGGCTGCTGTGCAGCTGAAACATCTCAGTCCACATACTATAAAAAGACATGGACAACAACAACAACAAAAACAAAAAGAAAATAAAAACTGTTCAAAACAAACATCATAACAGACCAACCATCATCACATCATCATCACAGCAGTCATGTGTTAATCTTCAATTCAAAAAAAGATCTGAAAGAGAGTCTCTGAGTGCTGCATTATAAATGGTGGGAGACTGTGTAGCCCTGACACAGACCAGTGAATGTGTAAGGACGACCGGTGAACTCAAAAAGAAACCAGTACTGGGAGTCAGGGTGTACTGGAACAGAGAAAAAAGCTTTAGCCAAATCAATACTGAGAAGTGGGTGGCATCAGATGGTGTCTGAGAGAGAAGAGCGTGTGGATTAGGCTCTGTGGGAGAACGAGACACCACAGCTGTATTTACAGCCTGGACGTCCTGCACAAATCTCCACTGAACAGGTTCCCTTGCTCCACGAATCTTCTTCACAGGGAAGAGAGGTGTGCGGACAGATGAGGTAGGGTAGGGAACATGTGGAATAACTTCCCTCCTCATCCGGAACATCTTCTTTTGTTCAGGTTGTAACGATGTTACATGTATGTACCCTTGGCAGTTAATGTTGGTCTGCTGATCTATGTAGATAGCACCATGTTGTGTAAATATAGTTTTGTGTTTCACTGGTTAAGGGGTATAAAAAGGAAGATATCCCTTTAAATCAGTCAACATGTCACTATGGGGAAAGCACTCCTGCAATTAAGGAAATGGGAGACAGGTGTGGTCTCAACAGGAGGGATAAAAGGTGTGGCACAAGGAGTATCAGGAGGCCCATTAAACACTGGACCTCCACCTAAGGACACAGTATCATTTCCAATCCCGAGGAGGGGAATTGTGGATACCTTTGTCAGAAACCTGCACCTGGACTTCGCCTCAGTTGGATCCTCTACTTGGAACGCTTGGAACGGATTCATTGTTGGGTGATTTGTCTGATTCATAGTTAGAAATCTATGTACGATATTAGAATTAAATAGTGTGAAATATCTCTTTTTGACATCGGTATTCTTTATCAAGCCTTCTTGGAGCCCTTTTAAAAAAAAAAAAAAAAAAAGTGGTAACGTGGTCCTTTAAGGAAATTATTGGGCCAGTTGTTACAGATGGTGGCCAGTATGTGGGCCCTGAGAAGGTAGTTCTATTTTGCAGTTAAATTATCAGGAAAGCATTTATGTAATTTGATTCACACAGCATTTAGTTCCTGATGTGGTAGATCTTGTTGTGTAGTGAGTTAAAAATAATAATCACCCTCATTGTATATGTATTCTGTTGAAATAAGTATGGCTGACAGGCAGGGTGTATTATTGGTGGAATATGAGGAGTCCCAGTCGGAGGTATTGGAGGCTAACACCAGGGCTTCTACACCTACATCAGGGCTCGGGCTTAGCGAAGTGCTCCCTGAATCAAGGAGAGAGGCATGGGTCACAAGAAATCCTGTGAGCGAGGTGACGTCCTGGAGACAGACGTTCAGGATTCAATTAATAGCACGTTGAATCGAGAGGCTGGCATCAGAACTTATGTGGACAGAAGGGTGGAAATGCTTGAACGGGACATGATTTCCAGGCTTAAAGAGTTTGAGAAACAGTTAGTGCAATGTTTAAAGAGGCAGGATGACAGGTGGAAAGCCGAAATGGATCAACGGAAGTGCGACAGCCTGGTTTTGCTCCCTAAACCTATTCCACGCACAAGGCTTACATTGCATCCAACTCGTGGCCACTCCCTTCAGACTCAGGATGGTAGTCCTTGGAGTCCTACGTCTACCAGTGTCTTCACTCAAACTCCTACCCCTTTTGAAACGGATAGGCCAAGTGTAAGCTTTCCAACCAAAGATAATGTCCTGTCACATATCCCCATCATGGGCACTCCTTTGGAGGCTTTGTACAGCCAAAACCTTTCCAGATCACCTATGGTATATGCTAAACCAGCTATCCAAATGGAATTCCCATCCTTCAGTGGGGCCAGAGAGGTGGCTGATGTGCTAAACTTTGTGGAAGGCCGTGAAACCTTTTTCGCAGTTCGCCCATTGACAGATGTCGAGCTTCTGGGGGCACTTTCCAGTGTTCTTAAAGGACCAGCACATAGCTGGTGGGCAGTGGGGAAAAAAGCCGTGTGCATAACTGGGCCGAGTTTAAAGTCGCTTTTCAGGCTGCGTTCTTACCTCCGGATTATCTCTCGGCGGTAGAAGAAAAGCTAAGGGACATGGTCCAATTACCGGATCAGTGTCTGAGGGACTTTGCTTATGACTACCATGCTCTGTGTCTGTTGGAAGCCTGACATCACAGAAATGGAGTTAGTCCACCAAATCCTGAACAACTGCAACCCCAGAATCGCTGGATGCCTCCGTGGCACCGTGACCACTGTGGACCAGTTAGTTCAAATTGGGACCCTGGTGGAAAAAGACTGCACTGCATCAAAAGAATACTGGGGAAAGGTAGATATGCAAAGGGCCAAGACAAGGGGAGCCAGGAGGACACCAGACAAAAGGTCCTCAAATGACGGCAGGAAGTTTGGCGATGCAGTGGTAGTAGCACACCCAGGCACAAGGTCACCTCTGTCCCTTCTGCATGTTCCCGTGGCTGTAAGGGGCAAGCAATGCCAGGCAGTATTGGACACAGGGTGCACGTTTTCACTCATGCGACAAAGCCTCTGGATGGAGCTTGCGCAATTGAAGCAGTGTGAAAACCAAAGTTTCGCCTTAGCAAATGGAAAAACATATGGGGCTTTGGGCAAGATGGCGTTCATATATACTTGGCATGAGAGGATATGGACCTTAGAGACCTACGTAATGGCAGACAAAGACTTGGCGTTTTCTATCATTTTTGGGCTGGAATTTCTGAAAAAAACGGCTACTCTCATTAATATGGGGGAACTAACATACGGAGTAAAGGGACCCCGGGGCTACACCTTCCACCCTTGTTTCAACCTCAGGAAGAATGGGAGTCATATGCTCAGTTGGTCCAGTCCTGTGCCAGTTTTGTTTGGTGGTGGGTTTTTTTTTTTTTTTTTTTTTTTTTTTTTGCAGTGTTATTCCACAAAGCAGCCACTGCATTTTGGGTTTTCTGATTATTATTATTATTATTATTATTATTATTATTATCATTATATTTTTTTTATATATAAACTTTCTTCCCTTCTAAACAGTGGCTGGAGTATTGTTTTTTTGGTCCGTTTTGGGAAATCGGCTGTTTCTCTGGGAAAAATGATAAGTGGACAGAACAGGAAAAGAACCTGGATTTCGGGACGCTTGAAACTTTTTGGATGCATCACATGGACAAAGGGGGGCTCAATATGGGATTCATTGTTGGGTGATTTGTCTGATTCATAGTTAGAAATCTGTGTACGATATTAGAATTAAATAGTGTGAAATATCTCTGTTTGACGTCGGTATTCTTTATCAAGCCTTCTTAGAGCCCTTTTTTAAAAAAGTGGTCCTTTTTAAGGAAGTTATTGGGCCAGTTATTACAAGGTGTCAAAGACACGGAGAGTGTGGTAAAACAATCATCCCAATATACATGCGTAACAGTGAGTTTATCAGTTACTCACAGTAAAACACTTTCTCATTTACAGGATCTGGTCCACCTTTGCGGAAGAACGATGTGCAGTACAACTCTCCCTCCCTCATAACAGATCAACCTGGTTGCACGCGAGCATGACAAAGGCTCACTCAGTACAAGGAAGTTAGTTTACTGATAAGCAAATACAGGGTGGATGGGCTGTTAACCATATCGTGAGTCTCATCAACTTGCTCTGAATCAGGAATAGGCTGGCTTATAGCAAGCCCATCTGGTCCGAATGTGACATTGAGTCACATATTTGCACATTAAATCTTGGCCCAACAAATTTATGTGACATAATTTAGATAAAAGAAATTTGTGTGAGAACTCTGGCATCCCTGAGGGGGAGCAGGATAAAGGAACAGTAAACCGCTCTCTCTGCTGATGACCAGATGCTGATACTGACACGATTGAGTCAGTACCCAACCTCGGGGCTGGGGTGAGGTCTCCATAATGTAAAACAGAATTTGTAGCACCGGTATCTACCAAAAAGTGGACTGGCAGGCCAAGCACAGAAAATTCAAACATTGGAAACTTTTTATACTGCTCATGGGACAGGTATGTGTGTGTGCTGCACGCGTGTGTGTGTCTGTGACATCTCACCTTCCTATTGCTGCATTGATGGAACATCCGAGGTGGTGTGTTGAACACTCGGAAGTCACTTCCTTCCCTGCCCACCCTCAGTCTGCCCGTTGGTCCTGCCTGTTCCTCGGGCACTCCTTCCTCCGGTGTCCAATTTGGCCATAGTGGAAACACTGGTCCTCAAATCGCCTTGGCCTTTTTGCAGAGTTCAGCCAAACGCACTTCGTGGCACCGCATGCCCACGTACTGTTTGCCTACTTGGGCAGCCAAGTCAGGTCTCAGTCCATCCAGAATGGCAGAACAGAGGAGCTTCTCCCCCGGCCCCGGGGCGTCGCCCAAATCAGTGGGACGCTCAAGGCCAGAGTGTGATGTCGCAAGGCAGACATGTCTGGACGGTGGGAGAAAGCTTTCTTCACTTCCTCTACCAGGTCGTGCACACCCTCCGGTACCATCGTTGGTCGGGTGGTCGTAGTCTGGGTTTTTCAGGCGCACGTCATTTTGGGGTTTCTGATCTTTATTTTGGCCAGGTCACAAGGTTTAAGTTTTGCAGCAAAAATCTTGTACAGTTCTGCACCAGTGGGTTCAAACTCTTTGCAAAAGGCTGCTAGTTCTTCTCCACACTTATGTGCATTTGCAGCTGGGTCTGGTAGCCTATTGGCATATTCTTGAGCCCGGCCAGGGACCATGGTTGGAAGACCAGAAGTGGTCCATCAGGGCCAGACACCTCGACCATGGAGGCCATCAGGGTGGAGTCCAGGCCATCTATGAATGGGCCATCCTCATCACTGTTCAGCTCCTGGCGCCTCGCCTGGTTTCGGGTGCGGATGCCAGTGCTCCCGGAGGACGACACGTCTTCACCTACCACGGCTCCTGCAGTCTTGGTTGTGCAGGTGCTTGTGCTGGTGGTGCTGTCGGAGCTGGTGGTCCCGGAGCAGGCAGCTGCTGTTGCTGTGGAGGGTGACGCTAAGGAGGACATGAGTTCAGATCCACATCCACCTTCAACGAATTTAAGACCTGTGAAAAATAAAGGGGAGAGAAGTAAAATACCACTGTTGTATGGTGGAGCTGCAGGCGGTGAAGTCTGTGATTCTTCAGGAACTGAAGCATTGTCAGTTCTGTTCCCAAAATCCCCACATGCTTTTCTTAGACTTTCTCAACTCTTCCCATTCTTTCTCAATACCTTCTGTATTTGTGTCAAACTTAAACCTCTCCCTTCTGGAAACCCGCAATTCTGGTACCATTTGTTCACAAATTCCACACACTTGGGCCCATATTTATTTGTCATGACTTTACATATTTGACTGTCTGGAGGATTAGATTTCCTTGATCTAGTTTCCATTTTCAGTCAGGAGCATCTCCTGCTGCCCTTTCTGCCTTAACTGAGTCCTTTTTCACAGGTGCAAAAGTGCTAAAATACCTTTAATTTTTGTCTCTTACTCGAGTCCCTAGGGAATCACTCTTGAGTCTATTCCACCCCCAAACCCTGTTCCAGACAACCAAAATGAAAGAAGCTCTCGGTATCGTTGTTCAGATCGCTTCCAAGGGAAGGATCTTTAGGATTCCAGCAGTGGTTCAGGCAAAGCCAGAGTCCAATCAGTCCAACCCAGTCCCTGATTTGTCTGTCAAAGGCGGCAGGGCTGCAGCAATTTGGCCTCAGGATGATCAGTCCCCAGGTCGACAACCTCCGCAGGGAATCATGTGTGAAATCCTTTTTGTGACACCAAGTTGTTGTGGAAATGATCTCTTAAATAAATACGGTACAGGAGAGCTCTGTTTAATAAAGTTTATGAAGCTGTACAGCTGAGAATCACACAGTTAACACAGTCAGCAGAGTGAGTCCACCTTGATTTTCTTACACACAGTCCTTATACACTTGTGTGTCCTTGTACACAAACTGGGAATTGTTCTATACCTCACAGACTGGTTCCCTCCTAACTGCTCATCTTCAACAACTGGCAGAGACTCATGAATTCTTCTGTGAGAAACATCCTCCAAACAGGTATGCAAGGTGAGAAATCAGACAGAATGAAAAAGTGCTGAATACACAATGAACAATGAACAACAGAGAACACTAAATGACAACTTAAGAAAACTATATATATTTATATTTCCCTTACAACAACAATTTGTGAACATGGGAAATAATTAATCTGACTGTTTGGAGATTGTGTGTGGGGTACCTCAAGGGTCAGTGCTGGGACTATTATTATTATTATTATTTAATTTGTCTATAAATGACATATGTAAAATATCTAATGTTTTAAAATTTGGGCTGTTTGCTGATAACACAAACATTCAAGTCTCTGGTCAGAAGTTACATTAACTTCTATCCATAATCACCTCGGAAATCAGTAAATTGAAAAAATAGTTTGACATCTTTCATTGAATCTGAACAAGACTAAAATGATATGGAAACTGCTAGAAAAATGCTAAAAATCAAGTCCAGATAGAGGGTGTAAGTCTACAAAGGGCATACGACAATACATTCCTCGGTGTAATAATTGATGACAAAGTCATTTGGAAACCTCACATTAAACTTTTACAGAACAAACTATCCAGAAGCAACTCAGTCCTGTCCTGAGTCCTCAGTCCTGCTAAAGCTAAACATATTATGAACCATAAATCACTTCATATTCGTTATAACTCGTTAATTCTGTCATTGTTTCTGTTAATGCTTATAATCCAAATGTTAGCGAGACTTTTTTTTTTTAATGTTTTCACTTTTCCTTAGAATATTTAAAAATAAAAAGGTAATGCACCCACAAAATATACCCACAATACCTTTACTTCAGTCCTGTTTTTCCACCCTTTCTCTTATTAGAGAGTCAATTACACATTTTTTTATGTGTTTATTTGAATAAAATTTTCATTGTTTTGATTATGGTGTCATCAGTTTAGTGTACTTCAAGAGAGAAAAGAGACATGGTTTATTCCTAAAACCTGTTTATTTCTTCACGTGATTTCCCTTTGGGGGTTAATAGAGTAATATAGAAAACCATTAAATCATTTACTGAGATTGATTCATAATAGTAGTGCAGCGTAGAAGTTGCTGAGTTTCAGAGAATGAATGTGAGGATGGATGAGGACACCAGCAGCAGGATGACACTGGGACCAGTTGGGAAGGCGCTGTTGCACAGGTCCCCGTCACAGCACTTTATTGGACTGACGCACAGGATGCTGTGTTGGCAGCCCTTCGTAACAATGTTGGTACCTGCAAGGCAGAACAGGGGAATCCTCAGAAAAGACATCGCAAAAATAATGGAAAAGTACGTAGGAGGAAATAAGACAATAACTTTAATTCATGTCTCAGTAGTTGTGGACATTAGAGAAAAACTTACCATCGATTTTAAGAGAGTAACAACGATCGAAAAGGACAGGACAGGCTTTGGTGTCAGTGCAGGATTTTGGTTCGGCTGCTGTGCAGCTGAAACATCTCAGTCCACATGCTATAAAAAGACATGAACAACAACAGCAAAAAGAAAAGAAAAATGTTCAAATCAAAAATCATAACAGACCAACCATCATCACATCATCATCACAGCAGTCATGTGTTAATCTAAATTTGATCCACACCTTTTTTAAACTAAACTATTTCATAATAGAATGTTGTTGAATGAAAGAAAAAGACATTAAAAACAACATATGCTGGTTGATCAGAAACCATAATGAAACCATAATTAAAACTAAATGTTCTTTTTACTTCTTCTTGTTGTTTTAGCCACCAGATGTAAGTAACTTCCACATTTCTAAACACGACTAGTCAACATACAAACTCCCCTAAAACAAAGATATTTTCGTTTTAAGACTATGTTGGTCACTAGATTTAACAAATCTGAGTTACTTCAGAATAAAACAATAACTCACTGAAGATGTAGTTTATAACACCACGTTTCTGACAGCACATCCTTTTTAACTTTTATTAAAATATGAAAAAACTTAAAAACACTTATTGTGTCATTAAAGTAAAGATGAGAAGCACAGCACAAATGACTTTACCTGCAGACAGAGTAGTAAACAGGATCAAAGCTCCGTAAAACTGCATCGTGGACTTGTTGTTCAGCCTTGTGACGGTAAAAGCTGAAGTGAATTACAGTTCAGCATCTCAGTAGGCTTTGGAGCAAACATTTGCAATTCAAAAGCTTCCTCCTGAGTGACCCAAAAATCTCACGCTCTCAAACCCCACCCTGTTTTGGCCTGGAGAGTCTCTAGAGGAAGCGCCATCCACAAACAACACCAGATCTGCATTTGGGAGAGGAGGGTCAGACAAATCAACTCGTGGAGTACAAATCTCAGCCAAAACTTGATCACAGGAATGTGGCTCTCCATCTTCCTCTGTAGGGAGGAGTGTGGCAGGGTTTAGTGTGTTACAATGCTGCACAGTCACATTTGGCAAATCCAGGAGGACAGAGGTGTAACAAAGCCACCTGGCAGCAGAAAGGTGTGATGTTTTCTGCTCCAAAAGAATGATGGACACAGCATGTGGTACCATAACAGTGAGAGGAGAACAGCCTACCAAACCTGAGAGGCCAACGCAGCCTTCTCTGCAGCGGCCACAGCTCTGAGGCAGGTTGGGAGGTCCCTATGTGTGGGATCCTGTTTGTGATGCCAAGTTGTTGTGGAAATGATCTTCAATTCAATTCAATTTTATTCACATAGCATCTATTACAACACAAGTTGTCTCTAGGCGCTTTCCAGAGACCCACAACATGACCCCCGAGCAATTATTACATAAACACCTGCAGGTAAAAAAACTCCCCTAGTGGAAGAAAAACCTTAAGCCAAACAGTGGCAGGAAAAATTCCCCTTTAAGAGGGAAGAAACCTTGAGCAGGACCTGGATAATAAGGGGGGACCCTCCTGCCGAAGACCAGCCAGGTAGAACAGGAAGTAAAGAGAGAAGAGAGAGATAGAGACACCATCAAAGGTACAAGACAGGATACAATAGTATAATTATCCATTAGCAGCAGAACTAAGATTTCTATGTATATATGGGTGATATATGGATAGTTGGGGATCCACATAAACGAGGACTGCAGGTCAGGATGTCAGCAGATATCCAACAGAGACATCTACACAGACAGGTGGAGGTGAACACTGGGATGGTCAGAGGTGGGACTGCAGGTCAGAATGCAGCTCCTGAGTCTCTGGTCTGCAAACATGTAGAGAAAAAGAGGGGACAGACCAGCACAACAAACTACAAGAACAATGGAGCACAATTATACTTATAAAATACTTCTAATTAATAACTGAGGATTGAGCTGAAGAAGGGAAAGAGAAACAGAGGAGGTGAGGGGCACCAGTCAGTGGATCATGTTGGTTTCCCCCTGCAGCAGGTCTACAGCAGCAGATCTAGGATGAAGCTGTGTTGAAGACCAGCTGCTCTAGTCTGGTCCTGCAGCTGCAGCTGTGACTACTGGTCCTAACACACTAAAGTTTACACCAACTATATGTTTTACTAAACAGAAACGTTTTAAGTTTGGTTTTAAAGTTGGAGGTGGTGTCAGCCTCCTTAAACCAAACTGGAACTACGAGTAAACCTGCACTCTGACAACGGAGAGCTCTATTAGGAACATAAGGAACTATAAGGTCTTGCAAATATCGCGGCGCTAGGCCATTTTTGACTTTATACAAGTAATAAAATTCTGAATTGGATTCAAAATTTTCCAGGGAGCCAATGGAGGGAAGGAAACTCTGGAGAAACATGGTCACTCTTGTTGATTCCTGTCAGCACTCACGCTGCTGCATTTTGGATCAGCTGGAGGATATTCAGAGAATTACTTGGACATCCAGCCAACAACACGTTACAGTAATCTAGTCTAGAAGATACGAACGCATGAATTAGTTTTTCAGCATCACTCTGAGAGAGGATGCTCCTAATCTTTGTGATATTACGAAGGTGGAAAAACACAGTCTTACAAACCTGATTAATATGTTGTTTAAATGGCAAATCCTGATAAAAAATAACACCAAGGTTTCACACAGTTTTCCTGGAGGCCATCGCAACACTGTCTAATGCCTTCCTAAGATCTTTGGGACCACAAACAACAAGTTTGTCTAATGTTTCTGTTTCGTCTGGCCTCATAGAGAAATACAGCTGCGTGTCATCAGCATAACAATGAAAATTAATGCCGTGGTTCTGGATAATACTTCCTAAGGGCTGCATGTATAAACTGAACAGGATTGGCTCTAGCACTGAACCCTGTGGGACACCATAGCTGACCCTTGTCTGTACTGAAGAAACCTCATGAACATGAACAACCTGGAATCTATCAGACAGATATGATTTAAACGAACTTAGAGCTGTCCCTTTAATCCCAACAACATACTCTAGCCTCTGCAGATCTCTGTTAAATAAATACGGGGGTCCATTTTTTGGTCTTAGAGACGACTGGAGCTGCAGAGTTCAGAATGAGCTGCAGTTGTAACTGATTTTTTTAGGAGGACATGTAAAGATGCTGTTACAATCATCAAGACTACTGAACACGAATGTATAAACTGTAAAAACAAAAAAACTAAAATTGAAGTCCAGATACAGGGTGTACATCTACAAAGGGCACACAACAATAAATTCCTTGGTGTAATAATTGATGACAAAGTCATTTGGAAACATCACATTAAACATTTACAAAACAAACTATCCAGAAGCATCTCAGACCTGGCAAAAGCTAAACATATTATGAACAACAACAAAGGGCTCGTCTTCAGATACTACTTTTTAGATAGATTTGGATGTTGGTGGTGACTTTGAGACTGATTGTGTCAAATCAGGGATTTCCAGCTTAGTCAAGGTGATAACAGTAGTTAGGAGTGATAGTGAATTATAAACATAGTTCAGTGGTAAAGTCAGCGCCAGTGACTGATGGGTCTACAAAGGAGAGGTAGAGGTTTGAAAAATGTCATTCACCCACCAAATATACCCACAACACCTGCATAGTCTTTCAGTGATTGGAGAGGTTGTCAAACCATAGCAGCCTTCCGCTGACCGAGCCCCTTTATTCATTTCATGTCACACCTACCTACAGCAGGAGACATATAGCAATAAATAAATAGATTACATATGTTGTTTGATCACAACTTGACCATGTGGTAGATCTAAAATTTGGTGCACTTCTGCTGTCAAACTGCTTCAGTTGCAGGTAATAACTGATTAAAGGCCAACTGATTAACTTTGTAAATGTGAACGATCAATGTTCATGAAACTTCAGTCTCAAATATAATGGCATGTAGAAAAAAAATGAACCCAATTTAAATACTAATTGGCCAGTTGGATGCTATTTAAACTTCAAATTTAGCTTTTGCAGCTTATTTTTTTGTCATTTTAAATGGTTTTTTAATTCCTTTTCTATCAAGTTGTTGTTTCCACTAGTTAGAATTTTATAAACTTCTCTGGAGATCCTCCTGTAGTTATCTAGAAGTTTGTTGTGGATCCTCTTCAACTTTTCACTGATGAAAAGCTGGAACTGATAATAACTGATTTATCAAAGACAAATTCATTCTTGGCATTTAAAGTTTCTGTGGTCAGTATTTCTGAAGTACAAGAATGCTGAGACCTTAACCGCCAGTACATGAACATCATTGTAATGTTCTGGATTTAAAGTAAAGTAAATTATTAATAATGTCATAAGAAATGAGACTGAATTAAAATAGACTGGATTATGATTGGATTGAATGAAACTGTATTTAATTGCACTTGTTTGGTTACTTCACATACAAGAAAAACAAAATCATGAAAAAAGGATTGTGAGCACAAAGAGGAGCCACCAACATTTCATGAAGATGCATCAACAGTTTTAATGTGACGTTTCACAGTTTTCTGTGATGTTCCACTCTCGGTGGTTATTTTCTGAAATTCTGTCTCTCTGGTTTTGTATTTTATGTTTTACTGCTCAGGGCCTTCATATGGCAGCGTAGTGCATACTGCAGTCATTAAGACATGCATCTTGCACGTACTTTCAGGTTCACACATAGATTTTGAAACTATCATACAGTAAAGAAAGAGCACAAGTTTTGTACTCATAAATGAAACAGTCCAAGACCTTTATATTAATCCAGGAAAGATAGTCTAATAGTGTATAAATAAGCGCTTTGCAAAGCTAGAACAGCCTATTATTCTGTGTTAATAGAGGATAATAAAAATAACCCACGTTTTCTGTTCAGCACTGTAGCCACGCTGACAAAGAGCCACAACTCTGTTGAGCCGTGAATCCCTGCAGCTCTCAGTAGTGAAGACTTTATGAGCTTCTTTAACAATAAAATTGTCAGAATTAGAGAGGAAATCGGCCAGGCCCTCCCGGCAGTGGCTCTGGGCATTTCTTCAACTTCGGCGACTCCCTTATGCTCTGACCTGACTCTAGACTGTTTTGTTCCTGTTGATCTCTCTGAGCTGACCTCAGTCGTCAATGGATCTAAATCATCCACGTGTCTGTTAGACCCAATCCCAACTCGACTACTTAAAAATGTTTTCTCTCTCATTGGACCGACAATACTGGAACAGATCAACTGGTCCCTAGTCTTAGGATATGTGCCACAGGCTCTTAAAGTCGCAGTAATCAAACTTTTACATTACTTAAAAAACCCTCTCTTGACCCAGACATTTTAGCTAACTATAGACCGATTTCCAAACTTCCATTTATCTCTAAAATTCTGGAAAGGGTAGTTGCAAGCCAGCTGTGTGACCATTTGTATAGAAATGATCTATTTGAAATTTTTCAGTCAGGGTTTAGAATGCATCATAGCACAGAAACAGTACTGGTTCGAGTCTCGAATGACCTTCTTATGGCCTCAGATAATGGGTTATTGTCCATACTGGTTCTGCTGGACCTCAGCGCTGCTTTTGATACTATAGATCACAGCATTTTACTGCAGAGGCTAGAGTATGTTGTTGGGATAAAAGGGACAGCTCTAGATTGGTTTAAATCATATCTGTCTGATAGATTCCAGTTTGTTCATGTTCATGAGGTTTCTTCCGTACAGACGAGGGCCTGCTATGGTGTCCCACAGGGTTCAGTGCTAGGGCCAATCTTGTTCAGTTTATACATGCAGCCCTTGGGAAGTATTATCCGGAACCACGGCATTAATTTTCATTGTTATGCTGCTGATACGCAGCTGTATCTGTCTATGAAGCCAGATGAAACAGAAACATTAGACAAACTTCAGATGTGTCTTAAGGACATCAAGGACTGGATGTCCAGAAATTTTTTGCTATTAATTCTGATAAAACAGAGGTTGTTGTTTGTGGTCCCAAACAGCTTAGGAAGGGATTAGATGGTCTTGCGATGGCCTCCAGTAAAGCTGTGCGAAACCTTGGCGTTATATTCGATCAGGATTTGTCATTTAAACAGCATATTAATCAGGTTTGTAAAACTGCGTTTTTCCACCTCCGTAATATCGCAAAGATTAGGAGCATCCTCTCGCAGAGTGATGCCGAAAAACTAATTCATGCGTTCGTATCTTCTAGACTAGATTACTGTAACGTGTTGTTGGCTGGATATCCAAGTAATTCTCTGAACAGCCTCCAGCTGATCCAAAATGCAGCAGCGCGAGTGCTGACAGGAATCAACAAGAGAGACCACGTCTCTCCAGTTTTAGCTTCCCTCCATTGGCTCCCCGTAAAATTTAGAATCCAATTCAAAATTTTATTACTGGCATATAAAGTCCAAAATGGCCTAGCACTGCGATATTTGCAAGACCTGATAGTACCGTACGTTCCTAATAGAGTTCTCCATTCTCAGGGTGCAGGTTTACTCGTAGTTCCTAGAGTATCGAAATGTAGATTTGGAGGACGGGCTTTCGGTTATCAGGCACCATCACTCTGGAACCAACTTCCAGTTTGGGTTAAGGAGGCTGATACCACCTCCACCTTTAAAACTAAACTGAAAACTTTTCTGTTTAATAAAGCATATAGTTAGTGTATATTTAGCACCTTAATGTGTCAGGCCCAGTAGTCAGAGCTGCAGCTACAGGACCAGATTAGAGCAGCTAATTTTAAACAGCTTCGGTGTAGATATGCTGTTATAGGCCTATGCTGCAGGGGGGCACCAACATGATCCACTGAGTGGTGCCTTTCACCTTCTCTGTTTCTCTTTGTCTTCTCTGTCTCTTCTTCACCTCAACCCTCATTTATTAACAGTATCCCATAAACTTAATTGTGGTCCATTGTTCTTGTAGTTTTTTGTGCTTGTCTGGCCCTTCTTTTCCTCTTCTTTGCATGTCCTGTGGACTAGAGCCTCAAGAGCTGCTTGCTGACCTGTAGTTCCACCTCTGACCATCCCAGTGTCTGCCTTCACCTGTCTGTATGGATACTTGCTGACATCCCGACCTGCAGTCCTCATCCCCTTGGATCACCGTCTATCCATATATCACCCATATACACAGAAGTCTAATTGGACTACTAATGATAGTTACTAATGTATCCTGTCTTGTACCTTTGGCGGTGTCTCTATATCTCTATTCTTTCTTATTTCTTGCTCTACCCGGCTGGCCTTCGGCAGGAGGGTCCCCCCTCATGATCCAGGTCCTGACGCAGGTTTCTTTCCTCTTAAAGGGGAGTTTTTCCTGCCACTGTTTGGCTTAAGATTTTTCTTCCACTAGGGTAGTTTTTACCTGCCGCTGTTTATGTAATAATTGCTCGGGGGTCATGTTCTGGGTCTCTGGATAGCGCCTAAAGACAACTTGTGTTGTAATAGACGCTATATAAATAAATTGAATTGAATTGAATTGAATTGAATTGAATTGAATTGAATTGAATTGAATTGAATTGAATTGAGTTGAATTGAATTGAACTGCAAAGAGGGCACAGTTGTTTGTCAAGTTTGTTTCCTGTCACATTAGTAAACAATCAAATGATCTTCTAAAGTATTTAAAATATTAGTTTTAAAAACTAGCCATGCACTTTATTGTTTTACTTACAGTTCAGTCCTGTTTTTCCACCTGTATTCTTATTAGAGAGTCAATTACACATTTTTTGTCATCAGTTTAGTGTACTTCAAGAGAGAAAGGAGACATGGTTTATTCCTAAAACCTGTTTATTTCTTCACGTGATTTCCCTTTGGGAGTTATGAGTAATATAGAAAACCATTTAATCATTTACTCAGATTGATTCATAATAGTAGTGCAGCATAGAAGTTGCTGAGTTTCAGAGAATGAATGTGAGGATGGATGAGGACACCAGCAGCAGGATGACACTGGGACCAGTTGGGAAGGCACTGTTGCACAGGTCCCCGTCACAGCACTTTATTGGACTGACGCACAGGATGCTGTGTTGGCAGCCCTTCGTAACAATGTTGGTACCTGCAAGGCAGGACAGGGGAATCCTCAGAAAAGACATTGCAAAAATAATGGAAAAGTACGTAGGAGGAAATAAGACAATAACTTTAATTCATGTCTCAGTAGTTGTGGACATTAGAGAAAAACTTACCATCGATTTTAAGAGAGAAACAACGATCGAAAAGGACAGGACAGGCTTTGGTGTCAGTGCAGGATTTTGCTTCGGCTGTTGTGCAGGTGAAACATCTCAGTCCACATGCTATAAAAAGACATGAACAACAACAACAAAAAGAAAAAAAAAACTGTTCAAATCAAAAATCATAACAGACCAACCATCATCACATCATCATCACAGCAGTCATGTGTTAATCTAAATTTGATCCACACCTTTTTTTGACTGAACTTTTTTATAATAGAATGTTGTTGAATGAAAGAAAAAGACATTAAAAACAACATATGCTGATTTATCAGAAACCATAATGAAACCATAATTAAAACTAAATGTTCTTTTTACTTCTTGATGTTTTCGCCACCAGATGTCAGTAACTTCCACATTTCTAAATACGACTAGTCAACATACAAACTCCCCTAAAACAAAGATATTTTCGTTTTAAGACTATGTTGGTCACTAGATTTAACAAATCTGAGTTACTTCAGAATAAAACAATAACTCACTGAAGATGTAGTTCATAACACCACGTTTCTGACAGCACATCCTTTTTAACTTTTATTAAACTATGAAAACACTTGAAAAACACTTATTGTATCATTAAAGTAAAGATGAGAAGCACAGCACAAATGAGTTTACCTGCAGACAGAGTAGTAAACAGGATCAAAGCTCCGTAAAACTGCATCGTGGACTTGTTGTTCAGCCTTGTGACGGTAAAAGCTGAAGTGAATTTCAGTTCCCACTTAGTTCAGCGTCTCAATAGGCTCAAACATTTGCAATTCAAAAGCTTCCTCCTGGGTGACCCAAATAACGATCACCCTTAAGTGACCATTATTTCTGTCAGAGCCCTGTAAGGCAAGGCAAGTTTATTTGTATATCACAATTCAACATTAAGGTGATTCAAAGTGGTATACAGAGACATTAGAACACCACATAAATAAAAAGCATGATTTAAAACGATAATCAAAAAGAAAAAAAGAACAATAGTAATGTGTAGTAAATAGTAAAAATGTAAATGTGGTTAAAATGTAATCAAGTTTTGAACCTTAAGCTTAAAAGCAAAACAGTGCAGATTTGTGTCTTTATTCAAATGCAGCTGAGAACAGGTGAGTCTTCAACCTGGATTTAAATAAACAGTGTTTCAGCTGATCTGAGACTTTCTGGGAGTTTGTTTCAGACATGTAAAGCAGAGAAGCTGAAGGAAGCTTCTCCATGTCTGGTTCTGACTCTGGGAACTGATTAAAAAACCAGATCAAGATGACCTGATGAAGGTTCATACTGGGTCAGGAGGTCACTGATGTATTTTGGTCCTGGACCATTCAGATCTTTACAGACCAGCATCAGAACTTTAAAGTCTGTCCTCTGATGGACAGGCAGCCAGTGTAAAGACCTCAGAGCTGGACTGATGTGGTCCACTTTTTTGGTCTTAGTGAGGACTGGAGCAGCAGAGTTCTGAATGAGCTGAAGTTGTCTAATGGATTTTTAGGTTGACCTGTAAAGATGCTGTTACAATAATCAAGCCATCAGATCTTTTAATCTTTTAACCCAGCACTGACCCTTGAGGTACCCACACACAAATTTTGGGCTATTTGCTGATTCTGGTCTCCGTGAACAAACTATCCAGACGCATCTCAGTCCTGGCTAAAGTTAAACATTTTATGAACAATAAATCACTTCATATTCTCTATAACTTGCTAATTCTGTCATATTTAAAATCAACACCTTCAGAGGTTTGGGGAATTTATTTAAAATGTTAGAAAAAAAACTATAAAATACAACTCAAATAGGGATGTGAGAAAGGTTTAAAGAATATATATATATATATATATATATATATATATATATATATATATATATATATATATATATATATTGTTCATGCCTGGGTTGTCTGGGTTATAGAAAGTGTTGAAACCTTTTTATGCAACAACTTCTCCAAAAGCTGAAGTCAGGCATTTCCATTAAGGCAACAGTAACAACTACCCCAGTGGACATTTAACACTTCTCTAAAGGCCTTCCCATCACTTTAATGGTGTGCTATCTTAATTTTCGCCTCAACTCTTTGGCACCAACACTTCCAAGTTTCAAAAGTGTATTTTGAAAGAAAATTAGGGATGGCACTGGAGGTATGAAATGATACATGTGGCCACTTATCTGCTTTCCAGAGATGTTTGTAAACTCCATAGATACCCACCCGTTATACGATCTAGTGTCACATTGCCTTGAAAGTTTGTGTTCCGAAATGAAGTTCAGGCTCTCACCAAGATGAGATGCTGCAGCATGAGCTCAGCAGGAAAATGTAATCATGGCGTCACTGCCATAATATTGAAATGAAAACACTTTCAATTGAACTGAATCATTGTGTAAGAATCTCAACCGAGTAAATGATGAAGGCTGTTGATGCTGCTTAAGAAGGTTTAACTGTTGTTAACTGTTAACCCACCCGCATCATTCTCATTCTAATTAATTCAGATTTGCTGGGAACAACAACAGTGATAATGATAATGATAATAATAATAGGTAGGAATTACTGTAAGAAGCTTAACGGGTCAGCTGTTTTGTTGCAAACCTCACCATAATAACCTTACTTAACCTTAGCCTCAGCTGATGTACCGTCACCATGGCAACCTCAACTTCCTTTCAGAACTCTTCACTATAAAAACCCCTAACTGTCTCTCCAAAATCACAGCTGATGAGCAGCTTTTCTCTCTCTTAACCTTTTCACAAGTCAGCAAGGGAGTAGGAGCAGTAGCAGTAATGCAAACGACTTAAATCTTTCCACAAACTGCTTTGAGTAGTTTGTATATTAAATTTTAATATATTTATCTATTTTTCAATATTCTCTTTAGTTTTATATAATTCATGTACCTAACACACAAACCACAGTTATGATCCATTTGAATAATTCTACTTAATTTGTAATGTCCGGCATAAAGTTATAAAAGTCGATATAAGTGTACCGGAAGACTTGTGAACTTCAGAATAAAGCCTGGAAATAAAATATTACTACATTTGTACTATGATGTGATGTTGAAACTGCGAATTGCGTCCTGCTGCGAGACAGATAGTTAGAGATAATACCTAAAAAAAAAATACGACGACGTTTCCAAACTTAACCAAGAAGAGCGTTTTGATAGGGGCTTAATTTTGAAAGTGCCGACAGGAAGCCGTCTCGAGAACAGCTAAGCCACTAAATACCTCACGTCATGTGCGCGCCTCTGTGATGTCAGCACACGCGCCGGTATGTTTTGATTTTGAAAAGCCGGGCGACAAATACTCGTGCTGCTGCTGCTCACTAATTTATAAAGATTTGCGTCATGTATTCACTGTAATGGTACAATAACAACATGCCAAAGTCTCTGAAGAAGTCGTGCAGCAGCCAAAGCTCCATTAGCAGGTACTTCGGTGGTGTGAGTGGCAGCAGCAGCCAATCTAGGATTAAACAAACCCCCGCTGAGCCGCAGCTCTCCAGAGGCCAGGTGAGGTGGTTTCCACAAGCGTTACACACGCTTACTTCACCACACTGCGAAATTCTGGACCTTATCTGCTTTGTGTTGCAGCAGAAACGGTCCTCCGGTGACGATGTGCAGCCAGCAAAACGAGCTAAACTTTGTGTAAAAGATCAGCACCTGGAGGAGGATAAAGGTGAGTGTGTGCCTCAGATAGGTCTGTACGTCCTGATGCTTAACAGCCTAAGTCGTGGTGTTTTATCTCCTCCCGTCAGAGAAAAAGCTCACGTCGAGCACAGATGGAGGAAGTCTCTGCTCCTCCACCTTGGAAAAGCTGAAGGGCTTCACCTGCATGGCTGATCCCAGAGTCAGGCTTAGTGACACACGGGAAGAAACAAAAGAGGGGTGTTCCAGTCGGGAAACCTGCGAGAAGAGAGGACGTGTTTCACCACCGTGTGAGGTTCCAGATCAACATCACATTTCCAACACAAAGAAGCAAGCAGAAGAAGAGTGTGAGGATGAAGAAGAGGATGTTAACGAAGAGCTGATGGCTGCAAAGCAGGTGCAGAAGTTGTCTATCCTGCAGTGTTACTTATGAGTTTAGGCCAGCAGGTTACCTGTATGGGAGGGATGATAGTTTAAGCCCCCGTGATTACAGTTCAGCTGTCCATGAGTAAGAAAAATGAAAATGTTCTGGGATAGTGTTAAAAAAAAGATATGAACTTGAAGTGAGAAAAGTTTTCAAATCAGTTGCAGATCCTTGGAGTTGAGCTTAGGTCATCTAGTTCCACTGTAGCTGAAACATTTCTGATTACAAATGTAATTCGATGCTATGAGTTTCATCGGCACACTGCACCAACATTCTCCTTTTTTTACATATAATCCTCTGTTCATGTCTAAACCATCAAACAATAATTCCACGCTAAATTAAACTTGTATTTTTCCCGTCTTGTCCTTTAAATCGCTGATAGAGCTTAGTCCACCTGAAGACTTAGAGAAGCTGTTTGTCCTCTGGTAGGACAAACAAAATATGCTGATGGGAATTCTTTCTTTTTTTTCCTTCGAAGTTGCTTTTCTGTCTCTCAAGGCCTGGTGTGTCTACCTGCTGAGGTTGCTGGTCGTTTTGTAATATCTGTTGCTATTTTGCACACAACTAACCCAGCTTTAGCGAAGTGACCAGAAAATTCCCCTTTTAGTAATCTTCAGTGGTTTGAGACACAGAAAGCCCTTTCTTTGCGTCAAATAACAATCTGACTCATGAGATTGCTGATGCCATGTTTCCAAACACTGCAGTTCAACTTTGTAGACTTTTTTTTTTTTTAAAAAGCTATTTTCAGATCCACAAAAAAAAACCAGCTGCAAGTTCCTTTAAAAGGTTTCATTTGAAAGTGCTTTGTTACATTTAAAGAATGTAACTCAAGTAAATCATACTTTTTACTAATTAAATTTTAGTCAACCTCAAAGGGAAATGCATAAAATTATAAATACCTTTTTTTATTTTTTTAAGTAATCAAAATGTAGAGTTGCAGACTTTTGCTTACGTCTGGTGGCTGGCATATACAATGTTTTAATGCCGCCTCTTTATTTGAAAAGGTTATGTCTAACTTGTCTACTGTCATGTGAATATTGACATTTTCTTGCTAATCCAAGAAATGCCTGTTTCTTGAGGCAGCAAGTTTATTTGTTTAGCAGATTTCAGCAAATCAAGGTGCTTTACATAATGAAAATGAGGTGCAGGCAGCAGGAATGAGATGGGTGTTACAAGAGAATTGTTTAAAAAAAATATAGAAATAAATAACGGAGCGTTATTGTCAACAACAGAATAACGTTTTTTTACAGGAAAATGTTTTTATAAAGTCTTTTTTTGTGTTTTTTTTTTTTTTTTTTTTTTTTTTTGCAGGGCTTTGACTTGTGTCAGTTTGCTAAGCCAGGAGGAAGAGTTGGAGGAGGAAGAAGGGCTGCAGAGTTGAGCCCCCCATCAGACTCTAGCGCCCCCTCCAGACGCTCAAAAAGCACTTACACTCCCCTGGAACAGCAGGTCATGCAGCTGAAACAGCAGCATGGAGATGCCCTGTTGGCTGTGGAGTGTGGTTACAAGTACAGGTTCTTTGGAGAAGATGCTGAGGTGAGAACTTGATCTAACTGGTCTGTGATCATGGGGGAGCAGTTTCATTCATTCTTTCTGTATAACACATCCTGAATTATGTCAAACACATTTTAGATCATTCTTTTCAGTGTTTTCTTCTGACCTTGTAGAGACACCTCCATTTTTATGATCAAACTTTGATTTATTAATTTTTAAATGATAAATGTTGGTCATTCTTTGTTCAAGTATTAGTCTTAAACACGTTAAGTTTTATCCCCTGAAATGTGTCAGATAAAAACTAGTGATTTATCTCTTTCATTATTGCCAAATATTTATCCTCAAGGTCAAAGGATATTAGTGGGCGCTACTGTCTTGTTCCTAATATAGACTTCTTATGTCCTAGTTTGGTAAAACGAGAGGACATTGACTTGGATTCAAAATTTCTTTATTAATCACAAAAAGGGAAATTGTGTTACTTAGTAAAATATGAACACATAAATAAGTAAAAAAAACTGCTGGAAAGTCGAAAATGTAACGAAGAAACGACAAGAGTGAGTGTGTTTGAACTCTCCTGGGGTAGCCAGGAGCTTCGTGAGCGCTTGTGTTCGATGACGTGCTGCGTTGGTGGGTAACAAACGTAACTCCTGGTAGGTGACGACTCTCTGTACTGTAGAAAAAACCTTTCAAAATCAGTTTTAACTGAAAAAAGAGGCATCATAACCAAAGCTACTGCAACAGGTTGCCACCATTTTTGAATGAGAGAAAATAAAACCTTAACAGTTTGAGATGGGAGAAGGATAATTTAGAGGGATTAACTCTGTCCTTTAACACACAGATGCCATCTCTTCTTGTGTGTGTGCATGTGCGTGTGTGTGTGCGCGCGCGTGTGTGTGTGAACAGATTGCTGCAAAGGAGCTGAATATTGTCTGTCATCGGGATCATAACTTCATGACGTGCAGCATTCCCACACACCGCTTGTTTGTTCATGTCAGGCGGCTGGTGTCGCACGGACACAAGGTATCAAATGTATCACAAATCCAATCTGATAATGAAGTTCCTCCCTTTTTAGTTCTTTATTTTTTAAATTGCATCTGTTTTTTTCTTTTTGGTGTAGGTCGGCGTAGTTAAGCAGACAGAGACATCTGCGATCAAGGCCTCAGGAGCAAATAGAAATGCTCTGTTCAGCCGTCAGCTCAGTGCTTTATACACCAAGTCCACTCTAGTGGGAGAGGGTACCCTTGCAATTAATGGATTTGTGAATGCTTATGCTTAATTTAGATTTACCATCTCTGCATGTCTGAGGAATTTACTTTCCTTCTTTCTTTCTTTCTGTGCCCCAGATGTGAACCCAGTCTACCGACTCACAGATGTGGAAGAGTGTGGTGACGTGGTGGTCGACCCTCCTGACAGCTTCCTGCTGTGCATCAGTGAGGGCTGGGACAAACCGAAGAAGCAGCTCACTGTGGGGATGGTGGTGAGTCTAAGCACTATTTAAAAAACAAACAAACCAAACAACTCAACAGGTCATATCTATCACTCTGTACCTGAAGGTTATGAAATCCCACAAGAATGAAAGAAAAAGAAAGAAACGGAGTAAGTTTGGGGTTAGTTGTCGTCAGGGTTGATGGTATTAAACAGTTCTCTGATGAGCAGGTGTGTTCATTCGTAGTCATGTGACCTGCTGTTAATCAAAGCAGCAATTCAACTGTCTCTCCTTAACACTTTTGTTTTAAATGACAAGTCACTTTTCGAATTGTGTCTTAAAGCATTGTGCCTTTTTTTTCTTTTTAATTGTTTAGTGTGGAATAATATTTCTACCAATTTAGTCTTGATTCTATTACTCTGCAATTGTTGTGCCATCGGGCCATCAGTAATAAAGAAGTTTGTAAATGTGTAATTCAGAGACCCGGGGAAGGCAGGTCCAGGGGTAAAGACGTAAAACAAGTTTGATATGTACTTTTTAAATACATAAAATACATTTAGTACCTTGGTTAATTACGCAAAGTTCAGATAATCAAGCATACATATGTAGTCTCCCTTTTGGGGATTAAGGAAGTTTAATTGAACTGAATTTCACACACAGTGTGAGACAATAATTTCCAGTGATACATCAGTAAGTCTCCTTCTTGAATATGCGGTCTGTTAGATCAAAGTGCTGAAATTCTCCTGGTTTCATCGTATTTAACCCGCTGCACCTGCAAAAAGATACTCCCATCTATCAATTTTTTTATTGCCGTATCCATAACTTGTTCTTCCTCATAAAATACATTTAACCATGTAAATGTCCTGCAGCCCTGAAAAGGGACAGTGAAGCAAGTCTAAAGTAATAAATGACAATTATTGTTTGTCACCAGCGCTGAAAAGGGGAATCTCTGGATTATTAATCTTTCTTTGATAACACATTAATTTGTTAAACTGAACTTTGAGCTGAATTTTAGCTTTGAGCTGTGTGAAGGTAGTATTTTGAACTATCTTTACTTCTGTAATCCAAATCAAGACGCCAAACAACACAAGAAGCAAAATCTCATTGCAATTTATACTTACCTCAGCTTTTCCATTGTTTATGTTTGTGGGGTTGTAGGCGGTTCAGCCCAGCACTGGAGAGGTTTTTCTGGACTGCTTCCCTGATGGTCCATGTCGCTCTGAGCTGGAGAGCCGCCTTCTAAAGATCAACCCTGTGGAGATCCTGGTGCCCTCGGACCTCTCGGAACAGACCCAGCGACTCCTGACCATCATCACCGATGCCAGGTAATCTGCTCTCTGGCCACTAGGGGGCAGTACATATCCAATAAACACCAGTTTACCGTGACCGGGCTTACTCATTTAGATACCAGTCACAGCCCATTTCCTTATTTATGCTGTTTATTCCACATGATGTTCCCCTAATGGAGATAATTTTATACTTATGTTTTTAACCTCACACAGCTGCAGGCTCATGTTAGCTTCAAATTAACCTTAAAAATATGTTTTTATTCAGTTAAAAGATTGTATTTTGTGCGCCTGCTCTTACATAAAAAGTAAAGGAGGTATTTCAAAAGGCAGTATGAAAAGAAGACAGTTTTGTCTCACTTTGGGATAGTTTTAAGGCAGAATTGCATCATTACATATCTGTGTGTGAAGCACAGAGCTGAACACTCACGACCATGTACCCACATCAGTTTCACTCGCTCCGGTGTTTACCTCATCAGCTGCAATTTCTGTCAGCTTATTCTCTCTGTTGCAGAAGCAGGATTCCGTTTATTGTGAGCGGGTTGTTGTGTGACCAGTGATAAATCAAAAACAGTGGAGGAGAGAAGGTCCCGTGCTCATTGGCTGAGTAACGGCACGGGCAGCCATGGGGACGGGGGACTCTTGTATTCCAAGAACCTGTTGCCTCCTGTGGCACGGCGCTGCCGTCAGCAGCTTTGCGCTCCACACCAGTGGGGATGACATCCTCTGGAGGCTGCTCATGATTGCATTATTCTGTGAAAATGAAACGAGAAAATGCGAGGGAGCAGAGTGAATTTGATTAGAGGGCAATGGGTGGATAAATGGGAGAAATGCCTGCCACTCCCTGCCCGTCTTGTCTTTAACTACCTGACGGTGAACGTTTCTCAACACTCACTCCTTTTAACGTCTGCTGATTTCTGTTTTTCTTCCGGTTTTATTTTTCCTTCAGTTTCACTTTCACATGTGAAACATTGGTTAAGTTGGATTCATTTCTTCCTTCTGTTTCCTTTTGTTCAGATGCTCATTTTGAGGGATAACAGCAGAGAGAAACAATGTTTTGAATGTTTGTTTGAACATTACTTATATCGCCGTTGTTTTACAAAATAGACTTTGCGGTTTGGAGCTTGTAACATGTGAATACAGAGTTTCATATTTTAGTTTAATATTTCAAACCCATTATATATCACGAATTAAGGGCACCACCTACATGTTTTTGGTGTGAAACCTGTTTTATGGATGCATATTTGATTCTGAACTACAGTAGTCAACATTTGAAAATCCACTTCAAATGTTGACTACTGCAGAAACTTTAAAGCAAAGCAAGACTTGACTCTTGCTGGCGTTACTGTTGTTTTCTTCCATCTTTTAAAGAAGACCAGGGTAAGATCCACCAAGCTTCTCACGTCAGTGCCTCTGTCTCTTGGGGTCTCTGACAAGACAGGACCCCTGGCAACGAGGTTTAAGTCTCAGGAGTGGCTGGTAATGAGTCCCTGTGAGGTTTGTTGTAGCCAGGTGCAACATTAGTGGCTTTATTCACCCAGAGCTCAGAGTCAGGGATGAGTGATCAGAGAAGCTCACTTGTTGTTGGTGTCAATGTTGATGTTTCTCCAAAGATTCTAAGTCCATGTCCGAAACTCTTATAACACTTTCTAAAACGCTTTGTATTAACCTTGCAACAGTAACGGCGCATCTCATTGATCCGCTCATCATGTGTGCTCTTAGCTCATCGTGGCTGTGATGGTCTGTAGCTGAAGAAGTTGTTTTGGCTTCATCTGACTGGATTTAGTGACGTGCGCTGCATGCAGCTCTCCGTAGACAGAACCAAGGAAAAAAAAGATTCAAAAGCTTTTTCCTTCCTAGAAATGCTTGAATAGTGTTTAGCGGCAGATATTGGCACCGCCAGTTGCATAATCTGCTGTTCAGAGTAACGTTTTTTAGGAACAGCAGTCTGCTTTCTAAGTTTGGGCTGCGCTCGTGGCTGTATGTGAATGCCGGTGTAGATCCAGTGACTTCATGTATGTCCACTGTGCTGTGGCCATATTAAAGGCTAACTTTTAAAACTGATACAATTTAAACGAGAGACTTCATTAATAAAAAAAATCAAATAAATAAAAAAAAAAACAAATAGGCTATGTGGCTGTCTCTCAGGATTTGGGCCCTTTATCACCAGTGAAGGGAAGGTGTAATGTTTCAGCACACCAACACCGTTTAGATCAATACAAAGCTTCCAACTTTGTGGTGGCACTTTGAGGAAGGTCATTAAAAACAAAAATTCCAGCATGACTGTCCAGCAGTGCACAAGGCAAGAACAAAAAAAAGACATGGTTTAGTGAGTTTGGTGTGGAAGAACTTGACTGGGCTGCACAGAGCCCTGACCTCAATCCCACTTCAGAATAAATGGGTACAAATTGTTACAGAAACACTCCAAAGTCACATGGACGGAGTAGAGGCTGTTACAGTTGTAAAAAAGGAGACCAACTCCATACTGAACAGAATACACACCAGAACAGTAAAGGATGACGGACGCTGCTGTAGATGTGTGTGGGACACTTCTTTATAAAGACGCGATCCAGCATCCACCTGTGGTATGTTTTTCTGTGAATTTTAAAAGAGACTGAGCTCTTATAAACCCAATTTTACAATGGTTGGTCTCATCAGGGTTCTGGCAGAAATACTACACTGCTGCAGTTTCCCCTGGATCAATAACTGCAATCGCCGCTGTTCATGTAAAGCTTGTGATATGGTACAATTGACTGGCTAAGTGATTAATGGTGCAAGTTCTATTTCTAGTACAATATGCCATCTATTGATCACTTCTGTAGGAGCTCTGCTCTCAGTGTGACCAGTGGGTGAAGTAAAATATGATGATTATTCAGTCTGTGCGTGCGTGCGTGCGTGCGTGCGTGCGTGCGTGCGTGCGTGCGTGCGTGCGTGTAAGGGCATTAGGAAACGGAAGAAAGAAAATTCTCCAGCACTGCGTCCAGAGCCACGTGTTTGCCTTGGTTGCCCTGGCAACAACAGAGGAGACAAAGCAACGGTGTCCTTGAGAGGAGCAGCATCGAGAGAGTGGATATAGCAATAGAGAGATACAACAGGGCTCCAGGGAGATGCAGGGAAGATGTGTGTGACTCAGGTTTGCATGTGTCGCTACATCTGAGTTTGAGCGAAGGCGTAGCTGGAGCATGCATTGCGGGTTTGTGTACCCTCTCTGTAAAGAAGAGGGATGACCACATACCGTATTAGTTGTATTAACATCATTTAGAGTCCCAAGCAACACAGAGCTCCTGGATCAATGCCTTCATGTGGCAACTACAGTAAATAAAGTGTATTATTGCTGTCGTTTTCCAGTGCTCAGGCAGATGACAGAGTGAGAGTGGAGAAGATGGACAGCACCCAGTTTGAGTTTGCCTCTGCAATGAACACTGTCACCGAATTCTACTGCCATGACCAGCAACAAGGTGTGTTTGTTTGCGTCAGTACAGATCTGTTTTCCTTTCATTCTTTGAGTCCCTGTCTTTCTCAGTTCCTATAATCTCTAATTGAGATCATTGCAGCCAGTCAGGGATACAACACCGAGTGGGCCGGTGACTCATGGCTGTGTTTTAGTGTTGAAACTCTAATATGATTTTGTGTCTGTGTTCTCCAGACTCTCGCTCTTTGTCGAGCGTGGCATCCTTTGAGAGCCCAGTGATCTCCTGTCTGGGACCGCTCATCCAGTACCTCCAAGAATTCAGCTTGGAGAGGGTTCTGAGAAGTAAAAGGTGCAAGAAAAACACATCATGTAAACACAATTAATCCACCTCTCCTTCTGGGTGTTTAATCCTGGGTGAGATTTCTTATTTTTATCTTACGTTTTGAATCAAGTAAGATACAATGCAAATATTCTTTATTACAATTAAATAAAAGGTTTATCTGCTTAAAAAAAAGTTATGCATTACTTTTAAACCAAGTTGTGCCTTGTTTAACTCTTCATAGACAACTCTAAAAACATAGTTTTTAAAAGTAGTTAACTATAACATCAGTCCTGACTTAACAACTGATTTTTACACCTAACAACATAAAAGGAACGCAATTTATCTTGCAACCCATCACGTTTAGAGATGTGGTCAGTGTAAACATGGACTTCATCAAGCGACTAACAAAGGTTCATAAATGCAAGTTGTTTGCTTGACTTGCATTTATATCTCATCTCAGGACACTTTTCCTTTCTTTTTTTCAAGAATTACAATAAGGAAATAAACTCCATTGATGATCTAAGCTGTATTTAAATAGGTCTTTCCACTTTCTGCTTGCAGCTCATTTCGCCGTCTGTCCTGTGAGTCGGAGTGTATGATCCTCAGTGCTGCAACTCTCAGGAACCTGGAAATACTCAACAATCAGGTAAATGCATCTCTGCAGGCAAGTTTATTTGTATAGCACAATTCCACGACAAAAATATTAAAACATCATCACACAGCAGAAAAATAAAGCATAATTTAAAATGTAAACAAAAATAAACAAAGAAAAAAGAACCATGGATTTAAAAGAGTAGTTAAAATATGAACAAGTGTTTTTTAAAACTCAAGGCTAAAAGCATCAGGTTAGATTTGGATCTTTATTTAAATGCAGCTGAGAACAGGTGAGTCTTCAACTGGATTTAAATAAACTGAGTGTTTCAGCTGATCTGAGGCGTTTTGGGAGTTTTTTCCAGACATGTGGAGCATAGAAGCTGAAAGCAGCTTCTCCATGTCTGTTTTTGACTCTGGGAACTGATTAAAAGACAAATCCAGATGACCTGAGGGGCCTGGAAGGTTCATACTGGGTCAGGAGGTCACTGATGTATTTTGGTCCTGGACCATTCAGAGCTTTTTGTTATTTATAATCTGTGCCAGAGGGAGCATGTAGATGTTAAACAGAAGAGGCCCCAGGATGGAACCTTGGGGAACTCCACATGTAATTCTTGTGTGCTCAGATGTAAAGTTACCTATTGACACTTCCTGTTTTTTAAGTATGTTTCAAACGACATTAGTACAGTTCTGGAAAGACCCGCCCAATTCACCAGTGAGTAATATATTGTGGTCAACTGTATCAAATGTAGCACTGAGATCCAGCAAAACAGACAAGACTGACAAGCAATACAGAATGTGACAGAATTATCTGTCAGAATAAGTAAAAAGTGGACACAGTCTTTTATAATCCTTTGGTGTCACCATGTCTCCACAATCACCCTGAAATCAAACCTTTACTACAGAAGCTGTGTGTAATTACATTGTGTGTAATTGTTTCAGTTTTCCAAGCGCTGCATTCTCATTTGCATGTTTTTGTTTTATGATTTCACCATGTCAAAATCTCACATTTGAATATCTTTCCCTTTCACATATCAGTTAAATCGAGATGCACGTGTTTTATAGTTTTAACTTAACCAGCTGGTTTTAAGGGTCAGGTCAACAGCTCTGTCTGTTATCATTTACTGTATAGCTGGACTCATTTCCTAGGTAAGATTTTTTTCCCCTTTTGACAGTGTCAACAGACGTCCAGAGGTGCGACTCTCAGATGTATGGGTTCAAAGGGCCATTTATCTTACCACAACAAAATGTTCAGTGACTCTAAACTCAATCCAAATATCTTCATTAAATTTCTTGTGGCTTGCGTCATCTGTTCTCCTCTTTATTTATTTATTTATTTCTTTTATAGCTCTGCTTACATCATTTCAACACAGTGATGTACTTGTCAGCTGTGTCCTTTTTCTGTGTGCGCTCTCTCCATCGTAGACAGATGGAAGTGTGAAGGGAAGTCTGTTGTGGGTGTTGGACCACACTCGCACTTCGTTTGGAAGGAGATTGATGAGGAAGTGGGTGAGCCAGCCCCTTACAGACCCTCAGTAAGTACAGCATACTTTGAACTGTCAGCACTGTAAACGCTTAAATATCTCTTTTTTTGTCCCCTAGTCTCTTAGCAATACACAGTTTGAATGTTTGTCTGCTTTCTGAGATTTTGGAAACCTCAGAACCGGATAGAGAGCATTTCCTTGCCCTGGATCAGGCGACGCTTATGCCGCTTTCACACCATATTGGATGAGTGGTTGAAATGGGAAAGATTCCCATGTTTATATTGGTTGCAAGTGTTCATGTCATCAGTCTGCAGAGTAGGAAAGATAGGAAATAAATGGCTTTATCCATTAAATTATTCAGAATCAGGACACAAGATTTTCTTTAGACATTTAACATTATTGTTATGAAGCTCTGAATAAGTACATTTGCATTATAGATGGGTATGAAGCACACAAACAAAATTGTATTTAGTAGAGCATTTTGTTAAGATTTAGACATTGAGAGAAGTTGAGGCCACTTGTTTTTGCATTTTGTATTCCCTCAATTAAACATCTTCTGATCTAACTTGAATTGACAAAACAAGCTCTGATATGTCGATCCGAAAAACGTGTGTTTTTTTTTGTTTTTTTTACGCAGCCTGAGGTAAAGCTCAAGCCCAGAGGCCTCACTTTGGGCATACTAGCTGCACAAAACCTGCCAGTTTCCAATTATTCGACTGCGACGTTATTATCTGATATGAATCATCAAGTGAAATACTAATTTGCGGTGTGTAATGACTTAAGTCACTGCAGTAATAAAGAATGATGTCATTGTCTGCTTTGTGACTTGAATAAATGAGCCACAGGCTTAATTGTTTTGAAACGAATATCCACTTCCAATTTCCTTTTTTATGAATAAAATTCTCCAATGTCACATGTAAGTTACATTGTTGGAAGAGAAGCAGCAAAGAAAACGCAGTGTGAATGAACGCTTAGTCCTTCACTCAGCAGAGCAGTAGTGGAAACATACAAACTATTTATTTAGCAAGTTGTTTATGTGGTTTAAAAAAAAAAATCTGAGGTAGGCACACAGACCATTAAACATTGTAGTTTTATCATGCATGCAGTGCTAGTGTATGCATTTTGTGTGTGCGGTGCAGCTTCTACCGCTGTGCAGGGATTATATCTGTTTTTTTGAGCACTGCGTTTCAGATTATTCTCAAAGCATCTCAGCCGAATTCAAACATGAATAAAATCCAGATTACACCCAGAAAGATTAATTCCCAGACACACAACAGAGTAGCACGTGACACAGAGCACACGAGCGATGAGCGAGGCAGAATATGAATCGCAGTTTATTACATGACTAAGCTCATCTCTACCTGCTTTTTAGGTTTTAGGTTCCATTTCTGGACTGCTATGTTCAGATGAAGGCTTTCCGAATGTTTGAGCATTCATTTTTAGGATAAAAAAAAAAAAAAGAAAAGCATTGGTTGTCAATAAGAGTGTCTGTGAAGCTCCTCATGGTTGATGTGCAAGCTTGAATCTTAAGGAAAGGTTTATTTGTATAGCACAATTCAGCAACAAGGTGATTAAAAGTGGATTACAGAGACATTAGAACATCGCACAAATAAAAAGCATGATTTAAAATGTAAACCAAAGAAAGAGAAAAAAGAACCATAGATAAAATCAGTGGTTAACATGTTAGCAAGTTTTGAAACTCAAGCTTAAAAGTAAAACTGTGGATTTGTAACTTTATTCAGATGCAGCTGAGAACAGGTGAGTCTTCAACCTGGATTTAAATAAACTGAGTGTTTCAGCTGATCTGAGGATTTCTGGGAGTTTGTTCCAGACATGTGGAGCAGAGAAGCTGAAGGAAGCTTCTCCATGTCTGGTTCTGACTCTGGGAACTGATAAAAAACCAGATCCAGATGACCTGAGAGGGTCTGGAAGGTTCATACCGGGTCAGGAGGTCACTGATGTATTTTGGTCCTGGACCATTCAGATCTTTATAGACCAGCATCAGAACATTAAAGTCTGTCCTCTGACGGACAGGAAGCCAGTTTAAAGACCTTAGAGCTGGACTGATGTGGTCCACTGTTTTGGTCTTAGTGAGGACTGGAGCAGCAGAGTTCTGGATGAGCTGATTATTTAGGTTGACTTGTAAAGATGCAGTTACAATAATCAAGCCTACTAAAGATGAATGCATGAACTAGTTTTACAGGTCCTGCTGAAACATCAGATATTTTATTCTTGATATATTTATGAGGTGATAGTAGGCTGACTTTGTTAATGCCTTAATGCCTTTTTGTTTTTAAATAAGTTTAGGTCTGAGTCCATCGTTACACCCAGATTTCTGGCCTGGTTGTTGGTTTTTATGTTTATAGATTGAAGCTCTGTGGTGACCTGTGATTGTTTCTCTTTGGCTCCAAAGACAATTACCTCAGTTTTGTTTTTGTTTAGCTGGAGAGAACTGTCGCGTGTCCAGTCATTAATCTCCTCATTGCATTTACAAAGAGCCTGTGTCTATTTTTCCACTGTCTGTATTCAGACATTTGTCATTAAACACTTTGGTCAGAGCCGTCTCAGTGCCGTGGTGCTGTCTGAAACCTGACTGGGAGGCATCATAGCAGTTATTTTGTGTTAAGTTATTGAGCTGTTGAAAATGCTTTTTTAGTTATTTTACCTAAAAATGGGAGACTTGAGATTGGTCTGTAGTTTTCCATTTGTGTCTTGTCAAGATTGTCCTTTGTCAGCAGAGGTTTAATTACAGCTGTTTTTAGTGGCTCTGGAAACACACCTGACATTAAACACAAGTACGATTGAAAACGGATAAAATCTTGGAGCTAAGGATATCTCTCTTTTTTTATTTTTCTCTGCGGAGGATCACATGATCCTCAGATAGCCAGAATGTTTATTTTTTTTATTTGATTTTTTTTTTTTTATCATTTGGATCTGGGATGGTGGCGGGAGGCATGTTAAGGTGTAAAAGGGCCCTCTTAATACCAATCCTATAATTGGTGGATAGTGTTAGGACATAAAGACCTATGCCAAATCAGGATGTGAAACATATTGATGCTACATGAATACTGCTGATGACAACAATTCTCCGGCTGACAATCATCTATTGCATTTGTGAGTGAAAACTGCACAAATGTCTCTGGACATCAACAGCCGCTCATGTGTGAAAACGGCTAATCTTACAGATGCAAAGAAAAAAAAAATCAGGACAGTGTTCATTTCATTTTCACTGCACTTTGACTCCAGTCATTTTCACAGGTGCTCTCTGAATTCCCTGAAGGTGCTTATCTCTGTCAGTCTGCCTCTTTTTTGCTGCAGACTCGGATCGCCTTCTAAAGAGCATAGCCTGAATAAAAACTGACTTGGCTGGCCTACTTGTACCTTCCCTTTTGTTTTTACTCTCGGTGGGGATTGAACATTTGATTGCTCTTTGCCTTTTTAGTTTATCTCCCTCTTTATTTTCATCTATTTTCTTCCACTCAGGTCTATCTCTGAGAGGCAGGATGCTGTTCAAGAAATCATGGAGTCAGACTCCCTTCCTTTAAACTCCATCAGATCTCTGCTGTCACATCTGCCAGACCTGGAGAGAGGCATCTGTAGCATTTACCACCAAAAGGTGATGGTGCACACACATGCACATACATGCACACGCACAATCCCTTATTCATAATTATAACATATTTTTACAGCCTCTACTTTCGCATTTAGTCATGCCTGTCTGACACGGAGACACTTGAATCCCAGTTGAACTGATGGTTAAAACTGCTAAGAAAAAAATGGCATCAATCACAAAAATAAACAGGAGAGGTCTTTTATTCAGGTGGGTTTTCTTCCAATGAAAGCAAAAACAGTTTTCCGTCTCACCTCAGCTGCTTTGTGTGTGTGTGTGTGTGTGTGTGTGTGTGTGTGTGTGTGTGTGTGTGTGTGTGTGTGTGTGTGTGTGTTTTACTTTTATGGTTGATTTCTTGATTAAGAACAGACTACAGTTTCCTCCGTGGCATCTTCCTGATTGCCTGAAAGAGTCTCATTTCCCATCAGACCTATCTAAGGAATGTCATACGGCTTCATCCTTTGTGTGTGTGTGTGTGTGGTGTGTTCATGTATTGTACATAGAGAATCGGGGCAGTATGGCTTATTCTTGGTGTTTTGATTTGTGTTCAACTTTCTGAGTCCTTCATTTGTTAAAAAAAAAAGGAAAAAAAGATCAAATGTCATTAAACACAGACACGTGCCAGACCCGCAGAGGGGCCCTAATTGTCATCTTGCCCATCTGTAGATAAATGGTCCTGTGTGTAATGGCCTGTGTCTCAATGGTTTCATTGACATACTGTAATGGGAAGAAGCCCTGCTTATGGTGTCCAGTTACTGTCTGCCTGTTTTTATAAAAGAGCAACATGAGGGCTGCAGACATGAGGGAGCATTAAACTGCAGCATGTGATTGATACCAAACCCCTGTCAGCATCACCATCATTAACCTGAGGGTTATGACTTGCTATCGTACACCAACACTGCAATGTATACCCACTTTAGAGGTGTTCTGACGCAAGCCATTGCTTAACCATTCGTTTCACGTGGTCACTAGTTTGATTTTTAAAGTCAAGACATCAATCTTGAATAAAAATGAAGTAGTTGCTGAGGTATAGAGAGCTCCTCCTTCGTTTAGTTTCACCTTTCCTTTCAGGCGTTGCCACAGCCAGTCACCCGGTTCCATCTACCCCTTCTTACCCCTTCTTACTTTGTCACACCAACCAGCTCCGTATCCTCTTTCTCCACATCCAGAACCACCTTCTTTAGTCTCTTTCCCTTTTTCTCCAGTCCTGAATCTCCATCTACAGCATCCTTCTACCACTGTAATCACTGTCTCCTCTCTTTATGTATCCAAACAATCTCAATCCTCAGTCTAGCCTCTCTTATTTTATCTCCAAGATGTTTAACCGTAGCTGTAAGCGATGATGTGCTTGTTTGTGATGCAGTCCCATGTCCACCTGAAACCCATCTTTGACTCCTACTACACTCCTCAGTGCTGCCATGTCCTGTACGTTTGTAATAATTTTCTGGCACTTCCGACTTCCTCATACAGTAGCACAATTCATCCCTCAGCACTCTGTCATGTGCATCCTCTAAATCTACAAAGACAGTGAAACTCTTCCAACCTTCCTGGTACTTCTCCATCAGCATTCTCAGAGCGTTCTTAAGGCGTTTCTTTTAGATGTTGCTGGACAATCTACTGAACAATCTGCTTCACTTTCTGCGTATAACTTTCAGTATAGATTGCTATTCAAAATTATGCGCAAAATAATACAGTAATGGTAAATCACTGTCAGTTCTAAATAAAATATATATTTTAACTACATTTATTAAATTTTTTTTACGTGGTATAAAGGTTTTTTTTTCTGTTTTTTTTTTATTTCCATGCTGCCATATTGTCATGATTTGCAGTCTGTGTGGTTGCTGTGTTATTCTGAGATTGGCTTCCGTAACTCATTAAGTTCGGCTGTCAGATCTCATGCAGATGAGTCCCACAGTAACGCACCAAGAGCATACATTTACATGCCGGCCATTTCCGACCGCCTCTTTACTTGCTACTGAGTTGCACAAAGTGTGAGCGAAGAGTGCTCAGTCACCTATGCTCCAATAAATGAAATGCATATCTATCTGTGTTTTTGCATGCGTACGTACCAGTCTTCCACACAGGAGTTTTACATCATTAGCAGCAGTCTTTCCCGCCTGGGGGTGGAACTGGAAACTCTTCTCCCAGCTATCCAGTCACAGATCAGCTCAGCGCTGCTTCGGAGTCTCTTATTATACACTCCTGACCTGCTGGCTCCGGCCCACAGCTTCCTTAAAGTGCTCAATGAGAAGGCAGCCAAGTGAGTATCCAGCATCATGAAGAAGGGTTATTGGGAGGTGAAAGAGGGAAGAACTGAGTGTCTTGAACAAGCTGCGGTTGCATAAAAGTATCCCTAACTCTTGAGTGAACAAAGAGATATATCCAGAGACTGTAAAGTGTAAAAAAGGTAGTGACTTACTGTTAAGAGGTTGTAAAATAGATCTCTAACTGCTTTTGAGGTGACTCATAACTTCCTTAGAATATTATTTGCTTGTTATTATTCACCTCAAAAGAAGAAAAATAAATGGCAGCTGCTATGAATACTTTCATTTTGGCCTCGTACATTTTTTTCATTTTTGTTTGTTGATAATTTGTTTGTAAAATAGCATTGTCCTTTTTATAATAGTATTTTGCATATATATATATATATATATAAGTGATTCAGACTTTTTGTCTTTATGTTCTTTATTAAATATGAACATTATTTAACTGGGGAATCAGAAAACCACACTGCAGTACAACAACTTTAGGCTGAGAAATGCAAGTTGTGGCACAGCGGGTGATGTTAGATGCCTGCTGTCGCTCCACACATTGTGTGATCAACAGTTGGCATGGAGTAGCAGAGTGAAGGGCACCCAACTGACACTTGGATGATTCCCCCTCCTTCAGTTTTCAGCAAAGACAAATGGACCCATTTCTCAGAAAATGTCAGAGGATGCACAGACTAGTGATGTGACAAGTTACCAGCGGCTGTCACTTTTAAACTTTGTGCAGGTCGGGGAATAAGACGGAGCTCTTCTCGGATCTGTCTGGCTTCCCGGTGCTGCAGGAAAGAACGAAGCAGATCCAGGGTGTCGTCACTGAGATTAAAGAGCATCGCAAAGACGTTCGACTGATGCTCAAGGCCCCTGCGTTGGACTACACAAGTGTGTCTGGACAGGAGGTACCGCCTATGTGAGGGTGCGAGTGAAAGAAAGGTGGGAGGAGATTGATGACTATTTGCGTGGAAGACTCAGTCGATCCGTTGTGTGTGTGTGTGTGTGTGTGTGTGTGTGTGTGTGTGTGTGTGTGTGTGTGTGTGTGTGTGTTCCAGTCTTAATCAAGTGACACATTATTTTGCCTGTCTGCTCTGGTCTGATTGATCAAAGCCTTGCTCCCCCTCTTCTTCCTCTGCCCTCAGTTTCTGATTGAGGTGAAGAACTCACTGTCATCCGTCGTTCCACCTGACTGGGTCAAGATCAGTAGGTTAGCAGTTGCACACATACACCCACACGCACATACGTGATCACAGTTTTTAAAAAAGAAATTGACTGTTGTGATGCTTTCAACGCTCTGTGTGAACATCGACTTTCAAACAGAAATACAGCTTGAAGATTTATTTGAAAAGATAACTTTATAGACCATTAACTTAATGCGGAGAATATCTCCTAGTTATTAATGCCGTCATTTCAAATCGAAGCATCTCACGATGTATGCATCGCAAAACAAAGCACGCTTCTCTGTAAAATAAAACGTTAACATCAGCCACATAAATGGTTTAGTTCATTTTAGCTGTTCAAAAGACGACATCCCGATGACCTCAGCTCAACAATTTATATTGAGCGTTGACAAGACCATGAAAAACCATCTGCAGCATCATCCCCTCTGGCTGGTAATATTTTCAAATATGTATGACTGTAGATAATATTATAAAAGCAAGTGTTACAATTATAAATTCATAATCCTGCGATCCGCTGTTCCCCAACCAACGCTCCTGGGATTCATTATAATTGTTTACTGAAGCTCTTATGGTCAGAGCAGGATGTGCAGCGCCAGCCAGTTCTCCTAACATCAGTTCAACAGAGAAAGTGTGAAATGAAGTCAGGCAAATGTTCAGTAGTAGTTTCAAGTGTGTAATGTCGTCCACATGTACAATATCGGTTCCAGAGTTTACAGTAACAGTTCCTGGCTGTTCAACATCAGCTTGAATTGTGCGATAGTCGGTACCAAAGGGAGACTGGCCAGTTTGAGTGTGCAATATCAGTTCCAGGTAACAGTACATAATAGTCTAATAGACATTGGTGATATGTGGCATGTGAGAGTTGGGGCTGTTTAGGGAGGTGTCAGCCGGTGGGAAGATGTCCTATCAACAATACTGTGACTGCCCTTTACGCTCCTTTACCTTCAAGCAATGGCTTGTGTCAAACATATCTAACATGAGCAGAGGACAAGCTGTCCGGTTTTTCTCTACGATGAGTTTCTTCTGCCTGTATTTTGCTGCTTCTTATTCTGCCTCATTGTCTAATCTAAATGGAGGAGCTCAAGACTCCAGTATAACGACGTATCTGAGGTCAGGCCTCCTCCTGGATCGTACGGATGTCCACGATGTTGCCAGCACAGGTGCTGATGTACCTAGTTACGTGTTTATGGATTGTTTATGGCTGCGGCATTAAATACATTCCAGTTTGTCAATGATACGTAGAGCCCTGCATGATGCTCTTGGTATCTGGACCCCAGACCCCTTAACTTATTTCATCATTGGATTTGTCCGCCTGAGTGCATGTATGAACATGCGGTGTACTCTGAGAGTCGGGGGGAAGCACTCGACATATATTCCAGTTATTGTAAACTTGATGTTGCACAGTCCATTGGTTGCATTACTGCATTTATATTCTTTACTGTTTCAAGCAGCTGTTTTTGGTTTGGTTTTATGTCTGATCAACCAGCAGCGTGCCTCATATCCGCCATCTAGAATTAAACGAGGGAATTGACTAGATGATGGCACACGGGAGAGATTGTTGTGGTGAAAAAATCCTCATGGTACCTTCAAAAAATATCTAAACAGAGTTAAAGGTAAAATAAATAGTAAACTTGCATTTACCTGGTGGCCAGAATCACAAAGTTACAAGATAACCGCGGTTTCTTGCTCAGTATATGCTCCAGGTCGAACACTTTGGTAATTCATGGTAGTGTTCAACAACAGTGCTGATAAAAACCTGTTTGTTCTACTAACTAAAAGCCATTTACAACTATAAAAAAACATTTTATTTTGGATAAATGTGTTGGAGTACGTTCGTTTGTAATCCACCTCTTTAATCCCACCGGATATGTGCTGAGGGAGATGGATTCTTGCAAGATTACAATTACAAATAATCCATCTCGTGAGGCTCCACACTTTGTGTTTGTGACCAATCAATGCTTCACACTGACATCATATTTACACTCTTGAAATTAGTCAGCAGTGATGGCTCCCTAAAGACCCAATCGATTTCAGTTTATCTCGACTTGAAAAGATTTCTTCACATCTCTTTGTTGGATGTTATCGCCCATTCGACACACTCCACTGAAAGGAATGTGGGGATTGTGTGTTTCCGTGCAGGGCTGTTGTCATTCTGAAGTTGCTCCTTACAGCTAGTGACTTTGCCACAACTATCTATGCTGTATTCTTATGTCAGGACTCTTCATATATAAATCATCTCTCTATTGTGGAGAGGAGACTCCTGTACCAAGGAGCTGCAGGTTCAGTTGGAGAGATTGCCAGAAAAACAAGATAAAGGCTGGAAACATTCAATATTTCCTTTTGTCAAATGTAATTATTTTTATTAAGGCTTGATTTATCCTCTGTTCCTAGACGTCCATTTTTTTGCAATGCCATATAAATGCAATGGGTGACCAAAAATACCTGCTCTGTCTTTTATTTAGAGACGATTCCATCAACTAATAAACGACATTCTCGCAATCTCTTTAAAGCAGCTTTTGAGAAGTGGAGGTGTTAAAGTTGGAAAACGGAGAGACTGAAGGAACGTGTCACCTATTGGAACTGCGGCTCAGTTTAAGCGTCTGTCTCTGATGTGTTTTGACAACTGTGGTGTGCTTTGGCACAGAGGAATGAAATTTATTTAAAGAGCTGCAAGACAGAGGTGTTGGTGTCTTTAAATCATCAGCAACTGTTAAAGCAGAATTTGGGATTATTTTGTAAATAATGATCACCTTGACTTGTTATATTGTTGGCTAAACACTTTATATTTGTTTTCTGCCTGGTGGTGAATCTACTCTGTGTCCTGCCTCTCCCGTATCTTCCTCTGCAGCACGAAGGCAGTTAGCAGGTATCACTCTCCTTTCCTGGTGGAGCGCTACAAGAAGCTGCAGCAACTCCGAGAGCAGCTGCTGCTAGACTGCCAGAGGGAGTGGACTCATTTTCTGGAGTATGACAGACAAATGCACTCACATACATGCATACAGACACTTGATCACAACTTCAAATGGGGGGGGGGGAAGAAGAAGAAAAAAGCTATAAAACATGTCAGTTATTGTTTCAGAGTCACGCCTGCACAACTATCAACCTGCCAGATTTAGTGTTTCAGTCAAGCCTGCTGACAGTGCTGCCTACTCACAACTGTGCTTTCACTTACCTTAATTTGTACTTTGAAATCTCTTTCCTCTGTCTCTCTGTCTCCGTAGCCAGTTTGGGGAGCACTACCACACCATGAAAAGGGCTATTAGTCACTTAGCAACCATGGACTGCCTCTTTTCATTGGCTGAGGTTGCTAAACAAGGCGACTATTGCAGGTGACATCCTCTCGTGATGACCATAAATATTGATGCATTTGCCCGAGTATGTGTTATGTGTCTACGTGGGATTTCTTTTGTGTGTGTGTGTGGGTGGCAGGGTGTGTGTGTGTGTGTGTGTGTGTGTCCTATGTCGTGTCCTATAGTCTCAGACAGGCTGTGTGTGGGCGTGTGCACCGGTCTCAGCAGTGTGCTCGGCTAGAACACCAACATCTCTCCCACTCTCGTGCTCAAACTCGCACTCGTTTATGATGTCTATTTTTTACGCATTTAGTTTCAGTTTTTCTTCTTCCCACATCTTGCAGGCATGTTTTTTTTTTTTTTTTGTTTCCTTTCTCTTTTTTTTTTTAATTGTAAAAGAAAAATAAAGTCTTTAAGCAGATAAGGACTTTTTATATTTGTGTGAAAATGTCTTTTCAGAAGAAAAGGGGCAGTGCTTTGGTAGGCCTGCCTGTTTTTGGACAATGTTGGGTGAAAACAGATGTAGTCACGGAGGGAAACAAAACAAGTGCATCCCATGGGAAAAGGAAATGCTTAATCCTCTTTCAGCATCACCAATTAAACCACAGGACCCTCGAGCAAATGACACAGAGTATTCACATTTGATTATTTTCATAATTCGCATAAATAAAATAAAAAAAAAAAACAGTCCCATGGCGATTAAACTTCTCATCCATGTCGTTTTAAGGCTGAAAAGTTAAAAAAAAAAAAACAAAAAAAAAAAACAGGAACACTTTGCATTATTATGCTGAGATTCAGTTTCAGGGAACCGGTGCACCCACTTTCAGCTGTTATGGGATCTTGCCAGATGCATCCCCACATGTCTCCGTTTGTTTGCATGTGTACTTGTATATTTTACCTCTTAAGCACCGACTATGTGGGGACCAGTTGTCTTCAGTGGGCTTAGTGTTTCAGCCTGTTAAAGAAAAATGTGATTTCTTGGTTTTTATTTTGCTTCGGTTGCTCGCAATGAACTGATGTGAATGAAATGTACTATAAGTTTATGTCTTAGAGTGTTTTATTACAAGTGTGTACCTGACTCGCGGTGTTCTCTGTGCTCAGACCAGAGGTTTGTGAAAATCAGCGCCAGATTATGGTCAGAGATGGTAGACATCCTGCGGTAGATTTACTGATGGGGGAGCACAACCAGTATGTTCCCAACCACACTGAACTACAGGTACACACCCTTGCAAGCACACGCAGGCTCATTCAGAGAGCCTACAGATACTAGCCTGCTCACGAAATCCCTGCACCAACATAGACTTGCACCACACGCACACACACATTCCCACACACTCACTTCCTAGCTCAGTGCCGGAGTGGGTGTAGGTTAATCTTGCAACAGAACACAAGCCAGTAGGAAGAGAAGCCAAGCTTGCAGTCCTCCCACCTCTTCAGCTGTGCAATACAACATACAGATTTCTAATTCCGCCTCTCCTCGTTTACCTTCTCTCTCTTGCCTCATGTTTAGGGCGATGGCAAGAGAACTATGATAATCACTGGGCCCAACATGGGGGGAAAGAGCTCCTACATCCGCCAGGTTGCCCTGATCTGTATCATGGCGCAGATGGGCTCCTACGTCCCGGCCTCTGCAACCCGTCTGGGCATCCTGGACGGCGTTTACACCAGGTTTGGACACAAGCACCTACAGCACTTTCCTCTGAACTTGTTTCACATTTAGCAGTTATGCGGGGGGGGGGGGGGCATTGTTGCCATGGAGAGCTGTCGCCATGGGGAGTGTACATCAGACCAAGAAAGGGGTGAAACCTCTCATGTCCATAAAAAATCTTTGCAAATTACATGTGTCAGAATCTGCTTCATGCAGCAGGAGAGATAATTATAACGTATTAATGAAATGTGTGACAAAAACCAAATAGATGGATAAATAAATGAATAATGATGCATTCAAATCAGGTATCGCAATTTGGCCACCAAAGCAACTCTGACCAGTCAGAACGTGGACCGAGAGCAGCTGATGGTGTCCTGGAGAGTCTGGTACAGTTACATTAGCAATCGATCTGTTGGGCCTTGCGGATTGTGAGGGGCATCCTCTGTGGATTAGGCTGCCCTCCTACAGACGCCACCATCTGACGGGATCCTATTGATATCTTGAGTTCGGAGACTGGTTTAGCACTCAGTCTTTGTTGTTGTAGAAGTGCCTTGCGATGATATTTGCCATGTTTTGGCGCCGTGTAAGTAAAGCTGAATTGAACTGGTATTGAATCGTGCTCCCTGAGACCGATCTAAGCTGGGTTTGTGCTGTTTGTTTGAGGCTGCTTCTGCAGAGGCATGCTGGCTCCATGATGGGAAAGCTGGGCGCTTTATTAACGGACAGATGCATACATTCAACAGGTGATGGATAAGTGGCTTTTTTTTTTTTAAGCTTTGTTGACAAAGATGCACACGATAACACCAGACGAGCAGACTTTCAGCTTCCACTTCTCACCTCTTTATTAGTCGCCTCGTGTCACTCTCACTGCATGCAGCACTGTTGAGTTTATTTTTAGAACTGACACTCAGACTAATCCCTTTTAATCCATTTTGTTGCTCACTGCACAGGAGGACATGTTTAAAGGAAGAGGAAAAAAAATTGAACAGGAGTCATGTGAGAGGAGTAGCTCTATTGTTTGGTTACAGCTCGATACGGTACACCTCGCTGTGTCGCTGAAACCCTCAGACAGTAAGGCTTTGTTGGAGAAGACCTTTTTTCCTGATGATTGTTCTCATTATGCAGTGAGTGGCAGTAAGCCTCGCATGCAGTTTCCAGTCCTGACTCCATATTATTGTGGAACACAGGCCAATATCTTGGCTCGTTTATTCTGCCTCTGCTGCACTATGTGATTAGACCTAATGGCTTACAGATGTGTGTAATCGTCTTTTTTGTGGGTTTAAGCATGTGTTCATGTTTTAACCCAGTGGGATCCAGACACTTGTCAGCACACCAAAAGTGTATAACTTTGTGTGGACGTGTGTGTTCTTACCTCTAGTTTCAGTGAAATGGGTAGTGGCTTTAGGCTTCAGATGAATTATGAAGTGATTTTGACTGTTTTTTACTCTTTGCAATTGTGGTATAAATGATGGGAATGACTGACTGAAAGACATGTAGAGTAGCATGACGTGAAGGTCCTCAGACTGATGAGAATAAGGACCTCAAAGCCCCACAAAACAGTGCAGGTTGTTGCAGCTGGTAAATGATCCACACTTACAAAGTGCCTGGTTTGACCTTGTTCCTGGACATGTGGCAGGGCTGGAATTAAAAAAGGTTGTAAACTTTAAAACCTTAAAGTTGCAGGATCGTTTTAGAATCCAGGAGTTAATAGTCTCAGAGCTACAAATCTACAGAGCTAAAACAACGCAGAATTGTGTCTACATTTGTTTGTTCAGGGATGAATGTCAAAAATCCATTTGTGTCAGAATTAATCCTTTTAAGTGCAAATTAATATCTACAGAGAAAATACGCCCACTCTGTATCCGGTTGTCCTCTCCTTACCACCTCCGTTTCCTCAGTCGTCCTGTTAGTGTGTAATTAGACTGCTTGCGCTCGCACCGTCAGAGATCCTGAAGAGAGTTTGTCTCGACAATAAACGCTCAATCAATTCCGCTTGATGTGTCGAGCAGCAACGCAGCAGCGGTAATTGCCTCTTGAGTGAGAGATGAGGCCTGTGGTAGTGAAAGGTTTTTACCTGTACTTGATTGGAATAAGCAGATGTTTTGGGGAGGTTGGTGTCAAGGTGATGTTGGGATATTCTGGTTTAACCTAACCAGATGAGTGATTTATAAATGAGGACAAAGAGAATAATCTGGATTAAATATTTTTTTTTTTTTTTTTTGCATCACCCTGTGTAGATTTTTTTTTTCTTTCCACTCCAGTATCACACAGTGGTCTGAGAATCATTTGACTTGTGTATGTTCTTGTACAGACTTACAATATACGGCAGCAGCCTTGTGTGTGTGCGTGTGTGTGCGTGTGTGTGTGTTTCATAGCAGCTGACAGTTGCATAAGTGCATATGCACATAAGCAGCTGTTGTGCTTTCTCTTTAGTGTTGAATCCTGAAGGTTATAGAGCACATTCTTCCATGCCTTCATGGTTGTTATGGAAACAGCAAGAGGAAGCAGAATGTAAAACTGTGTTTTGCCAGAACCTTTAATTGACCAAAGACTACAAGCAGTGATTAAACCATGTGTTACTAAAATCTCAGACGAGCTTGTCCTTCTAGCAGAAAATGCATGCGTTTTGGATGTTATTTTTACATTTTAAAGTCCAAAAATGTAGCTGAGATCCAGGTAAAACAAAAAGGAACTCTTAAACAGTAGCATTTCTTTTGCCAACGGGTCTCTAGGTAAAAGCAGCACCTACTGAATGTGGGTGTTTTACACATGCTAAGCATGTGGAAAAATGCTGTACTGTACACCGACTCATTAGATCCTGGGCTTTTTTAGATCTCTAGTGTCAGAGCGCCTGTGCCAGCCTGTAGGCGGTATGCAGAGATTGTTGAGCCCTACCACTCTATAGGACATGAAGGTTTATATCAGGCAGGATTACGCTGTAAAGATATCCATGATTGAAAATGGCAGGACAAATCTGGGTAGAGCTCAAAACAACTTGTACAATAATATGCACAAAAGCACACGTCTGCACCTCAGACTGACTTACTGATTATTTTGCAGTGTAAACAGTTTGACTGAGTGTAGGTATATGCCTGTGAATGGACATGGAAAGCAAATTTAAATTCATCATGTCTTCTATGGACCAGCATGTCACTTTTACGTTTGTATCTTTTAGGAGATATCTGATTTTAAAAATTTCTGCCCAAAGAAAACGAATATCTAACAGTGCTCTGCTAAAATTGGGACTGAAGGCAACCATTTCATGAGGGAAACTAAAGGCAATACATTGATCATATTACTAAAATAAAACCAAAAAGTCACTTGAAAGGTGGGTACCTGATGCCAGCAGGGTGACCAGCTCCTGGAGCATCGCTGTGTTTCTCCTGAGCATCCTCGCAAGTGGAGGGACACAGTCATTTGATCCTTTTTGCCTCCCAGTAAAAGATCTGTTATTTCCTTTGGGTTTTTGGAGCACACACACACACACACACACACACACACACACACACACACACACACACACACACACACACACACACACACACACATTAGTATCAGTCTGCAGGAAAACCACAGACTTAGAGGTGAGATGCACTGAGTAGCCGTGCAGACATGACAATGGCAAGGAAAGGTTTCATATGTTTATCTTAAGACGTTTTATATTTTTAAATGGGTAAATGGATTAACTTGATTAACTTTGGGTGTTTTTCTCAACCAGTATTGTTTCACTTAAAGGTTGAGTGGGACTTAAGAACTTGCAACTCATACCTCCTCATGTCACCACATCACACAGACAGGACCTGAAATATTCCTTGTTTTATGACTTCAGTATTCTGCCATGGAGTGATGACCTGCCCAGGGCGTAACAATGCCTTTCACCTGTGGTCAGTTACAACAGATGTACTCCACCAAATCCTAAAGACTTGAACAATATGGAAAATATACAACCGGTTATACATTTACGCTCTGCAACATATTCACAATAAAAGTTGGAAGAGTGAAGCATTTATCACTTTGCCTTTGGTTCTCACAACTCTTAAAAGACATTCTAGCATTGATTGATTCAGATGCATTTATCTGCATTTCAGTCGGTTCTTTGTTTCTTTGTTCCTGCAGACACGTTTTAAAGTGTGCAGCAGAAGGTCATCGTTGTCATATTTTCTTTTCAAAATTCTCTACACACTCTTTATTGATAACAGATCAGGACTGGAGACGGGCCATGTCTTTGCAGTGTGTATAGGAATATGTTTTTGCTTGGTCATTTTGAAAAATGCATGAATGTCTCTGGGGAATAAATGCCCTCTTTTCTGTATTAATACTGCCATAACAGAAATTGCAAATGACCAAGGGTACTGACGCTGCCCAGTCCCTTCACAGACCCTGGCTTGTTGTTGAAAACAGGCTGACTAGTCCATTTCATCTGTACCGGACCACACTGTTCACATTTTTTTTCTCAGAAAAGGTGCCCATTCCATCCTTCTTCCCAAAAACGATCTAGAATATTGATTTGTCTGTTTACATACATGTTTCCGTGGTGTGATGGTCCACCCCACATGCCTCCGAGGTTCATTCTGGGTCAGGGGGTCACTGATTATTTTGGTCCCAAACCATTCAGAGCTTTAATGACCAGCATCAGAACTTTAAAGTCTATCGCCAGTGTAAAGACCACAGAGCTGGACTGATGTGGTCCACTTTTTCGGTCTTAGTGAGGACTGGAGCAGCAGAGTTCTGAATGAGCTGCACTTTTTTTCAGGTCTTGCTGAGACATCAGATCTTTTAACCATGATATATTTTTGAGATGTAGTAGGCTGACTTTGTTATGGCTCTCATGTTTTTTTAAAAATTCAGGTTCCAAATTCAGAGTCCATCACTACAGCCAGATTTCTGGTCTGGTTGGTGGTTTTTTGGTGTATAGATTGAAGCTCTGCGGTGACCTGTGATCATTTCTCTTTGTGTCCAAAGACAATTACCTGTATTTTGTTTTTGTTTGACTGGAGAAAATTGTGGCACATCCAGTTATTAATCTCCTGAATGCGTTTACAAAGAGCCTGTACAGGGCCTCGGTCTCCTGGTGACATTGTAATACATACCTGTGTGTCATCTGCATAGCTGTAGTAACTTACCTACAGACAAAGTATTTCCTGTTCTCTAAGCATGTTTTGAACCATTTTAATACAGTTCCTGATAGACCTGCCCAGTTCTCCAGTCGTTTATTGTGGTCAACTCTAACAAATGCAGCACTGAGGTCCAGCAACACTAAGACTGCCATTTTTCCACGGTCTGTATTTAAGCCATTATATGTCATTAAACACTTTGGTCAGAGCAGTCTCAGTGCTGTGGTGCTGTCTAAAACCTGACTGGAAGGCATTAAAGCAGTTATTTTGTGTTGAAGAGTAATTGAGCTGTTGAAAAACTGCTTTTTCAATTATCTTACCTAAAAATTGAGATTTGACACGGGCCTGTAGTTGTCCTGGTCATTGGTGGTATTGAGAGGGTTGGAGGCAAATAAGGACCCCTCTTCTTGCCTCTGATGTCTCTTCTTTCCAAAGTTCTTCCCGGTGTTGGCAGATGGAGGTCCTCCGCAAGGGTTCCACTGGGCTTTGTTTATTCCTCTATACCATAACTCCTCATTTATCTCAGCCATGGCACCGAGCACAGATGGATGACTTAGGAAATAAAATGTGTTGGAGGTGAACAGTTTCACCCCTGACTTGTTAAAATTAAATCCATTTGCCTTAAACAGATGCGTGTGTTAATATTAAAATTGTTGATAAAATGCACTGAGTGGTCAGCACATGCTGAGAGAAGCCATTTATTCAGTACCAACAACCTGCTGAATCTTTCCTCTCCTCTCTTAAACAAAATATCACACAAAAGACTTTCCTAATTTTTTACCTCTGGATTTGAGAACTTTCCTGATGCATTTGTGACAAAGACAATGTTTTCTATAAATTCCTACACACTCAAACCATTTGTCTGGGCCAAGGATTGTCATACCCTACTAAATTAATCACACTTATTGGTGTAATGTCACTAGACGGTTGCTCCCTTGGGAAGGGTAAAGATTGGTTCCAGTTTCAGTTTCTTACAGATGGAGTCACTGTACACAAGTCTGCTTCCCTGAGTGACTTTTCAACTTGTTTGATTTATTATCAGGATGGGGGCTTCAGACAACATCTACAAAGGACGCAGCACATTCATGGAAGAGCTGACAGAGGCCTCAGAAATCATTTCCCGAGCGACTGAACGCTCCTTGGTCATCCTTGATGAGCTTGGACGGGGCACAAGCACCCATGATGGGATTGCCATCGCGTATGCTACCCTGGAGTACTTCATCAGAGATGTAAGTTTGCTTGTTAATGGAAATAGTAAATGGGTGAGAGAAAACCTTGCTGGGGCAGGTAACAATGTGGATGTTGAGAAACTTGCAGCAATTTATCTTGTTTACAAATTCACACGTGTGGGATTTGCACCTCAGCCTGCTTAATAATTGAGACGGTGTGCGTGTGTGTGTGTTTGTGTGTGTTTGTGTGTGTGTGTGTGTGTGTGTGTGTGCGTGCGTGTGTGTGTGCGTGTGTGTGTGTGTGCGTGCGTGCGTGTGTGTGCATGTTTGCTCTCCAGATTTCTTTGATTATTTGTTTTGAGCTGAAAAGTTCAAGATGCAGGAGTTGAACCTACCGTGCTGATTATTGGTCACCGAATTGTGGCGTCAGCACAGCACAACCACAAACATGTGGTTTGCCTGATAGATCAGACCATCAGTCGAGAAAGATGTAGTTGCTCCTGACTTTGCACGCAGTTAGCAGGTAAGCACTACGACAAATCAGAGCAACAGTAAGGTGACGTATTCAGAGCAACGTAAACGTGTCAACAGGTGACTGAGTTGAAACTTGTATAGTAGCTTGTCTGCAAAGCAGCAAATAAATCTACCATGTAAAAGAATGATTTGAGTGTTGTCTTCAGTTCAGTTTTTTAAGAAAAAGCCTGAATCTTTAACCGGGGATGCCAGAGCCGATCCAAGTGACTGTTCATCCTCAGCTGCAGCCATCTACACTGTTTTCAGGTTACATCGCCACTCTGTTGTCATCGCATTAGGCCTGCCCAGAGACTCACTCTACAAGGATTTGATTGGCTCCCCATGACTTTTGAACATATTAAATGAACTTTAATGAATGGTAGCTAGACGTACCTGCAGACCAAATTTGAATTTGGTCTGCAGGTACGTCTAGATTTTTAGGCTACCATGTTGTACTAATGCAATCTTCATTTTAAACATGATCAAGTCTGATGGCAGATTTTCCATGATGCAGTCTATTAAAAAACAAAAAACATGCCATTTTAAAATTAACAGTTGTGATTCCCCCAGGAACAAAGATTACATGAGGTAAAAGTGAGATCAAATCTGCCAACATCCCTGCATAAAAAAAAAAGACTGACTTTACCTGTAAATCAACATCGATGTAATTAATGTCACTCTGAGCTTACAAAGACTTGAGGGTCTTGATTGAATGTCACCATTTCTCAATCACAGACTTCCCGCTCCCTTTTCTTGGAATTTATAAAACTGGTTTGATGAAAAGCAGAAACGTCCAGTTTAAGCCAAAGACTGGAGATGCAAAGGTTCACAAGAGAATGATGGAGGTGGAGGTACATGGTGCTTTCTAGGCTGAGGAGCCAATTATCAGCATGCATGTCAGAGACTGTGTGTGTGTGTGTGTGTGTGTGTGTGTGTGTGTGTGTGTGTGTGTGTGTGTGTGTGTGTGTGTGTGTGTGTGTGTTATCCATATTGGGGGGACCAAGATCCAGTCACACAGTCACCTTCTGGTCACCTTTCAAACATTTTATCTCCATTTGATGATTTTGTGGGGTTAGTTTATATATCAGACTGTTGATGTAGCTACATGCCATCTCGAAAAAATACTCAGAAAAAGGACTAAAACCTCAAGAAACGGTAACATCTTTATTGAGTTTTACATAAGAGTCTGCATGCATGTGGTATTAATGCCCTCAGGACTGCAGCTTCTCTGGAAGGAAGGACTTCTACGCTGATCTTAGAGAGCACGTATTTAATCACATATTTGAAGCACTTTGTTTTGCTTGGAAGCTGTTGTGGATAAACACACCACCAGCTGTTTAGCTGATAGTCAGGATAGTAAACAATCTGCAGACTCTGAATTTGGGCCGCTTCGTTCTTTTTCGTCTTGGTGGTGACAGTGCAGCACCAGCACCGCTTAGATACCCTCTAAGAAGTGGTGTGCATGTCTACATGTTGGAGAACCCAGCGTGATGTAATGTTTTAGTTCTGGTGTTTGGCAGGAAGCTTGCTTGTACTCTGCTGTTTATGTTTTATCAAAATGTTCAAGCTTTCGCTGCTCTCCCAGATCCAGATTCGTCACTGGTTTGGGCTCTGAAACTCTTCTTTGGTGCCAGCTTTTTGGCATGATTATCAGGATTAACAGCTGCCATTCACAGACATCTGCAGTTTGACTCTCGTGCTCCCGTCTCTTGTTATCAAAGCTTGAATGCTGCATCAATCAAATCTATGAGTGCTGGTATGTCATTCTTTTTCTTTTCAGAGATTTGAGTCCAAAAGCTTCACGTTGCCTCGAGTTGATCAAGTTCAAATACAGATGGAAAAAATAATCATCTTTGAAAACCTCCTTCCAGTTTTAATGTTTTGCCAGCTCCTTATTACTATTTGAACAAAACTGTTCAAATTCACCTTGAAAACATAGAATGAAAATGCTTAAGCGGCAGTTAATGCATCAGGGGAGCTGCTGTTGGCAGCAGTGGGGAGCTCTCTACCTGTTGTGTAACAGCATTGATTTGTTAGACAAGCCTTGCTATTAAAGGAAAGGCAAACAAAAGGGCAGAAATAAGTTGCACTTTACACTATGAAACCTCCTCAGTTCAGACACACTTGCAGAATCTTTCATAATAACCTCTCCTTACCACTCCTCCTTCTCTGCAGCATCCTCATCCTCCTTATTAGACCTAAAGGTGACATATTAAGAAAAAAAAAATCCCATCTCAGAGCATTAACTGTATTTAGGTGTTTGAAGTGACCACTATCTGAAACTCCTGCAGAGTAGCGTTATATCACAGGTCAGGTCAGAGCAGAATTATCCAGCTTCCCCATCCTCTTCTCTACCTAACTCATCATCACACTGCATTTGCTGTACCTCAGCAGTGGATGGTGCAAAGCCGTAACATAGTTTTCAAGTGGCTACAGATGTGCAGACATGCCGGGAAAGGATGGCTTTGTTCTGCACCCCTGCAGTGTTGTGACCAGAGCAAGTCAGTGATATTAATCATTTCTCCACGATATTGTTTTCTTTAACCGTTCACACCTGAAGTCAGGACGACTTCTTGCTTCTTTGCCGCAGTTGTTATAGTAACACACAGTTTCCCGTCCCTGCCACTCACCTGAGAGGAAGTTGAGAATGTAGACGGGTTTCATAACGCCATTCAATAATAGAGGCAGCCTTGATGCAGAAAGAGGGAAAAAAAGAAATAAAAGAAAGCAAAGCAGAGAGGTTCTCTAAGACTTGCAGTTATGCTGGAAGTTAAAAGGTTTTACAGTGAAATAATCATTAGCATGAAGTTGGTTTTGTGCATGTTTATATGCTTTAATTCTGTCTTCAGGCGATGAGTGGGCACGCCTTGGAAAGGGGACCCCGGCACCACAGAGAGACCATTATAATCCAATTCAAATCAGTTCTGTTAGTGCAAGTCAGTACAATGCTTTATAATTTAAAACAACCTGATCTGAACAGCAGTTTGATTCAATTCCTTGAGACCACCAGCACAACCAAACTCAGGAAAGCCAACCATCTGCCTCCGCTGGTGACAGGTCCATAAAACACACACAAAAACCTAAAACCAGGGATGTTATGCAAATGAATAGAAATGCACAAAGTTAATGACAGAAGTCCTGAGACGTATGTACAAGGAGAGTAAAGAGCAGATTGAGGCGAGGCAGTGCGTCGTGAGAGATGCTCCGGCAAACTGGACTGAGAGCGAGAGAGAAAACAAAACGAGCAAAACAAAAGCAAAGCTTATGTTCGTACTACTGCCATATCTTTTGATCTAGGATTACGAGTTGACAGTATTTCATGAGGAAAAAAAAGCTACAAGCCAAACATACGGAGCTGACACCATGCAAACGATTGCATTTGGTTTTTATTTAAATTTTACACATTTACCAAACAAAAACAAAAAAATGGTTACAGGGAAACAAGAAGACAAGACCGACTTCCAGCCCGTTAGAAGTCGACGACACGTGCACGTTATGGTTGCACAACTCCCCCCTGCTGTCATACATCATCTTAGTAAGAACCCTGTTGGTAGTTGGGTGAAAGCAGTCATGTTGGGCTGAAATTGGATTTGCATTTAATTGGACAGAGGAGAGTAACAAGATGGTTGAGCAGAATTAATGGGGCTGACACCGATGACCCGACGTTTTATGAAATGACCAGAAATGACCTGACCAGAGGCGTTCTTGAGTCCTCCACTCTTACATTTGATAACCTATAACGATAAAACGGTTGCCAAGAATTGTGAGACTTCACGGATTTGCAGGAAAGCACACCAATTTGGTGTTAAACTGTTTTTTTAAAACTATTACAGAACACAGGAGGTGGACAAGGGGAAATGGTGCAAAGCAAGAATCTTATGATGCATATTGACTGCAAGTGTTTGCTTTTTTTTTAAAACTTTTTATAACATAAACCATCAAATTGTGAGCTGAGCACATCTGGACTTCCTGTCTGACAGCTCCAAGCATTCCTCTTGTCTGTTTATAAACACAGAAAAGATTTGAGTTTACAATCACGTTCTATATTTATGCACATATTTTTCGTCTGAATGTCGCTTCATCTGGTTACCAGAACCTCACTTATTTTCCCCACCTCATCTCCATGCTGCATCCTGGGCGTTTTGGAAAATGACACTCTCTTGGGTCATTTTGGGGTTGAGGCTCCTTTCCAGAAGCAGGGCTTTGCATCTTCTGTAATGTTTCTTCTTGCCTTTTATTTTTCTTTACATTAACTGTAGATAAACTCGCAGAAAATACCATGACTGCATTGGTGTCTTTCAGCTCACTGTTTTATGGCGTGTTACTTTTGGAGGTGCTAATTAAAAACCATTTCAGATTTAATGAAGGATCATAACTTTACGCCACAAAAAGTCTGTTATCCCAAATACAAACAATGCTATGTCGCAGTTTCTAAAACTGCAAGGAACTACTAAACTGCTTATTGAAGCAAACTATAACCAGCGTAAATTTGTTGGAAGGGTTTCTCTACATGGACAATACTTCCACTTGTTGGATGAAAAATGTAATGCTGGCTTTATTGTTAAACCTCATTATATGGGCACCAATATAATAGGGATTAAGACAACAAAATGCAGTTTTGGCTGCAAAGACTTATCTAAAACGTTGGCGCATCTCTGAAAAACAAACCCCATTTGACATGTTTAGACTGACTATTCAGCTAGAACTGCACTGTAATTCTAGTATGTTAAATAAAATCAACCATCTATCAAAGTGGTGGAAACCAAGAAACTTTCGATTGCTGCAAGGCTTGTTGTTTTCACTGTAGCTGCATCTTTTATTGTTGTTATGAATAATAAAAAGTAGCGGTACATACCATGTGTCTCCTACAGTACAAGTCTAATCCCACAAACTTGGATTTCTACATTTTTTTTTCCTTTTTCCATTTTCCAAAATGCATGTCCATATTTTTCACACCAGAAACACAAAAGTCAGGTTTATGAATGTGGTGCAGCTTTGTGCCAAAGTGGTGTTGAAAAGCAGTTGTGGTTTTCCTTGAATGCTTTTTGAGCCAAAGTTTGAGTGAATTTTTGTGTAAATAGATCTACACATCACCATGGCGACATCAGTTAAGGCATGAAACACGGCTGGTGGAGTGAACAGCTCTCACTTCTCTGGTCTGTTTGTACACATTTGATAGGGTCGGTCTAAAGAAACAAGCCAGAAACGAGGGACGTGCAGTCTAGGCAGTCCAAGTGCAATTCCCCAGCAGTCTCACGGCAGAGCAACCACCTCAACCAGGTACCTGTTTGCATTTAACTTGGGGATAACTTCACATGTCTGTTAGGTCACTGAAATTTCCCGTCGAGTCATCCATTAATCTTTGCCAAATCGATGAATTGTTTCAGGGGTAATGTCATCAGAAAGTTGCTCTGCAAAGCAAAGCTCCGAGTGCACCCTGGGGTGATCTGGTAATGAGCTGCCATTAGCACCAAATCAGATAATTATCCAGGCTGCAGCCTCCCTCTGCCACTCTTGTTCTGTTCTTACCTTTTCAGTGCAGTCGGAGATGGTGCTTCCTCTGTGTGTGCATGTGGACATTGCTGTGTTCTGCATGCGTCTCAGCAGGTTCACATCTTTGTGACTTAGCTTGAAGCATGTGGGAGTGAAGCTGCACGTCTCTTTCGGACAGAAGTATTAATAGTGACACGTGACCTTTGTCAGGAGCAGTGGTTAGTGGGCCAGTGCCGGAGCCAGCCGGGAGTCCTGCTGTCATCTGTCTGCTGCGATGTTGTGAGATTCAGATGTGTTCCAGTGAGGGCTCACTCTTCAGGTCAGAATGAGATCACATTTTCCATGAAATGGAAAAATGTCTTGTTGTTTATGTTCGATTGGGAATAAAATATGGGTTTATGATATTTCCAAATCATTGCAGTCCTTTTTTTATTAACATTTTACACAGCAGCCTAACAATTGTTTTGGAATATGCAATATAATATGCATGCAATAATCAGCATCAGCATGCTTACTAGAGACTGTGTGTATGTGTGTGTGTGTGTGTGTGTGTGTGTGTGTGTGTGTGTGTGTGTGTGTGTGTGTGTGTGTGTGTGTGTGTGTATATATATATATATATATTTTTTTTTAATTGATATTTCTGTTAGTTGGAAATAATGCTTATTAATTCGAGCAATTTTTCAGTGAGACAGATAATAGTGTTTCAGCACTTTGTGACATTGTCAAGAATGATTTGTAATGTCTGAGAGAATATGTGTCACTACTTCTTTGTATTTTTCTCTCCGTTTACATAATTGCATTGTTAAAGTCGGGATGAAAAGGCGATCCATCTGTTTTGGAGGCGAGCTCTCAGAAGCTGCTCTCAAAGTGAAGCATTAAAGGGTAAAACGTTTGTCCGAGCATTTAACGGAGACTGAGTGAGTAAGTGCATGTGCCAGTCGCTTTGTGAGCTTCATGTCTTACTATTAATGCTGGAGTTCAATCATTTAGCCTTTGGGCGAATCTGAAGCCTGACAGAGATTAAAGAATGGCAGGATGAGGTGAAGAGCCTTCTCTTTGCTTAATCTCTCTCCAGAGCCTCGTGTTTGCAGTGAAAGCAGAGAAATTGAAGGGATTTCTTCTAGAAATCCTTGTGACTGAAAACAAAAGAAGTAAATAGAATGATTAAAGGGGGGGAAATGATGTGTTGTGTACATATGCATGATACGATGCTTTACTTTCTTGTCTTCAGCCACCACTTTTGTTTAGTTGCATGACAGTGTTGCGTAATGCCGAGTTAAGATGCCTACCGTTTGCCAAAGGGCAGCAAAGCGTCATTTCTATTTGAAGGACCATTCAAATGAGTGCACTGTTCTCATCTCCTCAATCATTTAGAATCAAGAAGATAAGAACACTTGAATCATGCTGCCCAGAAACGAGATCAATAATCATATCTATACTCTGGACTTGTTTTCTGATGCGCAGATGACTGATATTCTACCTCTGCTCAGGTCTCTGCTGGTTGCAGACTGAGACTTTGAACTGACGGGATTACTTTATGTGATTTTAAAAGTTACAAATCCACAGAAACTCGAGGGGTTTGTCGAAATTCTCTTAACCTGCTATCTGCTAAGTATCTGGGTTTTCTACGTTGGGGAGCAATATTCTTAAGGTTTTGAACAGTTTTCCAACACAGTCTTTCGTGTAATAGTGACCCTCTCCACATCTTCACTTCTGAAACCTGATCTCTGATCTTTTAACATGTGTCTAAATAAATATGTTCTTTTTTTCTGTTTCATGTGATTGACCTTTTGATCGTCAGTGTCTGTATGTTTTTCGTTTTGGGTTTGATCCAGTTCCTTTTGTGTTTTTTTTTGTTTTTTTTTCGGTCACTTGACCAACTTTTTCCAAACATGTTGCAGGTATCTGTTTCAATTTGAGGATAAATGTAGAAAATGTTGAGGCAGGTATTTAACACAGTGGAGATTGGGTGATAATTATGGCGTTCCTTGTTTCTGAAATATCTTTTTGTTTTTCTTATCGTAATCACACGTTTTTGTTTTTTTTCTTGACTACTTTCTGTGAAAAATGTCTGTTTTCTCCTCAATCACAAAGCAAAGCTGGTGAACTTGTATTTCGGTGTCGGTTCCACCGTCAGGGAATCCAAACATGACAAGCGGAGGGTCACTTCCAGTTTTTCTGCACTTCATTTTCTACTTTACCTTCCTGAGGGACATCTTCATCGACTGTCAAACACAAGCTGAAGTGACAAGCTGGCGGAAAGCTGTGAACACAGTGATGACACTTCCTGCCTGAAGTGATGCTGGTTTCCACTCAATGGCTGATTTATTTTTTATAATTAACGATTCTTAGTGTTTATTTTTTTAAACAAGTGTACTGTGAAGGACTGAAGGGCTTCTGCTGACTGAATGTTTCTGGATGTTAACACTTCACTGTCCTACGCGTTTTCTCAGGTGAGGTCCCTGACCCTGTTTGTGACGCATTATCCCCCTCTGTGTGAGCTGGAGCGCGTGTATCCCCGCCATGTGTCAAACTACCACATGGCTTTCTTACTCAATGAGACCGACCTCTCAGCTGACACTGACGGTACGCTTGCATTTTTGTGCACTAATCGGGGGACAAAAATGCTCCTAATGTTGTTGGTATGAAATCGTGGACACGGCTTTTACTCTGAATATTCAGTATAATCTAACTTGGGTCATTTTTGACAATTTCAGTGTGATTTTTGTTGCGATTTCATGATTTTTTTATTTTTTTTATTTTTCTAACTGGGCATGCTGACAGATGGGGAGGTTCGACCAGAGTTCATCACCTTCCTCTTCCAGTTAACCGAAGCAGCTGCAGGGAGGAGCTACGGCCTCAACGTGGCCCGATTGGCTGACGTTCCAAATCCGGTGCTGCAGACTGCTGCTCGCAAAGCTCGAGAGCTGGAAGGCATGGTCAATGCCAGGAGGTAGTACAAACGCACGTCCACCCTGGACATTTTTTAAAAGCAGAAACTGCACATACTGTGTGTTAGACAACAAGAACATGAGTATAACTTAGTCTATGAAAACATCTGTAGACTGTCGGGCCGTTTTTGTAACATTATACAGCTGTGTATAAAGACAAGGCTTCTCATGCCATTCAGCTTTCTCAGAATGTAATAAAATGTCTCGTTACTTCAAAGTAAACTCTCCCCCAAAAGATAAAATATCCAGTTCTTCTGTTTTTTCTTTTCAAGAGAATATTCACAATTGATGCGTATTTGATGCCCCTGAGCTTAAAATTAAGAGTCAACTGAGTTATGAAATGATAAACCTCAAAAGAGCTCCACCGGTGCAAAACTAGATGTTTATTTAAGCTTTAACACTCAAATAAACTCGATTTCATGCTTGAGTTAGCACATCTGAGACAGAAAATGTACCACTCTCCCTGACGAATCAGAGGGGAAGCACACAAGGCTTCAAAACAAGTTTATTGTAGAGTGATTTCAGTTTTGAATCTCCTAATCTTCTGAAAAGTTGTCCCGTTTGATTCCAAGACATGAAAAACAGGTCGAGTTGATTTCAGGAGGCATCGAGATGCCAGCTGTTTGAGATACATACATATATATATATATATATATATTTTTTTTTTTCACAAAATGTGACTTTTCTTTTCAGAATGATGCATGACTGCATGTGGACTCCTAGTTCACTACTAATTATGCTCTGGAAGCCAACTTAGCCAACAGTGTCATCTTATTGTGCGTTCGTCAAATGTATTTTTTCACTTTCCTCCATCTAGAAGATGTTTCGAGCTTCTAAGCTTGTCAGACACCTCGATTCGAGTAACATGAACATACACGTAGTAGGGGAAAAAGAAAAATAGCTGTTGAGTTGAATTCAAGAGGCGTTAGGGTTGAGGATAACCACGCCTCGGTTACTTTAGTACACCCTAAAAGAAATGTGCTTCCTTGAATTGAATTTCCTTTTCCTCTTTGATACAAATGAGTCTGGTTCCTTTGGATTTGACGATGGTTTCGAGGATGTAACGCAGGAAAAATCTCCCTCTGGACGCCAGTGGATAGGCATGTGACCTATCAGAGAGAGGAAGCATGTGCCACAGGCCGAGGAACAACCAGACTGGTACCAACAAAAGACATCTAAAATGTTGTGCAGGTGTAGAGATGCTGGTGATTGACTCGTCAGTTTTGCAGTAGAAATGTTGTTCTGCAGCAGTCTTGGTTGTTGTGAATAGTGGCTCTTGGACTCTCCTGTATGAGTCCACTCATAACAGCCTTGTCGGGCCTGTTTGCGATTGGTCCGTTACACTCTCTACCGGCGGAGATGGCTGTGACCCATTTCACAAGCATTTTTGTAAAGTTACTGGGTGACTGGGCTGGCCAGGCAGCATCTATATGGAACAGGTATTAAGTTACTACATGAAGCTGTTACTACACAGGCACCACTTCCTGCTCCATCTCAAATTAAAATACCTTTTGAATGATTTAATCAAGTAGAAACCATTGCGTTCAGGGCTTTTATTGTGAAAGACGTGTGCATGCCACACACAACATCAGGATGGACTGTGTTTTGAAATGGATGGCATAACCCCGTTTGTGGGACGATAATGTCACGCTGACCATGACTTCATACAGTATAATTTTAAAGGGAGCCTCGTTATTTCAATAAATTGATTAGATAATGGTGGCAAGCCATTACATTACTCTCTCTTTAAAGCCACCAGACTCCACAGTGATGTCACCTGTGTGAGTATGGGAGGTGCTTTGCCATCAAAATGCCAGTCTGAGAACAAAGTAAAGCAATTAAAATATTCTGAATGACTGGATGCTGATAGCTGAGTGAGGATAATTACCTCATACGCCCCACTTTCAAAATCCGGACTAACTCTTCGCTGCTGATGCAGGAAAGCAACCTGTTGGGATACACGCCACACCATAAAGCACATACCACAAACTTTGCTGTTTTCCTGTCAAGCATCTTCATATTGCACTTCTTCTTCTTTTTTTTTTTTTTTACCAAATAAAATATTCAGTCTCTGTAAATTTGTAACACTGCATCTCAGTGTGTAACAGACAGCCAGGAGCTGAAGGCTGAAGCCTCTTCCAAAGTCTCTTCCACACACACACACACACACACACACACACACACACACACACACACACACACACACACACACACACACACACACACACACATACGCACACGCACGCACACACACACCACCGTACCTCTATCAGTGTAATCCTTCCAATATGAATCGTTAATATTTCATGAACATTCATATTTCACACAAGGAAGCATGTGCCACAGGCACACATGTTCCCACGCTGCCGTGTGCGAGAACACGCGTTTGGGCGCATGGCTCGTGGATCTGAGTGTAGACAGACAGCGATCTGAGGTGCAGTATTTTGTTTGACATTTCTGTGTCTTTGTCTCGGTTTCTCTAGGAAATACAAGAAAGCCCTCTCAGATCTTTGGAGCGTGTCTGACAAATCGTCCCTCATCAAATGGCTGCAGTCAAACTCTTGACATCACTGCAACAGAAATCATCGGAAAACACCAGGAAGCGCACAGTCGGTCGATGAACATGCTCACAAAAGAGCATACGTCCTCACAAAGATGTTTTGCCGATGGAGGAGGTTGGATCTGCACTTTTGATAATGTTTTGGTGTGTGATAAGAATTTGAACCTCCTCCAGCTCTGGTTATCACCATCGTCTGTGCTCTGAAATCACAAGTTAATACTAACTGATCACACTTTACCCACCACACTGTGTGGCATCAGTGTGTTTTGCAGTTAAATAAAGAAAAATCTCAAACCTTTCAAGTGATCTGTTCTATAACCATCAAGGCGTCCTCCATCCACGTAGCATTACTTTAGAGCAACACTGTCCCACTCACTGTTAACAAATGGTTTAAGTGGATCCAATAAGCCACATTTAAGAAAATTGAAAAATGTTACTGCAAAAGAAATTTAACTCGAAGCCACCAGGAGTCCCATGTCTCAATCTCTCAATTTTACGAATGTCATTTTTTTTCCATTTACCAAACTTTTTTTTACTCAAAGTGGCACACAAGAGGAGTTTCCAAAGTTCAGTATAGCAAAAACACAAGTGTAAGTACAAACTCTAGGAGGACAGACTGCAGGTAGAATACAACAGTGGAACTGAAATTGTAGACTTACACTGATCAGCCAAAATATAATACACAACAGCTTAATGTTGAGTTGTTCATCCTTGTGCTCTCAAAAGAGCAGTCGGGGTCTGACAAAGAACATCTGGGAATGTCCTTAAGTGTCTGGCACCGAGTTTTTACCAATAGATCATTTAGGCCCTGCAGGGCTGTTGCATGGGATCTCTGTGGTTTGGCATTGCTTCCCACAGTTGCCAGCATCATCATCATTATCATCATCGTGTTTCTGAACATCATTTTGCGGGCTTCAGTTATTGCCTCAGTTGCAAAGCTGATTATGAACTGATAAAGAAAATATCCGAGGGCTCTCAGTATTCATTGAAGAGTTTTGTTATTCTGCTGTAATAGTTGGGTCCACTTCTGTGTTACAATTTGAAAAAAGAAAATAAAAAAGTCCTTGTTGCACATTCAGGTTTGAAGTGAAATATCAATAGATGGAAACTATTTCTCCATCTGTTATAGCTATGTGCTGTAATCGATAGCGTAGAAATGAACCACAAGATCTGCAACCGTAAGCATCTCTTTTGGCCTCATCTCCACAAAAACACGCATCCAGTTAAAACGCTCCGCCTTCAGTTCCGCCAACTCCGAGATCAGCGCGCATCACTGGAGAGAGAGAGAGAGGGAGAGAGAGAGAGAGGGAGAGAGAGAGAGAGAGTTTACCGATGTCAAAGCCGATTACAGCGTGTCGCGTCTGTGATTCTTTCACTATCTGTCTACTTGAGGTTCTTCCCTCCGTGAGCGACACGTCTCACGCGTTTCTCTGACTTTTTAAACGCTTGACCGAAGGGAGGTGTGGGTTTATTCTAGTTCACGCGGAGCTGGGGGGCATCTTTGCTATGACTTCTCCTGCGGCGGCGCTACAGTCAGAGCCGCAACTTTCCTGCGCGCCACGGCGCCGCTGAGCCGTAGCCTGCCTCGGCGAGGAAAGTTTACGCGCACCCGCTGCAGTGAACATGGGCTCGCGGTGAACGCTTCGTTTATCCAACTTTCCTCCCTCCTCAAAGCCGTGAGGCAAAATGCAGAAGAGCGTCCGCTACAACGAGGGACACGCGCTGTTTCTGTCGGCGGTCGCGCGTAAAGAGGGCACCAAGCGCGGCTACCTGAGCAAGAAGACGGCGGAGAACAGCCGATGGCACGACAAGTTCTTTGCCCTCTACCAGAATATACTCTTCTACTTCGAGAACGAGCAGAGCGCGCGACCTGCTGGGATTTACCTGTTGGAGGGATGCACCTGCGAGCGCGCGCCAGCGCCCAAGATGTCCACGACTGGGAGGGAAGCGCTGGAGAAACAGGTGAGAGGTTTCATGAAAGCAGGGGCCGTTAAATGCACGAAGATCCCTGCGTTTATTTCGGTTATAACACACTGACACTACATTTGCATAAACTGCAGGTAAGAGATCAGGAACGCTTTGTGTGTCCAGATTTCTCCTCATTAAAGGCAGCTTATCAGGCCCCTTCATCACAGATGACAATTACGTTATCTTTCTGTTCCCTGACTCACAAAAAGGACAAGCGGATCCCAGGCTGCCTCATGCAGCAACTCAGGCTCCTCAGGCGCTCAAAACAGCTCAACGGCTCCAAGCGCGCTCTCCCAGAACACCATCCGTGAATGTGGAGCAAGCTCTTATTCCATGAAATAAGTCATTGAAAATGATGACACTTTCCCCCTCTTTCATGTTATTATGAAAGGACTCCCTATTCTTAAGTCATGAACTTTACTGTCTACACCCGCAGATCTGTACATTTGCTTACTTTGAGTAACAGTTTATTTAAATTATTTCCTATATGGGCGCTAATTACATAAACCTGGTAGTTTTTAAGTTGGTTCAAATCAATTCATTGTGAGTGTAAGGCATGATAAAACAAAAACGCAGCAAAATAACATGTCCGTTTTGGAGAAGTAGTCAATTAAAATGTTCTGCACAGTGCATTGGGCTCTGTGGGCTGGAGTTTAGGACACTTTATAAACCGGTGTGGATCAAAGCCACCCTGAAACTGCACGTCGGTGGTTTAGGCAGAACCCAAAGTCTGATTCCTGAAATTGTCTAACCTACTCTGAGATTATATCACAGATGCATAACTTAAACCAGCTGAGAAGCAACATCCAGAAAGGGTTACTGCAGAAGATCAAGAAAGAATCTCTGCAGTCCTTGATGAACTCCTTAAGTTTAAAATCTTTTAGGACAAATGTTTTGCCATACATTAGCTACTGTATATGGTTGTGCATGCATAAAATGTATTGCTTCCAGCAATAAAATTGAGCTCAATGAAACATTGCAAACCTTTGGTCCCTTACCTGTGAGACAGACATGAGGATAGTTGCAGATACACACTGTCCCCTTGCTGTGGGTTATATTGTAGATATACCAAAGACATACAAAGATGCTTAGTGATTCTGGATTGGCCACAGGTGTCAAGTGTGCATGCTTGCTGGTTCATGTGAGGTCCTGTTATGGACCAGCGATCTGTCAGGCGTACGCTGCCTCCTGCCCAACGACAGCTGTGACAGGCTTCAGCCCTCCTGTGTCCCTGGTTAAGACTGAAGCAGGTGCAGAAAATAAATTAAGTTAGTATCTTGAAAGAAAATAAAATCTAACAAAGGTTTTCTTAATACAGCATTGAGCTTCTTTTAAACTCACTTTTAAATCTTGCATATCTGTGTTAACACCTGGTTATGAGGTCATGAATGTGAAATGTGAACAACAGTGCACACGTTATCACAATAAGAGAAGTAACAGTGGAACAACACAGAGAAAATGATCATTTGCTGACCCCCCCCAACCCCCCTGGTGACTGCCAGTCTCCAGGTCAGTTCCCGCTGTGCAGCGTGTTGAAATCTGCTGACACACCTGTGCAAGCAGCTCAAACACTTGCCTCTGTTGCAGTTTAGCTGCAGCGAAACTCGGTGTATTCTCATCTCTTTTTACACACAAAACAGATTTCATTTAGTACACGGCTGCAGGTTCTGGTTTACCCGATTCTGGAACTCAGCTCAGTGTCGGAGCGACAGCCCCTTTATGATCTGAATTACAATTTAAATGCGAAGCTCTGGGGATTTAAATAATTCATATTTATGCAACCTGGATTTGGAAGAGCAGATCCACCGCTGAAACCTGCTGTGCTAGGGCTTCTTGACTTTAACACACTGAAAAGTGGAGAAGCAGTTTGATGGATAAAATATTGCTACTGGAAACTCCCTCAATGTTTTATTACCCCCAGCGGTAATGGGTAAATATTGCTGCAAGTGAACAATATCTGTCATGTATTTTTTATTGATGAGTAATCAGAATACTTATTAGTTCTCAGGTTATGTCAATCAAAGCGTCAGTCTTTGTTCAGTTGATAAAAGCTGTACTTTATGAGGAGAATTTCAGGGAACACATATGTGTTTCTTATCTCAGTTTTCAGTTGACCTGAAGGACCATGTGCTCGTGTGTGTACAGACGTCACACGTGTGGAAATGTAATGCAACGTAAGGGGAAGGACACAGCGAGTGAATGAAGACTTGATCATTTGAAGGATGAGGCGTGGTTGGAAATGGCAACCAGAAAATATGAATTCCTGCAGACTCCCACCTGCTTCTACAGTGTCTGTCTTTCTCTGTCGGTTATAAAAACAATTCATTCCATGTGCATGCAAATACAGACTTTGAGCTAAAAAGAGTATAGCAGTCTGGTTTAAAATATACATGGCACATGTGAAATATCTTATTGTGCTTATAATGGAGCTACTGTTGTAAATGAAAAGAGCAAATCTCCGTGGTTGTTATTGCCGCTCTTTGGTGAGCTTGGCTGTCGGGTCTTTTTGGTTTGCCTTTTTGTCCTCATCCACCCTCTCTGTGTCACTCTCTCCCCCTCCTCGCTCACTCTGACATTACAGCTGTGGTGTTTAATTGGGGTTATTTTCAATCTGTCCTCAGGTGAAATGTTCTGCACGTGTGTGAAATTGTTTGGTTACATATCCATGCACACAGGAGGAATAAAACATTAGATGATGACTTAATTAAGGAGAGTTTAAGAGCTTGGTCATCCTGGCTTTGATTCTCTATGCATAGCTATGGTTTGAGAAAGCAAGCGAGTGTCTGTCATGTTTCCGTCTTTCTCTTCCCTGTTCGACTGGACGATGCAGTCAATCTGCTGGCAACCTGCAGCATCACACCTCCACAGTGAGCCAAACAAATGACACACAGCTACTGGCTCACTCTTTTGTGCTCTCCAATAAACACAAACCCTTCAAATAATTTGGAGACCCTGCACACCAGTCTGAATGGTTTCCACAGCGACTGAGGGTATGCATCGCTGATGTGAACATGCGTGTAAAGCGCTGATAGATGGAGTACAGTCCGTGGAAGCTGTGGATCAAAAAGAGATGTCAATTACAGACCGAGTAGTTCTCTTTCCAGATCATCACCCAAATGTCAAACTTTGCAGACAGATATTCATTTGAAATTGATGAAAGGGTAAAAAACAACAAGAACAACAACAAGAACAACAAAACATATTGAGGAAGATGCTTCACCAAGGAACAATAAATAGAATGGATGCTGTTATACTGAGGAATGTGGCTTTAAGCTGATTTAAATACTTTTGGTTTAAGATTCCAAATTAAAGGAGACTGCAACCACTCTAGCGCGAGATGGATGGATGGATGGATGAACGGACGGACGGACGGGCGGATGGATGCAAAGATCAATCCACTGAGAAGGGAAACTCTGCTACTTGTGCAAACAATACAGATATCTCCAGCAGCATCTGGAAACAAGCTGCTTGCACTAAGAGAACAGAGCTAGTCTTTTCTCAAAATCTGAAATGAATGAAAACATTTTATATAATATGTTGTTTCATGCCAGCAGATACTACTAAAAGTTACACAAATGGGACAAGAACTGTTTACGACAGTGCATTAAGTTAGATAACGTGTACATGAAGTGTGTAAAAGAGACTGTTTGAACAGCATCTCCATCCAGTTGCTGGTATACTGTACAGATGTTGTGCAAAAAGACACAGAAGAAGGACTGCTGCTTCCAACACTTGCTTATTTTGTCAAAAGTACCAAAAATAATAATAATTTATTTTCTTTTGTGGAAGCAGACGCTATGAACTCTCCTCTTTTTGTGTCTATGGACAGCAGTTTGCATGACATTAATACCTGCATGACGTCGATGACGATGCAACATTATATGCAGTAACATATATTTAACATAACTAGAGAAAAGCAACCAGAATCTATTTTTTATGGTTTTGATTCTGGGGGTGGTGCGGAGAGTTCAGGAAGGTATGCATCAACTATGCGACATCAGGCATCGAGAGGATAACTGACGGCTTCTGACTAGGCTGAAGGACGCACTCATTGGCGGAACAAGGATGTCGCATTGAAGTGCAAAATAACAAGTGATGAGAACGCGCAACCACAACATCATGTGTTATTTTCATTTGCCAACCTTAGTTTTTTTTTTTTTCGAGTAACATTCCAGAGTTAAAACAAGCCTATGTCTTTTGTTAGATGAGTGTAAACCTTTTCAAAAAGACATGAATCAAAGCAGTTTTTATAGCTCGGAACATGTTTTTACCGTAAAACTGCAGTTATTATTAGCACAGGGGGGTTATGGAACTACGTCTCCATAAAATGCTTTTTTGAGCCTTTTGCGAGACTTAAAAATATTGTTCCACTTAAGTGATAGTCTGGACAGAGAACCTCCTAAAACCTTTTATTAACCTTTTAAAAAAGACATAAAAACCACTTGACTGACTTGACCTTTGTGCTTATCAAAGTTTTTAAAAATAATATGACAGTTTGTCTGTGATGGAAATAGAGTGACATGCATCACTCTGGACTCAAAAGGTAAAAGCACAAATATTTCACATCCGGTTGCATCATGTTAAGAGTGCCAGAGTGACGTCCTAACACGTGAGAGTGTGTATGTTTATAAATGTGTGTGCATGTAATTCATTCTCATTGCAGAGGTCCTCCAGCTCTGCGTGCATGTGTCAGAGCTTTGCATTTCCACTGTTATCTACTAATTAAAGCTGATTCTTACTGTATTCCCAGAGTCTGATCTGCTTTCCTCAAGTGGACTGCTTTTAATTTCCTTTCAGGTTTTTTTTTGTCAAGTTTTAGAACCATTACAGGCTTCATTAGTGTCAGAATTTGGTTTTGGTATCTTTTAATCCTCTCTCTCATTTAAAATGCTCAAAGGTTCGACAACGCTGAAGGTGAGTTTAATTCTCAAGGAAACACTCCTGGTTGTGTGTCTACTTAATGAAAAAAAAATGTTATCTCCAGGCTGTCAAATGTTCCTGAAATAAGACAAGCAGAAATGGAAACGGACTGGGGAAGTATGGTGAACGATCCCCCAAGAGACAAGAGCTCCTTTACTTATTGTATCACATGGTGCAAACTGGGTTGTGAAGACCTCTTTGCACTTTTTAGCATCTTGTCATTTTGAAAGTAGATGCACATTATGACTAGGCATAGAAAACGGGGCCCTGAATTTGCTACCAAAAGATGTTTGACTTTCTTTTAAGCCACCAAAGCTCTTTTTTCCCTCCTTCCTGTGGCTATAGGCCACACAAATGACTAGATTTTGCTCAAAGTGAAATGCTCTGTCTGTTGATATTTGCCTCATGAGTTAACTTAAAAAAAAAAAAAGTACATAGTCCAACATGTAAAAACAACAACAACAACAAACAAACAAACTAAATGTTCAACTATTCTACATCCTGCAGCATATTGATTTGCTTGTCTGTGGCAGTCTAAAATTATTTACAAAATCTGTCACTTGCCAATGTGATGCAGGTTAGGGAGGAAGGGGGTGAGAAAAATACATCAAGCAAACATGCCAGTAGTATAACATTTGTTGGGTTTTTTTCCAACCAATATTTAATATCTTTGTTGGCTCCTGAGATGAGGCTTCGTGGTTTGCGGGAACCACCAGGTGATTCAGGCTCTTAGGGCCTCAAGCATGTGCACTCCTCTCCTCAGTGTGATTATTATTATTGCTGGTGCAGCATCCATTTATTATACATGCTCCTCCTGTCACAGCAGGTGCTGACATGGAGTGGCAGCAAGAACAAAAGGACACAAATCCCATGTGGGCTCTGTATCCAGTATAGACGCATGTTTGTTGTTGTCTGTTTGCGAGGACTGATTTTTCTTTTTTTTTAACAGGATAAGGTTAGGCGTGGAGCAATTCTCAAGAATATAGTAAAATAGATTTATGGTGTTTAGACAACTTTGCTGTTGCATCATGGGAGTCACTGAAGAACCCCTTCAATCCCGTATCTATTGCATTAAGGCAGCTGGATGCTTCCCAGGAGTTGCCTCTGGCAGTAGAATGGAAGTGCAACAAATGAGTGAGAGGGGAGCCGGAGACTGCTCATGATAATATGTCTTCTGTATATGTAGTATTTGTGTACGTGTGTGTTTGACTGATGTTAATAGGAGGACAAAAGCGAATTAAAGTGTGTGAGAACAGTGCCGATCAAGGTGGAGTAGGTGGTGCAGCACACGACCAAAATATTCAGCTTTTTACAAAAGCCACGCCTCCAGAACAAACAAACACATGAACTCCCCTATCAGCTAACGTTAGTGGGCCCCCGATGTCGTTTAATCGAGCTGACATCAATGTACAACATAGGCGGTTTACTGCAAGCCAGGGATCAACGGAGCCTGGTTTGGTATCTGATTTGGGCTCAATCGTTTGATTTAACACCCATGGCAACTCTGAGGAGATTTAATTTTGTTGTATCATGCTAAACAAATTTCTATAACACATTCAATTTATTTCAAATATGACTGATTGACAGTTGTCACTTCTTTATTTGGTTATGCCATACATGATGTCCTCTTTACAACATCCTCCTCTTTTAGATTATATCCAGAGCAACAACTCTTGTCTGAAATTGGACTGTTTTAAACATCATTATCCTGATGAGCTACAACCTGCCAGCGCTGATCTCATATCAATCCCAGTCCTCAGGCACCACTGCCCTGCATGTTTTAGACGTTTCCCTGCTCAAACACACCTGTCCCAAACGGATGGGTCATTAAAGACTTGTGCAGACCTTGATATTAAGCTGATGAGGCGATGGTGAAGAACATCTAAAACATTCGTTCCAAACTATTCCGTTAAAGGAATAGTTGATTTATTTAAAGTGAGGATGTACGAATTAGTAGATGGCATCTTACCTGCAGTAACTTCACAGCGCTTAAAGTTTAGAAAGTCAAAGAAGAATTCTGATAAGGAGTGAATGCAACAGCTGCTCAGAATGAGTAAATAAATAAAACATGTCAACAGTCATTTCTTTACTAGCGGTTTGAGCAAATGCTAGATTTTCTGATTTCTACACCATGTCACTTTTGCATCAGCCACATCCAACAACAGTGTCTGCATAACAGAAGAAAAATATTAACACAAATCACAGACTATGGTCTGTTGTGTGGCACAGGAGCCACTTATGAAAGCACATACTGCACTTGCATGAACTGCACGTTCGTGGCGTAAACATACAAAGTTCACATGAACTGCTTCCTGATGTTCGTGGTGTAAACATATACAAAGTTCTCATGAACTGCTCTGAGTATTTACTGACGCATTAAGCGACATATTTAAAGCAGCACAAAGGGACTCCTGGAGTCTCTTAGAGTCACTTTTATGACACCATCCAAGACTCTTGTTTGGTCACATTCTTATTTCCCTTCCGTCATCACCTTTGGACTATTCTCTTAGTCTTGTATCATTGACCTAAGGCTGCATGCTACCCAGGAGAGGCTCCAGGAAGACTTCCCTGGACTTCCATCCATCCATCCTTAGGTTTGGGGTCACAGAAGCAGCACCCTTAGCCCGAACCTGCCTCTCTCTGGGACATGTCCTCCCGCTTTTCTGGGAGGACACCCACGCAGTCCCAGGTCAGCCAATAGATTTCCTCTCTCATCTCACCAGCACATCCTGGGCCTGCCGCAGCGGTTCTACTCAGATGGACACGCCCAAATCGGTTCTGTACTCCTTCACTTGAAGCAGCTCGTTATCCCCAGCAGACCCAGATGATTTGCTGTAAAAAAAAAAAAAAAAAAGAAAAAGCTTAACATTTGACTTATTATTATTAATAATTATTTGTCTTTTTTATGCCTTGTTCTTCATGTCTCACTCTAAATACGTTCAAATGTTAGTTGTGAAAGCGAAAGGTTTTCATTATTATAGCTGCCTGGTTGTTTCCCTCTTGTCCTTAAAGCATTTATAAGGTTTATTCTGCTCCCCTGTGGGATCCCGATATGAGCTGAAAAATGAGAAAAATATGAAGAAGAGACAAGCAGAAAAAGAAGAACCCTGCAATTTTTCTTTCTAATGTTTTGTCCCGATAATGACTTCCAGGGCTTGCTAACTGATTGAAACACTTTTATAGGCTTATCTTATGTTTCATTGCATAACATGGAAATTATGAATTCCTCAGCGTGGTATTAAGGGTATTAGAAAAACAAAAACTCCCGGAATCACCATGGATAATTTCTTTTTGCTCTCAGTTGCGTTTTATTTGCTTGTTTTAATTTCAACATTATACAGTTTCCTCTTTCCGTGGCTTTTTCAAGTCCAGTAGTTTTCTTGACTCTTTTATCAAACCTGTATTATATGTACCTGTATTTATATGCATTGAGAATTTGTAGCCAGTAGTCCCTTATTGTTCTGTTTTAGGAAATACTCATGATATTTGCCAACAACAGGTGGTTTGAGATGATCTCTTAATGATCACTCATGATCACAGCATGGGCCGCTTTAGTCATTTCCTTTTTATTGTCACCTCATCGTTATAAGGAAGCACACACGGCGTGTATATATTCCCTTTACTCACCCACTTAAACATGTGGGAAATCTCGTTTATGGATTATATTTGTTTTTTCGTGTGTCGTGTCACAAACCCAAGTCTGATATGGTCTCGCAGTGCGTCTCTGTAATGGTGATTATCACCCTGCAGGACTAAGAATTTGTTGGTTTTTTTTTCTGCTTCACTGCAGCAGTGAAAAGGTGAAAACACATCATACATTGTGTTGAAACGAGTTAATTATTTTGTATTTGAACATTTTATTCAACACCTATGAATCAATAGATTGAAACAAGTCAAAAGCCTTCAGTTAGTCAGAAATCTGTCATATAAATACTGTAACTTCTGGATAAACTATAAAAACCTTGATAAAGTACATTTAATTTTTCTTTGTACTCTTTACTCTTCAGCATCAGTGAATGCCCTGCAGTCACTTAACTTTTATACACATGGTAAAGGCAGTGTATGGGCCTTTACAATGCACACAATGCTTTTTCTGCAGCATAGTTTCTTGCGTTAGTTTCAATGTTTCAACATAGTTTCTTGCGTTAGTTTCAATAAATAAGAACAAGTAGTTGCACTTGCACACTTAGTATATTGACTAAGAGTTTTCAGGCAGTTGAGACAGTTAACTTCTAATGATTCTTATGTTTATTAGGTTTAAAACTAAAAGTAGGATGAGCACCTCTATGTGGTGGTATTAGGTGATATTTGGATTTCACTGCGTAATATTTTGCTGTTTGTGTGCTTTTTTTTTTGTCATGTCTGTTTTGCATATTTAGCCAAAACATTGCCAACCAGTTATTCAGTGGAACAACAGAAAGTTGACAAATGAAAGTAAACGGCGCTATATGTTATAGTCTACTGTAGTGCAAGGCGCGTTTATTAGTACAGCACATTTCATGTACAAGACAATTCAAAGTGCTTTACATGAAAAGATAAAAGAATACATGCATTAAAAAGGTAGAGTTTTTAAAGCAGAAATTAAAGACAAAAAGTTCCAGCGCAGTGGCAGAATAAAGAAAAATAGACTTATGCTAGAGTTACATTTAGTACTTAGATTAACATAGTTTAAATCTAAATGAAGAAGGTTTAAATATTTCAGTCAAAGGCAGCTGTAAACAAATGAGTTTTTTACTTTGATTTAAAGGAACTGAGCGTATCAGTTCCTGCAGTTTTGTTTGTTCCACATCTGTGGAGCGTAAAAGCTGAAAGCTGCTTCTTCATGTTCGGTTCTGATTCTGGAGACACAGAGCAGACCTGAACCAGAAGACCTGAGAGGTCTGGATGGTTGATATGGCAACAACAAGTCTCTGATGTATTTTGGCCCTGAATCATTCAGTGATTTATAAACCAAGAGAAGTATTTAAAGTCTATTCTCTGCGGTACAGGGAGCCAGAGTAAGGACCTCAGAACTGGACTGATGTGGTCCACTTTCTCAGTTCTAGTAAGAACTTGGGCAGCAGCGTTCTGGATCAGCTGTAGCTGTTTGATTGACCTTCAGGCAGACCTGTGAAGACGCTGCTGCGGTAATCAATTCGACTGAAGATAAACACATGGATGAGATTTTTAAGGTCCTGTTGAGACATTTGCCCTTTGCTCCTGGAGATGTTCTTCAGGTGATAGGAGGCTGACTTTGTAGTTGTTTTAATTATTTCGTAGTAAGCTCTCAGTCATGATAACCGCTCGGCATCGACTCTACGATCGTGTAGAAGTCGGCTGGAGGGCGGCTGGGGGGTTGGTCCACCTCTCTTCCAGAACATGTTCGATGTTACGATGACGGTGAAGGAGAACACCATCGAACTGGTCCAAAACCTCTCCTGAGCTCTATACCCAAACCATTCTGAGCCCTCTTGCATTTTATTGATGGGGGGAATGACATCCTGAATATTAAATAATAGGATAAGGGTGATTGATTTGTGGTGACCTTTTCCCTCTGGGACACACACCACCCATGTGTACCTTGTAAAAATCGTGTCTGTGGACACATGGCTGCAGTTGACATACAGGAAAAAAAAAGAATAGAAAATTAGATTAAAAAAGAGGAAAACAACTTAAATTGGTAATTTGTGGGGATTTTTGTTAACTGTCTGTATGGACTTCTTTGCTTACCCTTTTTTCTTTTCTTTTCTTTTCTTTTCTTTTCTTTTCTTTTCTTTTCTTTTCTTTTCTATGCCTGTACCTTTGCTTTGATCTCGGTATTAAATGGACAGGGTGGTTTTTCATCGATACATATCTAGGCTCTGGATTTACATTTTTTAATTTAGAACCCGTCAAAGAATTTTTCAAAAACATCGTCTAGTTGGTGTGATTACTTCAAAAATGCTTTAAAAACCTTATTGGTGTTCGGTGACATTTACTATGACATACCCTTTTAACCTATAATTTCTATGATGAGCTTACTGCCTGTCCTGTCACACTGCACAACCTCCAGCCAATTAAAACCGTTGTTAAATGTCAGCTAGGGCTGGAACAAATAACGGACAGTTAGTTATAGTGACTGGCTGCAAAAATTCAAAAAACGAAGATTTTCCACCTAGTCTTTCTATTTGAGCTGATACTGCTTCGTCTTTTCAATGCTCAGTTTAAGGTTGGTCCTGTTGTTGTGTGTCTATATACCTATTTTATATTCATAGACAGACAGGTGATGACCTGGTGCTGTCACTGAACCACCGGTTCACAGCTCCCCCTACTGCCGGGCCAAAACCACGCCCTAGCGCCACAAACGTGCAGCTTCAAGTATGGTTTGTAACTCAGATACAGTCAACAGAAATGTGCACATGTACACACACCTGTTGTGTTGCAAGCGCCTCTGTGGCAATTTATTTATAGTTATCTGAGCATCTGTCGCCTGTTTGTGTGTTTTTAGCTCCAATGTGGATGAAACCTTTATCGCATTGAGCAATTATGGCATTTGTAAATGAGTGAATAACATCAAAGCAGTAAAATGCTTGTCACATTTTGAAGATGAGAGTGACAGTCAGAGATAAAAACAACCCATTCATGTCCATCTGTGATGCTGTAGCACACAGTTTGTCTAATTAGTGCTGATACTAAAACAGATGGCAGAGTTGCATCATTAGTATCTATTCTAGTCTCTTATCATCATTTGATCCCAATAATTATTTTGTCAAATTTACTTTTAAATATCTATTATAGACAAGTATTTCTGGATCCGTCATTGATTTCTTTGCCTCATGAATTTTAATTTTTTACCAAGTCATCACATAGCTTTGAATCAGTAATAAATGTAATGAAATACTTCATCAAAGATTACTTCATGATGAACAAAGTTCTGTGTGTACAGTAGTTTTTGATTTTTTTATACTTGGTCTCTTTTGAAAAGTGAAAAAGAAATGGCACAGATCTTTTCACCTCTGCTTTAAGTGCTCGACGTCTAAAATGATGGATGCTACAGTGCTTCTGAGTAATGAAATTTGCTTCCCCCTCATTGTGCATTATTAGTAGTACGAGACACTTCTTTATGCCTTAATGTTGCAGCCGTGGTTTTATCTTACAGCTGTTTCTCAAATAGGGAGAAAAAAATGATTCAGGTGAGCGTTAATTTGGTTGAATGCCACATAAAGGATAAAGGAGCAGAAATGAGTCTCTGCCTCTTAGCTTTTTTCCTTTATTTAATCTTTTCTTCCATCCATCCATCCATCCATCCATCCATCCATCCATCCATCCATCCATCCATCCATCCATCCATCCAAATGGTATCCAGCAAACTGGAATTCACGCAATATATTCCTCGGAGAGAAATGCTATCATTAACATCTATGTTACTCCTCTGCATGTAAACAATTTCTTCTTGTCAAAAGACATTTTTTTCTTTTTGTCCACTTTTTAATGGCTGTCAGTGTGCTTGCTGAAAGACCGATTTGTTCAATTTGTGTTAAGTGCTTTGAGATGATTTTTCATTCATAATAAGCTTTATACTGTAACTTTAAACAGGTAGTGAATTGAAACTTTGTTTTTGGAAACAGTTTGTTGGTTTCATGGTTTTAAAACTCAAGTATGGTCACAAAACTTGAACACTGAATTAAATATCCTATAAATCAGTCAACCCAGTTAACTGATGTGGCCATATTATACATTTGCATCATTTCTGATTAATCAACATGGTCTTTATGATAGATTATCATCTCAAACTTGACTAGACTAATGTGGGCTCTCTATGATGCTAGAAAGGATGAAATTTGCTTTTAAAAGCAGAAGGTTATGAGGCAAGAATTGAGTATGTTTTTTCCATAGTGGAGTTGCTGGTATAAATGTTCCAAGGAGATGTTTTTTGGTTATAAGGGAAAGTTAACCGGCCATGGCTTGATGGATGCAGGCTGGTTTTCTGGACCATCAATCCATGACCCTTCACAGGGAACTACATTGGGAACGAGACCCAGTAGCTGCTGCATTTGCAGATACACACTAATTTGTACATTTTCGTGCAGAGAGATTCATAAAACCTTTTTTATCTTTGTCACTTTTACAATTTAAAGCCTTATATGGATGTTTTGAGAATATGCAGATGCCTTTAAAACATGTGTATATGAATAATTAAATGAATAAAGAGGCCTTTGAAAGTTACCTTTGTCTGCAGATTGATGTATGAAGTTTGCGGGCCAAAAAAGTTTGAGTAACCTAAAATTCGGGACATTGTTTCTTAAATGAGTGAACGCTCAGTCTGCGAATGATTCCCACTCATAAAAATACACACATTCTTATGATCAAATCTGAGTTTTACTCGGCCTTCATTAATCTGGAGTACATTTTTAGGAAGGAGGTAATTTATGTAAAAATCCACTCACAGGTTTACAAAGATGTCATGACTAAGGCCCGATGGCTACAGTGACCATAGTTTTCATCTTTCATGCTCTGTCTCTTTCTAGAAAGCATTTTACCACACTTTCCACGTCTACACCTCTTATACTGGGCTTTTAAAGAAAAACAAATATACAAATATTCACTCACCGCTTTATAAGGTCATACAGGTGTACTTGACGTCCTGTTCCTTCATGTAATTCTAGCTCGAACACGCGTGCAAGGATTTGATTTGCAGAGTTCATTAACTAAAAATGGGACAAACATCATTCACAGTAGCTAAGTGTTGATGATGTCTCTCACCGGCAACAGCAGTATGTGCTTGTGAGTCAATAGTTGTGCACATCAGCAAGCCTCCAGGGATTTGACCAATCAAAACCCTTTTGCCAGATGCGTTTGTTTTCAGGAGCAGCTTTTGTTGCTCATAGGTGATTACGGACTTCTGGAGTCACACTGGGTTAAATGCACGTTAACAATTATTCTTGTTGACTTGAGGCTTGAAAATGTTTGCTTTGATGGTGCGCGGTACAAAATGAGAATTCTAAGTTTTATATCTAAACTTGTTAAGAACTACCTGTAAACATCTAACTCAAAGAAACAAGTTCACAGTAATCACTTTAGCCACCATAGGGCATTTTTAGATGTCCAGAATGTTATTTGTTGTCCGACAGCAAAAAATGAAATTACACCAGAGCAGCACTGCAGTTAGTATAAAAGTCTAGATGTACTGCAGGTACATCTTTCTAGATGTGGGCCTGATCCATCAGGCTACGCTGTCTTTTCCAAGCATCCTTTCCATCATTTTCCTGCATGTGCAACCATGTGTACATGAGTGAAACAACTAATTGGGGGAACCACTTGTGGAAACTATAAATTACTTATAGCCCAAGATGTGTGCTACTTTTACCAGATATTGTGACTTATATATTCTGCACCCAATGGATCCTGTTAATAAAGTGGGTTTGTTGATGACTAAAGTAGTGTATTTTGATGCTATTCCATTTCATAATTTTTTATGAAACTTATTTTGAATGTGAACCTGCAAATAGGGTGTCATCATTCAGGTGTCACTACTGCCCTCCTAAAATAAATAAATAAAGATTGATGGAGGGTTTTAGTTTGATAAGGCTGTAAAAGGGTGGTAAATATTTGACTAATTCAAAATTTGCATGGTCAAAATATGCAAAACTCCTTTTGTTGAGCATGCATTTGGTATACCGTCAGATTATTCAAAGAGATTTCACAAAAATGTGACTTTTTTTATTGAAGGATCTTCACATGCTTTCATCTATTAAAAAAGCATGAAATGACTAGAAGCAGCACCAAAAAGCAGAAAATGGATGTACAAAATACAGCGGAAGCATCAGATGTTGTGTTGCCATGGAAATGTTATCTTGTTAGGTGGTGACACAATTCAGAAATATGTACCGAGTTAAGAAATGTTATGTAACAGCTCCATCTTCTCCCTCTGTCCCTCTCCCTGACAAAGAGTGTTTGAGTACAGATTATTGTTGATTTGGTAAAATACAACCAGGCAGTGAATCGAAATGACAGAGACATTAAAAACTGTGATAAGGAGAATGAGATAGAGATGGAGGAAGGGGGTCCTTGTGTGTGTTTCAACATTCTGTCCTCAGTTCCCAGTCCAATCTCGCTGCAGTTGCTAAAGCCCATCCATCCTCCTGTAGGGCAAACATCTCTGCTCTGGACTGTGTTTGGTTCACTGAATCCTCACTGAGAGACACAATGAGATGAAAGTATGAAGGGATGTGGAGATGGAGGAGGAGGAGTGGGTTTCGACAACAGGAGAAGTGAGGATGCTGGTGGAGCAGGGCAGAGGAGGTGGAGTGGGATGATAGGTGAAGTGCAATGAGAGGGGGAGGGAGAAGAAGAGAATAGAGGAGGGAGAAGAGAAGAGAAAGAGAAGAGAGAGGGAAGAAGAGAAAGAGAAGAGAAGAGAAGAGAAGAGAAGAGAAGAGAAGAGAAGAGAAGAGAAGAGAAGAGAAGAGAAGAGAAGAGAAGAGAAGAGAAGAGAAGAGAAGAGAAGAGAAGAGAAGAGAAGCCATGCACCAAGAGTTCACTTCTCTGTTTCTCTTGACTAAGAAAAGCAACTCTTCTGGTAACCCAGTGCCCGAGGACATGACCATTTGAATAAAAGCCTCCACCGCTTCACATAATGCCTAGTAGTGGGTGCATCCTCTACTGTAGGTGCGTGTCTGCACTTACATGTGCTGACATGTGTCTATGTGCAGGAAAGTACTTTAATAGTAGATTCACAGGGACATTTGTCAGGATAATGAGACAGACAGACGGAAGTGTGATAGAGGGGGAGGAGAGTCACAGGGAGCTAATTGATGATGAAGATAGCAGGCTGGTGGGAAACGTAGGAAAAGACGATACTTGATGTTTTATTTCAGTGAGCAAATGACTGTGTTTAGCTACAAACCTTCGCTCTTCCTCTCTGGTTTTGCACACAGCGGGCTTCGTTTAAGGTGTGTGGAACTTTACATCCGTGAATCTGGAGAGGAAACAAGGCTGAACAGCAGATAACTGAGAGCAGAATTCCTAATATGTTTATTCCACTTCTGTCTAGCTGTGGCTAGCATTCCAAAGGAATAAACGGTCAAACATGTGACTATTAGGACCAGAAAAGTGCTGAGTGTTGCAGCGATAAACAAGCCTATCTGTCTCCACAGCACTACTTCCTCATCGTGTTTGGTCACGATGGACAGAAACCCCTGGAGCTGCGAACAGAGGAGGAGAGTGAGTGCGATGAATGGGTGGAGGCCATCCAGCAGGCAAGGTATGCACAACATGTTGTTAATGGGTTTTTTTTGATTCCCTGCTCCTTTGCATGGAAAGGAAATACCTCTAAAACTGCCTGCAGGATATGGATGTGACTTAAAATGACAGTCTATGTTAATTATTGTTCATATTTGAGCAACTCTAATTTCCTTAAAAGCTGATATTCCTCTCTATATTGTGAGCTGTCCAGGCTCTATCCCACCTTTCATCCAGTGACAGATTGGAGCAGGTATAGATAATAAATGGACAGACAGCTGGATGGATGGAAAAAAACAACTTGCCTTTACAAGCATCGATTCCAAAGATATCAATGCAAGCCAAGATGATGTATTTCTCCTTATGGATTTTGGAGGTGCCAGTGACAAGAGATGGATATGACAGGCTTGCAAACACATCTATTGGGTTGTTGTGAGAACATTCAAGTGTCTCAAGGTGACCATTCCCCTAACTATGCATGACTCAAGGAAATCTTTGTCTAGAAATGTTGTATATTATACTGTATGTCTTGCAGCATATGTCAGTTGTAAATCAATATCTTATATCTTTCCCAGCAATGGAAAAAGAAATGTTTTCTTGACACTGCCTGAACAGAGCATCTTCATCCCCTTAAGAGGAGGGTTTGTTGCTACACAAGTAATTACATGTAACAAATATGAATACATAAGATATTTCATGGGAAATCTAAGCCTTCATATATTTGTAATCAGGTTTAATCCCGTGTGGAGTGGTCATCAGGAGGGAATTTCCCTCAAGACAAGCAATGTTCTGGCTCTAAATAGGTTTATTAAGTTGGACCTTTTTTCCATCGACATCTATGGCAATTAGTATGCTTTTCCTACACGATTCACACTTATGTACGTTTAATGTCCTGCCCCAAGATGTGGCTCAGATTGCATGTGACGTCGGCGTTTAAGCAATAAAACATTGCATCGATTCCACTATTCTCAGCTCGAATTTAGATCTCATTCGTACGAGGATACAAATGTGATATGAATCAGGTCTAAAATGTGTTCGTGTCTTTCATCTATGCGAACATATCAGATTTCCCCCGTTCATGTGACTCATATGCCCTTGAAAGCGCTATTGTAATAGTTGATGTAAACACGGGTGGGCAGACTCTCCACTTCCTTCTCCGCGTATGCCTAGTCGTCTGCTGACCTCAAACAATGCTTTGGAAACCAGCGGCTTGGATAATTGAGCTGTGTCTTTCACAGCTTTCGCAGTCATGAGCTGAACTCGTAGCTTCATTTATAACCCTGTAGCTTGAGTGATCCAATTCATAACTGTTGATCACCGAGGAGCTGTGTGCACTATTGGGAGTAGTAGTGCTCTTCATTTGTACTCGTACGTCAGAATTTCCCAGATCCAAATTGGAAGTTTCAGCTGAAAATTGGAAAATTGTAGAAAACCTTTAAGTTCCTCAACTTTAACAGAATCCAGCGTTGGTTTCACTTGCATCAGTGCAGTAAGCACTCTGCTAATCTTACTGAATTTAACACTTCTGTCTTATTTTGTTCACGTGAAGTCAGACTTGCACGTTTCACTTTTTCTCAGTGGTCATCTTGCTACACTGTTTGTATGTGCTAAATGTCTTGTGCAGTGTTGTTATGAAAGAGTCCCTTACTGCTAACGTGTTTGGAAAGGTGAATTTTCTGACGTTGGAGCTTGGTGTACTGTCAACCCACAGGTAAGGTCATTCTGAGTTCCAGTTTCCGAGGTAAATGAAAGGCACCATAGGTTCACATACTACATCTTACATCTGCAGTAATTGAAAACAGCACCAGTTTTCTTCCTTTTCTGCCTACCTTTTTCCTAGTTAGGCCCATCTACTTGCACATTGTTCTCCCAGGTGTTGCTCAGTGTAAATGCAGATATAAGATACGGGTCACCTTGAAAAGATGGTGAAAGCACGCTGAAAAAGGTTTGGATATCAGCATAAATCTGAATTTACTATTACGACCTGCAGTGTAAAAGCAGCGATAATCATGATGGTGAGTGAGTGATGACCATCCCGCGTTTTGATGAATACTCATTTGACTTTGAATTAAAACACAACATGTACCTCCTATACGTGAATCTCCTATAATATAAGCTGGATTTTTGCTTATCTCTGTTTATCTGTCCTTTATCCTTTCAGCTATTCTGACATCATCATTGAACGAGAGGTGCTGATGCAGAAATACATCCACCTCGTGCAGATTGTGGAAACTGAGAAGGTGGCTGCAAATCAGCTGCGGACTCAGTTGGAGGACCAGGACACTGAAATCGAGAGGCTCAAGTCAGAGGTACCTCACGCTCGTGCTTATCTAGGGTGACTGCAAAATGCACATAGACTTTAAATGTGACCAGATTTCTTCAAAGTCACAGCCAGTTTGGTTCATATTTGTTCAGCAATGCCCAACCATGTAATTGTTCCTGTTCCCTCTTTAGAATCAAAATTTCCCCCATCACCCAAAACAATGTGCACAGTTAAAAAAAAGAGGCTTTTTTAACATGCATAGGAAAACAAATGGCATTTGACTGGCTTATTTCCATCCATTATCTACACCCGCTTTTTCCGTTTCCGGGTCACGGGGGTCTGTCGGAGCCTATCCCGACGCATATCAGGCGAAAGGCAGGGGTACACCCTGGACAGGTCGCCAGTCTATCCAGGGCCACATACAAACAACCAATCACACTCACATTCACACCTATGGACAATTTAGAAAGATCAATTGACCTACACTGCATGTTTTTGGACTGTGGGAGGAAGCCGGAGTACCCGGAGGAAACCCACGCAAGCACGGGGAGAACATGCAAACTCCACACAGAAAGACCCACCGGGCCGGGAATTGAACCGGGAACCTTCTTGCTGTGAGGCAACAGTGCTAACCACTAAGACTGGCTTATTTAATGCTTTCTATTAAAGCAAACACTTCCACAGCTGGATGAGCCGTAAGAAAGAACATGTATACTCGTCTTTTATTCATCTTCTGCCCCATCAAACAAATCTGTTTCAGTGGAGACTTTTATTAAAAAGAGCCTTCCAATAACAAGAGTAAAATTGCTCAAAATAAATAAATGATAGAAGTGTTAAGAATCACAAATTTAACATTTCGTTCTCTTGACCTTCTCTCACACTTCCCAGACTTTCATAACAGATCAGGAGGGAAAGGAAAAAGCATTAAAAAAATACAACCCTAAATCAGAAAAGATTGGGATGGTGGGGGAAATGCTAAATATAGAAAAAAGATAAAGGCGAAAGATTCTGTGATTCTATTTGACTTTTGTTTCTTTGCAGACATGAAGGAAAGATCTCTAGTGGGGTTTCTGTTTCATCAGCTGCATTTCATTTGTTGTTATAAATACACTTTTGCATTTTAGCAATGCATTTCAGAAAAATACATGGGCCTATAGAGCTTTTTCATTTTTGTTATGTTGTCATTCCTGCTCACCCGTGTCTGACATGTATCTATTGGAGACATGTCAGGACTGCAGGCAGGTCCGTCCAGAACTCTCGCTTCTTCATCAGCCATGCCTTTATTTGGAGTGTGTGGCTTTTCTTTTTTCTTTTTTCTTTTTATCTATCTTGTTTTAAGATTTCCTGGAAGTCTCTGGAAGAAATGTTTCCAGAGTGCAGATACGAACCCTCGTTTTTGGACTTGTTGCTGATAACTGTCTGGATGGTCCTTTTTGGACAGTCTTAACGTAAAGCCCGTTTTTTCAGGTTTTACAGGTTTAAGTTTCATTTGTGGAAGCAGCTTGGTATCCTAGTGCTTGATAAAAGTTTCCCAAAGTGAGCGTTTGCCCATGTGGTTATATCATCCATGGATGAATGTTGACTCTTGGTGCATTTGACAGATCACAGATCAGATCATGGGCCTCCAGCTTGACATTTATGCACTGAATTCCTCTAAGATTCCCTGCATGGTTTAACGATATTTTTCACTGTAGTAAGAGAAATATGCAAACTCATTTCAGACTTTTTGTTTTTGTTTTTGTGAGGAACACAGACTGCCCACACAACTCTATGATTATTCTACAGCTATGAAACACATAGAGGGTTATCCAAGAAGAAGCATATGTAGATACCTATATACTGTATACTTATACTTGTTGTTATTGTGTTAGTGTGATGTCGCATTGCTGCATTTATGGCAGCAAAGGAGTGGGTGTGAAGGGTGCTCAGTCACGTCTGAGTGTAGGAAGAGAAGTCCAGCCTTCAGTAGACGGTCCATCTGCTTCCTCACAACAGCTATGCTTATCGAATGCAGCAAATCTTTGTTGTCAACACTGCGTCATAAATCACATGTTAATGCTCCCGCCTGAAACACAGGACACCTCTAAAATATTGTTAATCAGAACTAAATACTATTCTGCGGTTTCCAATTTAGTTATCCCACTAAAAAGAAAAAAAAAAAAAAAAAAACACAAAAAAAACTTGCCTTAGTCTATGAGAAGGAATCACTGGAAAAGTTTATAAAACTGTAAAGCAGTAATTGAATAAGTCAAGTCAAATTTATGAACAAAGCTCATTTAACAGCAGAAATCTGTATAACAACAAATAAAGCAAAGTAATAAAACACAAAGATCGAATGAGAGTACAATAGGACATTAAAATATAAAGAGATAAAACCAAAGAAATAAAGAAAAGCAAGTCTCTTACTGAGTGTAAAGCCCGGGAGTAATTAGAGTAAATGCACTGTTTTTATTTTACCTTTTGAGCCCTCAGAGGGCTTTTACACAGCATTCACCTTTTCACACAGCAATCTGAACACTGTACAGTTTTGCTTTTAGTCTGGACACTGATTTTTTATTTTACTCTACAAGCCAAAAGCAGTTGCACAGATTCATGAGGCACTTTCTTTTTTTCTATGTAATATTTTCTTTTTTTCTATTTTTGTCTTTCTGTGTAATTCTTTCTCTCCCTAATAAACACACACGTAACTAAACGCATTGCAAGCCGCGCAGAGTTCAATGTCTTGCCCAAGAATGCATCAACATATGTACTACAGAGGTTTATATCCTCTTCTTTGGACCTCCTAGAGGCTAAATAGCCTGGACAGGTCCTGGATTATTAAACACAGTGAGCTCTCTGAATGCAGCTGTATTCATCAGTGGACCTGAACCACCCGTCAGAGGAGGAGAGGAAAGATTCAGCAGGTTGTTGGTACTGAATAAATGATGTAATGCGCTGACCACTCAGTGCATTTTATCATCAATTTTAATTTTGACACAGGCATCTGTTTAAAGCAAATGGATTTAATTTTAACAAGTCAGGGGTGAAACTGTTCACCTCCAACACATTTTATTTCCTAAGTCATCCATCTGTGCTCGGTGCCACGGCTGAGATAAAAGAGGAGTTATGGTATAGAGGAATAAACAAAGCCCAGTGGAACCCTTGCGGAGGACCTCCATCTGCCAACACCGGGAAGAACTTTGGAAAGGAGAGACATCAGAGGCAAGAAGAGGGGTTTTTCCCTGAAACTTGGTTGGACCACAATAACAGCGCAGCTGTTCTCATGGAGTCGAACCCTCCTAGTTACAGTGTTATCAGTGAGGCCAGAGTGAGCAGGAGAGGAGGAGGGGTCGCAGTCTTATTTACTGAATCATCTCAGTGTAAACAGTTATCTCCTGGAAGAATATGTGGCTTTACAGCTGAAGGCCTCATCCAGAGTCACGTTTCTTAATGTCTACAGTCCTCCCAAATACTGTGCAGACCTTTTAGATGATCTCAGTGAACTTCTGTCAATGATCTGTGTTGATTTTGACTGTGTCATTATTGTTGGGGATTTTAACATCCATGTGGATGTTAACCCTCAGGACAAAGGGACTAAAGACCTGAGTAACACTCTGGACAACTTTGGGCAACTCAACATGTAACAGAGACCACAGACAACAGAGGACACACTCTAGATCTACTGACCTCTAAGGGTCTGAGCATTTCAAAGATTACTGTCGGATGTGGAGTAACAAACCCTCCTGTGTCAGCGGCAGCTGAACTTCAGTCCACCACGACCTGCAATGACTTTTCCAAATTCTTCAGGCAAAATTCAAAATATTAAACAAGCAGTTGGTACATCAACAGCAGGTTCAGGATGTGGACTGTGTGCACCGAAAACCGTTTTAAACACCATGACTCAGTTTCACCCCATTCCGGTTTTTTAGCTTCTCTGCTCCACGTGTCTGGAACAAACTCCCAGAAAGCCTCAGATCAGCTGAAACACTCAGCTTATTTAAATCCCGGTCAAAGACTCACCTGTTTTCAGCTGCATTTGAATAAAGCTCCAATAATAAGGCTTTTAAGCTTAAGATTCAAAAATTGATTACATTTTAACCACTGATTTTATCTATTGTTCCTTTTCTGTCTTTTTTTGTTTACATTTTAAATCATGCGTTTTATTTATGTGATGATTTAGTGTTTCTGTAAAGCACTTTGAATCACCTTATTGTTGAATTTGGCTATATAAATAAACTTGCCTTACTTAAAAGCAGGCACTGAATAGACCAACCCGTCATGCAGAGACAGAAACCTTTGGACTTTGGGGGCTCCTGCTGCTGCAAAGAACATAGATTTTGGAGCAATCACAAGCAACAGGTCAGCAGATCTGAGGAGCGCTGATGGGACATGTGGCCGTGAGTGCCAGAGATAAACGTTTTACAGGCAAACAATAAAGGCTGAAAACAAATCCTGAAATATGCAAGACACTTATAACAACTCAGTAGTTGGAAGTCAGAACCAAACACAGGTAAAGGAAACTGGAATAAAAAAGATGTAGGCTCATAAAGTTAAAAACAGAAAACTTCCACAATGGCTATGGGTTCTCATCACAAAACATCAGAGAAGAAAATTACTGGATGATATGATACAGTTTTTGTAAATAGGGAAGATTCTGGAAAGTTTAACTTAATTCCCTGACTGCCACGACTTGCCATGTCGATGTTCTATTGATGTGCCACAGAAATGTCCAGAAGGCATCTAGAAAGTTAATGTACTTTGCGCATTGATTGACTTGATTGAAACTGAAGTCATGTGAGCTGCTGCTGTCCACCAGGGGGATGCTGTCTTCTTACTGCGGCAGCTGTTAACATCTCTGCAAATTAAACCTCCAATGCCTCCACTGTCGTGTCTAATTTTGTCTTTGCTCAGTGGCGTTCATAACCGCTTGTATAAATGCCTGTAATTCTTCTTGTTTTTTCTCTTTTTTTTTTTTGGATTGCCTACAGATATATTTCTTCCTCAGACCAACAAATACAGGCTAGTCTTTACCACTGCAAGCTGAGTTAATATACAGTGAGCTTGGCTGACAATGAAAGCGCAAACAAAAGTAATTTGACAAAAGGAAACATCTGCCTGTGTAATGAGACCGCTCATGTAAAAAACAAAAAACAGGATTAGGCTTTGAGAGCCAGCGTGCAGTTGGGGATGTGTCACGTAAAAGCACACTCCTGTTTGACTGTTTGTGTGCATGTTGCTGCCTATGAATAATTAAACCAACTAGCTCCTCTCTGCTGCCATTTAAACGATAGCACTAGTGAATGGGAAAATTAAGATGATGAAGTGTGGCTGAAAATGGCTTGGGATTCATTTTTCACAATTTACTCAATATGTTAAGAATAGATGTCACAAGAGCTGAAAGTAATAAATAGTCACTCTTAACCTCAGGTGAGTTTATTTCATTAGTAAAGGCAGCCACATTCAAAGTAAGTATTCATTAATTTTAATTATTCTTAATTGACATCATCAATTGAAAAACTGAACCCGAAGTTTTTCCCATTCGATCCCTCTCATCAGTTTTCTAACCTAAAGAGTAGATTAACTGTTAAGGTAAATTATTTGTCAATATGGATCTAAATCTGCTTATCCGGAGGACTGTACTGTAAAATGATATTATGGTTACCATGGATCTTTTAGAAAATGCAATACGATGCAGTTTGTCCCTTTCAACTCCCAGGAAAGCCCTGGCATGCACGTTCCCAGCCAGAGACAGCCACCATTTCTCCGTCTCACTTTCTGAATGACGGCAGCAGCTCGTCAAAGACGAGGAAATCTGATCACTATCTGCTCAAAACACACCGAGTGAATCATACTCAGTCCAATGACTGGAAGTAGGAATTTAATATTCTCATTCGTTTCAATAAGTCTTATCTTTCTGGAAACAAGTGTCTATTGGAATTAAGTGCTTAGCGGATAAATGAGTCAAATGGCCTTTATTTTGCTTGATGGAGTACCGTCTTTTTCCACGTTTGAACATAAATCTCATCTCCTTTTATAAAAGATCATAGCTCTGAACAAAACCAAGGAGCGGATGAGACCTTATCACGTGTACCATGAAAACGAAGACCCAGATATCAAAAAGATTAAAAAGGTAAACGAATCAGTTTCATACGATTATAGATTTATGTGATTTATGCGTGCGGCATGCTTCCCTGTCCACGCTTTGCTGTGGGTGTGTGTCTTCCATAACTCCTAAACTCTGCATCCACAGGTGCAGAGTTTCATGCGCGGCTGGCTCTGTCGCAGGAAGTGGAAGATCATTGTTCAGGACTACATTTGCTCTCCTCACGCTGAGAGCATGAGGAAGAGGAACCAGATTGTCTTCAATATGGTGGAGGCAGAGACAGAGTATGTAAATAAATTATGCCCAGAGCAGCAACAAAGACTGTGACAAAGATGTTTCCCCTAGCTGTTTCATAAAGAAAATATTGGAACTATTTTTTTTTTTTACTTGATGAAGAACATTGATTTGTTATCTTTATTAACAATATTGTGTTTTCATTCGATTTAATTAAAACGATTAGAATTAGACAAATTGACTGAGGCGCTACCATATGAAATTAGGATCAACTGTGGCTGTTTTTCCTCTGAACCACATAAAGTTGAGATGATTAGACATGAAGACACTGGAAGAAAATGCTACAGGATAATGTGGGAGAGATGAGACCTGGGGTGGTTTTTACCAAAGCAATCTGCAGTGGTGAGGTGGTAAAAAGCACTATTAAAAAAGATTGTTGCTTAAATAAGCAGCTTAATCTTAATTAACTTGAATTTTTACTAAATTTACCATGTCAGTAAGGTATTTCAGCGTTTTCCTAGTGCAGATCAGAATGACTCTTAGTAGTTTCACTCTATTACGACGCATTACTGGTACCAGTTTATGATTCTGCTATGCTTTGGCTGTAACCGCTGCTCAAAATTATTTTGATTATGGATTTGAAAACAGTTTACACCATATTGCAGCCCCATAAAAAAAAAAAAACAAAAAAAAAAACAAACATGGATTTTATAGTTTTACAGATTCAAGATTCCTGAAAATAACCATTTCCTTTGATCTGGTAGGTCTTAAATCCATCTAAATAAAACAGGTCAGATTTGACCCGAAACAATCTCAGCATGCAAAGATTTGTAGCACCTGAATGAAAGTATGATATTTTTAGATATTTGAATTTTTGAGTACTTTTGTTTATTTTTCAGGAAAAGTCATAAAGTTTTAAGCTAAAATAATGTTTTCAATGGTAGTTTTACTGCTGTTAAAGGTCAAAACAGCATTTAAGGGTTAAACTTAATATGTGATGCTGCATTAGAGTAACACAGCACAATACTGTTCAGAACTCACTGTAATTAAACATTTGGGTTTTAATGTTTATTAATGAAGTGCAACCAATATAAGACTAATAAAAACTCCAGGATATTCCATCATCTAACTATAAGACAACACTGATGACATACTGCACTATAACAAAGACAAATAACAATTAATGTCGCCTCACTGCTACGTAATTGCTTTTATAAAATACTGCACGTCAGTCTAAGCAGAACACTGAATTTTTGTGTGTCCATGACAACAGGTATGTCCACCAGCTCTATATCCTGGTCAACTGTTTCCTCAGACCTCTGAGGATGGCAGCCAGTTCCAAAAAACCCCCCATCAGCCACGATGATGTGAGCAGCATCTTCCTCAACAGGTGTGTGTGTGTGTGTGTGTGTGTGTGTGTGTGTGTGTGTGTGTGTGTGTGTGTGTGTGTGTGAGAGAGCATATTTGTGTTTGATTGTAAAAAAAATAATATGATCACTCCATGTTTACTTTTAAATAAATCTCTGAAAGCCACAAACACATATTCTAGGATTAAAACAAAAAGAGAATGAAGCGTCTCTTGTAATTTGGTTTTTCAACAGTGTGTGTGTGATGTGTCAACAGTGAGACCATCATGTTCCTGCATGAGATTTTCCATCAAGGCTTGAAGGCGAGGATAGCCAACTGGCCAACTCTGGTGCTGGGTAAGCTGTTACTTGACCTCGCATGAGGCAGAAAACACACAAACACACGCTGTCATTCGCACTCCCTAAAGCCCCGCAGCAACATCAAGAATGGATTTTCACCAGTTCTCCACATCCATTTCGTCTTGTTCACACGTCACCGGTGACATCTTATTGCCATTCATGCACACGCACATTTTCCTATCTCAGCCTGCCACCAGCAGACTCATTATCTTGACAGACAATGACCACCCAGACCAGAAGGCTTCCCACTATGTCACCTTCTAAAACAAAAGCCCGCTCAGCAGATAAACATCACGAAGGAGACGGGCTGCCGAGACAGGTGGCAGTAAATTACTTGTGAGAAATTCAAAAGCAGAAGAGTTTGCTGACTGCACACGTTAACCTGAATGACTCTTTGCTTCATTCTGACACTGACTGTAAACTTTTGGCACATTTGTCATTGCATTTTTATACTTTTACTGCAATTTTTTGCATCCAATACAATCTGTAAAGGTGTACTTTAAGCTTAAATATAGAATTTGCAAAAATAGAAAGGCCATGAAGGAAAAGAAATGTTATTAATTCAAGATATTATAGAAATAAAACATTGTCCCTGATGTAATGCGGAAAGCATCTCGGGTGAAAGTTCAAACGATCCACGTATATACATGACGGCCGTCCGATACCGTTGTCATAAAGACACAAACAGTAACAACAGAACACATTTCAACACAGTGCGGTCAAGTAAGTGTCAGTGAATGTCTAACCATTCTTACTTTTCGTGTCTAGCTGACCTGTTTGACATACTGCTGCCAATGCTCAACATCTACCAGGAGTTTGTGCGTAATCATCAGTACAGCCTGCAGGTTTTAGCCAACTGTAAGCAGAACAGAGACTTCGACAAGCTTCTGAAACAGTATGAGTCTAACGCCGCCTGTGAGGGCAGAATGCTTGAGACCTTCCTCACGTACCCCATGTTCCAGGTAGATCCTCAGCAGCACACTCATCCTGCTCTCAGATACAGCTGCAGTTGCTGTGTTCAAGCCAGTTCTTGCCTCAAATATGTCTTTTGTTAATGATTGTTTTTGTCCCCATGGTCTTTTCTCCAACCAGATTCCTCGTTACATCATCACCCTGCATGAATTACTCGCCCACACGCCTCATGAGCATGTGGAGCGCAAGAGTCTCGAATTCGCCAAGTCCAAATTGGAGGAATTGTCCAGGTATCGGTCGAAGTTGTCAGATTTTCTGATATGTAGTGAATGTGAAATAACCTGTGTGTTTGTGTGTGGGCAGAGTAATGCACGACGAGGTGAGCGACACAGAAAACATCAGGAAGAATCTGGCCATAGAGAGGATGATAGTTGAGGGCTGTGATATCCTGCTGGACACCAGCCAGACCTTCGTCAGGCAGGGTGAGTCTTCATCAGTCACAGCAATGTTAAAATAGCAGAAAGTCTCAGGAGAACATGCCACACAGTCTTGATGGAGCTCAGTCTCCGAGCTATGGCATAGGCTCGAGGCCCGAGGCTCCAAAGGTGGATGCACTCCTGCTTGAGCTCCTTAAGGAGTTCTGGAGAAGAGTGATGGATAGTTGGTCCTCACATTCAGGAGAAAGAAATGTGTTTTCTGTCCTGCCTGTTTAACACTGGACCAGATATATACCCCTGATGGGGTTCTGGAGGGAGCATGGAAGTCACCCCACTCCGTCCATATTTGTGTTTCCTGTGTCTTTGAAGGCCTTGGTATGTGGACGTTAATTATGTAAATATGTTGCTGGATTTTCCCACTGACGACTGGGCTTTTTCCAGTTCATCCTTCAGTAGAGATCAGGATCTTGTGAGTTTAGAGGTCAATTCTTTAAGTTCTCTCTGTTGAGTTCCTTGAACTGCAGTGAGGTGCAGCACGACGCCTTGCTGGAGAAGGCCGCTGTTGTCAGCTGCCATGAATTATTAGTCCTCAGCTATGTTTGGGTGGGTGACATGTGTCAAAGGAATACCCACTTCAATACCTGTACCAAGGTTTCCCAGCAGAACACCGTATTGTAACAAGGTAATTGATGTAATTCACCTGTCAGTGGTTTTAAATGTGTTAGGTAAGTGATGTCTTCCACTAAACCCCTTGCCGAGTTGCCTTACACAGGAGAGCAGCCTGGGATTTTCCTGCTGTGGCTGAGCCACATATCAGTGGATGTAATTCTGACAGTTTTGACAAAGCATGACTTTTATTTAGTTGTGTTTCCTGTGTGTTTTCTAATCCATTAAAATAGACCAAATGCTCCCTCTACACCTGCCTATTTTATTAATCTCCTCTTTTTTTCAGCAATTGCACTGCAGGAGACACACACACACACACACACCAAAAACCTGTGTGCATAAGTGCAGCACCATTAAGGAATGTTAGTTTCTACACATGTTTTCCATTGCAAATGCTTGGTAAACACAGCCTGGAGCTTAGTGTCAGCTTAATGAAATGTAATGTAATCTCATGACCCCTTCTACTCAACAGGCTCTCTGATCCAGCTGCCGTCAGTGGAGCGAGGGAAACTAAGCAAGGTCCGCCTGGGGTCTCTGTCTCTGAAGAAAGAAGGCGAAAGGCAGTGTTTTCTCTTTACGAAACACTTTCTTGTCTGCACTCGCAGCTCTGGGGGAAAGCTACACCTTCTTAAGGTGATCAGAGCCATTCCTGTGTAGTGCAACGATTCCTCAGTGAGGAAAATTATTTTGTAAATGTTTTTGTGCATATTCTTTTCTCGAACTTTTGCAGCAAGGTGGTGTTTTGTCCCTCATTGACTGCACGCTTATAGAGGAACCCGATGCCAATGATGAGGAGTGTAAGTGTATTACATGTAGAAACAGTTTGTCCACCTTTGTCGACACACGAACAACTCTCATTGGTCCATTTAAGCTGTTCACCAGTCATGGAGGTTAATTAGGTGTCAAACATTACGAGTACAGAGATAACTTACCTTTAAATATCAGATGTTCACCCTTTTAAATGTCAGGGTTTGATCTTTTAACATTACATGCCTATTATTACTATTAATTTTTTTTGGGCGGTGTTTATTTTTGGCAGCTAGGCAGACTGTGAGCTGCACACATAAATACAGGGACTGACACATTCACACTTCACATTTACACTTCAGCTTCAGTGATGCATTGTAGGAAGATCGCAGGTCTTCTTAATTAACCCTCTGTGTTTCTGTGAGTGTTGCTTACGTAAGAGCACACACGTGTCACTATTATCAACTTTGCATTATCTGCTCTTCCGTAAAAAAATGTACTATTGTCCCTCTGTAACCCAGCTAAAGCTGGCGGTCAGGTGTTCGGTCAGCTGGACTTTAAGCTGGTAGTCGAGCCATCGGACTCACCGTCATTTACCGTGGTTTTGCTGGCGCCGTCGCGGCAGGAGAAGGCTGCGTGGACCAGCGATATCAGCCAGGTTATACACAAATCACACCAACACAGGCAAACATGGAATAACAAGTACCTCCAAATAGCTTGAGCATGTGTCCGCCGGGCATTGACAAGCCTGTTGATAAGTAAACACAGACTATGGTGCAGATCCCCGGGGTGGAGTGTAGCTCACTCCATCAGCACTTCACAAACAGGGACACATCATACAAGCATGTCACACCGGAGTCATTCTTACAGTCACCGTTTTAATGCTTTCTTTTCATCATGTTGGCTCCATATCCGCTGTGTCTTTGAGACCACTTCCAAGCAGATCTTTTGTTTTCAATAAAAGCGATCTAACATTGAAATTAAAACCAAAAGCCAGTAAGTCACAAGTTACCTGCTTTAGCTATGTCTTTCTTTGCACTCGTGTTTATTCTCTTCACTTCTCTCTTACTTGTGACTCTCTGTCTCCGTAGTGCATAGATAATATCCGTTGTAATGGCTTGATGACCAGTGTATTTGAGGAAAACTCCAAAGTCACTGTGCCTCACATGATCAAGTAAGTATTTATGTGTGAGAACAGAGCAACATCCATCTCTTCATGTCATTCACGTGTTGTCAAGTAGCATTCCTGAATGCCAGAACTGAAAAAAGGTTCACACAGGTTTACCGTAATTTGTAATAAATACCACAAAAATTTTTTTTTTTAATTCTGGAGTTTACATTAGATAATATTACTTCAGATAATTCCAATATACGAAGGTGCCAGCAATGAAATTATTCAAACACATGTTTCTACGTGCAGATTTTTATCTTAAAAAGTTGAACTTTTTTAAAGTTAAAATAAAAAAATGCTGCATAAAATATTAGAAATTTTGGATGGAATGTAAAATGCAAATAGAGAGCTGTGACTCTTACGTTTACTTTCATTTTTTTCAGTTGTCATTAATCTTGACTGTGTGAACCAACAGTTTTGTCAGCTTCATTTCTTTATTAAATATCAAGCGTTTTCCTGCATTTCAGGACTACAAACAGTAGAAGCTTCTACTACTTTATAATGTTGACATTTCTTCACAAAACACTTAAAATATGTTATGATGACAAGAGTTCTTTCTGAAGCAGTTTTAAGGTCTTAGAGGATTGTTGTCACATTTTTCATTTGCATAATTCTGCACACATCCTCTACTATATAGGACAGGTTGGGACTACTCGCAGTGTACTTTACTGCATAGACACTGACATAACAGGCACATAAAGGACCCTTGCAAGAGTATTGATACCTCATACCTCATACCATGATACACCCTGGTTTTCAGATTTGTTACTAATAACAGTCTGGATGGTTCTGTTCATCTCTGGTCTGGGGCACATAGAACCTATTTCTTCCAAAAAGGGTCTAGATCATTTTTTTGTACTAAATTATCCATCCATTATCTGTACCCGCTTTATCCGTTTCCGGGTCACGGGGGTCTGTCGGAGCCTATCCCGACGCATATCAGGCGAAAGGCAGGGGTACACCCTGGACAGGTCGCCAGTCTATCCAGGGCCACATACAAACAACCAATCACACTCACATTCACACCTAGGGAGAATTTAGGATGATCAATTAACCTACCCCGCATGTTTTTGGACTGTGGGAGGAAGCCGGAGTACCCGGAGGGAACCCACGCAAGCACGGGGAGAACATGCAAACTCCACACAGAAAGACCCACCGGGCCGGGAATTGAACCGGGAATCTTCTTGCTGTGAGGCAACAGTGCTAACCACTAAGCCACCGTGCTGCCCTGTACTAAATTATGGTTCGTTTATATATTGGCATAAGCTGTTTGAAGTAACTTCTTTTTTTTAACCTCTTGCTTTGTTCTAAGTTCCTCTTATGCCAACATTTGTGTTGCAGGCCTGATAGACAGAAATGAATAATCTATGTGAATGTTGACACGATATATAGGTGTCCATCCTGTCCGGGTTCACACTGTCAGCAATGAAATAACAGTCAAAGTAGAGTTTTATTGTTGTTGTTGTTTTTTTGTGTCATTTTCCATGCTGCCTTACCTTTTTTCTGATTTGTGGTTGTCGTAGAGCTACATTGATTATTAATAAAAGGTTTTGTACTGCGCATTTTTTTAGTTTATGCTTTATTTTGAAGTATGCAGATTTTATAATTTTCTATTACTTGGCTTGAATTGCTTTGCTTTAGTAACATTCATCACATTTTTCTTGCTTTGAAACTCAGCAGTCACACACGCGTGGTTGTGTGTGTATGTGTGTACATGTGTATCCATCAGATCCGATGTGCGCCTCCATAAAGATGATGTTGACATTTGCTTCAGCAAGACGCTCAACTCCTGCAAGGTCCCCCAGATCCGTTATGCCAGCGTGGAGCGGCTGCTGGAGAGGCTGACCGACCTGCGCTTCCTCTCCATAGACTTCCTCAACACCTTCCTGCACACATACAGGATCTTTACCACAGCGACCGTGGTCATGGACAAACTGGCTGACATCTACAAGAAGCCCTTCTCCTCCATACCTATCAGGTCTTGCCATTCTTACACGCAAAAATGCATTTACCACCTCATAAAATGACAGGCACATCAAAAACATCTATGAATGATTTTTTTTGGACTCAGCAACAGCTTCGGTCTCTGCCCAAGAGGCTAAGCATGCAGCTCAGTGGGAAACTGCTTGTGTCTAAAGGGCCAACAGAGCAGATGCTGCAACAAGGTTTTTGGCACAGTCATAGGAACATACCGCATGTAAGATGAGGCTCTCATTTTTTTTTCTTGTTCAGTGTCTGGCAGCATCAAAACAGATTGGTTATATTTTCTTCTAGTTTCTTATCTTTAAAAAAAAAAAGTTTGTAACGGGGCATAGTTTGTGTGTAAAGCCTAACTCCTCATAGCTTATAGATGCCTTTGCTTTAAGGTAGGAGGGAGTCGGTATTCAGGTGTCAGCGGCATGCAGGAGGGGCAGGTGGAGCAGATCCTTTGCTCTAAAAACTTAATCACTTAATCACTTAAATTATATTCTCTGTCCTGCTTTCTCATGAGATTAAACACAAAATAAACTCTATAAATGAGCAAATTTGTAAACGAGGGGTGTTTTTATTGTTTTGTTGCTTTCCAGCTCTGATAGTTGCAGGACTTAATGAAAGGATGGTCCACTCTGGAACGTCTCAAAATTGGGGGTAATTGCCGTAAAAAAAAAAAAAAAAAATGCGTGCCGACGGTGATGATTCCCAGAGGATGATGACATGTGCAGGTATAAACACATTATGCCACTCAAGGTCTGCTAGCAACTGTAGAGGCATATGGACAGTTTTCTTTCTGTCTGGGGGCTTAAAATGGGCCAAATTTTGCCAATGATTTCTGTGCTAGAGGTTTGGGGGAATACTGAGCAAACGCCAAGTGTGCTCTTATTAGTCAGTTTCCAAAAGATGAGCAGAGAACACAAACCGGTTTCCATCATCCCTGCTGGGTTTTTTTTTTTTTTTTGCCTAAATTAATCGTTTTGGAAGACAAATATGTTCAAATAGATTTTAAAATAAAACTATTAAGATATGTCACACAGTCAAAGACCAGGAACAGATGCAAAATTACCATTTATGACTATGAATTGATATTTACAGTATGTAAATGTTGAGCCACATATTTGTGTAAAGGAGATGTAAAGTAAACAAAATATCACATAATAGCCCGCTCTTATAGTAACCATCAAGCTGAAATAAATAAGATGAATAACTGGCATTGAAGAACATAACAGACCAACCTAAAAATATGTTGAAATTTATTAAACGGCCGTAGCCGTCTCTATTCAGTTTAGGTAACACGCTTAGGGGATGCAGGTTACATGCAGTTACCTTCTCTGATTTTTACTGTAGAGATGTTTTAGATTTTTTATTTCTTCGTTCACAATAAGCGCTTAAGGCACCTCTTCGAAGGCTTCGTGCCTGAAATGGGAGGCTAATTCTTAATAATACAGGCTGGGAGCCCGTCACATGCAGAGAGGTAGACAGACAGAGACTCAGCTCTCTCTGCTCCCATGTGGTCATGCATCGTCAAGGGACATTGAACATACAGCAAGCTGCTTGTCACTGACTCCTACAGTGTTTCTTAGGTCCACGTTTCCTCCAAAAGATGAATTTTTCATCCCTTCGCCATCTTGCCTCAAACCATCTTCTTTCTGTTACATGTCCTATTTAGATTTTCATTTCTCCGTGCAACCATCGCATCAGTCTGTTTAATCATTTTTATATGTTATCCATCTCTCTTTTGTCTTCATGTTGCTTTCCAACTTCAGGGCGCGGTACCACTCATTTGACCGCCTGTCCATCTCATCCATCTGTCCTGACTACAGTCTGAAGATGAAGAAGATAGCCGCGGATCAGTCCAAGTAACTGAGTCTTCACTTTCTGTCCCTCCTCCCTGTTCCTCCTCTTATATGGCAGCAGTCTGATGCTAAGCTGATGCATGACCTTCCCTTTCCTCAGCCTGCAAGCTCTTAACTCGAATATCTTAATGGGATTGTGATTCCACCAGTCTGAAACATTTCAGATTAATGACACAGGGACGAGAACATATAAAAATCTACTGGAATGTAAAATCTGCAGAGGCTCTGTGGCATGCTTCGTCCTTGGAGGCAGGTTTATGTTTCTGTTGGTATTTTGATCCTTTGTTATTATTTAGTCAGTTTTAAATTCATTGCTTAAGCATCTTTAAGCACCTCCTCCTTTTCCTGCAAGTTTACCTGCAAGCTTTTCAGCACACCACTTGTTTTTCATGTTTCTTTCCCAAGTCAATGACTCTCTTGTTTTTCTATCCAGCAATCAGTTTTATCTCTTGTTTACTGCTGAATAAGACATTTCTTGGGGGAAAAAAGTGTTATCTTTCCTTATCAGTGCATGATTATTCTGCACACGGCTCCCTGAGATGCAATAAAGGATTTGCATGTATGTGTGTGATTTTTTTTTTTTTTTGAACTAACATTGTTCCTTTTTTTTAAATTAAACATATGGTGACTTTTAGCTGTAATTACACTCAAAGATGCTCACAGTTAAACAGCTTTATTATTATATCCAAGGGATATGCCATGGCCGCAGAGCAAACATAAAAGTAAAGACGGGTTTTTCTCAGGATCTGTTCTCATTTCCAGTGTAAAGTGTTGCAGAACCCCGTGGCGTTACTTTGCAACCTACTTATGTGCACTTTAGTGCCTTTTTTTTTCTTAAGGGGAAGTGTCTTGATAAGACAAACCATGGTCAATTTTAAAACACCAACTGGACTAAATATGATCAAATCATTTTTGTTGTTAAGTCTAATCAGCTTTATTATCTGAACCATCCTAGAGGCCTGATTTGTTCTTAAAGTAAATTAGACTAGAGCAGAAAGACCTATGCTCTCACAGTTACAAAGGTCACAAACTGATCACTAAAGCAAAACTTACTTAAAATGAATTAGAAGGAGGTCAACCTTTGTCTCCAAAACGATTGTTTGTCTCACATTCCTCAACCTCTGTCACGGTTCAGTCAGGTCGTGTTTGCTCTGTGACAAGGAGGCGGTGTGAGAAGCAAAGTATTATCAAACAGCCGAGCAATGTGCTGCTGTCGCGTTTCCTTTCCTTTTGTGATGGTGAAGTACAGTATATTTATCTTGTTTAAGATTATTAGATCTTCCTACTCAAAAAAAGGGCCATAAAACCAAACGTTTACCTGACAGATGCAATACAGCTTCACCGAGCCGAGCATTATCAGGATGATTCTCTGTGGGTTCGGCATGATTAGAGGTGCATTAACACCCTGTTCACTTGTTCAGCTTTATTCCAATTTACTCAAAAAGGTGAATATTGAACTGTAGGCCATACAAAGGTAGAAAAGTCCTGCAGTGTTAATCTGATGTGTTTGTAATCATCCTGGAAATAAAGCTGACAATCACCAAGGAAACCTGGAAGATGTTTTTTTTTTGTTTTCAAATCCAGCTCAGTGTGCTGGAATAAAGACAAATCCCAAAGAAAAATCCGTCACTGTTCTAATATCTTCCGACTGCACTCTGTGTGGCCACTCATTGGAAGTTACTCTGGATAATTCGAATAACTCAATGGCTCATATTTAGAAGTAAATTCTTCAAGCGCACCCACTGCTCTGTAAAATCTTAATTTCTGCCTTGCTTGATGTTATGAGTTGTGAATACACACATAATTAATGCATTTTGTCCACAAATGTGAATTTTGTCTCCTTTTTTAGAAAAACTGCGAACCTTTCACAGTAGTTAGTATAAACTGGCACAGTCTCCTTTTGAGCTGCTGAAAATATGTTTTTTTTCTCCTTTTTCTTGAACGACTTCTTTATTGCTTTTTTAATATCCCTCTATTTTGTTAACATATTGCCTTTTCCCCTCTTCAGGTCCTTGGAGTTGTTTTTTGCCACCAATCAAAATAACAGAGGTGGTGAGCACACAAACGACAGATCTCCTCGTCTCTGCCGCAAGTTCTCCTCTCCCCCTCCCTTATCCATCTCGTCCCGCACGTCCTCCCCCGTCCGAACGCGAAAGCTTTCCCTGCACTCCCCCATCACTGCCAGAGTGGTCGGCCTCGACCTGACCAGTCCTCTGTCCAACTCCAGCATCAACTACAACACTTCCCAGTCTGCTGCCAGCAGTCCCACATCTGCCCACACCCCGCAGACTCCAACACCTCAGACCCAGACTCCAACCACTACCTCTCCTCCTACTCCTCCCTCTTCCACTTCTCCCCCACCGAACAACACCAGATCGCCGCAGGACCAAACTGCTCCCGCTCCCTCGTCACCCGACCAGAGTCCTTGCCCGGTGCCAGATGAAGAGGAAGTGCCCAGGATCGACCCGTTCTGTGGGAAGCTGCGACGCAGCATTCGCAGAAGTACGTTGTAGTTTGCACAAGGAAAAAAAAAAGAAAGAAACTTAGGAAGGAGTAACCTAAACAAATTCATCATTGTCAGCCTTCAGTCCCGTGGATGCTGATTCCGTATATTTTCCCTCTGAAATGCTCTGCTGCCATGATAAAAGAATTTTATACTCTTCCACACAATTTGGATGTTTTTCATATTCTATTTTCATTTCTTCTTTGTACAAATAGACACAAAAAGTTTAAAAGCAGACAAATATTGATTTGAACCACAAGTTTCTGGATCAGAGAACTGAGATTAGTAGCGTTTACCTACCTTCATCACGGATATGTTTGTATTTGTTGTCAGACGTGTTATTTTAACTCTTAAATAAGCCATCGGTCATCAGGAAAACACAGGACTTAATTGAGACAGTAGGAGAACAAAGTTACGCTTCCTCTGTGTGTGTTGATGTCCGAGCCGCACGGTTCGGTGCTTTGGGAGCTGATCCGGTCATACTTGCATGTTAGACCCCTCCCCTGCTGCTTTTATGTTAAGCTTGTTTTTGAGATGAGAAACCAAGATTTGCAGCTAAAAAGCTACCCACAAACACATGGGTAAAACCAAAGCAAACACTGCTCTGGCTTTCTCGAGCTGGGGAGATTTACTACAAGGCTCCATTACAGGACTCACTGATATTTTGTTCTCTGATGCTGGGGCCTTTGTGCACTGTTTAGTGCTATATATCAAATCTTTAGGGAATAAAAAAAAAAAATCTATTTTTTGATTACAAGTCAGAGGTCACTCATAAAGAATTCTTAATGAGAGCAGAGGAGGCATCTGCTGGGACGTCATGATCACCCTGCATCTGTGTGCTAGAACCGGCTGAACTGATTTAACACCAGTCATTTGTAGGTCTTAATAACAATGGATCTCATTCGGTACAATAAAATCCTGTGGATATTCAAAAATCTCAGAGAGGCTTACGTGCAAACCGTGCAGAGGCTACTTACAGGTCAAAATGCAGATTGGCTAGAAGTTAACGTGCGCCAGGAGGAGATAAAACAACGGCATCTTCTATCATAAAGAGGATGATGCACCAACAAAAAAAGAAAGAAAGCACATCTCTGTCCAACTGTGATTTCTGTTCTTCTCAAAGCAGAACATTAAAAAGCAACAAGAGCACACCAGCTAAACCACGAGTAGCTCAAACCTGTGCTGTTTTTATCAGAATGCCCCCGAGTGAGAATCACAAAGCCAGAACAGTTGAGGGCAGAACATGTTTTAGCCCTTAAACTGAGGCGGCATAGTGTCAGGGCATCCGCGGCAGCAGAGTCAGGACCAGCTGCTGTTAGGCTCTCATTAACATGTGCACACTCATGCAGTGTGTGTGTGTGTGTGTGTGTGAGTGTGTGTGTGTGTGTGTGTGTGTGTGTGTGTGCGTGTGTGTGTGTGTGTGTGTGCGTGTGCGTGCGTGTGCGTGTGCGTGCTGCTCACAAGGAACTAAAGACCCATTAGCACTTTTCCCATGAAGCCAGTCTCACCTCTTCAGCATACTTACTGTGAGTTTGCTCAGTTCTTAATGACTCAGTGCATTTACGTGTTCATATACAGACAGATATTCCTTCTGCCTTCTCTCTGCAGGGAGGTGTGTGTATGCCGATAAATTACCAGCGTGACATTCAGAGCACAGGTCATCAGATGAGACATCATACATAATAATATTGAATACACACTCAGTCCCTTAATCTTTTATGCTAATACATTTGCATCTTTTAAATGCACAAGTACGGGTACAGGCATCCAAAGCATTTTTTTTTTGACACTGCAGTACTGAAATGTGTTCTCTGTACTTCACAATCATCAAATACAAAGCAATTTTTTTTTTGTCACATTAAGGCAAAAAACCTGAAACATATCAAAAACAGTTTCTTCGTGCACACATGAACATTTACTTGATGGTGTGAAAACAAACGTACCTCCTTTAACGTACCATATACTTGATAAACTGCCTAGATAGAGCAGTGAAACTGTTACAGGGGGCTTTTAGTGGCCTTATTAGATTTTTCTTTAGTGTGCCACTTTTTCACAATAATGTCAAAGACACATCCAGGTTCAGCAGCTTACATCTGAAGATGTACTGCTGTTATTGTTCTTTTATTGGTCACAGTGTCTCTGAGTTTGTGTCAGAGAGGACATTCACATCTTAAATACATCTTTTCATGCAAAACCGATCAAATGTAATGTTGGCACATGTGAACAAACATCTTCTTCAAGGTTTATCTGCACACAAAACAGAGTTGGTTATTAAATGGTTATGCACTTTACATTGCTGTAATCTGGAGTGTGATGAAGGTGTCCTGCAGGACAACACTAATGATCCCCTCTGTGACTAGTCTTCATATTGTTAATCTGAGCTTTTCCTCGCTTCTTCTCCAGCCGTGTTGGAATCAGTGTCACTGGAGAAAATCATCCCTGAGTCGCCACAGAGCAGTGAAGCAGGGGACATGTCTCCATGCAGATCCCCATCCACACCTCGACATCTCCGCTACAGACAGCCTGGAGGTAGGCCAGGGTGTGTGTGTGTGTGTGTGTGTGTGTGTGTGTGTGTGTCCGTGTGTGTGTGTGTGTTTGTTTGGTTTATTACTCCTGATTGCGCCGCAGTGCCAGGAGGCTTTGCAGTGTGGGCAGTGCTGTGCCCAGTGACAGGTTACTCTGCAGAGCCACAGAGTACAAGGTCTTGCCCATGCAGTTTGACATATTTAGTACAGCAGTATAATAAAAAAGTCCAAGCGGTGGCACAAATTGGCCCTCAGGGTTGGGGAGAGTATTTGTTTTTTTTTTTTTCCAGGAAGTGGGTTAAGTTAAATAGTTTAACTTAACCCACATGAAGTGGGTTAAGTTAAATAGACTGGATGGATGAAATTAAAGAGACTGTAATTGTTTAAATTAGCATGATAATAATATACTTTCATTATCAAAGATGATAATTGACGGTAAATACCCTGTGTGTTTGTCTTTGTTTACATATTAAGATATAAACTTATTTAACTTGACAATTGCCTGCAAAGCCCATTTAATTTGACACTTTTAGCATTAAATTTATAAAAAAATGTATTAATTAAAAAAAATAAAAGAATGCACGTAAACATTACCCGATAAAAGATAAAAGAAAAACGTTTTTCACAACTTTTACAACACCCCAAACACACCTGTCGTGTCTTCGTCTCAGAGTCTGATGTTGTGCTTCCTGTCACAGAAACTCTAATTTACTGAACATATTTACAATTTTGCTAATATGGTCTGTTAATCACATTGATAATGCAGTAACCTTCAGAGCCCAAGTTCTTGAATTGTGTAAAAAAACATGTTCACGTTTGACCTCCAGTTGGTTCAGCGGTCCAGAGTCAAGTCCTTTTGTCGCCCAAAAGGTCGGATTGTTTTACTTTTCAGCCATAAACAGCACATGAGCGTTTAAAGTTTGGTGTAGGTGCAGGGTAATCAAAAGCAACACTTATTTGTTCCTCTTTTTCAGTTGAACAGGGAAAATGTAGATTTTTTTCCCGCCGCTGCATACATTCTTGAGAGTATTTCATAGCAGGACTTCATAACGTGATTTGGATAATAACGAGGTCACCAGAAAAAAATGCAAACGGCGTTCACTTTGTAAACAGGATCTTGAATGTTACAAGAAGTGTTTTCATCTTTAAGTAAAGTGATGCCGCTGTCGCCGTGTTGGAACAGAAGTTCATCGTTCATTCACCCGCGCTCTCTCCCCCTCGATTCTAACAGCAGAGAAAAATATAGCCGTATCGTTGCCACTGATCATAATTATATGTCTGTGCGTTTGCAGTCCAGCCGGGAGAGAATTCACGCTGCTCGGTCTCTCCTGCCTCAGCTTTTGCTATTGCGACAGCAGCGGCAGGACACGCCACCCCACCAGGTACACACAAATACACACAGACGTACTGAAACCTGCTGCAGAACTTTAAACAAAGAGCAGTTGAATAAAAATCACACAGTTGAGACTTAATTTTGTCACACCATTTAACAATTCAGTTCCAAATAGACTTTCATACTTTACCGTGAGATAAAGTTCCTAAAGCAGTACTGTTGTAGTACTATATAAACCGCCTTCTTTAAAAGTGCTTAATTAACCTTTTTAGCAGTTGTTTTCTGGCACTGTGGTGATCTTAAAAAAAAAAACAAAAAAACAAAACACACATAATAAACTCATGAAATAAATCATATTGTAAAAAAGCTTTAATATGTGGGGAACAAACTGGTTCCCCAATAAGTTTACATATAATTTCGTATTTTTTAACATATGTAAGTGTAAATTAAACAAAAAAAAAAAAAAAAAAAAGAATAATTAAAAACAAACATTTGGACCATTATCCATGCATGTTCATGTATCATCATTGTATCTATTATGTCTATTTTCTTTAAATCTATTATTGATTTTATTTTTTTCTATGCAGTGTGTGTATTTAATGTTTGTTGTGCATTCTGCTTTTATCTGTACAGTGACCTTGAGTGTCATGAAAGGTCGCCCATAAATAAAATGTATTATTGTGTGTGTATTGTGTGTGTGTGTGTGTGTGTGTGTGTGTGTGTGTGTGTGTGTGTGTGTGTGTGTGTGTGTGTGTGTGTGTGTGTGTGTGTGTGTGTGTGTTATGTCTGATCAAGCGGTATCCTGCTTCACCTCAATCCCTCTTAAGTAAACTCAAATCACACCAGTGAGGTTTTGGGAGGATTTGTTTGACATTCTGTGCCAGAACCTTAAAAAATACACCTTATCCATGACCTGGACCTCTAATACATCAGATGTTTGAAAGAGGCAGTTTTCCTCTGTTTCCGTTCCCCCTGCAGTGTTTACCAACTCTGAGAGAACCTGTGATAAAGAGTTCATCATCCGCAGAGCTGCAACTAACAGAGTTCTCAATGTGCTGCGCCACTGGGTCTCCAAACACTCACAGGTCTGTCCCCGCCCACCGCTGTCCATGCATGTTTGTTTTCGTGCGCGAGTTCTTGGTTCTCGGTTCTTCCCGGGTGATCAAGCCTGCGGTCTCATTAAAGGAGGTGACTGATGCGTTCTCTTTCCGCTGCTTTGGTCTCACTTGAAAACGTTAACAGCTGCATGCACACAAACACACAGGGAATATTGTTGCCATTTCAGCTGAACAGCCAGCCCAACCTGCGCCATCCTCTGCTCTGCAGCGAGTCTGTAATGAATTGAACATCAAGGTAATTGGCTGACTCCCCGCGTAGAGGTCCATTCAGTCCAACTGCATTGATCTGTTTTATGTATTTTTCTTCAATAATACAAAACACTGTGATGACAGAGCAGCAGCAGTCAGCTTATTAAAACACACAGACACACAGATTTATACACCCACTCACATTCATCTTTTGGAGGCTTAAGAACGGAAAGAGATTGTTAAAGCTGACCTTTTCTGCACGAGTTAAATTGAGGTGGGAGGCGAAGTGGGGAACAGCAGATGAAGAAAGTATAAAGATTGTAAGGAATGAGGTGTTTCAAGACAAGGAATAGTTGTACTCCAGTGTCAGATGAGTGGAGACTTAGTATGGTAGTTTAGTATGTAGAACATGTAGAAGTGTTGTGTTCTTCTTCTTTGAAAGTTAAGGAATATAAGGACATACGCAATGTGACCTTCAAACACACACAGGGGCACTTTCCACGTTGGTATCTTAGAATATTTCAAACATTTTGGACAATCTTTGAAAGAGTTTTGGTATATTATCACTTATTTGACAGTTATTTAATAGCATTATAGGATGGGTTTCACATGAACTTCGTATTATTGTGAAATCTTAGAACTTTAGTTATAACATAGTTGCTTCTTACCGTGTTGTAAGTAAATAAAAGTGGGTCGATAACCAATCCAAAGGCTAAATAAGGGAATTTAATAAAGATAAATGCTTAATTGTACTGGATTGGTCTGGATATATACTGTGTAGCCCTTTTCTAATCTTGTTGATCACTTAAAGCACTTTTTTTACTCAAAAGGGTTTTTTTACCCACTGAGACATCTTAACCTTATTTTCTGCTTATTACATGTGTAGTGCTTTAATTCTATCATTCCCAAACACACCACAACGAACACATAAACACACATAAACACACAGACAATGTGGGGATCAGTGCCTGTGAACACCTTGACATGTGGAATCTGAGGCCATGATCCTTCCCACTGCCATAAAACTGAAATTGATGCATTAGTCTGCCATCCTGAAAAAGTAAACTACTGAAATGATTCTTGGCAACCCAGTTGCAGGTATGTGCAGGCTCATTTGCATTTGTGTTTAGGACTTTGAGATGAATGGGGAACTGAAGATGTCTGTGATCTACCTCCTGGAGGAGGTGCTCAGAGATCCAGACCTTCTGCCACAAGAGAGAAAAGCTACCGCCAACATACTAAGGTGCAGCGCACACACAGATGCACAAATGCACAGGTTGCACACGAAGCGATGTAACCCATAATGTTTCTGCCATGAAACTGTCTCATGATGATTTTAAGTGATCATAAACGCTCCTTCCATACTGCTCTGTTACTTGATACTCTATTATAGTTCATGCTGTCTTGCTCTTCGTGGTTGTTCTCCATCTCTCAGTGGCCTCTCTCAAGACGACCAGGAAGATGCACAACTGAGGATAGAAGACATCCTACAGATGGTGAGATAATTGCACATTTTAACCCAAGTCAGAGTGAAGGCCCTCAGTTCCTCAGAGGGCTTGCCTATCCCTTAGCGCCTTGCAAAGATTAAAAACCGACTTGCACTAGTTTCATGTAGCAAGTCATTTGAATTAAAGATGTCCTGGTTTTATGAAGCCTCTCTGATGAATTTGCACAGTAATACCTCTCCCAATTAACATTTGAAATGAGATGAAAACATTAAGGAGTAACTTCCCCAGTTAATTATCTTGCCTTAATGATAACTGGACATCACAAACAGATGCATGTTGCTTTTATAAGATCTGACTTGCACTTAAAGTCCTGTTCACCAAGCAGAAAGAGTAAATGCACCCTCTCCTGACTGTCACTCTCCAGGGAAAAATCAACTGTCATCAACAATATTCATCAAAGCCAATCTCTATATTAGATATTTATATCTCCTCGTTATTTGTGCTTGTGCCTTGACTGTTTATGACGCTCTTGTTTGTGTGTGTGTGTGTGTGTGTGTGTGTTCATGTAGGCGGATTGTCCAAAGGCAGAGTGTTTTGAGTCCCTCTCGGCGATGGAGCTGGCTGAACAGATCACTCTCCTGGATCACATCGTCTTCAGGAGTATTCCCTATGAGTCAGTCCTTTTATAATGCTCTCTCCAAGGGAGCGGTCCATCAAACCAAACAAAGTCACAACAAGGAAACTGATGCCTTTACATTTTACATCTTTTACTACAAAATCATAAAAGTTTTTAGTTATTATTATTATTATCATTATTTTTTAGTTTCACAGTCAAATACATCATATTAATATCAGTATCAATTAATCTGCTATTGTAGTTGTATCTCTCTGATATATAAGTTAGGAAACATCTGAAACAACTATAAAAATCATTTTTAAATTCTTTGCAATGTTTAGCTCTTTTATTATTACACTTAGAGTAATTACCCAGTGCATAATAACTTCTTTTAGGTGTAAATTTTCAGGTAAGGTCTATGCTGGGGTATTGGAGATGAGAGTCAAACTGATCATCAAATTGATCATCAAACCTCGGATTCAGGAGGAACAATAAGGTTCCATCCAGGTTTTGGAACACTGGACCAGCTCTATACCCTCGCTGGAGTCTTGGTGGAGGCATGAGAGTTTGCCCAACCAGTCCAGATGTGCTTTGTGGACTTGGAGAAGGCATTCGACCGTGTTCTTCAGGTCCTTTGGGAGTACTCGGGGAGTCTGGGGTTCTGGGTCCATTGTTACAGGTTATTCTATTACCCTGTACAAACAGAGGGACAGTTTAGTTCACACTGCCGGTCGTAAATCAGATGAATTTCCGGTGAGAGTTGGATTCCGCCAACGCTGCCATTTGTCACTGATTCTGTTCGGTACTTTTATTGAAGAATTTCCAGGCGCAGCGGAAGAGCAGAGAGGGTCTGGATTGGTGACCTCAGGATCGCATCCCTGCTTTTGGCTGATGATGTGGTCCCGTTGACTCCATCAGGTCATAGAAATTAGTTAAAAATAGAAAACGCAGTTATATTTGATATATTTGATTTGAAAGAAATTCATGTTCACCCTTAGAAGGAACAACAGACGCATACCATAAAGGGCCATGTCCATCTTTGAACTGTACTGTAAAGCTTTCGATCTCATTTGGACGTATTGTTTGTCTCTGTCCTCCCTCTCCTAGAGAATTTCTTGGCCAGGGCTGGATGAAGGTTGACAAGACTGAAAGGACACCATACATCATGAAAACAAGTCAACATTTTAATGATGTAACTTCTCCTCACTCTTAAACTTCTCTTCTTTTCAACTGTTTCCATCATATCTCTGTACCTCCACTAGATACTATATATTCCTCTACACTCTCCCTTTCTTTCTTCTTTAAGATGAGTAACCTGGTGGCATCCCAGATAATGACTCATACTGATGTGGGCTCAAGAGCCAACTCCATTGAGAAGTGGGTTGCAGTAGCAGACATCTGTCGCTGTCTGAACAACTACAACGGGGTGCTGGAGATCACGTCTGCGCTCAATCGCAGCGCCATTTACCGTCTGAAGAAGACCTGGGCAAAAGTCAGCAAACAGGTGGAAAATGTGTCCATGAATCCTCTTGTGTATAAATATATGTGTATATTGACACTCAGAAATGCCTCCAGAGTCCTTGATTTGTTTAAAGGTAAGAACTGTAGAGAGAAAAATGTTCCAGTCTTTGCCTTTCCTACCTACTCTAAGACCTGTTTTTGTATTAATTCTTCATTTATAATCATTTATAATCATGTTACCTACAATAGGTAACATGACATGAAGTCACACGGTTCATATTCTTTTCCTTATTTTTATGTCCCAATAAACTGATTATTAATAAATACAATAATTTGATGAGATTAAAAATAGAAGCTACAGAACATACAAAATTCAATCAAATCAAAGTTGAAGGACATGTAGGAATATGAGCACTTTTTTTTATTTGTATTTTCTATGACATCCCAACCTGATTTGTGGCTGCGTTGAGCGTAAACATTGAGTATTACAGGAAAATGATTTTCTCTTTTACATGTGTCCACACATAAATATTTCTAGTAAAACTGATTCCATGAGAGTTCAAAGAAAAGGCTATTTGAAGTGACATTTATGATGTTTAGCATTTGCTCTTTGCTTAATTCTAATGAACTCGATCGATTTAATCATCCAATCAGCAGTCTGTCTGTGCAAAAGGAGGCATTGGATATTGGGCCAAAGCTGATTTGACTTTTAAGGTCATGTTTTATTAAGAGCAATTGAGGTGGAGGTTAATGTAAATTTCTTGTTTGTTCTGCCTGGCCTGCAGTAACACCGTTAAACGTGTGTGTGTGTGTTTGTGGTCTTGCTCAGACTAAAGCTCTGATGGACAAACTGCAGAAGACTGTGTCCTCTGAGGGACGATTTAAAAACCTGAGGGAAACGCTGAAAAAGTGAGACTTGGCTTTCATTTGGAAAAATATATTTATATTTCTAACTCAGAAACATTACATTACACCATTTTATACCCTGACATTTTCCCTCCAGCTGCAACCCCCCGTGTGTGCCATACCTGGGAATGTATCTAACAGACTTGGCTTTTATTGAAGAAGGAACTCCAAACTTTACCGAGGAGGGTCTTGTTAACTTCTCCAAAATGAGGATGGTAGGCAAAAGTAAATGCAGAACTGTGGAGAACATCCATCAGTAGATTAGCTCTGAACTTCATTTATCAAGTTGAATTTGACGTTTTCTGTAGATATCCCACATCATCAGAGAGATCCGGCAGTTCCAGCAGACACCTTACAGGATAGAGCATCAACCCAAGGTATTTTCCATTTCATTTTCTAAAGGGAAGAGCTTTATATCTCCCAAGAGGATTAAGATGACGGCACTGAACATGATTGAATTTTCAGAGGATTCTTAAAAAATAGGAAGAAACAGGAAATACTTAACAAATCCATTTCCAAAAAGGTCAGGACTTTGAGTTTAAATAAAAGCAGAATTCAATGTTCTGCAAATCTCTTAACTCCATATTTTATTCACTATAGAACATCAGAAACATGTCACATATTTAGATGGAAGAAATGTACAACTTTAAAAAAATAACAAGGTACAAGGTACAACACGACTAAAAAAGTTGTGACGTTAGTACAGGGGGATGTTTACCACTGTACAGGATCCACCCTTCTTTTAGCAAAAGTCCACATATGTGTGGTTACTGAGGAAACTAGATACTGGACTTTTTGGGAGGTGGAACATGGTCTCGTTTTGTGTTTTCTGTTAGTTAAAGGTCTGGACTGTAAGCACGCCACTTCAGCACTCTTCTACTACGAAGCCATGCTTTTGTAATGAATGCAGTCTACAGTTTAACATTGTCTTGCTGAAAGATAAAAGATTTGTTGTCTGGATGGGAGCATAAGGTGCTCTAAAACATGTTTACAGTATTCCTTTTGCCTTAGATGTTTCTATTCCAGATGTGGAAGCTGCCCATTCTGTTGGCACTAGTAAACCCCCCCCTACCATCAGAGATGGGTCCTCCTCTATTTTTGGATGACGGTCACATGTAGCCTCTTCTTTCCAGGATAGAGCCTTTATGTGGATTTGTAGTTGAAAAAGGTTTCCTTAACTGCTCCTGAGCCCATGCAGTGATTTCCACAATCGTGCCTCTTTTTAATATAGTGTCATCTGAGGACGTGAAGATAACGGTCATCCAGAATTGAGTATCAGGCTTGGTCCCTGCGCTCAGAGATTTCTTCAGATTCTCAGAATCTTTGATGATATATTTGATATTTGATCTTTGATGATGATACATGATATGTATTATACATAATTCAAGGTCTTTTCAATTTTGTCTTGAGAAACATTCATTATAAATTATTCCACCATTTGTAGATGGAATCTTTAGCACGTTGGTGAACCTCTGTCCAGTTTTAGTAAGAGAGTCTCTCTAAGATGCTGTTCTTGTATTTAATCATGTCACGGCTCTGTTGCCAAGTAACCTAATTAGGTGCAAATATTTTCCTCCAGGTGTTTGGTTATTTTGAATAGAAAATGGGTTTATGAGATTTACAAATCATTGCAGTCTCTCTTCATTTGCATGTTATGCAACATCAAACTTTTTCAGGATTAACATATAGTTATAAATGGATAAATACACATTTTTGGTTCCAAGGTCTTAGTTGAATCCTTACATTTATTAGTTAGGCAAAGCAATTGTAGTTGATTTAATGAACCATCTCTCCCCTCATTGATGCTTTTGGTCCAGGTGACTCAGTACCTTCTGGATAAGACGCTGACCATGGATGAGGACACACTCTACGATCTCTCGTTAAAGATCGAGCCCAGGCTGCCAGCCTGAGCGCCAGCTGTCTGCGGCCTGTGGGAGCCTTCCATGTCTGAACCCGCTTCACTAGGGCGAACGCCCATCACTTACGAAGAAACTGAGAGAAAGGATTTGAGAACGACGTGGAAATGGAAAGAGATACCGACTCAAGTGAGAGATATGCATAAGAACGATAGGTCTTGTGAGCACTGGGGTACTAAAAGAAAAAGATGAGGGATTATAAGGTGCTGGATTGATTGTGCTCAAGAGGAGCACATGTCAGTTGCATTGCATGACGGTTTGGAGGAAATTACATGCCGCTGGTTGTATCATCCCATAGCCCAGTGACACACATGATATCACATTTCCTCAGACAGCCTGAGAGTGCATTAAAGCGCGAGAGCATGGAGTGAGAGGATGAAATGCAGTGAGCATAACAGAGATGTAGCATATACAGGTTGAATGGCAGAGAGACGTCTGAGTTTGTGTCTCTGTGCCGCTGTGTATTTTCTGTTGCCTGTGCTTATCCGTGCCATGTCCTGGAGCAAGATTCATAAAATTCTTTCTGTTGTGATGATAGCTGCTTGAAAATTGCATGATCTCAACTTGGGATGCAGGTGTCTGAATGGCCTTCAACGTGTCCCCCCAGTTCAGCATGCTTCTCTGCAATGAGGTCGACTCTGGGCCACTGTGCATCCTCAGTGGGCTGGGTCACAACACAAAACCTTGAAGCCTTCGAATATAATACATAAACACATAAAATGTTAACTAATAAAACTGATATGTTATTGATTTAGAATTTGTTCTGTAGACTTTCCCCTGACAAAACAATCATTTCTGTATTTCTATTCAATGATGAGCTAAAGAATCCTTATGTGTGTGTAGAAATCTTTTTATTTTAAGTAAATGTCCACATGAATGATACTAAATTAATGATTTTTCCGGTGCCTTCCACCAGTGTAGGTCAATTTCCCTGCATCTTCTTTCTTTGTTTTCCTGATAATGGCCAGTGTAGGTGTAAACTGAATGACCGCGTAGCACGTTAAAGTAACTGCAACATCAGACGATGAGTCAAATATCTCCCTCTACCGTTTGTATGTCACTATAACCTCTGCTTGTCCAAAGCTTTTGCAGCATTTGCGCAGTTTGATTGTCTCGGCTTTTGTAAATTGTCAGCTGTTCTAAAGTGTGTGGTCACGCTCCCATGTCCAACTGGGACCTGACTGCAACCTAAACTGGGACAGTGTTTGCACTCTGACATGTAGCTGTGCTTTACTGACAGTATGATCGTGATTTACTATGCTATGATTTTTAAAAATAATAAGAATTGTTATTATTACATCATACACCGTATTTACATTCTTTAAACATAGATGAATGATTTAAAAAAATCTTATACTGTGAATGTTGTTATTCTGTTTTGTTTTTCTTTCTTGTCTTATTGTTATTCATGTTGAATTATAGTTTTGCATCCACGGCTCTTGTACAGAAAATAAAAACTATCGACTAATAAATGTTAATATTAATACACACGCACACAAACACAAACACATACACAACTATATATATATATATATATATATATATATATATATATATATATATATATATATATATATATATATATATACGTACGTGTATATATATATATATATATATATATATATATATATATATATATATATATATATATATATATATATATATATATATATATATATATATATATACGTACGTATATGTGTGTGTGTGTAAAGGCTAAACAAATGTAGCATTTGAAAAAATTTGACTTTTTTTCCCCATTATATGACAAATATAGTTGCATGCACACAACAGATGCATGTCGTACATGTCTGAATGGACGTTCCCTGTTCCAGCTTCCTCTGCTTCTCTATATTAATGTTGTCTCTGTAGCTGTGAGGGCAAGAAAAAAACTAAAAACAATGTTTTGTTCATTAAAACTGGCACGTTTGTCTCTCAGTGTAATTCAGACAACCAGCTTAATTTCAAGGCTGCATCTACAAACCTTCTGTTGATATGCAGTAAGATGTTGGAACTTTACTCATAAATAATAATTAAAAAAAGAATAATCACAGATCAGTTATTTTCCAGAAAATCTGTACTTTACACTGTGTCTGTAATTCTGAGTGTATTACAAACAGCGTTGGGAAAACAGGATGCTATTTGTTTGTATTGTAATAATATTTATGTGTATATGTTTCTATGTTAATTTATCTGTTTGCATTTTTCACTTTTGGTTTCAGGAGAAATAAATGCAACATGCCTTATATGTCTGCATGTATAAAATCATTGCGCAATAACTTTAACAAAAGGTACTTAATTCTGTAAAACTTGGGCAGGACAAAGAAAGACCTTCCTTTTTTTTATGAATAAAGCTACATGAAAACACCAACATATAGTCACAGAAGAAAAATAGTTATATGTTTAAAAGGTAAGCAGCATTTTTGTTTTATCAGAATTACATTTAAATTTTTAAGTACTCCTTAATATCTAATACAGTTTACACTCAAGCCAGGCATCCGAAAACATTTAAAGTAAAACTAAATTTATAGTCTTGTTAGTCCAACATTTGATCCATCACTGAGTATTTCCCTCGGCTGGACCTTGAATTTTCTAAAGCCAAAAGGGGCAGAATGTCTTTACGAGAAGTGAAAGATTGTAAACCTGAAAGAAGTAATGCATATATTGAAACCATTCTTCAGGCTGCATGGCTTCTGCTATTGAAGAGTGTTTTGTCGTATGACTTTAACACACGCAGTACTTCGGACAGTACTTATTGTATATTGCATGAAAGAAAAATAAAATAAAGAGATAATTTCACTTTTAAGCACCCTGAGGACTAATTTGTGTTTTTTCTTGGGAGCACTAGAACGGTCCATCCATGTGTGAAGGACTACAAGAAGAGAATATTAAAAAGATTATTTTAGGTACCTCAAAAACAGCATGCAGGGTTATAAAGTTATACACTACGATATTCAGGCTGCACATAAAGAAAAAGTTACAACTACAACTGCAAGAGTTGTTTTTCTTTACATTGTTTCACTTATTCATTATGTTATTATTCATTGAATCACAAAGCGGGCAGCCCGGTGGCTTGGTGGTCATTATTATGGAGAAGGTTTTTGGTTCGAATCCTGGCCGGGGTCTTTCTGTGCCGAGTTTGCTCTGGTTACTTCGATTTCCTCCCACAGTCCAAAAACATGTATATTAGACTAACTGGTGATTCTAAAGCACCTATAGGAGGTATTGTGAGGGTGTGTGGCTTTTTGTCTATGTTTGTATGTGGCCCTGTGATGGATGGAGACCTGTCCAGGGTGTAGCCCTACATTTTGCCAATAGTGAGCTGGACTAGGGTCTGGCAGACTCATGTGACCCTGGACAAGTAGAGTAAGTGGTAGATTAGGTATGGATGGAGAAGCAGTTATGGATACTGGATGATTAACAAAGCAACTGCAAAAGTTAGTTCTTCTACTACTGAACCACCTAAAGGTCTTACAGTAGCAAATGTGACATGCAACGTGGTCATCCTGCCACCATGTGGTCATGTCTGAAATTGCTCCTGTTTGCACCACATTCTGTAAAACTTCTGCTGCTGCGTAAACTCCATGTACAACTTGCCTGTGGCTGATTTATCTTGCTCAGGTTCAGGGGATGTGGTGAAATCGTTCCCTACTGACATCAAGCGGAGTACACCCTGGACAGGTTTCCAGTGCATCACACACAGATGGCTCTCCATAAAAGCTCACACGCCTCACATGCCTATTTTTGGACTGTAGGAGGAAACCAGAACACATGGAAAAGACCCACACAGGCATGAGAAGAACATGGAAACTTGCCACAGAATGCTTATTTTTTGTTTTTTAAGTAAACTATCATTGCCAGTTAAATAATAGCTATTGGTTCTCCTTTTTCATCCCAGCTACTTCTGAAAAAGTGGTAGAAAAGACATCCAAGATGATCCCATTTCATGGATAGTCTTTCCTTATTATTGTATGAACAGAGAGGGTATTGCAGTGTGCTCACTGCAATATAAAGCAGGAATAATTAACAGAATAACACCTTTAATTTTCCTTTACTGAAGATATTTATTCTACCACTCAAGTCATCAAACCAAGGCTTCAGAATTGAAAGGAAATGTTCAGTTTTTTCAAATGGCTGAATGTTGTATTTGTGCTTGTTGCTGGAAATTGTCTGATAGGGTTGATTGGAAAAGCAGAATGAGCAAAAGATACCAGTTAAAGAGAGAGAGTGGGAAAAAGCACAAGGAATACTTGAGTCATTGTGAAGATCTTCTAGCCCTTTAATGTTACATCTGCACCCGGTTTGAAGTTCAGATAAACACACTGGGCAATATTTTCATTTGAAATTGTCTTTGTAGGAGACTGTAATAAAAATAGGAAAAGTTCTCAGGATTCAGGGTAAGGAGAAGAGGAGTAGGAAGACAGACTCTTTGACTGACAGAGTAAAGAGGATTTCCGTCTGTTGGCCAGCGAGAGGCTAATCCTGGGCCAGTGGCTCCATCTCCCTCTGATCCCCTGCCTGTTCCTCAGTCTGCCCTCACTCTGCAGATCAAGACTCGGGCTGAGCTACACAGAACTTCACGGGTCCTCTGCTGCCTCTTTTCCATAGCTTTCCTGAGGTGAGTGCTAGAGATTCTCATCCTTTACTAATACCAGCTCTGCTCCTCACCTGTGCACCCACAGTTTTGTTGTAAAAGTGCAGAAGCTCTACCAACACAGACTTAGAGCAGACTTACTTCTTCAAACATTACCAGTCCATGTTCCATGCCGGGGCTCCAGTTCTTTATGCTGTGATATTGAGTTTGAGAGTATGTTTGAAGCTGTGTTTTACAGGTTGTGTGCACATAATGAGAAACTGCACTCTTTCATTCACTTGTCTAGGCATTTTGTGTGTACTCCTTAGCTCCTTAGAGGAACATTTACAGCTCACCGTGCAGCCAAGACATATCAGAGTCTCTTAAGCTATACTATTCACAGGTACCAGCCATCTGTCAACTACTACTCTCTAAATGTGTCTCTTCATCAATCCTCCAGCAGCATCTCTTGGAAATCCCACTAATCCCACTTTTTACAATCTCTTTAAAGGGTCCTTTCCCCCTCTAGCTCCTTCCCCTGGCCTTTACGTGACTCTTGACACACCTTATTCTGACCCTCGCTTTGCTACGTGTCATCCTTCGTTCCTCTTTCTTCTTTCCAGGTCACTCTGATTTTTGTTGAGAGACGTTATATTTCAAGGTGATCTTTCTCTTCCATCTGATCCAGTATCTGTTCGTCTCCTCCTCACCAACCACTCACTCACTATTTCTGTCTTTATATTTATATATATGTATATTAGTTGGGTATTTTTCCCCAGTTTGCCTTGCGTAAGCTCAGCTGACCACCTCAAGATGACAGAAAGGATCATGTATGGTCCAGGGCTAACTCGATCGACCCTTCATTTTAACTTCACCTACTATCACTACTTTGTTTGAGTGACTTTGACACTAATTTTGAGATTTGAGCCTTTATAGTTCTGGAAAGAGCAGGACATTGTAGTCATACACGTATCTATTTTTGTATTGTAGAGAAAAACTAAAATAGGTTAGAAAAACAAACAAAAAAAAAAAAGCTGCCCTTTTATTTAGTTGCTGTAATTGTCATTTCTGGTGTTGTTCTCATGTGGTTCAAACATTTAGTATATTCTACTAATATGGCAGCGCTTCTCTCAGCATCCAATCACAAATCATCTGATCAGCTGAGCTGGTGACTGTCAAGGTGACCAATCAGAGGGCTTCTCTCCGCATCAAGAATAATCTCATCATGCAGACCGCGTGCATATCTGTTACTTAAGCATTTGTTAACTTAATGCAATTAGAAGATTTATTTAAGTTTGTACTTGAGAAGATGTGTTTTGTAGACTTGAGGTGATTACTGAACATTTTGACTAAAAGCGAGAATAATCTCATCTTTAGTTTATATTCACACAAGTTTAAACACTGCAGTCTTTGTTCTGTTTACAACCTTTCACTAACTGGTATATATTACTGCAATGTGGGAAACAAAAATATGAGCAATTATTGCTTTTTTCAGAAAATTCATGCACTTGTGAGAATAGAAAAATGTGGTCTTGTATACAAATGCTTTTCAGACGCAGACTGTTGCCTCTATGAGCCGCTAAGCCTGTATGCTGTCTAGTTCAACGGTCTAATTCCCAATTATCAGCTTCCTCTGAATGCCATCTGTGACCTTTATGCAGGATGCTGGTAAAGTTCAGACTTATTTAGACCAGTGTCTCGGTGTGCTGCAAAGTGATGCAAGTAAACATGAACACCTAACCTGACATTTATAACACCAAAACAAGACTACAATCAAGGATTACAATAATCAGCATGGGTGTTATGACTCATCTCATCATTAATGATACTTCCACAAAGTCTAACGCGATGCTTGTCACTGACACTGGTATTTAGGATGAATAATAATCCAGTCATTAAAAGTGTTTCAAAGCAAAAAATTTTCTTCTGACCCCCTGCCAGGTATAATAACCAGGTCTCAAAAACATGGCAAGCTCTTTCACCCGCATGATTTCTGGCCGTAGCACGGCGGTGATGATGGCCATGGGAGCTGGCACCCTGGCGTCTGGATATCTCCTCACTGACAGCACAGCTGCTGCTGACAAGAGGAAGCTCTATCCCCCTAGGTATGTCTGCACAAGTGCAAATGTGAGTTTTTGTAAGTGCTGAAAAGGAAAAACTGTTTTTTTTTAATGTGTATTAATATACATTTAGAAAACGGTTACTCTTTATCAATATATTCCTGAATATCAAGCAACCTCAGGGTGAAGTTATGATGATCCTTGATTGAGTAAACTCTAAAAATGCAAATACTGATTTGGCTCTGGATAACCTTCAACAGCGCTGATTTTCCCGACCTGAGGAAGCACAACAACTGCATGGCAGCAGCCCTGACTCCAGCCATTTATGCACGCCTGAGGGACAAGGCAACAAGCAATGACTGGACCCTGGACCAGTGCATCCAGACTGGGGTTGACAACCCTGGACACCCCTTTATCAAGACTGTGGGCATGGTGGCTGGAGATGAGGAGAGCTATGAGGTTCGTTGTTATATTCAAACTGATGTGTCTACAGTCCAAAATAACAGAAGTTAAAACAGTTTTCCCCCCCCTATCAGGTGTTTGCTGAGATCTTTGACCCTGTTATCAAGGATAGACACAACGGCTATGACCCGCGCACAATGAAGCATCCCACCGACCTGGATGCTTCCAAGGTCACACACATAATTCAACACCTTCTGCTTTAATTCTCTCTTTATAAAGTCCCAAATAATACAGTCCAATGCTCTCTCCTCCTCAGGTCACCTTAGGGATATTTGATGAGCGCTATGTGTTGTCATCTCGTGTTCGTACTGGCCGCAGCATCCGTGGGCTGAGTCTTCCCCCTGCGTGCACGCGCTCTGAGCGCCGTGAAGTGGAGCGCGTGGTGGTGACAGCTCTGTCTGGGCTGAAGGGAGACCTGGCTGGTCGATACTACAGCCTGGGAGAGATGAGTGAGAGGGAGCAGCAGCAGCTTATTGATGTCAGTGCACAATCACACCCCACACAGACAGAGAGATTCCTTTTTGTTCCACTTATGAGCACCTTTTCCAGCTGATCTCTCCTCTGATTCCTTTGTCCTTTTGCTGGGGATCCAGGAGCACTTCCTGTTTGATAAACCTGTGTCACCGCTGCTCACGGCAGCTGGGATGGCCAGGGACTGGCCTGACGCTCGTGGGATCTGGTAGGAGTGGCGCAGAAGCAGAAACTCAGCTGTTTGAAGCTATAGGTGTTGCATGATTAGTTCAAAAACCTAGATTGTGTCTTCTTTCTCCTGTGGTTGGCTTGCAATTCCTACTTTAAAGAAAATAATAGAAACACAGAGAGGATATGTGCCAATTTGGATGTGAAGGATGCGGGATGTCTTTTTACCATCTGCACCACAGCTACAGCGGTTTGTAGAGGGAGAATTCGATTACATGGTCCAATTGAATTACATTATTTTCTTCATTAAAATTATGTAATAATGGATTACATGGATAACACTGCACCTACTTCTGCTACAAGGTTTAAAATTATTCAAAAGCCCAGAATATACGAGCACTGAGTGTTAGAAATATGTGGGTTTTCCAGTTGGCTTTTTTTACTTTTAGCTCCTAATGTATTATTAGAATTTGTGCAATTGCTCTCCTCAAGACCTTCAATACTCAAAGCCATTTATTTTTTTTCCGTTTTCTGTAGTGAGTATTTGTATTCCTGCCCCTCATTTCAGCTTTTCATCCATTACTCCAACTTCAGTAGCCTTTTCAATGGTTTTATTCCAATTTATGACACCCCTTTCTATGCTTTCAAAGCCTAAACAGGACATTTGCTCAGCTGAAAATAGAAAAAATGTAAAAACAAATCAGAAATGATTGTTTAATAATTCAGCTGTATGATTCAGTGTGCTAACGTGCACATGGAAAAATATAACTCTGTCTACCTGACTGACTCAGGCACAACAACGAGAAGAACTTCTTGATTTGGATCAACGAGGAGGACCACACAAGGATCATATCTATGGAGAAAGGAGGAAACATGAAGCGGGTGTTTGAAAGGTTCTGCAGGGGTCTTAAACAGGTGTGCACGTCTCCTTGTCTTGTGGACAACCGGGCTGGTGTAAATTGAAATAAAAATGTTTTTAAAATATCAGGTTATTGTTGTCCTAATAAGTTTCAGCTCCAAAAACAACAAAAAAAAGTCAACAGTAGTCCTGTTTTGACCTGTAGGTAGAGCATCTAATCCATGAGAGAGGATGGGAGTTCATGTGGAATGAGCGTCTGGGCTATATCCTCACCTGCCCTTCTAACCTCGGCACCGGGCTTAGGGCTGGCGTGCACATTCGTCTGCCATACCTCTGCAAGGTAGTCCATGAGTCAGACATAAACCCAACAGTTCAACTACACACACACACACACACACCGTACTTATTGTTGTCATGTCTGAAAATGCATTTGTGATATTATTTGGATCTAGGACCCTCGCTTCAAAAAAATCCTGGAAAACCTGAGACTACAGAAAAGAGGCACTGGAGGAGTCGATACTGCTGCAACTGGAGACACCTTTGACATCTCTAACCTTGACCGTCTGGGCAAGTCAGAGGTAAATGTGTAGGGAATGTTTACAATGGCTTTAGCAAGTAAAAGTCAAGATCAACGCCAGGCAAAGAGAGAAAGAGTCAGACAGAGGACAGCCAATATCTACAGCACAGTAGAGGTGGGCTGTGAATAACTGAACCCCCTGCTATTCCATAATCTGTAATCTTGGCAGCAAAATGACACATGGGGTTAAAAAAAATGGTTTATTTAGCTCAGCCTTCTACAAAGAGCCTCCAAACAGGCAGTGTAAAGTATTAACACAGTATTTCTACTGGATAAATGTTATGAAGTGTAACAAATACATAAGGGGGTTATCCGTCAGTGTATCGAAAGGAGGCAGGATTTGAGCAAGGTTTTGCAGGAGACTGTGTCAAAGGCCAATTTTCAGGGAACAGGTCTCCTCAATCAAGTTTAGCACGGAACTAGAAAGCTGCATACTGTATGTGGTTGCAGTACGCAGACAATCAGTTGGCTGTTGAGGTATGAAACATCCTGCATAATGCCTCACTTAGCCATCATGTGGGTGCATGCAGGGTGCCCAGAAAAATGTGTTTAATGCAATAAAATCAAAACATTTGACCTCTCAATCTCTTATTTCATGCTCCATGTACCATGTTTTCATATTAACGTAGTGCCAGATAGTTCTACTGGACTTCAAGACACATGAAAGGAGGCTTGCAGTCCTCATGCAACCAGCCCAGGTTCATGTTTTGTCCATAGATTGATCGCTGTCCAGATATCAAGGTGTGCCGTTTTACCAGTGCCGCTGCAAGCTGATGAAGCAAACAAAATGATAATCACTTTGCTCCAACCAAACCAGACAATAGAATGTGTTTTTTACTCTAAATTCATTTTGCATAGTCAGTAACCTCAGGTAGGAGATCATCCGCATACAATCTGTTGTTTCTTATGTAACCTGTAACAGCTGATCATGCTGATTATGATTTCTCCACAGGTCGAATTGGTACAGTTAGTGATTGATGGTGTTAACTACCTAATTGAATGTGAGAAAAGGCTGGAGAGGGGACAGGACATCAAGATCCCGGCCCCAATCTCTCAGTTCAAGAAGTGAAAGCCTCCGCTGCTGGGAATCTTGACGTAGAGCAGATGCTGGAGCTGGTTGTTTAACTGTTGCTCCTATGAGATATTGGCATGTATAGCACTGTAAGCTACATGCACAATAAAGTAATCACATTTACACGAATCCTAAACAAAATAAACAATCCTAATGAACTGTGCTGTGTGTGTGTATTATCATCATATCATATATTTTGTGTGGGGCAGAAAAAAAAGCTCAATGAAGAAAGGCAACCAAGTGCATTTAGAGAGTCAGAGTCAGAGTCAAGTTTATTGTCAATTCTACCACATGTGAGATACATACAGAGAATCGAAATTGCGTTACCCTCAAACCCTCGGTGCTACACAATAAATACATTTTAAACATAAAGTGCAGGTTAAAAAGAGACAAGAAACAAGTTGTGACATGACAACAACAGTTTTTCGGTTTGTTTAAAGTGACATGGTGCAAAGCAAGCGGTCCAGTTCTGCCAAAATACAGATACTGAGATCAGAGTGAGTGAGGGGGGGGCAAGGCGGGAAACGGTGGAAGAGAAGGGAGAGTGTTAAGTGTCCTGACAGCCTGGTGGACGAAGCTGTCCTTCAGTCGGCTGGTTCTGGCTCGGAGGGTCCGCAGCCTCCTCCCTGAAGGCAGCAGACTGAAGAGGCTGTGTGACGGGTGGGTGGGGTCTCTCACAATGCTGAGGGCTTTGCGAGTCAGACGGCTGCTGTAAATGTCCTGAAGTGAGGGGAGAGAGACACCAACGATCTTCTCAGCTGCTCTCACGACGCGTTGGAGAGACTTGCGGCAGGTTGCGGTGCAGGATCCGTACCACACGGTGATGCAGCTGGTCAGGATGCTCTCGATGGTGCCTCTGTAGAAGGTGTACCTGATGGGGGCCGGGGCTCTGGCTCTTCGCAGTTTGCGGAGGAAGTAGAGGCGCTGCTGTGCCTTCTTGGCGAGTGATGCGGTGTTAACAGTCCAGGAGAGGTCCTCTGAGATGTGGACACCCAGGAACTTGGTATTTATTTATTTGAATAAACACTTTGAGGGCTGGGGGACCCAGGTTCAAGTCCCCAGGATGGAACCACTGTGAGCCCTTGAGCAAGGCCTTTAATCTTTAATAAGAGTAGCCATGGAGCATGGAGAAAAAACTGTGGTCCTATAATATGTACTATAATGCCTTACCAAAGCATTCCACATAGATGATACTATTGAAGAAATATAAAATAAAAAGGAGAACAACAAGAGATTATCCCCAAGAGTGTATAACTACAAATATCATCAATAAAGCAAAGACTAAATAGTGACCAAATGACGATTACTCCTCAGCAGCAGGTGGTTAACGTGGCATTCAGACCTCCTCTGCCTCCTACACAATGACTTTAATCCAGGAGTAAAAGGCCAAGCTCATTACTGACAAACAAACAGAGCAGACAGGCCAAACAGAGGTGGGGTGGTTAATACCATACATTTCAAGCTCCATCTTGTTTATAGACTCGGCCCAGAACCAGTCTGTGACCAGAAGGAGGAAGATTATGCTTTATAATTAAAAGCATCGTGCCATGATAAATTAATGCTTTTCTTTTTTGGATGGGTGGTCCTTTTTAAATCCGGCTGCTAAAAGAGTATTTGCTCCTCCTTTTCTGGCAGCAGATTAATGACGTAGCTCTATTAATGCTATTAGACACCTACGCTAAAGAGCTCAGAAAAAAAGTGTGTATATAGACTGTCTTCATAGAAAATGAACACTGGAAATAAGTCAATAAGAGTGAATCACGGATTATTTGATAGGTGCTTAAATAGGACTTTCTCTGCAGAAATGGTCATATCATGTACAGCAACGGCGTTTCTCTGGGGTATGGAGCCACTGTAGGTGCATCGTCAAGACACTTCTGCCAACATGTCTTTGTCTTCTTAAACACCAAGTAACATCTCTCTGTGTTGCTGCTTCAACAGAATCTTTTTTTCTTTGTAACTTTGTGACACATTCTGAGGAAAAACCAATTTGGAGGACGTTATAACCCTGCGTGTAGCAGAAGAAGGCTGACAGTAGAGGGCAGTAGAGGAGAAATCAAAACTGTTGGCCCAAAAATGTGATTATAAATGGGTTTTTTCCTTTTTTTTTTTTTCTTTTTTCTTTTAATGTGCATGACATAAATATTTGTTGCCATATTTAGGTCACTTCAATGAAATGTAATAATTGTATTTTCCTTTTTATTTTTTTTACATGAATATGAATGAAAAACACATTTACATGAGAAGCAGATTAAAGAGAGCTTACAATCTAGATAAAATTAGACACTACTCCCGATTTGTCGAGTAAAATCAGATAAATACACTCATAAAGCCCTAAATAATAATAATAATAAACTAGCACTAATATATAATTAACATAATAATAACACAATGAATAACAGGACGTTAGACCTCCTGTACTCAAACATGACAGATTACACGTACTGCCCCACTGGCAATGTCTGATCACAATCTGGTGCTGCTAAAGCCAGTAAACCATAAACTCTGAAGCAGTCCATACAGCACAGATGTTCAGGAGATGGTCTCCTGAGGCAGTGGAGGTTCTCAGAGACTGCTTTAAATCGTCAGACTGGAGCGCCCTGCAAAACCACACATTGAGGACACTGAGGGGAGTTACACACTGCATTACCGACCACATGAACTTCTGCATGGATGCTGTGGTTCCAATTAAGACTGTTTGCTGCTTTTCTAGCAGCAACTCCTGGACCACTAGCAATAGTAAATGCACCTTGAGCAAGAAGAAAGAGGCATTCAAGGATGGCAACCAAGAGGAGCTGACAGATGCATGTGATAAACTCAAGGTCTGACTGAAGGAGGCTAAGCAGAAGTACAGAAAGAATGTGGAGCAGACGCTCCAGAACAACACCGCAAAGGAAGAATCGGGTGGCATAAACACTATCAGTCGGATATCCATGGAGGATCCAACTGATCAGAGCTAAAGAAGCTTTGCCTCAGGCAGGCAGCCAGCAAAGGCAGGATATGTCCAAGGATGCTGGAATTCTGCGGACTTTGGGAATGTGAGGAGCCACTCTAGCACGTGTGCAACTTGAGTCTGAATCTGGGCAGGTTTCCAGAGCTCTGGAAGACATCATGTCTCATTCTGGTGCCCGAGAAAAAACACCCCACTGAGCCGGGTGATTTCAGGCCAGTTGATTTGACATCCCACATCACGAAGACCTTTGAACAGCATGATTATTTACTCTTATGTTCTTCTATGAAAGTATTACCCATCTTTTTTATCTATCTATCTATCTATCTATCTATCTATCTATCTATCTATCTATCTATCTATCTATCTATCTATCTATCTATCTATCTATCTATCTATCTATCTATCTATCTATCTATCTATCTATCTATCTATCTATCTATCTATCTATCTATCTATCTATCTATCTATCTATCTATCTATCTATCTATCTATCTATCTATCTATCTATCTATCTATCTATCTATCTATCTATCTATCTATCTATCTATCTATCTATCTATCTATCTATCTATCTATCTATCTATCTATCTATCTATCTAGCTGAGGACCCTGTGCAGTTTACTTATCAGGAGAAGTTGTGTGTGGAGGATGTCATCATCTACTTTATGTACAGGGTTTATGCTCATCTGGACACGGGATGTGGTGAGGTGATTCTATTTTTTTTTCATAGTGCATTTACTACTATTACCCCCCTCCTCCTGGCAGGACAAGTTGACAGAAACGATAGTGGATCCACAGCTAAAGAAATGGATTACAGACTACCTCTCAGAAAGTCCTCAGTCTGTGAAACTCAAGGGCTGCAAATCAGGCACTTTGGTTAGCAGTTTGGGAGCATTGCAGGGAGCACACCTGTCCTCCAGTACAGTTCTGAGCTTGGACGTCGTCATGATCTCTGATGAATCAGAAATCATCAGGAGGAGAAGTTTCCTATTAAAAGACTATGTAAAGCAGAGTTGGTCAACGCACCTAGAAATGAGCATCACCAAAACCAAGGACAAGGTGGTGTATTTCCAGAAGAAATAAATTGCATCTGTAGCCTGTGAACATTGAGGAGATGACGTGGTGGTGGTAGAAACCTGGGGCTGTAGGTGTAGGACAGGTTGGACCATTCTGTCACTATACCTCAACACCATAGAGGAAACAGTGGAGACATTTAAGAAAGACGGTCTCTAATATTTTAACAGAAAACGATGCTCAGTCACTGAAGTACTGGAGGAAAGAGTGAGAACAGCAAAACTAGACAGACCGGTGAGGAGGGCAGGGTCTGTGGTGTGTCTGAACTTAGATTACTTTGAGTCTGGAAAGAGATACAAGAAGGTTATGAATTGAAAACAAATAAGTGATCTTTATGGAAAATTGTTAAAAAAAAGTAATCTGTAATCTGCAGTAATCTGATCTGGTTGGCAAATAAGAGTACTTTACATATAAGCCGCATTCACAAAATGATATTTTATCTTCACAATAAATGAATTCCTTTGTCACATGAACCTCTCAAATACTGAACACAAATGGCTCTGTAGGGTTCAGGATGGTGCTCGGGGACCCTCAAGGACAGGAGCTGCATGGGACTGAATCATGACCTTCCCACTGGTGGGCAGTTCTCACCTTCCTGAGCCACATTTCAGATGACTTCTGATTTGTCCAGTAACTGACAACCTCAGCAAAGCCAGCCAGCGACTTAACAACACACAAGATTTTTGGTGTAAGATTACTCCATCTATTCAGTGTTTTTGCACAGACTCGATTTGCATTGGAGACATGCCAGATTAAACTCTCTGCTGTCCAAAAACGAACAAAAGAGCTAAACAACAGTTTGCCTTGATGCAAATGGGTAGAGACCCGGACCTCCAGAAATATATAGGTAAACAAAAGGGTGGTTTGCCCGCAGCATCAGCAAAATGTTTGGTGTAGAACTAAAACAGCTCCTCAGGAGAAGAATCTGTAAAGCACACAAATGCAAATATTTGGGAAAAGTGCTTTGGATGAATTTTTTTCCCTCAGTGATAAAGATTGCAGTCATTGTTTTAGTAAACTTTTTTTTTTTTAATCATTAAACAGAGGCAGAAGGTAGTAAGAGATAATCTGCTTGAGAGCTGAAGTTAAACAGGAAGTAGACCTTTTGACTGGATAATTATCCCCAGTATTGCAAAGTCCAAGAAATCAGAAGGAGGATTATTAAATAGCCTTGTAAAATCCCAAACACAAGTCTTTAACATAACACTACACTGTTCTCTGTGAGCCATTGCTGTTGCCCAATAAGAGCTCTATACTTGATTACCTCAAACTTAACTTTATGAGTCATGTTGTCAATTAACTGACCAGAGTCGAACTAATAAAAGTTTATTATTGAAATGTTTTCCCAGCTGCCACTTTCCCAATGACTCTAAACAGACTGAGTGAAACACAAGAACATAAAATACGTTGTTATGTGCTCAGCAGTCGGCCCATTAGACATCCGATTTTGGTGCATTTAAGTGCATAAATAGCTATTGTTCAGCATGCTATTAATATTCTCTAAAACATTTAAGTCACAAAAGGACTATGAGCAGAATGTAGGTACCATGTAATACGTAAGACACGTATTTGTATGTAGTGGCGGGAGGCTGTGGGAGCTGGGCCGTGTCTTCGGTGCTTCAGGTGTGTTGCGGTCCCGTTGGCTGGAGCTCTACGTGGATCCTGGGCTGTTCCACGGCTGGCCTGGGGAGTAGTGGCCGTGTGGATGGTTCCTGACGGGCTGAAGTGGAGTGCAGACTGGTCAAGAGGGCTGGAAAGGGTACATCAAACCTCACTCCCACATATGCACAAGAAAACTTGCATATAAAACAAAGGATTTTTTTGCCAGTCCTACCACTAACCCGTCATATATATGCAGAGTTGTAAAAAATAAAAAATAAAAAAATCATATGTAAGAAATACATGTCAGTACATGTAATACGTGTAGTGACATGGTAAGTAACAATGTTGCTGCTGCCACCTACATATACAAACTAACGGATCAGAGGCTGATTAGAAACAGGTGGGTTCAATCAAGACAGGAAAGACCAACAAAGGAGGCCAAGCCACATATCACATACAAAGAAAAATACTGAAAGCAGGGAAAAAGTAAAAGTGAACTCAACAATACATAAAAACTAATCATGTCTCAAGTAAACTCCGAATCAAAACTCCAAGAGCAATCTCTCTAAAATCTTTCTAAGGCTTTGTTGTTCAGTTGCCATAAACCACATCAGTGAGTTTCGCACGTTGATGCATCTTTGCATTAAAACGTAATAGTCACTGAAGAAAGGAAAGTCATTTTTAAAGATATTAAGACTGTATGAGAGAAATGCTTTAATCAGGTTTTGATTTTTAAACATGTGGCAGAGTGAGAGAAAGTCAGTGATGAAACCCCCAACTTTTGCAATGATGGTTTAGGATGACTCAACAAAAACATGCTGCTTTTACAAGCTGAATCAAACCCTGGGACGGTCTCCTTAACCTAACATAACTAGAAAGTCTCCCACATGAAACACAGGGCTTGTGTGAAACCGTAAGATACTTGTTCATATCCAGAAAGAAAAAAGAACGTTTTGTAGTCTATGGTTGAAGAAAAACCCTTTGAAGGGAAACAAAAAGTACAGGACAGAAAGGAAGAGGATGGACATAATATTACACATGTATACATGTATTTCTGTTATGTGTACCCTGTAACTTCAAAATAATTAATAAAACAAACATATTTTATTGTGTACATGGTCACACGTTATCCAAAATGATCCCCTTTGACCTCTCTTGGCTTAACAAGGGAAAAAAAAAAAAACCTGCACTCGGCTCTAGAAACAAATAAAAAGACATTTATTTCTTTCGCTTGCGTCCAGAGTACATTTTATTTTCCGAAGAAGACTGAAAATTGCAACACTTCGAGCAAAAAAGACAAAAAAAGGAAAAAAAATTACATCCGCTGGTTGATTGAATCATTCCGGTTGAGTAATTTGAGATTAATTCCACGTAGGGAAAAGATCAAAAGCGAGCCAGTAAGAGGGATGTCGAGGGAAATAAGAGCACTGAGGCTTGTGGGATAATCTCATTAAGAGCTGCAAGTTCATTCAGTCTGAGGGCGCTCTGCCGTACAGTAGCTATGCATGAGATTTTGGGTTAAAAGGTTAGAGAAAAAGATCAGCCACAAACACTGCTTGTGTTTTCCTTTGCTTTTTGAATTAGGGCTTTTTATTTGTGATTCTGAACACTGATAAACCACTACGAGAGCTATTTCAGACGCTGTCTCTGGAACTGATTGGATTATGAGAAATAGGAGAAAGACATGCGTCACTGCTTGATACTAATTGCAAAGAGTATATTTTAATACAAGGGAATACACAGGCATATGCACCCACATATCCTTGCAGGGGATATTAATGACATCATTTCTGATTATGCTGTGAAGATTCGATGAAAAATGTGTTTTTATTCCTCTCAGTTCTTAATGAGAGATGTGTGGAGCACTGCAAACATCTGCAAAAAGATTAAATAAAATAAAAATAAAGTTGAAATTAAAGACAGAGTAAGTGACGTCTGGACTAAGTCACATATGGGGCTTATTTTAGAATCAATTTTAGTTCAAACTGAGTATTCTGAACCTAAAAGGAAGAAGATCCAGGATTATCTGTTTCACATAGTAACTTAAACCTGAAGAACCTGTTTCAGAAACGGATTGGACTTGGAATCAGTTACAATGGTAACTCTGTCAACATAACCGGGTCGAGAACAGGACTTGCTCCACAAACCCAGAGTTCCTCTCTGTTTCCTCCCTTTCATAAAGGTGGAAAACGGTATAATTTCAATCTGTCAGTCTTATGATACACATTTATAAGACATACAGTGATGAAATACCCTTTATTTAATTATAGTGGCTAGAAAATCACCCATCCTTATCGAACATGTTGGATTATTTTATGTTGCTGTTGTTTTCTATTAATTATTTTATGTTATGTACTAATGTGAATGTTATTTATAATGAAGGGACTACAAAATGCCTATTGGAGAGGGACAATCTGCAGAGCTCTGAGGAAAAATACTGTTAAATCCATGAGAAAGAATTAGATATTATGACAGTGTCTCTTATTAATAAAGCCACACTGTCCTCCTACATACTTCTGAATGCTTAAATATAACAAATCAGTGAAAGTGAACAGAACATGAACAGCAAGTAAAAACGGAAGGGTAGAAATCCTGAATGAAAACTGTGGGCACATTTACACTATTCACCTGTTAGTCCTGGTAAAAGTCTTAGAAGCTTCAGTTTCTGTGCAGAAAAAAGCCTGTAACTTAAAGAAAACCACCTTATTATTAGTCAGTGTGAAGCTCATCTTGTTCATTTCTTCTTTACTTTACATGGTTATATTTTTTTTTTAATTAAAGGATGGAGGATATGTCACCATCTGAACATTTAAATCAAGCTGTATGTTTCCACAAAGGTTTGAAAATTGAATTTTCTTTACTAATAAATAATAAAACACATCACTGACTATAAAGAATTCAAATGGACAAAGAACCATTAATGATTTCAGCTCTAAAAAAAAATCATATAATTGTGAAATAGATACAAAATTAACATTTGTTTCTGAGTGAAATCAAAGAAAAGTTATTAACGCAGTTATTCACACAAGCAGAACATTAAAAAAGTGCTTAATCATGCAAGTTGTATTTATTTTTCATTTGCCAAGGCAATATAAAGATAAAAGACAGCAGGGATGTCAACTGTAGCTAAAATAAAGAGCAAAAGAAATTAAAATTATTACAAAGATATACAATGTTTCACATATTCTGATGTCAAATAACTCAGTAGATAACAAAGAACACATTATCATCTGTAAATTTGATATGAATTACATTATTCTTTAAATAAATATATTATAATCGAAGTTTACATAACTGGTTCCCCAAATAAAACATTTGGCAAATACAATGCAAACTACTTACTGACAGCATTGGTTAAATTATACATGTTTTTTAATGTGTGTGAACTTTTTTTTGTTTCTGTTTGTTTTTTTCTGAATTGTGTGACTGTGTGATTGTTCACAAGCTTGCTTGTGTGTGCGTGTGTGTATATGTGTATTTTTGTGTTTGAGGGCGATCTCATTCAGCACTGCAGAAGTTATCCAGACTGTTCTCCCGGGTTTTGGGAATCTCATTTTGATCCAGTAGTCTGTACTGGAAGGAAACACGATTAATGTAGTTCCCACTGGACACCAGCCTCACCACCGAGTTATCACAGCCAATCTTCATCTGGGCTGAAGGGCCAAAAAGAAAAGACAAAGAGAAAAACATATATTTTACACTGGAGCAGTCCAAACATTGTTCCATCTAACTTCTGGGTTAAGGCTCATGTAGAAAAAAGATTAGTTGCAGTTCCTCGACTGGCCGCTAGAGCCTGGCTGCAACAGCGGGTAAGTCTCCATTGACTCCCATGTTAAAATGTCCAACTTTAAAGCAGAAATAAACATATTTACAGCCTGGTTAAAAAAAAACAAAAAACATTTTGTTCTCAATCCTTTGATTTCACATCCATGACAACTCTGACATCTCTGAATGTTTTTGTACCACATCAGGAATATGTATATAAAGCATTCAATTTATGTCTAACATGCGGTCTGACGGCAGCTCTACAGATATGTTGGCGGGGTTGGTTTGAGAGCAAAGCTAAGTTTGATTGATGTACGGTGGGCATGTTCCCATCAGCTTCTCGAGCAACAAGGCTGCGCCCCATATGTAGAAAAAACGGCTTCAAAACCGGTTCTCAGAAGCCAACCTGACACGTGACCAAATGCTTTTTACTGACAGCTACAGACAGCTGTATTTACTGCGCTGCCTTCTCGAGTTAACTAGTCTGCCCAACCCTGACCCCGGCAGACCAGCCAAGCCAGCCTGTCAGGCGGCGACCCGGTACTAGCTGAGGCATATTGGAGGGCTTGTCTGCCACACCTGGTCCAAACTGGACAGAGCATCAGCTCATTGCTTTTGTGTTTCCACTGGTTGAAGCAGATGATCCGTCCGTCCTCTGCTTTTCTCCCCGCATGATCAGACAGCTCCAAAGACCCTCTTGTATTCGTTCCCTCCAGAAGCTCTCATCCCTCCAAAACTGGTCAGCGTGAGAAGTGAGGGCCTGTCTATGATCCTGATAGCTCCACGCTGGCCAGGAAAGCATTGGTCGCCACATTTTTCTAATGATATGCAGCCCTCCATGGCTGTTACTTCTAAGGCGGGAAATTGAAACCCCGCGGTGAGGTGGAGCTGGGCTTTGTCCTGTTTCTATGATTTGTCTTTTCATTTCCTGTTTTATTTTGAAGGTCTTAACTTTCCTCTTGTTTCAGGTCACTTGCCCTTCCTCATGCGTCTTGGTCGGATTACCTCCACCTGTCCCTCGTTACCCTGGGTTTAATAGTCTGCATCTTCCTTTGTCCTGTGCCACTTGTGTTGCCTTGACCACAGCCAGCATCTGGATTCTTGTTGTTCCTCCAAGTGAGAGATTTTAATTTTGTTAATGTTTTGTAAGACGGTTTAGGTCCATAGTTATGGTTTGTGTAGACGTTTGTGTTCTCCTTGGGGAGTGAGTTTTGTCTTGATAGTACTGTGTGTTTTGGCCCTGCCCTCTTCTCAGATCCTTCTTTTTCTTCTTTAAGCCAGACTGATTTTCAGTTGGTAGTAACCTTTTGATAGCCTTGTTGTTTTCCTCCTTTCAGTGGAGTGAGTTTTGTTTGTTTCAAAGCTACATTTCTTCCCAGTTGGAAGAAGTGAGAGAGAGTAGTTTTCATAGCCTGTTTAAATTCTCTCATCTTGGAGTGTGTGTGGTTTTTTTTTTTTTTTGTTTTTATTTTAATATTGTGAAATTTTACAACAAAGGTTTCTTTGTTTCTCCAGTCCCTGCAACTGTATTGAGTCCTGGCCTAGTCGTGACATAAATATTCCACCCGCATCCAGACACTTGCCTCCACCACAGTGGAGTTGTTTAACTGTTATGTCCCACGCTGTTTTCAGTAAAAACTAAACACTTTTTCTTTAAATTCTCAATTTTTGTGTAGAAACGCCTTATGTCACTGTAAATTACAGCAGTAAAGGGATGATGACCATAGCGCCTTGCAGTCAATTAGTTGACCATTTTTTCTACCAAAATATTCTGAAGGCAAATGTGGTGGCCAAAACTTGGTCATGAGACAGGAAAAAATATCTGCATTATACCAGTAAATTTACATCAAGTTGACTGAAAACTAAAATAACCAAGGTTTTGGAATGACCTAGTCAAATTCCTGACCTCAACCGAGCTGAAATGAAACCAAGAGAGAGCTGTGCATAAGTGAATGCCTCAAAACCTCAGTGAACTCGGAGAACTGAGAACTGTTGTAATGACAAAAAAGAGCTGTGATTTCAGAGATGCAACAGTTGTTCCATGTCTCTGCACAAAGACGAGTCAATTACACTGACATTGTCTGACAAGCTGCCACTGGATCAAGGTGACTCATCCTTCTGGTTTGCACACAAATCAGTCATTCTTGATGTAGTTTGCTGCGTGCAAAGCTGATAACACCATATTTGTGTGGGCGCACTCTTTTGAATATTTAATACCTAAAACAATGGAGGTGTTTGCATTAAAAGATATATATAAACCCAATGATTCTGCAACTGTTACTGTAAACTGGATTTTTTTTTTTTAATATATATCCTAAAGTATTTGTATAAATACATATGCAGACACAAAACATCAGTTCAAATTTTCATTGGATATCTTGACTTGCAATACAATCAAATATTTGCATAAGCAGTAGGAAAGGTGAAATGCTCATACCCTGAATGGCAAGTGACTGAGAGCGGAGCGGCTTGGTAAAATATTGATGGGGACCATATGACAGAACTATGTGCCTGACAATGTTACTACTGCAATTCAACTGCAAAATAAGGTGTTTTAGATTTAGATCTTTGACATATACGGACTGTCCTCTTCATTCCTTTTCAACCCTTTAAGGATCATCACTTCTAAAAGTTTCCATCCCACTCGTGTAGGCTCAAACTGATCTTTGAATCAAGAAGCAGCTCCCAGTTGAAGTTGAGGATGTAGACATCCTCTCTACAAGGGCTACACAATATTAGAACATGCGATATGCAGTGAGGGTCCACGTGACTTGCCAAATTTATTAACTAAAGTGTGCATATACTTGGAAAATAAGATGACCAATTTTTGTGATGCTTATTGTCTTTGTCGCACTGATATTGCACGTGTTGATATTGCAGTAATGACACATTTTCAACATATGCTGCAGCCCTACTTTACCTGTACGATTGAACTTAAATATCTCCTTTTGACTGATATAATTACGCCTGACTCTAGTGACACTGAGACATCTCTTTAGTTATTCTGCTAAAGGCCCGGACTGCTGTCTTTACCTATGTCTTTTTCATTTTTCTCTCTGTTGCACATACTGTTTTCTCTAATGATTTTCGTTGTGAATTTGTGCTATACAAACAAGCTTACTGAAACAGAATTCAAAAGTTACAATGATGTAATAATTTATATGTGAGTCATTACTTCCAACCTCCAGTTGGAACATGTGAGAGAAAAACATCTGATTTGCATTTTAGATTTAAAAATCTAAGATGTTATCATGTTGAAGGACTCATTTGTAACATAATACAAAGAAAAAATTCTCTATTGTGAACTCATCATGAAAAGAACATGCACAAGTGTTTCTAGTGTTTTTTAATAATATAAAGTACAAATTCAATTATGCATTAGTCAATATACATGGTTGAAATGTATATAAAATGAAAATATTAAATATGTGTTGGTATAAAATGGAATAAAATACAACAGAACAGTTACGTGTGGTGGAGTTTTTAGTTCTTTTGTTCAGACATAAAGTTAAAAAGTGTAGATTTTATGTCTGAACAGAAGAACTAAAAACCCCTGTACTAATAAGAAGATACTGTATGATTAACAGCAAAGTGTTATGTAGCAAAGCTGAGATTTACAACAGAGTAATAGACTCACCGAGACCACTGAGGGAGAAACAGAGGTCAGCTACAGGGAACATCTTGGAGGTGTCCACGCCGTTCCCTCCAAGCAGCTCCACATAATCACCAGACCCTGAACAGCCAGACCACATCTGTCTCTGCAAAAACACATCAACAAAACAAACTCGTGTTAAACTGCAGCTAGGGACACTGGATAACTTACCGAGTCAGAAATTTCAATAAGAATCCCATGTTGATATTTTTTTTTTTTTTTTTTTGACAAATGGTGCAATATGTTGATGAGCAAGTCCAAGTTTTACTTTGTATGTTTCTGTGTGCGTCACATGAGGAAACGCATATGAAGCAAAACAAGTTCTTTCAGTACAAGTATCCTGTATCTGGTTTACTGTATAGTGTATAAAAAATGCAACAATACAAACTGAGAAAGGCAAGTGATGTGGTAATTAAGTCGGTCAAGCAATGAATTAAATGTTAAATAAAGAATAAAACACACATTTGAAATGGAAACATAACTTTTCACAATACCCTGAAATTCCAGCTTGATCACACTCGGTCATTATAAAGTGCTGCTAAGAGCCTGTGATTAGACACGCTGCTTACAAATCGGTTTCAGCAGAATTACTATTCAGAATGCTGTTATATAACCTAAACCAAACCTGAGGTTTCTATCAAAACTTTTAATATTTTTTTGTATTCTCCACAGAATATGATTACAAGCACTTTCCGGGTGAAACTTTTCATTTTGTAGCGCCTGCTTTGGAACGGCTACAATTTTGCTCAAAGGTTTTGTAGAAATTGCTTTGCATTAATATGGCCAACTTCCTACCGTTAATCATAATGTCAGCAGTTTAGCTGCCAAATGTCAGCCCAGCTGCCAAAATCCTCATCAGTCATGTCGTTTTACTCAAGATGATTAACATCACTTCTGGTCTCCTCTAACTCAATTATATTTTTATTCATGTTTTTTTTTTTTAATAGTTTTTTTTGTTTTTCACTGTGGCTTTAACTCACAAAGCCTACTATAAACAGTGTTAACCATATTATCCAATTTACAATTCACTCACCAGTTGCAGTACATGTTGCTGCATTGTGAACATGATTTGTTCAACTACCACATAGTTGTTCATAGTTAGTTGTAATGGTGGAAGCTGCAGCTGTAGTAATAAAGACTCTAGACTGGCTTATTTTCTTCTCATTGTAGATTAAGTTATTTAGTGTGTTTGTTTGTCCAATCTCCGTCCAATATAAGAGTGTATTCACATATACACAAATGAAAGTTTACAAGTTCTTTGTTGTAGATGGCTGTCGCTCTACGAGAGAACCAAACGATAAGAATGTGAGACTAGAGAGACTTTCATCATTATCACAGCCTATTGAGACTTTTATGCACTGATTGGGACTGATGTCAGCTCAAATTACTCAAACCAGCAGAGGAGGTCAGCAGCCAATTTGCCAAAACGCTGATTTTGGATGACGCTTTAAAACCCTGGAATGTTTTCAATTGCAATATTGTTAGAAAATTCACTGCCAACATTTTTTAGCTGATTATGCTTTTAATAGCCATTCATGATTAATGTAATATGGAGAAGGTCAGAGAAGGGACATAAAAGCAAACTAATTAAAAGGAAATGCTGGGCCTTTTGTTAGATAACCGATCCCCTGTCCATAAAACGTGTTCAGAGAAACTGGTCATCTTTGCTTGGTATAATGTTTTGAAACAAAGGGAAACATAGAGGGACAGAGATCATCTTTATATCTCTTATAATTATTATTATCAAGGCACACTGTCTTCAAACTGCAGCAGCATATTTGGACCTACCTGTAGGACAACGTGACTTCTTAGCCCCTGTGGTTATCTCCCAAAGTCGGATGTAATGTGTTTGATTTCCCTTTGTGGGAGCTCATTTTCTACACAGGGATAACAAACGGCTTTCATTTCCAGCAGGGAAGCTTTAAGAGTAGTTTTTTCAAGAGATACTTTACCATTACTGAATAGGAAATCGTGCCTTAGAGGATCATATTTGTTATACTTTGAAATTTCTTCCTTTTAACCCTCCAAGCAATGTTTGTCTTTTATTCTCAAGAAAGAAAAAAAAAAAAAAAAAAGAAGAAAAGGGCTCTATTTTGAAATGTTTCTTTGGCCAGTATTCCCACCAGATCAGCTGTGGCTGTGAGCTTGATCACATTAGGAAATCTTTGGCCGACATGACTGTAAAGTTTTCATACTCCATCCCAGATGTTGCTAGTAGTTTTAGTCCATCTTACAAGTTAGTCGCAGACGGCTGCAGGAGCACTCACAAAATGCTTATATTATATTATTATAACTGCCCAGTTCAATGTTCCTTCCATCAAGTTTACTCTTATTCTACTGTAATACACTGAAATTTTTCTTATCAATCTAGTTATTTTTAATTTAGTGATTAGATTAGATTTCAGAGTCCAGATTTGACCCTGTATACAGATATATAATTCTGCCTCAGTGCAATTACACATCTGATTATTTCACAATTACTTTAATTAAATTAATCACAGGTTTTCAAAAAGAGGTTTCCGTCACAGAAAAAGGGAACAGTTTGTTTGTCTATTTGTGTCTTACCAGTGGCCTGATTTCATTGCTTTTGGCGTCTCCTAGGCTGAGATCCGTCAGCCGGATCTCCACGGGGTAGATGATGGAGAAGCTGCAGTTCCTGCGCTGATGTGGCATCACCATGGTGAAGCTGCCCTCTGGACTCTGAGACATGATGTTACAGGCTTTGCACATAAACAGACGGGGAGAGAGGTTTCAAATTTCAAACATTTTCCCCATCACCTGAGAAACTCATTTGTGGCACCTCATGTCACAAGTCTGACAAAAATCAAGGCTCACGCTAGGGAAGGGTTAAAAATATGACTGAACAGCCAATCCAAATCGTATTCCACATTTGATAAGTGGTAGAAGTGTGGTGCAAGGCATGGCCTCAAGGGGGAGTTTGAACACATAACCCATACGCACATGTTGTTCAATTCAACATTTTTGTGGTGAGGGAGCTGCGCCAAAAAATGCTAAAGAGAGAAGGTTATGAAGTATCTGAAGTCAGGATTATTGGAAGTGGTCATGCATGATTTTCCTGCATTTAAGATTGGAAAACAAGCACAATTTATAAAGAAATAATCAAAATGCCTTTTATTTTCTCATTCTCTTTTTTAATTATGTGTTCCAGTATTTTCTATGAGTGGACAAGCTTATTGATAATATGTGTTTAAATATTTAGCCAGAAAGGCTCTACACATATAGAAAAATGTTTCCTCTTGCTTTTATGTTTATGTGTATTTTTTATTTTTTTTTTTTATCTTTGCCATTTAGAGAAAAATTACAATGTTTTGCCACCTACCAAGCGATGCAAAAGAAGCTTTGATCAAAATGCAAAAAAAACTGTTTTATTAGAGATGGCTTCAGCAGACGGTCAATAAAGGAAGGAAACCTCACACAGTGACCTGGGGATTTATGTTGTTTACCTATAGATAATCCATTCAAATCGCCTTTTCATCTGACAGTGCTTTCTCTTAGCTCGTCTTGGTGATTGTTATCTTGCTTGACACAGTGTTAACACCGTGTTTGTCAAGCAGCTGGAAAACAGGTGCATCCCTCTCATTCAATCTCTTCACGTCGCTCTTGGCCTTGATTAATGCTCGACCAAGCACAAATGTTCAGGGTGAGCGCACACACATTTACACACGCGAGTACCACAAGTCTAACCTTTAGTTTAAAATACATATACAAAAAGAAACAAAACCAATCTGACTGGGATGTGAGGCCTCAGATCTTACTTGGCATGACTGTTATTAATATTTTGTAGTCATTTAAATGATCTTCTAAAGGTTATTGATGTGCAGCAGGACTCACGCAAAGGGTTGTGTAGTTTTTTGACAGTGAGGGTGAAGCCACTGTCAGGGCTGTTAATGCGAAAGAAGACCATGGCGACGTTCTGAGAGGATCGAACGGAGACGGCTGGTGCCGTAGAGGTGCAGTAGTCCGTGTAGCGCTCGTGCGGAAGGAGAGGATGGTCGTGAGTACTGGGGAACTTCTCTCCTTTCAGAACCCAGCCGTCAAAAATCTGTGAGTGGAAAATAAAATAAATGGCAGTTTGCCAATGATTTTCTAGATGAAACACAAAACAACAAATACAACATCCCTTTCCTTTCTTTATTTTGGGCCTTTGTTGATAATATTTTTTTTAAACACCTGCATAATCCACCATCTACTCCAGTCTATGAACACACTAACAACCTCAAATAAACACCAGGTCATAGAAGAAAACAAAGTTGTGATATTGCAGATGTTGTGATGCTTAAAATGATGCGTTCAGAACACCTGCAGCTGCTTTTTGTTTCCGCATCACCCCTCATCCCAGCATATAAACCCAGTTAGGAATTTCTCCGTCTTTCCCTCTACCATGCATTTCCTACTTTGGCCTACTTTAAAACAAAAACTGCAATGTTACTGGCAGGCTTGGATTCAGAACTAAAGCTTTAGCTTCCCACACTTGCCCTGAGCAATGTGACCAAAGCAGAAAGGATCTGGTATGGTGGTGTTTGGCCCTTAAACATTGCCTTAACCCTGTTTGGCATCACTTTAGTCAATTAGAAGAAGATAAAACAGAATTTAGGACTTAAAGGCGCGCGCGTGTGTGTGTGTGTGTGTGTGTGTGTGTGTGTGTGTGTGTGTGTGTGTTATTTTGGTGAGTGGGACAACCTTTATGAAGTCTCCAGCGCTGCAGTCAATGCTGACATCAGAGAGCTCCACGCTGATGACCTCATTGGGCTCAGCTATGATGAAAGCAGCACAAGCCAGTTGTGGGCGAGATGCAGTAAAGGTGAAATAACCTTCGGTGGCCAGCATGTCCAAGCATCCTACAAACATCATATACAACACGTCAGAAGACTTTACATGAACCACTATTTATCCAATCTAAGCCTAAACTTTTCAAACACAAACATACAGGTGATTAAGATGACAAAAACAAACAAAAAAAAAATACAGGCAAAAATATATCGAGTTCAAGTTTTATCATCAAGTCAGGTCAACAAAGAAAAGCTGTTTGCACTGTTTGGTTAATTAACATGTTAATTCAGCAATGAGCATTTCACAACTCAACGTCTATCATTTACCAAAGGGTACTTTAAGGTGTGAAAGTTGATGCAACATTACACTTAATTATCTTCTTTAAAAAACACGGTTCGGAACAGCTCTTACTTAGAGGTCGGCGGAAAATGAAATCCTCAGATTCTCTTTTCTGGGACAAACTGAGAAAAGAATATAATCCGTCTGAAGCGTCGTTGTCCTGAATAAAATTCGTCAGAAAACAAAACTTTAAGCGTCACTTTAACCTGGACAGCACGAATCAACAATCTTTAAAGCACTTTTCTTTAACTTGACAATAATTAAGACACTTGACCGTACCTCGATGTAGCGCGCGAGCCCCATCCACGAGGAGAGGGAGATGAAAAAGAGGAAGAGCTGAGCGCGCGGAGCCACCGACATGCTGACGTGCGTCACTCGTGGAGCGCTTTCTGAGACTGAGAGGGAAATAACGGCGCTGCCTGCGAGGCGCAAGCTTTTATAGCAGCTCAAACAGAAAGGCAGGCCAACACGAGAGTCACAGAAAACCCGCACACGTACTGGCTTGCAATTATTTTCGAGAAATGAAGAAATGTCCGCAGCTGTTCAATGCGGCAAAACATGCTCGGCGGTGTAGAAAGTAAAGGCGCGTGATTTCGTTAGAAGAAACGGGGCTTATTAAAAGTCACCACGTAAACAAATGGCTGCACTAAAACTATTGTGCTCATTAAGGGCAGTGTTCGTTATAATATTGCACAGCAATAGAGGCACATGTGGAAGAAAAAGTATATTTAGTTCTATGAGAATAAATATGAGGGAAATAAAAAACAAATCTTATTCCTATTAGGCCTTAGGTAAATGGGTAGACTGGAGGAATGTTGTCTTGCTCTTCCTAACTATGTTGCTTCAGTTTATTAAGTTTTACAGATATTTATGTACTGCTCTCTCCAGGTTAAGCAGTTTGTAAAGGTAATCAATCGGTACCTATTTAGACCATTTCAGCTAGGTATCGTTGTCCTGTTGGATGACCCATTTCTGCCAAACTTCAGTTGTTAGACATATGGCCTCACATCTGATTTTGGAGTACTTTGGATTACAGAGGAATATATCCATCCTTCCATTTTTTTATATCCGTTTTTAATCCTATAAAGGGTCACGGGGGTCTGCCGGAGCCTATCCCAGAGGTATATATAGTTATCGTAATGAATCCATCTATTGTGGATATAAAAGTCTACAGCTTGCTTGAGTATCCAGTCATGAGATTGGCACTCCACTTTCTTATTGTTGACTAATAGATTTCAAATTGTTTGTAGTGCATTTTATTAGAAACCTAGTCCTACTTCTGATGAAAACATGGGAGTAGTTTGGCTCTTCTTTGTTTTTGTTTCTGATAAATATATACATATTGTGTGATGTGCTGTTGTTCCTCTTGGGATATTTTTCTTATACTAAAGACCTGGCAATGAAGAATCTGAGTTCAGCTTCAACAGCAGCTTCAGGCTCGACCCGGCACCCAAACTAAACCAAATGCAACGCTTTTGAGTGGGACGTCGGAGACCGTGACAGGTTTTGGACTGCAAGGTTGCTTCCTAAATCATCCATGAGGCTTAAGGTGTGAGTGCCGACCTGGCCACAGACCAGTTTTCTGTTTGCTCTGGTGCTCAGCTGAGGTTTAATTCCAAGTGTGTATAACAGAGATGCTATTTTTTTTTTCAACTACTTCATTATACACGTAAAATCTTTTCTAAGATAAAAGAAAATATACAGGTTACCAAGTGGCTCCACTGATACATGGGCTTACTTGATTTTATTTAGTCAAGTTGGGTGAGTGACTCATTGCCTTTAGGCAGACTTGCTCATGAAGATGTTACGGTGACGCGATAAGGTTATATTTGATTATCAGTTATCAAATTAACATTGCTGACTGCTGTCATAAGCAAAACAGTGGCGACATCCATGACAACTGTGTCCTTATTGTTTAAGAACCTGATCAATCTCCTTGTCACTAATAGAGAAATCATGTCCCAAGGAGGTGTTCAGTTTTTATGACGCTGTCTACAGCAAGACACTGAAATCAATCAAACAATCAATGAGTAATTGAAATCCATCAGTTTGGTAAACCCGAACACTCAGTGACTGTGAGTTAGTGTTGTAGTAGGATACCACCAGTAACACTTGTCTCACAGCCCAAAGAGACTTGCAGGACAATTCTCTTAGTTAATCCACCAGTGTTGCTTCACATTTTTTATTATTGATTTTACTTGACAGCCACGAAACCCCAGTATAAACGTGCCATTTAATTATAAAATAATACATTTAAAACTGTAGGTCATGTAATGCACATCGTGAAGAACTAAAACAGCCAGAATAGGTGTGGGAAGGGATACAGTGACTCCAAAAGAAAGTCTCCAAAAGAAAGAGGCTGTGATGTAATTTGGTTTGTAGATACAGAGCAAATTAATTTAGATGAGACTAATTTCAAGTGTCTGTTCTGTCTTTGTGAAAGGTCATACTCAGCCGTAGTCGAGTGTAGGAGATGATCATCATCCTGTCAGTATTCATACACACATCTGATGGAACAACTCTTGCATCCTCTCATTCATTTGAAATGAAAATGAGACTGCGTGCGCAATTATTTTCAGCTAATAATAGTTGACATTTTCCTCGGTGATGAAGGTCTGTGATGCCACACACAGTAAAAACAATAAACGTAATGAAAAACATTCATTCGAACAGCCCCTCAGCCCATTGTCTTACAGTGACGATGACCTATTCAAGGTGTATTACTTTGATATTAAAAGCCAGAGGTCATTAATGATAATTAGTTGTTCTACAGACTCTTTGATGTCTGAATCTATTGTCCAGGGTCTAATAGCTAAAGTTTTTTTTTCCTTGACAGGAGGGAAAAAGTAAAACATGAGTTTACCAAACTGTGTCTTCCATTGGGAATTTGCAAAAACCCCTGGTACTTACAAATTTGGTAGTTTCAACAAATGTTATACACAAGAACATACTTTAATAGTAGAAAATATCAAATGAAGGAACAGATTTCAATGTACATTTAAGCCTGCAGTCTCATTATGCTGCTCTCTTTGGTTTATTGACAGTGTTTATCTTCCAATATAACATCTTTCAAAAATCAACATTGAATAAATATATATTTACACACACACACACACACACATATATATATATGACACCCATATTTGTATAAGTTGGGAAATGTGCCAATTAGGTTTCTGCAAATGAGGAAACAACAAAAGTATGTTCTCACGCTTCCCTTACTTTTTTCTTTGCTGTTTGTTCTGAATCAAAAGATTCAGAAATGACCTTAGTGTGGACTAAAGTACATCCCTTAATGGTCCGCATCACAGGGGCGCTGGCAACTGCTGACAAAGAAGGTAGGGTTTTTTTGTTTTTTTTTTAAAAAAAAGGTAAACTGAAGTGAACTCGGAGAACAATACACCCACGAGGATGACGATCTGGCACTGAATTAGGGAGATCAGTCAGAATGTACACAAAGAAAGATGACGACTAACAAAACACAGGTGCAGCAATCAGTAATCTCAAACGCAAACCAGAACAGGATGCAAAATCAAGTTTTTCAAAGTAGAACAGGAAGTGAGGCAAACCTAAGGTTTTATTTGTTGGTTTTATTTCGATTCCTTTTTTCTTTCTTTCTTTTTTTTTAAATGTATCTGTGCTTGCGAGCGGCACTATTAGTTAGGGAAATGTAAGGTTCAGTGTCTTACCCAGGGATGTTTCGGCACCTGAAGGGGCTGAGATTAATGGATTAATGTGCAATCTAACTGACTCTACCTGGTTTGCCAAGGTGTGCAGAAAAAAAAACAATTAAATAAAGAAAGCATAGATGATACAGATCAAGGGACTGGGGCCAATAATTACTAGGAACAGAAAAGGAGCTTTACAAAAGCAACTTAAATGAGAAAACCAAGTCTACCCAAATAAAACCAGTCCTAAACAAAACAGTGGTGACTGTAAGCTATAAACAATGAATAAATGCGTGTATGTACGTCAGCTGTAAAACACCTTAGGACATAAAGGCTCAGGGAGAAGCCCACAAAGCTCCATCTTAGAACCGAAACCAGTAGCAACAGTACCTTTTCTGTTTGTTGTTTAAGCTCTGGCTGAGGATACCATATACATTACAGAGGATATCTGTTGCTTCTACACCAATGGGCCTCTGTCCAGACAAAAGATGTGCAACATACTGAAATATCCTTCATTATGTAGCATTTGAAAAGCTTCTCTTGTAGACAGTCCAATCACGTGCTATATGTCACCATAAGAGAGTTGTTCTTCTGTTATTCCTTACGTCTAATACTACTACAAAACCATCATGGGCATTAAATATGCACTGCAAACACAATTTACTGATGTTTTCTGCAGATATAAATGTTCAAGATTGTGCTTTCACACAGTTATAATGTGCATTTATCTAATTTCGGTGCTTCTGTCCAAGAGTTTAAAAGTGATAAAAAAGAAAACATCAATGTTCTAATTTTTAAACTCAATATTGGTCTACGTGGTAAACTTCTGTCTCAACATGATAAAGACTATACCACCATCTGGTGGCAAATGTTAGAACACAAACTCTGCATTTATGAGATTTATTTAAAAAAACTCTATAAAATTTAGAGTTTAAATTTAGAGGAAAATCACAAACCAAAAGAGGTTTTGTTAAGCGCAACTGATTCAGCTTTGAAGATATAAATATAACTCTAACAGCCAGAGTTCCCAGCTGGCTAGAAGTGACCGTCATCCCTCCATGTGGTTAAATTCAATCGCTGTCATTATTGACTCCAGACATTAGTGTCTTAACTCTGCCTTCTAGCCCAGCGTGCAGCCTCCCTCACCACACCTGCTCCTTGACAGAGCTTGCACATATCACTAAGTATTTTGCTTTGCAGTTTATTGTGTGCTGACTGCCTGGCACACACATTCACACGCGGTTCTTGTGCAGTTCTGCCTGTCAACACAGCAGTCCAGCCTGGCTCCCCTAAATGCCTGACTGACCCATTCATCTCCTGTGGGAGCTGTAATGAGCTGAACCTCCCCGTTTGGACCGACCTGACAGAGAGAGATTACCTTAAAGTCTGCATGGATTTTCTCCCTCGCTCCACCTCCCCATTCCTCTCCCCTGAAAGCGGTGAATTTACAGTGCATTAATGAAGAGCGATGGATAACAAACTCTTTTTTTTAATTACCTTCCAACTGAGTTCTTCAGGGGAGGTCTGACGACTCCCATCTGATGCTGGCCAGTTTAGTTTCAGCAGTTAAAGCTTTTCATCTGCCATACTGGTGGAGTAATAATAAATAATGTTCAAGAAAATACAAATCAGAGCAGAATATACAAATAAACCTTCATAGAAATGTTACACATGTTCAATCTGGTAATTAACAAACACTGATAATGTTAATTATTAAGAATACATTAAAATACCTCAATGTGTCTATTATTAATTCAACTTTATTCACTACAACAAACGTTATCTCAGTGCACTTTAAAGCGAAACTACACGAGTTCAATGCATGTCCAGTTAAATGCAGACCAATCCAATTATTCAATTAAATCCAATTTCTTATAACACATTAATGATCCAATTCATTCTCCTTCATTACGACTGTATTAATATAAAGTCAGTTCATTAAAAGCAGCCTTAGTTAAGGAAGCCAACAGACTGCATCGAATCTTCACCTTGATTCAGTCCCTCGTCCTGAGGGTGCCTGGAGCAGTGAGGAGTGGAGAGCAGAGCAGTGACACAGTGAGGCCCGGCAGATGCTGGGAAACGTCTGGAAGAGCGGATTTGTTTCCTTTGCTCTGGTAAAACAGCAAGCCCGTAACAAACTGAACAGGGAGGATTGATGGGGTATGCAGATCCTAAGTGCAATTCTACATAGTAGCATTTCAGAGTCATTTTTCTGGAGCGGACAGGGATGTCCTCTTGCAAGAAACCCGAATGGATAGACGGAAGCAGTCAGAGAGCAACATTTAATTTAAAATTTTTAATTAAATGTTTAAAACATACACTACCAGTCAAACGTTTGGTTATACTTTTGCGCCCAAATGTTTGACTGGGAGCGTAAACTCCTGTAGGTGCAATAAAAATGAGACATCACTTAATACTATTCTCCTTCTGGAGTTATTGCCCCTCCTCCCAAATACACAAAACAAACAAACAAACAAAAAAACAACAACCCTCATTCATAACTGAGCTACTTATTTTGAATCTTAATCTCAGAACCTGATCTTATAGTTTTAGAAACGGAAAGCGAGTCAGAGCAAACCTGCTTCTGGGTTTAGTCAGTTAACTGTGAATGACTTCCTGTCGTTTTATCACAAAATTTCATTCTGCAGACCATGCTCCTGCTTGCACAAGTCTCAGGAGACTCTTGTATGTCAGAAGGTCACCTTTCACCTTTCTCATATCTTTGAAATGAATTTTTGAGTTGCAGTGACTACCTCACATAACAAGCATAAAAACAGCAGAGCATCACCTACTCCTTTGCCTTTTTTTTTTTTTATCTTTTTTTTATCAGTGTGTCACTGACACTGGTTTTCTCAGCATGTGTGATCTACATTAACTACTAAAACCACTTTTTTGGTAACTAGGCCTCAGGTTTTGTGCAGGAGGAGTTAGTCAGAGAGAGTCATGCAGAAACCAAAAAAATGTAGAAAATCTTTGGTATTTTTTTTTAAGCCAATCACTTCATCTTTCAAGTGGGGAAACAAATTGAATTAGAGGCTGTTATAAGTTAGTAGGACTTCACTTAATAAATGCATGGGTTAAAAACAGGCAGTCATATTTGATTAGGTGATGCCAACACAAGATATAAATCTATTGACCATCTGTCTAGGTTTTTATTAAAAAAAAAAAAAAAAAAAAAAAAAAAGTTAAATAAATAATTTGCTGAGTAAATAATTTTTCTTGCTCACGGTAATGTACACCACCCAACGTCTGCCACAAGGTGGCAGTGTTTAGCTGCTGCAGACATCAAAGTAGTGGATGATGTTTGTTGCTTTTCATAAACTGTTACACATTAAATCCTAGATATTTTTTTTTTAATCTAAGCTGGGAAGAGTGAACAAAATGATAACTATCAACAGAAAGCTGATGTTTATGCGCTTGAAAATCAAATCCAACTAGCAGGTTCAAATTGCAAATAAAGTTCAACTCAAGAATAGTGAAGCTGAATCACATTATACTAAAATATAAAATCTGTTGAGACGGCTGCATACAAATTTAATATTTTAAAAAAATAAATAAATTAATCTAGCCATTCAATTCATATGAGAAAAGTTTTGGGGAATACCATTATGGATTTACCTGCTCATATACTTTAAGTACTGAAATCAAACTATGTATATCATCTTTCACTAAACTGTTGATTTCAAGGCAAAAGTAGAGTTGGAAAACCCCAACGCAGGACATGTAAGTTTGCTGCTCCTGGTTTCTCTGGCCATGCATGACCAGGTCATGTAATGAATGTTGATAAAGTAGAAAAGCTGGTTTAATCAGGACGGATCACTGTGCAGGGGTGGAGAATGTCAGGGAGAGCAGGCACAGCTGCTTTGTGAAAAATCCAATATTGACTGTCGGGATAAATGTCCTGCATATTCTCTCATCTGTCCCAGGGGCCGTGGTATTATGCCTCTCACGTTAGCACTCCTAATTGGATTAAAAATGGCTTGTTATTGGGAGAAAAATGACTGAGAAAACTATCATGATTATTGCCTCTCAACAATGTTGGCTCCCAGAGCTGAAGAGGGGAAGTAATTGCCTTTGCTTTGGAAAATGTCAGAATCCGATGACGCCCGCATGCATACACACATACTGGCTGAGATGATCTGGATCGAAACAGATGATTTGTTGTGTTTTAAATCCAAACCACTGCAGTCACGTTAAGTAAGAAATGTCACATCAAAGTTGAGCATTGAGGGATTTATTTACAATTTTTCTTTTTTGTTTCTTACCCCTCATATGTATAATTAATAACCCATTTAGAACTAAGACCTTGTTTAAAATGTTTTCAAATGCCTGAAGGTATTGAATCATTTGAGGTTAAACCTTCGTCTTTTATTGCAGATCTTTGGCTTTGTCTTTATGAACAAAACAACAAGATGTATAAATAAATAAATAAGTTTGTATGACTTTGAAAATGGCCTAAAAGGTAATAGCGTTGTATCAGGTTCTAATTCAACAAATACATTTTTTGCATTCTTATCAAGTTTCTGCACTACCAACTCAACTGTGAGTGTTTTTTGAAAGGTAAACGTGCAAGTGTATGTAGTCGCCCAAAGCTCTGAATGCATGCATAAACATAAATGAAACTGACAAATTCATCAGACTTCCACTGGGTTTTGGTTTGTGTACCACCAGGAGCACCCATTAACAGAAAATAAATGTTTGACGTCACAAAGCTGACAGAGTCTCATTCATACTGACACACTGGTTAAATTACACATAAAAGCTCTGATAACATCATCATTAAATATTGATTTCTGAGGCCGGTGGAAGCAAAAACATGTCCACACATATTCTGCCGATGAGGGGGATTTGGATTGAGGATATTGAGAAGAGTGGTTATAAAGGCACGTCCTGTGAGAAAAAGATGAACAGAAGAGAAGGGAAGGAAGGAGAGGAAAGTGCAAGAAAGGGGGAGGGAGGGCGACAAGTATACTGAGAGGTAAAGGGCTGGGGGAGCAGAAAGAGATTTAAGGCTGAGGCTCAGAGCAGATGTTAGTGTTGATGATGATGGATGTAGGTTGTTGAGATGCAGAGTTGTTATCATGAGAGGCACTCGCTGCCTCCTCACAGCATACTTTCCTCCCAGATGTCACATTGTGTGTGTGTCTGCGTTGGTCACACAGCAACGGAGAGGAAGAGTTGCTGAAATGAGCAAACCACGTGCTGAAATTAGACACTGAATCTACTTTATCCGTGCTGGATTTTGAGAAATTGTATATTCAGTGCTTTTTAATAAAAGGCCTTTTCTCCTCAGTCTGAGCTTACTTCAGCCATCACAGCAGCGAACAGAAGCAATGACCTACAACAAAGGAGAATTTAGAGACTGATTGGCACAGATGAGGCTAATGAACGACTATCTTTTACACTGCTAGGTGTTGAAATTGTGAAAAGCAACTTCCTCTAATGGTCTAAATTGGATTGAGTTGAAGATTTTTCACCTTTATCTCACGCGCGGCTGAGGTCACATTCTCCTCTGTTTAACCATGTATCACTGGGATACCCCATACAACCTCACAATAACCCAAATGCACCAAACACACGCACATTTGCTGCACTCATGCATAAGAAGACATGTAAGCAGCAGGTGGCCTGTGTGTGAGTGAGTGAATGGGGACACGCTGAGCGGTGGTAACCTGCCTTACACTCTAACTAACCAGATAAAAGGTGCAGGACAGAAACATGTCAGTAATTGATTGCTAATTAGTTCTTTTGTTGTCCTCCATTGTGTTCTGACAGAGCTTTTCTATTCACACACAGGCTCTGCGCCTCAGAGCAAGGAGATAAGACAGTCCATAATGAGACAGGCTGACGTAGCTCCAGCAGATGAAAGAAGCTGCTGAAGCTGCTACAAAATATCCGAGAGTGTAAATGGTTAATCTGTTTTTCCCTTCAAGGTATAGGTGGTATATTTTTTTGCTCTTAAAGCATTAAAAAGAAAGAAAGACAATTACAGCAGTGCTGTTGATAAAACCCCCCCCGCCCGCCCCCCCCCATGCAGACACTGGACTGTATGCACAGCAGCAGACTATGTGCCATTTTCACTAAGTTCCTATACCCACATCTCCCTTCCTCTCTCATCAGTGCATGAGAAATTACCTAATGAGGAATGGGTCGCACATTTCCACAAACTCATTAACCCGCGAGCGAGTGAGACTAATTGCAGCGTTTGGGTAATGTGATTTCACATCTGTTACTGCAGCCCAGGACACAGTAGTCAGCACAGGGCCGGATCTGCTGGGCTGAGCCACACGTAGAGGTAGATTTCCTTCGGCTGCACACAGCAACTGCAGCTCCAGCTCGGATGGGTGGAGCAGCAGTCAGCTGGCTGCGGTTCCTCTGTTTGATCAACTGTCTTGCAGTATTTTCTAATGGCATGCCTTGCGTTATGGGTAGGTCTCCATGCCTTTATCCTCAAAAAATGATTTGCTCCCATCTGGACAAACGTAGACATGAACATGCAAGACAAAAATGAACTATCTTAGAAACAGTTCAAGCTTAGAAAAATATATAGAATAAAATAAAATAAAATAAAGCAGTGGTATTAATCAGTTTTCATTGGTTTACAAGAAAGTGTGCAATAAATCTGAAATATAATGTTATGTTATAAGGGCAGATCAAATGTTATTCACAAATAAACAGATTTACATTGTTCTCTTGAGTGTAAACAGTTGATAACAACCTATATGTAAATAAATGAAAACTTACATTTTCAATTATCTTTAGGTTTTCCATCTGTAGTGAGTTATTTAGCTTTATTTCATTTTATAAAATAGAATTATGTGGCCTGATCAACCTAATGACACTGAATTGTTTTTTGTTATGTCTTGGAAAACTTCAGGAGGTCTCATTCAAATTAATGTTTGCCACAGTATAACAGAAACATTATTGGATCTCTCTCTCACACAAAAACTCAGGAAGAAATGAATTTTTCAGGGTCTTGACTTGGGTTGGTATTTTCAGTAATTCAGTAAATTACTGAAAACAAATTTATGTTAATAGAAAAGGTGGAAACCAACTGTTTAATATGGGAAAAGTAATATACTTTCGTTAATTTTGATTAATCCTTTGTTTAACCTCCCTGCATTGTTACAGAAACTCCAATTATAAGTTTACAGGCAGTGGGACTGCTTATGGTAATGCCATATCTCATCAATTACCATCCCGTGACCATAAATTGGCCTCAGCGCTGGAAACGAGATGAGGTTAACACGCTGATTAATTTGAGCTGCTGTGATTTCAGGCTCAAGTTGACACTTATACTCTTTGACACAGACAGTGAGGTCTGCTCACTTTCATAATGAAAAAAAAAGAAGAATTATTTACCTCATTCGGAGCTGCTTTTGAGTCTGCACACAATCCATCTTTCATCAGGATCATTTCAAATTGAAGATGCAAATAAGGTGAGAGGTTTTCTTATTACAGAACTAATTGAGGATTTTTAAATAAATGTCAAATGATCAAAAAGGGGCAAAAGCTAAACAACCTAATGTTGTTTATCTGTATTTTAATTTATTATGACACGTGTGTATTGCAGTAAACACTATAAAAGCTAGGCCTAATTACAGAACAGAAATAATGACTGTAGTTTACCTTTAGGATAATGACTTGACTTTAATAACATCTTGCAGGATTGCAATAGATTTTGGCTTGTATGATAACATGTTTAATGTTGCCAGGATAAGTCACTCTTGTGACTGCAGCACAAGCATCACATGTCAGTTTGTTGTGGGAAAACATTTCACGTGTGATGTCATCTTTTTCTAAAGAAGGAGTCTTGGGTAACTTGGTTTTGGCAGGTCCTTTGTGTATTACAACAAGATGGCCAGTGCATTTCGGGTCGGTCTGTTGTATCCTTGCATAAGATTTACATTGAACCGATGACTTAACCTGTCAGATAGCTGCAGCGGAAAGCAAGTTGATTCTGATGTGTTTTGGTCATCACTGATCCAAAGTAGCCTTGAAGAAGAAGGCTAAGCTGATATGGGGCAACAAATGAACCTACAGGGTCTGAAAACGTACCAAAGAAATCGCCTTGTGCATTCGGGTACAAGGGATGCACTTCTGATTTCCTAGACATGCAACGTTGTGCTTTAGCCAACCCCGAACAAAAAAATAAAACAAAAGAATTAAACCACCATTTGTTTACAAATCGCTTTTTGGCAACCAAAGGACCAAATACTGAATACTGATTGTGTCAGTCCACTCATCCACCCATCCTTTATCCGTACCTGCTTTATCCTAGTCAAGGGGATCTGCTGGAGCCCATCCCAGCTTTCTTCAGGACAAAGGCAGGTCTACACCCTGGACTGGCCACCTGTCCATCGGGATGGTATGATCCTCTGGATCCAAATGAAGCTAAACTTAAAAATTTCTGTTAAACTGTAAATTTTCAACAATCATATTTGAAAAATACGTATTCAACCAGTCATTCTTCATCTAACCAGCACAATAATTGGAGTCAATGTTATTCTATTTTTTTTTTTTTTTTTTTTTTTGCAAGGTACTGACAAGTATGTCATTTATATGTAGCAGAGAAATGTCATGGCAGCAAACGTCAGCCTAAACACACAAGTGAAAGCCTATAGACCAGAACCAGAGTTTTGTTTAGGTACAGTCTGTCCAGTTCGCTCAGTGAGATGACCGTCATGCTTAAAAACCGATGACCGTCACATCAGAGCACTGACATCTTTACTGCTGCTGTCTGCCACCATGAGACCAGACACCCTTCATAAAGCCTTTAACCCTGTCATCTCAGAAACACTGTCAAAAAACATCTCTGCAGGTCGCAATGACCACTAACTAGTCATGACTGTCAAACAAATGCAGCCAAGCTGCCATGACACGATCCTTTTGTTATTTTCTTTAGTAAGGCAATAAGTCTGGAGTTAAATATTTCTATAATTTGTACAAATACACAATCTGAAACGCAATGTCTAGTTATACATAACGATCAGAATTAATTATTGTTAAGGCCCTATAGCGATTCGTAGCTCATGAAATGATAAATACAACCTGTTTAAATTAAATGGAGTCATACATCGTTGTCGTTTTGACATTCTTGAAAAGTACTTTTATTTGCTTGTTTATTTTAAATCGGTACAAACCCGTGAATGTGGTGCTTTTCGATGTAAGATCAAACATTTAAGAAATGTGTCAAGTAATAGCACATACAATAAGTTAAAACATGTCACAAAAAAGACCAGCGTGTACAGCAAGAATGTTTTATCTACACAAAACATCCTAAAACAGAGTAGGCCTACTGAGAGATCATGTATTTTTTTTTCTATTTTCATTGATTTCATATTTTAATTTAGATTTCTGCTCTGATCTCATGCAGACGAGAGGGAGATCCTCTTAAAAAAAGCGCCGGCTCAAATCTGGATGGGCACCTGTTTTCTCTTCTGATTATTAAATCCACGTGTACAGCGCATGCCTGAGACCCAGTTCAAGAGGCTCACTGTTAGTGTGGTAGGCGTGAGGTTCACAGTTACCAAATATTATATCCAGTACTATAAATAACCGTTTGACATAACACAACGTCACCTGAACACAATAATGTGTGCGTAAATACGCACTCGATGAAAACGTAAATACGACGATTGTTTGGCTCTCAGTAATTAGGGCCTATGTTCTAGAGACCATTACAATATATCATCAATAGTTGATTTTTTTAAAAATCCTTTCGAATTAACAAGATAAACAGCTTAAAACTCAAGTTTTTTTTTCCTTCCTAATGTCCATCAGTGTTGACCTGTTATTTTTCATCAGTATGAAGTCTCATTCAGCTCAATTTACTCGCTTTCAGGATTCATTCTGTCCTTTTGATCTAAAGCAGCGGGCGTAAAAACAGAAGAAGGGTGACAGAGCGGCGACTGGACCGAGTAGGGAGTGGTGGTGGCGGCGGTGGTGGTGGTGGTGTGAAAAGTCACTAAGTAAAACTCATGGACACTGTGTGCTCCAGCGCTTTGCGCCTCAATGACGCGATGCTTGTCCCTCTCCACATGTCACTGTCCGGGGAGCTACACAGCTGAGGGGAGCCCGATACGTTCGTGGGGCCGGAGAGAGAGGCCGACATTCCCGGGAAAGGCGTCTGGTAGAGGTGGGACTGCAAACCGGAGCCGTTGGAGGACAGGCCGTTTGAGAGGCCCATGGAGTTCGGTGGCGGCCCCGGACCCAGGCTGCACTGTGACAGAGACTGCGCCATGCCCGGCTGACGGCCTAGTGCCGAAGGCAGTTGAAGCTGCGAGACCCCCGGCATCCCCGTGGCCCAGCGCGAGTCGTTGGCGTGGAACGAACAGAGGCTGTTCTCCATAGCAGCTGCGGCGGAGAACTGCGGCAGGCCCGGCGTGGGGAGCAGCGTCCCCGGGGCGCGGAAAACGTTGGTGGTCTTCTTCCTTTTCTTCCACTTCGCACGCCTGTTCTGGAACCAAACCTGAAAGCAGTGAAGAAGAATGAAATAAGAGGCTCGGAGGACATTAAGAATGTGTGTGCATCCACAATTAACGACACAAGTAAATCTCAAGGGCACTGACAAACCATAAAACCCTAATCAGATGTCAAGCGTTATTAATAAAGAAATTGTGTTTGTTTTTGTTTATTTCATAGAAGGCTCGTAAATAGCTTTTGGCCACAAATTCATCACCAGTAAAGATCTGATGTGACCCAGTTCTGAGATCCAAATAGCTCTTTGAAATCTTTAATTAGCTGTGGAAAAAAATATAGAGTAAAAAATATACAAAACTTCCAGGAGTATGCCATGTTCCTAAAAGTAGCTACAGCTTTTGTGACATTATGCAAATCCACAATCACTTCTGCAGGCGAGTGTCCGGACTTGAATTAAAGCGGATCAGTGAAAATGCAGCTGGGAGGATTTTAACGAATAAAGCAGAGCGCAGAAAAAAATATACAGATACACAGATTAGTGTCACACGGTGTTTTTCTGCAGCATTTGGTCGAACAATGAGTATTTATAAAATCGTATTTACAAGCAGCATTTGCTGAAAATTGGCTCTAATATTGCGTGTAGTTTTTGTATAAACGGGTTGCTTTGCTGTATGTACATAGTCACATGAAAATTAAATATGTCAGACCTCCACCGGCTCTAGAGAGAAGCGCAACCCTCCATTCACACGACGAATAGCGCGCGCGGGCGACACCGTTGGGCTTTATAAAGATTTCATCATCTTCGGGTGTGATTAATGCGCGCGTAAGGCCGTGAGTCGATGCCACCGTATTAAAACTGAAATCTCGCTCTCATTCCGCTCAGCCAGCCGTGAAACGTCACCCAAACCCATTACACTCGAGGGGGAAAGAAAATGCAATTTCTCATTCCATTAAAAAAGTACAATATATTCTTGAGTCCTATTAAGACGTCGCTGATGGAGCATTTTAGAGGAGAGGCTGTGGAGGTATGCGCGGGGCCAGCACGCCCACTGAAGGCTGCACTTGCATGCACTTCAGTAGTGTTTACCAGCAGCGGGCAGGAGCACGGAGCGCTTTGGGTTCTGCTCTGTGTGGAATAAAGAATTGATTATTAAGGTGACTAATGATTGTACTGGTTTTATTGCTTTCAGTTGGATAATTTGCACGAATTTCACATCACTGGTTAATAACCCAGTGACTGTTATAAATAAGACTGAAATTGGTAGATAATGTATTTGGTTTTTTTGTTGTTGTTTTTTTTAGCAGGGACGCATGCTCAAGACTGCTTGATTTGTTTTTGTTTTTAAGCACTGTATATGTTATTTAATGTATCCTTTATCTTTATTTGTAATGGTCTAAAGTGGATTTGCATCATCTCCTAAAAACAAACCGTAAAATATACTACTAATGTTAGACCCTCATAATACTATTGAAATTTTATTTTTTTGGGAGGAAAATGAGCATTATTTGGGCCAGGGAATTGCACTTTATTGGTAAAAAAAAACAACAAAAAACTAAACACTTTGATGCAATTATTGTAGGTCTAAATGCACACTAAAATATATTCTCCGTTTCCTTTTTCTGGAGAACGTCTCCACACTACGAATTACGCAAACGTTTTTAAATGATTTTAACTCGATTATTATCTGCTGATGAGAAATATTTCAGCACCGTGGGCAGCGCCCTTTGCCCATGAGAAACTGGTAGTTCTTGCATTTTGGTCATTGGAGTAAAATAATTCAAAGAAAACAAGTGTGGGTCAGTTTGAAGTTGGCTATTTTTAAATCCCCGATGTTATTCCAATTTTAGAATACAACGTTTGTTGTTTCGTTTTTATATTTCTTACACTTTTTTTGGATAATTCGTCGTGTCCTGACATTGTAAGTGGGGTTCTGTGACATACATGACAATCTATAGCTATAGCTTACTTTTAGTCATGGCTTAATTTAATTTGATCTGCACCAACTCCACCAATCCACCTATTTTAGCACTTAAATGATTTTCGACCAAATATTTACGTAGACTATTTTTGTTAGAGAGCTAAAAACAAATAACCACAAATATGGTTATACATACATACATTATAAATATGGTCATACAGTAATTTAAAAACAAATACACGTCTTCATATCTGCCTCTCAGATTTATTTGCTTAATTTTGGACTTTCATACAACATAATGCAACCTGCACCCAAAGCCACACCCTGCAATATGCACCATGTTAAAATCCTCCCCACTTCACAAGTATGTACCTGAACTCTGGACTCAGTGAGGCCGATCCTCAGGGCCAGTTCCTCCCTCATGAAGATATCAGGATAGTGAGTCTTGGCGAAGCTGCGCTCCAGCTCGTTGAGCTGCGCCGGTGTGAAGCGCGTCCTGTGCCGCTTCTGTTTCTGCTGGCTGGCGGTCTGACCGGAGTTCTGCTGCGGCTGCTGCTGCTGCTTGTCCTGTTCCTTCCCGTTTACCGGCATGCCGGTAGAGTTGCTTCCCACAGTCGCGATGTCTTCCCCCGGCAGGAGAGTGGTTCCCTCTACAGAGTCTGAGCCAGGGGCCATGTCTCCTGGATGCCCCTGGTCCGGCACTCCACCTCCCAGCCGACATTTCAGAGCTTCTCTGTGACCGAGTAGCTCTGCAGCATCCTTCATCCCTGAGAGAACGACGAGGATGAGAATGAGTAAAACGAAGGCAAATCTTTGAAAGCAGCTTTTCATCTTTAGAACAGAAGAGGAAGATGCATTTAAAGAACATTATAAATAAATCACATTTTCTATTCAAACAATCATTTGTGTTATTAGTTCAGAGTGCAGATAAATTGCTGTGAAGAATTACATTGACTAACGATAAACCACTTAACTGTTAACACAATTAACAATAAAGTTTATGTATTGCTGTACAACGTAAAACAAGAAGTTGAAATCTTACACTGGAGTTTAGGGCCGGAGTTTAGTGATGATAACTCACCGAGCCGAGCATCCAGGAGGTCGGCGTGAGAGAGCATGGCGTACCGCTCCAGGGCGAAATGCGCTCCAAAAAAATCCTACAACTCTGGGGGCAATTTAAAAAGTATATATAGCCTAAATGAACGAAAATTCGGTTTGTGGTTAAAAAAGGAGGTCCCTTGCATTATAATGTCCTTTAGAGCGACGGGGAGGCGCTTATTAGTTGAAAGAACCGGCGAGCTTCCTCAAATAAGAGCCAATGAGAGCAGGAGCTTGGAAATGTCACTGACGTGCACCCCCCACACTCCCCACCTCCGTCTTTTTTTACGCACGCGTGCACGCACATTGGGACGAGTGAAAGCACGTAACCGCGCACGAAACACTACAATTCAATCCTCTTTCATCCCGTCCTCTGATTTATTAGCTTTTCATGCTCAAATTATTTCATGTTAAACATCTTAATGTGTTTGTTTAATCTTATATAGCGTGTGATATGACAGAAGTCCACACTTTGTGTAGTTATACGTAAAATACCTGCAATGGCTGGTTTTATTTTGTTTAATAGCTTAGATGTTATGTATTTGAACCAGAAAATGTATTTCCATTAAATAATTAGCAATCTCAAAATCCCAATTTTCAAACCAGACTTGGTCATTTAGACTTAGAGCAAAGATTATACTCACAATAGGAAAAAGTTCATTAGGCTGTCGTTTTGCTGTTATTAAGAAGAATGGGATCCAGACTGTCTGTACAAATCATTGCTGACTGTTGTCAAAAAAGAAAATAGAATATATAAGAGATGAGACGGAGAAGCCCTTTAACGCCAGACCTACTCTCAACCCCACAGAGCCTCACTTCCCTCCACTTCCCTCCCGTCCTTGTATCACAAACAAAACAAATATAGCCTCCATTCCCCCATGGCAGGTGATTTGTGGAGACAAATCGAAGAAATAAATAAATAAACGAGTACAGATGGATTTAAACTGTGTTAGTGATCGGCCGCTTTAACTCCCATCGACTTTTCATCAACACGGGTGCAATTAAAGGTATTTAGACCTGTTGGGCTCAAACAAAATCAGACGTGGTGGACCCTAAACGATTGTACCCCTTTAGCAGAGGCCCATAAGAAGGTCTATTATATAATTAACAGGACAGCCATTGATCTGCGCTCTATTCTATTTCTGTAGACAGTGGTGGTTAGAGGAGGCTTTTGGCAGATGTCAGGGTAAGTCTGGTGAATAGACCACCGCCTGGGATTAAATGGGTTTCTTTGCAGCCGCACAAAGGAGGCGTCCGAGCGAGGAGTCGTCTCTCACTTTGCACCACATGGAGGCAGCTCATCTTCTATGCTTTTCAACAGCAATCTGCCTGGACGCAGAGAAGCAGCCATATCCATGGCACGACGTGAAAACTTAAGGAAATGGTCTGGTGCATGGTCCACTGATGAGGAAAGCTGTGACCAGTTCCCGAAGTTTAGGAGACGCAATATTCATGCGATTCAGATGTGGAGACCAGGAGAGAGGAGAGAGGGACCCTCTGGTTGGGCAATTGTAAAGCAAAGCCAGCATATGTGAAAGGCCAGGAGGGATGGCTTGTATAATTTGGGGGATGTTTGATTTCCAGTTAGTGTCAGAAAAAAGATGTAGCAGTGTAGGATATTTAAAAAAAAAATTTGAGACTGTCTAGATTAGTAAAGAATATATAATTTCAGGATTTGCTCTAACGTCTCTTTGTTTAAGATGTATAAAAGTGATTGTAAATGGGACATACGTTTAATTCAAATAACTTTTTGAGGACCTTTATTTAGTGCCATGTACTTCATTATGTGTTATTTTTTATTATTGACCCATAAAATGTCTTCTTAATAAAAAAAAAGAAATACTATCTGCATTAACTTAAACGTGCTTTCTTTTTCATGTTTCTCTCTACTCTTTAATTTGGCTTAATAATAATAATAATAATAATAATAATAATAATAATAATAATAATAATAATAATAATAATAATAATAATAATAATAATAATAATAATAATAATAATAATAATAATAATGACATAGAGATATAAGCTTAGGCAAGTGGAAAAGTAAATGATGCTTCTATTTTTTTTTGCTCATTAATCCCTAGACTAATATGTCAGAAAGCCTATGATTCTTTGGTTTGTTGTGGTGATGGTAAACATCCCCTCAGCTGTCCGATCCTTAGATTGTAACTTATTGCTATAATAAGAGGAACCCACTCGAAATGAGTCTATGTCTCACTCAGCCTCCCTAACTGGACCACATCAATCTTCCCCAGTAAAAACACTCTCACACACGATCCTCTCGGGTTAATGCGGCGCATCTGAGTGCGGAACGGCTGTTTACACGCGAGGAGACACTTTTAATGGAAGCGCACCAAAAACAAATGCCATTTTGTAGAGCAATTTCAGAGATCAAGAATTCCGTGTCCATCCTCTCCGCGGTTTTTTTTTTTTTTTTTTTTTTTGTGGGGGGGCAATCAAACTCCGTTAAATCCATTGTTCATATTTGGGTATTTGCAGAGCAGCTTAGAACGATACAAGACAGAAAAAGCCAGATGCTGGGATGAGATTTTTTACACCACAAGCAAATTGTAGCATATGCGCCAGGAGGCGAGCTAGTTGTTTCTTATGCTCAGGCCTATTGCATCGCCTCGCAGGTATCTGCATTCACTCAGTCATTGAAATATAAAAGAAAATCGATTTTCCATCTGCAGAAAAAGCCTTGTAACAAATCATACTCTGTTTTTTTGTGTGGTTTGACAGTCAAAGGAATAAGAAACAGCCCAATAAGTGCGTTGCATCCAAGCCTCTGTCGGGTTTGGAGGCAACGCACCTATTAGAGGCTTCCCTCTTCGGACACCCAGCCTGACTGCACCAACTCGTGCATCTCATGCCCCAATTAGGCCCGTTGCCCTCCGCCTGCTGTCCGCTTGAGCTTGATGTGGTGCACAGAGTCGTAATCACGACATCAAATAAAATAATCAGCCAAGAAGAGCGATTTCCTTAATGAGAAAAAGGAGGCGTGCGTCACGGAGAAGGTGGCGTGTCGCCCTGAGTGCATGTGTGAGTGTGTGCGGTTGTGTGGTGGGAGTATTAAAATAACAATCAGAACCACAGTAGATGCCACCAACAAACTGGTGTTCAGGGGCCAGAAAAAAATAAAGTTAATAAAACAAAAATTAAATAATTAGGAAAAAAAATTGAGAGCAAGAGCCAGTGTGAACAGCAGGTTGATGTGAAGTTTTTAGACTAGAAACTCAACAGATGTGCAAATGAAACCTTGAGGTGGACTGTATCATAAAGTTATATGCAAAATAATGCTTCCAAGACGTCATATCCATCACCTTCCCCTTTTATAAATGGACTTCAGTGGCTCAGTGATATCCATGCATTGTAGAATATGTCACCACCTCTGACTGCACTCAAATTTTAATACATTTTGTCTGCAGGACACTATTTTTTATCCCATATGTGTTCTATTGTTTTTTGGACTGTTCTACAGAATGACCATCTTTTGTGATGTAGTGATTATTAGTTGACTAAATTCTCCACACTAAGATAATCAATATCAACTTGACTGTCAAAATTCTCTGAGCTGCAGAGGTTAAAACACTATTGGCCACTTACATGTATCTAAGGTGACCATCATGCAGTCATTGAATGTCTCATTATCCAGTGGTGGCCTACGATCACAATTATATGATACAAAACAACCCACACCTGAAGCCAAATTACACATAAAGTTAATTATCATTTATGATTCAATGAGACCCAAATGACCAAGAACATATGGTAGTATAATAAATCACCTCTAAACCTCCAGTTTGATCATCTTGAAACTATTATTTAAACTATTTATGCACCCACACAAACTTATTTAGGCTAATATAAAATGCATGAAAAACTTCATTTTGAAATTTTGAAATCTGAAATTTTCCTCTCTTTCTGAGAATGCTTTACTTAAAAAGTGCAGGTTTTATTGGCAGCATCAAAAGTAATCTTCTTTAAAATCTGTTCTGCCATCGTATTGGTTGAAAGTATGTACTCAAGTTTTGCGACAGGGTTCTGATAAACGTTTAATTCTGCCTTATCATGAGCCAAGTATACTTATCTTACTGTTAGAGCAAAATATGATTAAAGGATTTGGCTGCTACTACGATGGCAGAATCGAAGGTAGCTGTAAATATATATATATATATATATATATATATATATATATATATATATATATATATATATATATATATATATATATATATATATATATATATATATATATATATATATTTAATGTGTTTTTTTAAATGTATTCATTATTTTTTATTTCATTTTTCTCATTCCATTACCTATTTTTATTTATTTTTTTGCCAAGTTTTCTTTTTTTTCTGAAGCCTTTACATTTTATTATTATTTCTCTAGGGTAATATTTATTAAGACTGGTTTATTTCACCTTTAAATGGTTTTATTTGGTGTAACCCAGTCATTCAGGCTTCTCCTGCCTCTACAAATCTAATCTGCTCTTTTGCCTGCCACCTTGACTTTCCCTCCAGTTCTGCTCCAGCTATTAGAATATGTTCTTCCTTAAGTCTGGTCATTAGTGGGTCTATTACTGTGGCCCCATCATTAGGAAACTGTAATGCATCATTGAAGGTAATGAGAGCCTTACATTACAGGTGCCAACGAGCCTTAGACAGTGAAAGAAACCTGTTCTTGTTCTTCACAATGCAACATGGAAACACCAATTGTCAAACTGTCCGAGCAAACTGTAAAAAGGGTTGATATGACCTTGTTATGAGCATTTTAATTACAAGAAATGCATTGCGAGAATGAAGCAGATTAAGAGCTTCACATTATTAATGGTGTGATAGTTTTATTTGGGGAGAATAACTTATTTCCTTGAAGCAAACAGACATACATGTGTAGTCACGTACCTCCTACACATACTCATGTCCCTGAAAACCCAGAAAAAGGGGAGGACTTGGGTCAGTAGTGCTTCTGAGTAGCTTGAAATTAGAAACATGTGCTGGTAATTATGAAACTGCAGCAAAGCCACATCATGCAATTTAATGCCTCAGCAAATTAAAGAATAAATGGGATCAGTCTCTTTGACCTTGCTGGGTCTGACTTGCCGAACTTGATCTACCTGATACTTCAAGTGTGTGACTCGCTCACTCTGAGACATGCAGGCAGACGGAGGGAGGCCTGTAGGTGCACACAAACAAGGGGGGAAAAATGAGCAAAACCTAAACCATTTAAAAGAACAGATTAAACAAAACAAGAAAGGGCTGCACACACGTTCTGTTGTGTTTCCCCTTCGTTATCTCCCCTAACGCCCTGCAGCACCTTTGCGTTACTAACCTAGCCAGTTCAACTCGTCTCTCACTTCACAAATGTCTCACTTTCTCATCCATCCATTCTCTTTATCGTCTTCTTCTCATCCCTCCCTCTCCTCCCTCTATTTTCACCCCCTCTGCCACATTTCTGCTTCGTCTCTGCTAAACACGAGCACTACCCCTACCAAGATTAATTGATCATCAATTTAGCTCTAATTTGGACCAAGTCAGCTGGTAAATGGGCCGGTTTTTCCTGATTGTTAGTGAAATGTGCGCAAGTACATTGATAAATTTTGATTATTTATCAATTACAACCAAATGAACTAAATCTATTGAATAAATTCTACCCTGATTGCCATAATAGAGTTTGAAAATATGGCTATTGATAATGATTCCAGCTAATAGTCTTTTCCGGCCGTGGCTGCTGGCTTGTCGGAATGACAACACAAAACTCATTTTTCACAGAATCAGCTGAGTGAGTGCGAGGCCGATCTTTCATTAATCAGTCACATTACGGAGCTGATACGCCGTAATACGAGACGCTTTCCTCAGAAAGACTCAAACACTTTGTCATATTTTATATCAATTACTAGTCATTTTGTTGTGTTCCATCAAGACATCTTGTAATAGTTAACATATGCTAAGGGAAAGCTCCCCTGCCCCGCCCTCCAGGAGCTCTGCTGGGGGATGCCGCCTCTCTGTTTTGGGCTAGACAGCAGCTGATGATGAAATGGGCCCTGCTCTTAATTTCTTATTTTCTGGAGTCGAGACGCTTATGGGAAGGGTGGAGCACGGGCTTTTTAAATGGACCTGCCACCATGTTTTCCCAAAGTTAATGGAAAAGCAGCTTGCTGGAAAATAGGAGAGGGAAAAATGGAATTAGCTTCAGAGGTTTTCACACACAATAACAAGTGATAACTATGAGCTGCAGGCCTATTTCCACACTGACATACAAATTAGTGTTGTCATTTCCTCACAGCCTGTAGCTATTAATGAAAAATTATATATCAGATTTGTATTTATACTTGTAACAAACGCGTGACAGTCACACTTTGTGGTTTTAAATTGTATTAAAACTAGACTAAAGAGGGAAAATAATCAACAAAAAAAACCCAACTAAAGTATAAAGCGTGTACAAACTGCAGCGTTGCCCCTCATGCTGTTCAGTGAACAGAACTGATTTGATCTTAAAAGTGTCTTACATTTGCCCTCTCCAGCCGGACCGCTGGGAGACAGGAAGGAGCTGAAATAACAGCGATATCAGCCTTCCTTTTTAATCAATGATATGAGCCCCTCTGCACCAATCATGGCTGCTGGAAGCAACTTAATGATCAGCATTTAGACTGGGCAGGTAAACCGCCGGGCTACGGAGCCAACACAGGGGCCAACTGCAGGTGAATTAACCCGGTCCACATCTAATATGCTGGTGTCAGCTCTGGTTAGTACATGGCTAAATGTAGCCTGTATTGGCAGTGGCATAGCATCCAGCATTGTCTCCCTCATATGCCAGCAGGTAGCTATCTATAATCGATGGCCACTTTTAATTGGACAAGCTGTCTGTTACTGGACACTGTTGGTTGTGCATTGGGGGGTGGGGGGTAACACTGCATTTACCTCCTGCTTAGTGTGGATAAATAGGTTAGGGACACTTGAGATTTTTCTGTAAAAATCTAATCAGTGTTTCTTTCAGCTGATTCACAATCATTTTGAACACCACACACACATATTGGACCTCCTACTATGAATTATGTAAATTGGTGTTTTGAAAAATTATAGTTTCAATTATCAAATAAAAAACAAACAGGGCATTGTTAAGTCACTTAATCTTTTCACTGATCCAAACTTGTCGTTGAACAACCTAATTTTTTCCGACTTGAAACAAACTCCTCCTGCCAAATTTAATCACTGATAAGCTATTGTCACAGCCAGTGGCATTTTATTAACTCCAAAAACAACAAACAGAGTTCCATACCAAATGACAAAGCATTTCCTTCTTGTAGTACACCATTATGCAAATATAATTTAAGCCTAATTGTACTTCCAGTATTTGTTATATACATATATAAACAACTTATTTCCTCCAGAAATACATACTGGTTTTTACAATTAGGTTAGACAGAAAAATATTCACTAATGTAGGCAATAAACGTAATCAGCAGTTTTAGCCTAATGTCTACCATATAAGAAGATCAGAAAGAAAGACCTACTGTTGCTTAGTTGGAAAGCTCTTCATTGGGTATCTTGTTCATTCTTTTCACCACCAGTACTTTGACTAATAGGCCAAAATGACTTATTTCCCTTTTGACTTCAACTTCTCAGACGAGTGAGGCTACTCAAAGCAATAGTCACCCGTATCTACGTCTGCATAGAGTTAATTTTGACCTAGATGCTATGGATAGTGGCTTCTGCAGAATTTAATTAATTTCCTCTTAAATGTCCTTTCTCATTTTTCTCCAACGTTTGCTAAAAATAACGCTCAATTCCAAGCCCATTTCCTGTGTTATTTTTCGGGATTTGCTGCTTTTTTTTTTTTTTTAAATCAGCAGATTGCCACCACCGTGAGGAAGCTGGAAGCCGGACACGGAGGGCCACTGGTGGACATACTGCTTTTTGGCGCAGCCTCTAATTGATATTGAGCGAGCCGCTGGTGACGAGTGTGCAGGGCCACTGCTGGCTAATCTATGCTTTAATCAGTGTGTGTAATGAGAGTGGCGGCACGCTCTGAGAAAAAAGAGACTTACAGGGACGTCTGTCAAAGTCTAGAGAAAAAAATACCGAAAATATTCGTGATGAAAAAAAAACAACCCATATCAACTACAATACTTTGTCTTTTTTTTTAAGATCTTGGAGAAGGAGCGAGCGACTCTGCTTTCCTTCAGCACCACTTGGACTTCGGAATCAGGTGTTGTCCATGGTTCTGAATGTACAGAGGTAAACATAAAATACCTATTACCGTAACCTCGGGTCACGATATTTACATGATCAAATTTGTATAGTCTTGGTGTTGGTCCTGTTACATTTCATAATCCTAGTCAGCTAAGGCCAATTAGTGAACAAGACTGCTATTGTAATAACGTGCCAAGGGGAGATGGAAGAGAAGAGGCAAAAAGAAAGAAGGCCACAGACTGAATAGAAAGGAGAACATTAGTAGAGGTGTGTGCAGGAACACTGTCAGGCAATTAACAGGACATTAGAGATGGCATACACGCATGCACAAACTCACAATCGTGCACATAAGTCTGCACTACGCATTATTTTGCCTCTTGTTCTCCAACTATACATGCACAGAGCTTAAGCTGTTGCTTGCACATACTTGCATGACCAATTGAAGAAACTTTAAACAATTCGTTGTTTTTGACAGTGTATTAGAGGCACGGATACTTTGATTACTCTAACGTTGGGTCCAATAATATTGGTGCATCATGCAAATATAAAAGAAATATGTCAAAATGAAACATATATACGGTAACGGGACTGTCAAAATCTAACCTAGAATAAAATATTAGTTTAAGCCTTTAATGTAGCCTATTTAAAATGACTTTGTCTTCATTGCTTTTCTCTCTCTCTCTCTCTCTCTCTCTCTCTCTCTCTCTCTCTCTCTCTCTCTCTCTCTCTCTCGCTCTCTCTCTCTCTCTCTCTCTCTCTCTCTCTCTCTCTCTCTCTCTCTCTCTCTCTCCCCCTCTCCCTACCAATAACGTGATATATTTTTTCTAGTTTTTTGTGTGTGTGGCAGACAGAATAAATAAATACAAAAACGGCGCGGGGCAACTGTGCACCATTTTGCATCCAGCGCCTCAGCAAAGCTGTCTGACAGTCGACCTGCGGCTGAGATTAGCCTCATCTATCCGGTGTCAGTGATGGTCGTGTTCAGAAAATCACAGCATAAACGGGTCTGACTGCAGCTTGCGTGCGCCACTGAGTGACTGAGAGAAGAGGGAAGAGACAGAGAGGGAGGGAGAGGTCAACTGATTACTCATACAAACGGACTGAAATAGACTGCGGGTGCTGTGGGAATGCAAGGGAGGGGAGCGATGGAGGGACGAAGTTGGTTTCCTTGTGACAGAGACACCTCACCCCCAGTCTTCCACGGCAGGATCCACTTCCTGTCCCCGGTGCTATCACTTTATCCTTTCATCAATCAAACCTGCACGGATTTATATGGTATAGCATGAACAAGCCACTCTTGCATCTAACCACGGTCCTGTATTTGTAGAGGAGCTTTGTCTTTTAAGTAATTTTGATCACATGTAAGTGAGGAGGGATTTCCCTCCAACAAAGTGAGATACCACGGTGACAACTTCCGTAACAGAATGATTGATAAAATAATGGCACGTTTTTTAAAGTCACCTGGAATCGTGAGCTGAAAAAGATGATTAGGCTGATTTATTTGTATTTTTACAAAATGTCAGTTAGAAATTTAGGAGATATGACTGATTAACCTCGCTGTTGGTATAATTTTTTTCACCGAATATATTTCCTAACCGTAATCACTAACCAAATGTACAAGCACATGAGTAAATTGAAATAAAATGCGTAAAAAGCTATGCGTTAAACCAAAAAGGAATAAACTACAAGAACTTTTCATAATTAAATGAATGTTGTTGGTTTTTTTATTGAAACTCTAAGGTTATTTAGCTGACAATTCTGATTGGTATTATTGATAGGTTAAACCACGCTTTTTGTCTTTTTTATATTCTAATTCATTTTAAGTATTTGGAATAAGGAAAACAAACAGTGGAGAATTTCCTCGGAGAGATGGAGATATCAGGAGCGATCATATATATGAGGCTCTCTGACAATAGGCGCAGTTACGCTCCGCCGGCGCTCTGGCTGTTTACATAGACCAGCTCCATTTCAGCTCAAGTGTTTATGGACCGTGCACAAGCCTGTGTATTTACGTGAGTGGCATCCACGTGTCCGCGGATGGCCGGTTGACCTTGGAGGGAGTGACCTGCGAGGAGGCGATTCATCCCTAAAGAGACAGAAGACACACCAGGGCTTTGCGGACGCACAAACTTCAGTAAACACGTGTGGAATCGCTTTTCTTTTGAAGGTGACTGACTAATTTTCCTCATACATCTGGAAATGTCCTGTGTGTACCTCTCCTCTCCTGAGTTCCCCTGCTTTATTATCCTACTTCGTGTTATGGATCACACTAAATAGACCCTGAGTTATTTCCTATACAAATAAAGTGCCTTTGAAAGAGATTAGAGAAATATGTATGAATTTCAGTTTAATTTATTTGATCATTCCGCTTTACAAAGCAGCGTAGTGTTCAAATGTGATAACAAGTTTTCAGTTCCTTTCATTATGTAAGAGAGATTAGACCTCAATAGGATTTCACTGGGCCGCAGTGTTTCCACGGATGAAATGTAATATGTGGGGAGAATTTGTTGTATCTGTCACAAATTTTCTCAATTAGCTGCGTAATTATTTGAGGGTTTCTGCAATTACGGCTTAAACCGGTAAATTTGAAGCCGTGGATGTCCCTAATTGGTCTAGATTTGATATTTTGCATATTTGCATAATGAGGAAATTGGAAGGAAATTGTGTTCATCCATTTGTGAAAAATTCTATGAATTTTATGAATCTGAAAGCCATCCTCTTGTGGTCTGTGACTTTGTTGGCAGCTCCCAGAGGAAGCGGGGCGGGGATGCGCAGGGCACGGTCACGTCTCCACATGCGCTCCAGACTCACCCGGAGTGAACACCAGAGAGTTACTACATTATATTGTTTGTAACGCCGAAAGAAAATACGTTTAAAACAATGACCGATATTTGAAATATTGATATTGAGTTTGTTCAGTCCCATAGAAGCACATTACAACTGCAGAGGGAGATATGAGAGCATCTTTGTGATCATGTAGGTTGAGAGAATTTGCTTTCTGCATTTGTTCAGTGATTTATTAAGCATAGCAGCAGAGTCACGGTTATCTTTTCCATTTTCCATCAGATAACAAACAATATGGCTGTATGGGTTTTATTAAGAAGCCTTTGATTTTGTCATTAGGTTTATATTAGATAATTCGTCCAGATTGGTCTGTGATACTTAATTATGCATTATCACAGTGTGCTGATTGATATTGAGAAAGCTAAGTGTTCTATGTAATTGGCAATAAAGAAGGTAATTTTAGAAATTTGTCCAATCAGTAATGATTATGAGGCTGTGAGCAGGTAATGGTGTTAACCCTAGTTGCCTCTTACACAGTCCACCTCCAGCATATCAAATATTGATTATAATAAGCACTACAAAAAAGGAAATACCCTTTTCACACACATTATTAAATATATTTGTAGTCTCTTATGTTAATGAAAATATAAAATTTGGTTAAGGAGGGCACCTGAGCTAGTAAGACACTTTAGCTTCCAGACAGACTTCAATTATACATGAAGGATCCACCAGGCTGGTGGCAGTGTGGTGGGGTGTGTGTCCTCCTCACATAAGGGCTTCAGTCCACTGAGAGCAGTATATCAGAGAGCAGTAAAGAGGGATGCTAAGACCACTGATGAATGTCTGAGCGATAGATGTGTTAAGTGACCTTGGTACATTACGCTCTCCTTCAAAACTCCAGCAATGGTTGTGTCTTATCTTGGCATTTCAAGAGCGCTTGTGTGTATTTACAACATAAACTTATCTATGACCACTTTTCCAGACTTTAAGCACTCCAGATTTTGTTGTAACAGTACTTGCGAGTACCTCTGCAGGTCTTTTGGCCTTTGCACACAAACAATTTTGAATGTGTTCATATAGCCTCTGTTTGTTAATGTATTTACTTTTGGTTCACTTTGCTTTTTTTCTTTAATAATCAGCAAACTGTTCTTAAAAACCTAAAAAAAAAAGAGTTATGAACATTTCTGATAGTGATGGCCTCACATGTTTTACAGTCCAACCAATGGTACACAAGCTAAGAAAAACACTTTAACTATAATGACATAGGCAAAGAGAGACTTTCTTTTTAGGGATGAATAAATCAGAGAATATTTGCAATGTTTGCTGTGTAAATTATTGTAATAATTTGGCAATTTACTTTCTGATTAATTTGAATCAAATTATTCTTACAGAAATATCGAACTCAAAGTTTTTTTTCTTCACATCATCACTAATAAAAAAATGTTGTTTTTTTCTTACTTCTTGAAAAAGTGATATACAGTAGGCTGTAACAGCCAACAGCTAACTTTTACACACTGAAATAGTATGTAATGAGTGAAAAAAACAAACAAAGAAACAAACATCGAACCAACATCAGTCAACTAAAACCTCAAATTGCTTTTTTATTAATAGGGTAAAAAGCAAGCCAAAAACAAACAGAATCACATTGATATATGACTGGGATATCACACAAAATATCCTTCCTAAATATTCACTGGCAGCTCATAAAATCAGCTGCATAATAATTTCACCATTTCATGGGATATTAGACCATAATGACCACAGTCCACCCCTCTACACCCCATAGCCCTACAGACTATACACACATACAGATATATACCTCAACCCCTGGGCAGACCAGAGTCGGGGCTAATTTATAGGTGAAAATGAAAGGCAAGCTTAATGTAATGGCTTCTTAGAGCCATGGTATTATTCGCCCCATCACTCCAAGGGTTCAGGAAGAGGAAGAGTTCTGAAACAAGGGAGAACGTGGATAAAAGGAGGGAGATGGTCAGGTGAGAAAAAGAGAGGGAGATGGCGACTAAACACATCAACTCAGGGACTGGAGGGCTTACAACACACATTTGGTTTGTTTTTTGTAATACCTTTTTTTTTTTTTTTTCAGGGAAAAAACAACAGCAGCCATGAATGTGTTCACAATGAATCCACAACTACAAGCCTGAACAAATAGAATCACACACACACAAACAGCCACAACAGCAGCAGCAGCAGCTGAAACTGGCGTATTCTACTCTTTGAGTTAATGGGAATAAAATACCTCAGTGGATGAGTGCAGATGTGTTTGATACAAATAGTCATTTTCCTATTTGCTGCCTCATTGGGCATGATGAATGATGGAAGTCAGGGAGGCGGTGTGATAAATGGCAGCACCTTGGCTCTACTGCATGGCCTATTGATTCTCCTTCTTTATTACCCCTCCAACCCAGCTGGCTGCTCTGCCCCACACACTTGCACATGCATGTACATGGATGTGCACGTATACACACACGCTGGTGCATGCAATGCTCTCAGAGAAAACAAATAAACACATACATGCAACCATGTGCTCAGGGACTACACACACCCGTTCACAAATCATGCAATACATGCACATTTGCAGAGCAACAGAGCAAAGGAAGCCAACGAGAGGGGAGAAGTGTGAAGAGAAGAGAGACTGTTTTCATATTCACGAATTAACGAAGCTGTGAGACACATGTATTAAAATTCCCATTCAAATAATGAAACATAAACCTGGAAAATCCAAAGACGAATGCAAAACACAGTGATGCGTCAATTAAAGTATTCTGTCTTCTTAAAATGTTTTCTTCACTCTTACATTCCAAGCTGTCAAAGGCCGCGCAGTTTGATGAGGGATTGGCCGGTGTGAACAACACCATCAGTCACACGCACAAAGCGGGCAGGATAAAGTGATATGACCATCTACTGAGCTCTTCATCATGAGGTAGTGAGGTGACATCCCCCTTTGCTAAATAACACCCAAGCACATTGGGTATGTCACTATTCCCGTCTCTGCTAAATGCATACACACTATAAACGCTCGCATAGAGCGGATGTGCTGGCTGCAACGGTGGATGACATTGCAAAGGTAAGAGGACTACTTCCTGTTGACCAGAAGGAAGCGACACACATGTTGAGTGATAAACAATGTCAAAGAGGAACCAAAGAGGTGTCTAAATATAAAAAGGATAGCACTAGTCTTATTCTGCCTCTACCTTTCAGAATGCATGCGAAGGAACAGAGCGATCAAATCCTGCCGACTCTCAGGCTTCAATTTACCTGCTGCATCTTTTTGACCTTGAGGCAGAGAGATAATAATTCAGAGCAAGTGATAAATGGTTTGTGTGCATGCATTCACGTGTCTGTGTGTGCGCCTGCACCTTACTCAGTAAAATGATATCCTAACAAATGGAGAGGCAGTGAGCTGGACAAACAGTAGAAGAGCACACATTAACAGTAAACACACCCCTGCAACTTAAATCTGGTGCGTAATATTTTAACTTCATACAGAAATAAGACTGATGACATTCTTTTTTTTTTTTTTGGTATTTATCACTTAGATAGCATGTGCCATTTTTTTTATTTTATCCTTTTTTCCTGATTGAACTGTTGAAGCAGCAATGCTTAAATGTGATGGTTTTACTAACTGTTGGTACTATTTTTGTTAAACAGTGATAGATAACAGTGTTACATAAATCAACATGTACTTTTCAATCAAAGTCCTCAAAGATATCAAATCAAAATTGAAAATAAAATAAACACAATCTCCATGGAATAAAGCAATAGTTAAAACAACATTAAATGTAAAAATAAATCAAGTGTATAATAATAATAATAATAATAATAATAATGAAAGTGGCTAATTACAATTTATAATTACTCTTTTAACGCATCTTACTTAGTTGAGTATTGTACGATGCATTTATCAACAGCTGCGGCTCATCTTGTGACAGGAAGATAGAGCAGATGGTATATAAAAAGATAATGCATGGTGAAATGATGATAATTATATCAAAGTCAAGTATAGCATGATAGCAGACGTTATACTTGTTTAGATATACTTTATACACGTATAAATGCATGCATCACGAAAGTTGGTAGCAATTTTTTGCAAATGCTAGAAAAAGAAATCATTCCCCGAATGCATGTGTGCAATTTCAAAATTGTTTACACGACTCCACACATGTTGGTGAGGAATTGGTTCACAAACAGTTCTGCTTACGTGTATTTCCACGAGCCATGACTGTGTGAGCTCATGTGCTGGCAACATGGCCTCCACCTCACGCTCTCTGCTTTAAAAGTCCATTTGGACTCCTGCCTACAATCACCTTCTCATCGTCGCTGTGGCAACAGTGCCAGGCCTAATTAGTATGCATTATCAATTAACAAACTTAATAGCCGGCAGATTGATTAGATCCTCAGTTATAGGGGCAGAACTCAGGCGAAACATGGAATGAAAAATAATCGTACACACAAGCTTGCACACTCACTCTTGTTTTCTCACACACACAGGTACACACATAAACACACACACACACACACACACACACACACACACACACACACACACACACACACACACACACACACACACACACACACACAGCAGCAGCAGCTCAGTAACCTTCTCCTCCTCCTCCTCACTTGTGTAATTACTGTATGCATATGGCGTCGAGTGGATTGGGAATGAAGTAGTGTGAGATTTGAATAAACCTTCAGCTTTATAATGAGTCAGGCCGCCATGGCTAGTTTAGCTCTGATTGTATTTCACTTTAATGAATGACAAACCTTCTCCACCGCACATGCCTGCTCACACACAAACACAAATACGGAAAGTATTTGTGCATCACTGGAATAAAGACGTGTGCACTGAATGAAGGAATGCATAGGATGTATCTTTCACGCTCACATTCATTCACCATGCACACAGTTTTTGTGCATGGTGAATGAATGTGCATGCACACAGACACAGACACACAAAGTTAGACCAGCCCCCACACACGCTGAGAACGTAATCAGGCGTTAGTTTTACCCTCCTATCAGTGTAATGGAGGTTAATGAATGATTAGGTCTAATAATTTTAGAGAGGAGCTCTGGCTTATCCACATCATGCATCAAACGCTGGAAATAGTGAGAGCAACAACAGAATCATTGTGTCAGCAGTGAGAAACAAACCTACTTCCAGCGCTGTTACGGCAACATGAATGTGAACTAGAATATGTCCACAAATAGAAATTCATTAACCCTGAACTGTCTTAAGAGTTTCTAAACGTTTACTTCAGCTTTAAAATCCTAAATGGTCTGCCTGTGTTGCTGAAATGTTTTTGTTTCAAATTTTCAGCTGAAAGAGAATATCCTGAAAATTATTATAGTAAATAGATGATATATGATAGATGATATATGACAGATAATATAGTAGATGGTTTTCCACACTCACAAACTGTCTGCTGATGCACAATGTATAAAACATAGATAATTTTCTGTAAAATCTAAAATAATTAACAGGTTTTTTTTTTTAATTTATGCATTTTATGTTGGCTTCAGAAAGTAAATGCAAATATAAGATTAGCATAATAAACCAAGCCAAAATAAAATTGAACTTAGTTTCAAATCAAACTTGCTTCTCCAGACTTCAGGCTTCATGTCACTGGGAATATGGTCATGATCTACTGAGGGCATATCTGAAGTAGAGTCAGATTAAAACAAGTATATTTGTAAATTGCTGGTCTCTTAGTTTATCTAGGAACACTGATGGCATGAAGAAGAAATAAGAAGTTAGTCAATATAACATGGATTTTCCTCTCAGGTCTAGGCTACTAAACACAGAACTGAAGCACATAGAGCCAGCGTAGAAACAATGACCTACCACATAAGTGAAAGGCCAATTCATGGACATTAAAATGCAAACGTGTGCATATTTCATAGTGTTAAATTTTATGAAGCATTTAAAGCACCATCCCTCCAGTAGTAAATCCTAATGATCTTATTTCCAATTCATAATATTCACACTCACCATCTCTAGGCAGTGACATTAAAAATGTTTGCATCTCCACCAACTTAAAGGGTGAAATTAAAGTGAGTCTGGCAGTGAAGAAACATACGCATTTACAGATAATCACACACACGTAAAGACACACAACACACACACACACACACACACACACATACATGGAGTGACTTTAGTGCAGATGTGCTCCTGGTCTCTTCTGCTGCATTGTGGCCCAGTTTACAGCCATCTCTCTCTGATGTATAACTCGTTGTCCAACCCTTAATGTTGATTTATTATCCATCCATAAATTAGAAAAATATGTTTGAGAATTCCGTGGTGCAGCCAGGCTCTGCGGACTGTCTGGGGATTGGCTGATGTGTCAGAGGCGCATATTGGCTCGCCGGGCAGCCTTTTGTTTCCCTGCACCAGCAGGCATTTAATGAGTGCTGATGGCTTAAGGTAAATGTGTTAGGACAGACAGCAACAACAGCCACAAAAACAGCCTGCTACATCGAAGAGATGTGGGCTTTCTCAACGACAGAAAACTGCTCCTACTCTCTACAGGCGCATGTGAATGCTACACAACGGCATGATTGTCATTAATCATTTGACTCTCTTGGTAAAGCATAAAACATTGTTTCATAAGCAGTTGATTACTATAAAATTCATAAACAGTGTGTTAACTTTACCCTAAAGACAGCTTTCTGTGGGTTTGCAGAGCTTCTGCCGTCCATTCAGCTGTTCAATAAATTGCCTCTCCAGAGCCAACTCATTATTAGCTCCAGTTTCAGCAGTAAGCAAGCCTATTTTTCTCTTATCCTGCTATTATCGAATAAGACTGATTATTACTGGTGATGATTCTCAAGCTGGTCCTGGCTGACTTGTGCAGCCACATACATACTAATTTCTAATAAAGCTGTAGACAATCTTTGGGGTAACATGTTGCCGCTCAGACCAGCCTGTGCCACAGTGCTATCACAAATGTTTTTGTGGCGTTCCTATTAATCATAGAAGTAATCAAGGGTCAAGGTTTAACATTGTGACATAAAAAGCTGCCATGACGTACACCGGAGCTTCATTCCCCGTTTATCCAAAACAGACTCTAGCTACATGAGACACACTGAACAGCGCATAATCACCACACTGAGACAGAAACATCATTGTCATCTTGTCTTGAGCCGACACTGTCACTTCATTGTCATGGCTGTTAGGTTTGTTGTGCTGATGTCCTGCTCCACTGTTTATGTTACAGATGTTGCAGTAATCAGAGCAGCAGCGTGTGAAGGGCTCAGCCTGCAACCCCGACCGTCATCATGCCAGTAAAGGTCACTGTGGAAGTGCTGGGTGACGGTGATGGCTGGGATAGAAGGAGACGTGGTTCCACAGAGATAACCAATTTTTCAGACGTCGATATAGCCACTATAAGTGGCTTTCTTAACTCTTCAGACGCTCATATTTCTTTCTGCCAAGCATACGGAAAAAAAAAGCCAACTAACAACCGATAAATAAAAGGAGCTGTTTCCCTTTTTTAAAACTTTAGTAGGTGACTGAATGCTAAGCATGTTGTCATGGTGACTTGGTTTAACGTCAGCTTCTGAGCTACTGGCGCTTCAGCTGGAAAATAATGAGGACAGTAAAGCACTCATGTGTGCTTTGTGTTTGTTCATAACCCATGACCATATTTTAATAATCTCGTTAGATTTGAAAACCATTACGACAGTTGTCACAACATTAGCTGGCCTGTTTGCTCTCAAAGTGTCTTCACCCTTTAACTGGGATTCTGAGAGCCTTTTTTTTAAATCTAGAAAACTATGAATCTTTCTCTTAGAAAGCCATATATGACGAGGTCCTGTTTTTATGCCCGCTTGGGGTGAGGACAACAACCGGTGTGGTGTTGAGGGTGGGAAATGATGCCTGTGAGGCACACTTATTGTCCATCAGCAGGGTTAGCTATGTCTCAGTCGAAGCATTTATCCTGGGCCATAATGGGGTGCTGAGTTGCTGGTGGCGGCCATTGTTTAATGATCTCCTTGGGCTCTGGGAGTAAACTACTGCAGTAATCAGAAGGGTAAACTCAGCTATATTTCAATTTGGAGAGCCGCTCTTCCGTTCAGAGAGGCCGCTCTGAGACAATAAATAATAGGACTATTTAGCCTATCCTACAGGCTGCGTCTCTGACACCTACCCAAACACACACACGCGCGCACACATACATACACTCGCATAAGTCCGTCTCCAGCAAATCGTGTCCCTTCCATAAATCAGCGCCACTAAAAGCTGGTGATTAGCGACATCATTTAGCCTCTAAAACCCAAACAGCGACAACTGCTTCCTTCCCTGTTTTAGGGAGTAGATGGAGAGATGCACAGATGGTAAATTGCGCGGAGAGGGAATGAACTGTAGCTGGATGACTGGACTTGGAGATAGAGAATAAATTCAATGTAGATTTCAGGTCTTATTGTGCCCAGTGACATAACAGTGCCCTTTACAAGTTTAGTACCACACTTTGTCTGTGTCATTCGATATGCTGATTTAAATAGTAATAAAAAAATCTGGTTAATCTGTTACTCTCTAATTTTATAATAAAGTAGTTTTTTTTTTCATTTCATTTTTTTTTTTTTATAATGTTCTTTTTTTTTAAATATATAAATAGTTATATTTCAGGCTGACACATTTGTATCTTCACTTTATTCCTAATCAAACTAATGAACTAATTAACATATTTCATTCTTGTCCTTTTTTTATTGAACCAGACAATTATAATCTCCATGTAAAACTAGGTTGCATATGCAGTTTGTTCGTCCTTTACAGCAGCTAACATGCAAAAGTAGACCACAGGCATGAATATATCCTGCATCTTTTTCCTCCTTTGCAATATTGGTCTAAATATCACTTGTGAGTCCATGTAACGTCTTATATTTTATGTCTTTATCTTTATATATAGACAGCTGTGTTGCATTTTTTCCCCTTTCTTGTCTTATCAAGAGCAAAGAAAGACAATTATGTTATTATAATTTTTTTTAATATAATTTCTGCACAAGCACAGGAGGTATTATTCTATTTATATCATAACTGGCCACCGCTGCAGTGCAACACGACAGCTCCTGTCATGTTGACAAGAGTAAGAGCAAAGTCCAGGCTGGCAAAGTACTAATTACTAAAAAACATTTACTGGGATTACATTATTTTTCTTTTTGAATGCAATATATTCAGTATTTGAAACATTTATAGTTTAAATAAATTTAATGGCCTGGCCATCTAAAGAGCTTTACTAATGCACTATTTCTATTTCCTTTGGGCTCTTGTTAAGTTTGCAAAATACACAAAAACAATGATGGAACTTGCAATAAGACTTCACTCCATTAACCAATAAAAAAGGAGCATAGAGAAGGGATCAGAGGAGGACAATACTGAGAAAAACATTAAGTTACACAAAGGCATTTCTGACTAATACTAGAGTTGTGTCAAAGATGCTTAAATTACATCAAATAAATAATAATCAATCCATGTGTCTGTCCATACAGGTGGTTGTTAGGTTAGCTGATATTTTTCTTTAAACCAAACACTTCTTTTGTCAGTCATGTTAGATTTCCTAACCCAAAAAATGTCCTCATCTAACATGGAGCAAAAAGCTGTTCTACTGATCTCAGCAAAGCGAGATCAGGCGTGTGTCTGATGGTGGCTTCCTAAATAGCTTCAATTAATGGCTTGTCACTTATCATTATAACTGCTGAAAGGCGGGAAGCCAGGGAGCACGATGCAAACAAAGGCACGTTTCAGAACGTCAATTGTAAAAGCACCCGTCGACTCTCCGTTCTAACGGCCGCCCTCTGAGGCCGCGGTCCCTGCTGGCCCTAAGCCCTGCTGCTCTCCTGGGGGATAAGAGGGATCTGCAGAAATTAGCCATTTGGATGACAAGCAGAGGCCAAAGGACGAGCGTGTGTTAATGTCCCCTTTTAAGGGAACAAAAGCAACGGGGATTTTAAATAACATGTCTCCATTGCCGCCTGTGGCCACAGCAGTCACAGTGTGTGTGGTAGGTTACTCAGCTGAGTTAATTGATTGAAGTAGTGCTCCGGCAGAGGTGATGTCTGTGGGCCTACATTGTGCTGCAACAGAGGCTAAGAAATCCAAAGGGAGGTCAAAGATAAATTTTAAAAGCAATTAAAAAAAAAAACAGAAAACAATGTATCTTTTTCCTTATTTATTTCCAAACCTCTATTTATTTTGCAGAAATGTTTCAACACAATATAAAAACCAGTGATTTAGATTTCAAAAGGTCCAAAGTCACAATGTTTTGCTTGAAGTCACAAAATTCTAAATGCTGTCCAAACTATATTTGGTCGGGAGCTAGCAAGCTTGTTTACTCTTCATTACATTTCCAGACAGAGGCAAGAAGATCCTCAAAGAGAACATCCACAACAGCATCCTCTTGACTGGGGCTCTGCAGTGCAGCTTTTGTCCATTACGCTTGGCCTCCTCATTGACAGCCAATAAATCATTCATTTAGAGGCAAAGCAGGGAGAGAATCAAACAGCCATTTCAGAGCCCGAGGCCTTTCACTGTAGTGGCTGCTGCAGGCCAAAGATCTAATGTAGAGTGGCTAGGCTGCAGGCGAGTGGAAGGGCTCTTAAGAGACAGGAGCGCATTGTTTGGAGAGAAGGGAAACGCTGCTCTCATTAGACCTGAGCCGAAAACCAACCTGAAAGGCCTGCTTCAATTTACCTGTCCTGTGCTTGGAATAAATCACCCCAGTGTGTGTTTGTGTGTGGTATGCACACACACAAAAAAACAAACAAAAAAAAAAAAACACTAACAAACACACTCATAAGCAGAAATGTACAAAAGGCTTTATGCAGACATTTTAAGGTGCCCCTCTTCAGATTTAGAGTTGATTTAGTGGAGCTCTTGTTAAAGGCAAACCTTTTACCTCTCTGCCTCCAATGGCCCTTTTAATAAGCAGCTTTCTCATTCAAATCAGAATCACAATTAAGCCATTCCAGACTCGTCTTCTTCTATGTTGCTTTTTTTTTCCCGTTGTACTGGCTATGTCTTAGCACAAAGTGACTCACATCTGTAATAAGCATTTTGTGCACAGGCAGGACACCTGTCAGTGGCGACAACAAGACTCAGATACACACGAGAACATAGAAATAAAGTTGCTAATATTTCTGTTGAATGTTGGAATATAAATTCAGGACGATCGTAAATGTATTAACCATTGGCATGAACCAACACACACATGCGCAAAAGGAGGAAATGTGGACATACTGCACAATTTCTGACGCAAAGGCAACAAAATAATAACTGACAGATGGACAAAAGTTAAAGAAAAAGAGAAATTAAAGGAGCTTTGCTAAAGAGCAGGAAGTTCCTGCAGAAATGCGGTGCCAGCGGGGTCGTACTATTTAAATACTGATGAGGCCCTGTGTGTCTCTTCGTCTCTGCTAATGACACGCTCATCAAAGCCAGACAAAAGAACCTGCAGCCAGACCCACCATGCCTGTCACAACACACACGCACCCAACGCATCAGGGTCCATCTGTGTTTCCGTGTGTGCCGGGAGGCTTCTCGCATTCCTGTCCCTACAGGCTGTGAGGTACCACTGAGACGCAATGAATCTCCTCTTCCTTATCAGAGAGTGCTGGCACTGCAACCTCACGGACATGCACACACTTCACATTAACAAAGACGTGACACAATAATTTTTCCCATGCATCTTTAGCGTCTGTTTCGTCATTGTTTCCCCTCCCTTCTACCTCGTTCCTGCACCCATTTGTTTTCTTGGCCTGCTGTGTCTCCTTCAGCATTGAAAATTAAGTTGTCACACTAGAATAGATGGATTACACACGTGCACAGTCCCACACACAAATCATGAATGAGGTGAAATGGAATCGGACTCTTATTGAATGACTGTTGAAACTCGCGCGGTGGCCACAAGCACTGCACTTGGTTTCAACTTGTATTGATCTCTGCTTGTTATTTGTTTTGAAGAAAATCACATGTACATGTTCGGACTAACAACAGTCTTTCTCTCGCAGACTGCTGACAGGAAACAGCAGGTGATGAAGCAAGATTGTGAAACGAATGGCCTGCGATAAAATAGGAAATGAGCACCGCAAAAATGGGTGCCCCACAAAACACATAAGTCTGTTTGATACATGAACACAGATTCGAGTCGCACAATTAGGTGTCCATGCAACAGACACCGAAATGGATAACGGGAAATATATTTATTTGGGCTTCCGCATGTGACTACATTTTCAATTGTTATTGAAGCGAGAAAGAAAACTTTTATCCTAAATTGGCTCTAAAAAGACATCATAAAACTGTCTGCCCATCTTTCATCGCCTCTCCTCATCTTCCTCTTTCGTCTCCTCTTTTTGACTTTAGCTCTGAAGCAGAGGAGAGTGTAAGCGAGTGTTCTGTTTGATTCAGTGCAATCTAACCTTGCTTTATGAAAGCATTAAATTGATGGTTCCAGGCCAGCCCAGAGAAAATGCACATAAAACTGGAACTAACTGAGAGATAATAGTCCTCATAAACTTGTCTAAGAGCTCCATAACTCACAACGTCCTCAACTTGTTCTGTCTTACGCAGCACAAGCTGTCACATACAAAATACTGATGGCCCAGAGGCACAAACTCACAATGCAAATGCAAACACAAGTAAAATCACTCAAGCAAACATGAAAAACGCAAGACTAAAGCCTGCTAGAGCACTCAAAATGTATCCACTGGGCTTAAATATGTAGATCAAAAATATAAGCGACTGAATTTAATGTTTCAGTAGTTGCAACTGAGATAATTGGCTACACAATCTACAAAGAAGGCTAAATTGGGCCTTTAATTTAGTGGTTTTTAGTGGTCATCGTTACACTTTTGTATGGAGACACTAAATGTGTTTGTTAGCTTTGTTTTTTTTTTCAAGAAGATGATTTAAAATCTGTGTGAATGTGTGTCTGGCTGTAATTGTAGTAGCAAGTTCTGTAAGCTGGATGAGTGATGAGCCATGTAAGACACATAAGGCCAGCCTTAACTGTTTGCATGGGCGAGTATGTGCAGTAAGACAGAGAAAGGATAAATTCATTTCCACTCCAGCACTCAGTGCTTTTAAGGACTGTGCACCATCCTGAAACCACTTTTCTCTTGAGTCCTGAGCCTTCTGCTTACCTGCTCACTCCCTCAGTCCTTTTCCTCATTTTATCTTCGCAGGACACCACGAGTGCACTTACAGCACATGAGGAGTCAGGATTCTTAAAAAAAAATGTACAGGATAATGAGTGCTTCTGCATATGCAGACAGTAAGTATGGGACACAGCGAGTCCATAAAAACCATGAGTCCACTTTGCGTTTTTGCAGGTTGCATGGTGCGGTAATGGATGGCCAGCGGGTGCCCGCTGACGTGTTATTCTTTTATAAAACATTGCCTCTGCGTAGCAGAGCACAGGGGAGACTGTGTCACGCTTGTGATGAATGACCAGAGGGTAACATCTTCACTCCTGACCCCTAACACAGGCACGCATGCGCACACACACACATGTATACACACATAAATATACAAACAGGGTTACACAAAATCAAGCATGCGCTCATGCACATTGAAGTTAGTAAACACTTTTTTTTTTTTCCCCCACACTGAAACCACCATAAACCTCAGACGCAGTAAATTCACTAAGCAGATGGCGATCCAGATGCTGGTGGCTTCTCAATGTGCCTTCCTCTTGAAAATCTGGTGGATTCAGAAAAACAGATCTAGATCTTCTTTTTAATGCATTCATTGCATTTTTTTTTATTTGACCCATCATAAAAAAAAAAAACTTTTATTTGCTCACTCTCATTTATCATAGAGCTCAACTAACAGGCCTGCAGTCATCAAAGGCATCTTTACCTACGTCCCCAAACAAAGCATGAAAGACCATCATCAAAGCAGCTCCTGTTAACGCTAACAAACCCTAAGCTCTTGGACAATGCTGAGAACTGGAGAGGTGGGTAATAAGCACTGACCTTCTCCTTTTAGATGTACACCACCAACACTTGAATGCAGCACATGGGCAACATAACAAGCAGCAGAGAGGACGGAGCCCAATAACGCTATACCCGAGGTGCACCAGCAGAGAGAAAAAAGAGTAAGAGAGACAGAGGAAGAGATAGAAAGAGAAGGAGACATGATAGGGAGGAAAACGAGACAGAGGGGATGAGGGGGGGAGACGATGAGACAAGGAGACAGAGACAGAGTGGGTGAAGGTGGTGGATGAAGTAGAGGTTTGGTGGGGTGGGTGGAAGGGGAACAGGCAGCCAGTCTATTATCAGGGGTCTATAGAGAAGCATTTAGGGACTAATAGGACACCACCCCCCTGACACCCCAAACCATTCAACCCTTGTCAGCACAGCCAATTCAGCCAAACCCCAGGGGGAGGTGGCAGAGGGAGGACAAGGGGGAGGAAGCTGGAGCAGGGTAGTGGTGGGGGCCTGAAGATGGAGTACCCCAGAACCACCCCTCCATGATGCTTCAGATGCTGTATCTTAGCAACGGCACTCAGGGTGTGACCTGTAGTCATATGGCTCCATTCAGTTTCACACTTTTTGAACATGCACGCACACATGCATAGACACACAAGCACACAGGGGCCCCGCAGTGCTTATCAGCAGCCAAAACAGGCTCTCATGTACAACAATTAGCACACATCTTGTCTCCCACCCGTCTTCTCCAACCTGGCCATGCTGGCAGCACCGCGGGGAGCAAACTTAATTACTATCAACAGACAGAGGAGTTTATCTTTACACACTTAAGACAATCCACTTTTCACTCATTGACAAACACACAGAGGGCACAAGATCCAAAACTAAAACTTTCAATTTCAGGATGCTGTCAATCATACGCTGATTAATGCAGCATGTTGAAGGCATTCTTCTCTCCTCAATTTTTAGATGGAATTAGTGTTTAATTAATTGCATGAAGATTAATTATAATGATATTTGATGGTTACCAACTAATTGTTGCTTTGCTGTCTGTTTCTGGAAACTTTGTTTAACACTAGTTCAGATAGGAACAGTTGGCTGCAGAATACTTCATTAAGCACAATTTAAGCCTGAAACATTTCAGCTAAAAGAGCCTTTTAATCACAATCAAATTGGCTTCTTTTGTTTTTGTGAAATCGTATGTTTCACTCAAGATAAGTGCTATTAAATCTAGACGTCGTGTTGTGGTTAAGGGAAGTATGGTAACAAGCATACTGTGATAAGTGAAAAATCACAGTGTCTGTGGTGTATTTCTGCTGTAACTTTGGAGGAGAAGACAGATGCACTCGATGACACAGATGCAGACACAGCAGAGTATTTAGTAGATAATCCCAAATAGATAAATGTCTCATCAGCCAAGTTCTAGTCAACAGATTTATGTACTTGATCTATTACTTATGCAGGCATTATCACCATTGCCTAAAGCTTCTGTTGGACAATGCTGACCATGACCTTGAGCCACACTCACATCCACATGCACGCACACTCAGTTTTATCTGAAATTGGTGAGTGATAATAAACACGCATGCAATAATTGTCCCAAAGTCACTTTGATCTTTTTTCAACCCTGAGGAACCTTGCAAGAGGCCTATTGAGTCTGCTGAGTTTTTATGACTGCTCATTAAAACACACTCTTATCATTTGTTATAATATAGCACACTCCTCTCCAAATGACACCATTAAACATAATTCAATCTTTACTTCTTCTTCATGTGTGCTGGTTTTGCTGATTTATCCCCACTTTTATTTCATTTTCCCTCCTGAGCCACAGCAGCTGCAAACTGCTGCGCTGCCCCTCTGTGGACAGTTGTGAAACTGCAGGGTTACTAAAAGGGGGAAACACACACACACACACACACACACACACACACACACACACACACACACACACACACACACACACACACACACACACACACATACACACAATGGAAGGAAAATTTGCTGACCAAAACTGTCTGTTTAACTCAAATTGATCTGACATATTACTGTGTATTAGTGTCATTTTTGCATGCATGTTGCCAAGGACAAGTATTAGTAGACACTCACTCACTCTCTGCATGGTATAAGCGCATAAGCGCACGGACATACAAATATATATCCACACACACGGAGCAATTTAGTTAATGTCATCAGGTCCGTAGAAAGAGAGGGAAATAGGCCTGCCTCCCATCTTTGTATCGGGAACACAGGTGAGATTGATGAGTAACGTCTGTTTATGATATCGGTTATTCAAGATGAAAGATGAGGGTTTGTGGAGGGGTTCCTCCCATTCACTGTCATTGATTTACACACATAAACACACAAGAGCATTACCACAGTGAGTGTCCTTGCTTTGTCAATAGTCAAGGTTATATCATATGCAATAGAATATTTGACTAATATGCCAGATCAAACTCGGCGAATTGGAATTACTTCTGGCTACGACGATTAAACAAAGCCTCCCTTCTCTAGGGACACAATCTCACCAAAAAATGAAGTAACGACCGAAATTTAGTTACAAAAGAAATAAAATATGAAACTGTTGTTTAAAAATGGTTTAAAAAAAGGACATCCGGGAATTTTGCAAGAAGCAGCCAGGGCAGAAAATGAAGCACTCAAATCAGAGCCAATTCTGGTGAATTAAAATTTAAACCTATTTCACATTAACGTTCACAAAGAGACAAGTGCTGCAGTAAGTGAATGTGTTGCCTGTGTTTGTGTCAAAAGCCTGTTTTTCTGCCTCTGCCAATTAGGGTGACTATGGCACAAAGGCAGCTAATTTTGTCAAGCTCCTGTAAATGGAATGATGGATGCTGATGTGGAGGGGAGGGGAAGGCAATGTGAGTGAATGTACACTTCATGGTTACCCAGCAAGCCTCCCTTATTAAAGCGCCTTGCAGAAAGGCACAGTGTGTGATTGTGTACATGTATGTGTGTGTTTGAGAGCAGGAGAGATGGACAGTCAGACAGATGCACAAACATTCTCTATTCATGATGAATTAAGAACCTACAACACACTACTTTTCACAAGAGAGCATTCATTATGCAGCTAATGCAACGGCATAAAGCACATGAGCAACAGCCTATCAAGATTGGCGATTTGGCTTTTTTCACTTCTGCTGTTTCGTTGCTATAGGGTAATTTGTTGCACTCAGAAGGGTAGGGTAAAATGATTTAAGATTAATTTACATGCAGGCGAACACTTAGGCAGGGCAGAGCGGTAAGTAAACGCACCATCTCTGCAGCTGAATGGAGAGAGGGCTGCACGGCATAAGGGGGAAGGTGTCGGATAATTAATGAGCATCTAATTTGATTGCTCATGGCAGTTAAAAGTCCAAGACATGCCAACTGGGGTTGCAGGTTAGAATGCATCCTTCGCATTTTAGTCTAGCTGCACTGGTGGAGGCATGGATCCTAATGGGAGCAACAGCCTTACAGCAACTCCAGATTCAGTCTTCATTAACTGAGGTTTAGAATTTCTCCTGGAAGCATATTATTTCAACACAGTACTTCATCTTGATTTAGGAAGAAGACTGCCACAGTCAGTAGTGCAACAACACAGACAGTATATGGCTGTAGTCTTTTGAACAGAACCAAAGAACCCTGGCATAAAACAAAAGGAGTTTATTCAATTGAACCGCTTGATTTAAATAAAACAAGGCAACATATTTTTGTGACACAAAGACAAAGTGAAGAGTCCCAGCAGATACGAGGTTGAAGTGACAAGACTAACTTGGACAAACGGCAGCAAACATTCAGATACAAATGTAGCTACAAGTCCAAAGAGAGGGGAATGAAAATACTAAATAAGCTGTTTGAGTTGGACACACATCTCAGTGAAGCAATGGATGCTGAATCCTTGCGCCACTGAACAGAGTTAACATATCAGAGAAAGAGATCACTGGGATGGGATAAAAAGAGAATAGCTGGTGGACTTCCTCCACTCGGTTGCCCAGTGGTAATGGACTCTGGACCAAGCATGCGGCAGGGGAATCTGATCAAGCACGCCATCCTCAAACACACGTAAACACGCACACATGCACACACAGAATCATTCTGTCAAATTTGAATAAACACTAACACACATTGGCTGGATTGCAGGGTGCAGCTTGGGGATTTGGGCAGAGCGTCTGGCATATTTGGCCATCTCAGATCTCCTGTCAGGGTCTGAATGTGGGATGACAGCGAGAGAGAGCCCACAGCGTCTGGAGACCTGTCTCCATCTATGCATCTCTCACATAAACAAATTCTCTCATCGCTGTATTCAGACTAGTCTCTCTGCTCTATTACACACAACACACAGCTGCCACAAGCACTCAGACACCCAATCAACAACCACGGTGAAAGAGAAAGAGAGAGGGAGAAAGGAAAAGGAGAAAAAGAGGGGGAAGAAAGAGGGGAAAAAAGGCAAAAAGGGGAGAAAGGGAGGGATATGGAGGAGAGGCGCGAGCGAGACAGCAGTGGTGTCTGGGGAGATGGCGAGATGAAAATGTTGAGAGGAGGCCAGCGCTCCGGAACTGTGCTCAGCGTTCTGTCTGGCCGAGCAGCAACCTCCTAAAAGCAGGACAACGAGGAGCTTGGATGAAAGAGAAATGGACTCTGGTGAGATGAGGAATAAACAAGGGGCAGAAGAGGTGGTTGAGGGGTGCAAACGCACTGAACGCATGAAATATTTAGGACCACCTGCTCTTTCTATCAGATAGGTTGAGCAGAAGAAAGCAGCGATTGAGGCCAAGTGTTGGGAGAGTTTTTCTGGTGTTTATGTTGTTGCAGCACTGTCACTTTACAGCTGTATGTATTCAGTGTGAAAGTTAAGTTGTCAATGTTAAGTTGTTTGTACATTGGTGAAAGGCTGGTGACTTTATTTATTTATTTAAATAGCTTTTTGTTGGTGTTGTTTTTAAACTGGAAGTTGTGGGTGTTGTCTCACACCTAATAGGTTCCCAGTTCAAATTTCAGCTGGAGTCTTTCTGTGTGGGATTTGCAAGTTCTCCATGTGTCTTCATGTGTTGTCCATGGCTACTCTGCTTCCCCCTACAGTCCAAAGACGTGCATGTAAGCTGGTTTAGTGATTGTAAATTGACTAGTTGTTGTAAGAAAAAATATTCTACAAAATATCAACAGCAGGTCTGTTAAATTCTTTGCAACTTGCAGAAATAAAGTACAATAAGTACCACATGGATTTCAGTAAGAGTTGAACCAGGCAGCGTCACCAGGGAATAGGTTTTATAGAAACCTTAGACTGGTTCTGATGACAGACATGGCACAAATTAGTTCATAGGCCCGCTGACCAGCAGAGGTTTATCAAAAGAAATAAATGATTTGAATAAATAAATAATAAGTAGCTTAGTTGCAAGGTTAAAACTGCCAGCACAGCACAGGGAATTGTGGGACCACAATACATCCTGAAAAGTTCAACCAGATTGATCTAGCAGAAAAAAAAACATATCTCTCCTCCTGTCTGTGCATCCCTTCTTTGTGCTCCCACCTCTTCTGATCAGAGAATTGATCCCAGACCAGTCGATCAGCTGCATCTCTGTGATCTGGGCCAGGCCAATTACTTCGGTGAGTAATAGTGATTACCTTGTGTCTAGATCATTTCACACCGACACAGGCAGAGATGCTGTGGTCAGAGCCAGGGGAAGATCCAACTATTCAAATCTGCAGCATATATGTCAAACTATGACAATGTCGATGAAGGTTTCTCAGCTTGACAGGCTACTTTGGACAGAAATGTTTATTACACAATCAAACCTACTTAAAGTACAGGTCAATGCTGCAACACTCCACACTTATAAAGTGTCTTGTTTTGTTTAGGTTAAACAACAAAGTGCTTCACAATCTCTTTCTCCTTTACCACAAGCACACTTATAGAGCAGTTCCTACATACATTTATTTATTTTGCTCTACAATTGCCACAGCAAGTGTACTGGAGACATTGAGGGGTTCAGTGTCCTCCCCAACAACGCTTGAAGGGGTTATGGAAAAAACCAACAACCTTCAAGGTGGAGGAAGACCATCCTACCTGATAAATGTAAGATCTATAGAGGAGTTCAACAAAAGCAGTGTGTGCAGCTTATGTATGTGCAAAACGTGTAAATGGCTCTTGTGAAGTTAGTGTTTAAGTCTCAGCTTGTGCCATTGGTTTGACATTGTCCTAGTCATTAAAAGAAAACTAGCACTAATGTCTAAGGCAATTCTATTTATGTTGATCGTATTCATGGGCAATTTTTCCATAACATTGATCAACACAGTTTGCCTAATAGGAAAATAATAAACAATTACTTCTGCAGACCAGAAGGGTAATTGATTTTCTTCTGTAAATTACTACCACCATCAGCCCTGCATACACAGAAAGGTGATCATCTGCATAAAATCAATGGGATATGATCCTATTTGTATGATAATCATGGATTGTAGTCAAAGAGCCTTCCTTTAGCTTCAGAGACGAGGGAACACAATAAAACAAACAAAAATGCAAAAGTCTGCTTCCATCATAGGAAATTTAGTGGAGATCATTGTAGAAATGTTTAATGTTTCTTGCACTGGCAAAAGTTTGAGGATGAGAATTAAAAAAAAAAAAACAACAAAAAAACAAAATCCCTTATCTCACATGACTTTTATAAACTTTGAATTGTGTTTTGCATTCAAACTCCAGCCAAACTAAATCATACAAGGCTCAGCTAACAATATGAGTATCTGTGTGAGGTCCACACAAACTGCTTGAATTGTAGAAAAAGAAGGCTGTGCTGAATTTCTCTAAATGATACTGTGGCTGGTGTTAACACCACCCTGGTGTTCCCAGCCAGACACTGACGTATGGTGGTTGCTAAGCCCACCACCAGACAGCTGTATGTATGAGTGCGTGCAGGCCTCCAAATCAATAGTGATACCAAAATTAATATCAGTGTATCTGTCAGCAGAGACGAATCAGCCAGCAATAAGACGGAATGAAATGAATATGACTTACTAACACAATCAGTTACTTCTTTCCTAACAAGATTTTCAGATCTATTGCTACTTCTCAGCCTCCTGTGGTCTCATCACAGTTTAACAGCAAAGGTCATTTGTTAACTCATTTAAAATGACTTGTCTTTGTTTTCCTGTGCGTTTGAGCCTTTCTGTGTAATCACTGTTCTTCTTAAAGAAGCAGATTTGTTTATTGAATGAAAAAAAAATATTAGTATGGGTTTTAAAAGATGAGCTAATTAAACTTCTTTTTAAAAAATATGATCCATGTAAAAAGATTCCCTGGGTAGAAACAGAAAATAATGCACAATTCATCACATGTCCTAAGACTGCAAATGCAGCAGAATATCAGAGTTGGCATCTCGGAATTGTAAAGTCCACAGTTTTTAATATTTCCAAAGATAAATACAAATAACCTAATGGTATATAGCCAAAATGGCTTAACAATACATAAAATTACTAACGAAAACAAGAAATTGCTTCTACATAGTAGTTGATAAAAATGAAAGACTCTAACATTTCTCCTAATCTTCCCGGAAGCTTCCTGTGCCTGTTTCCTTGTAGTTTCCATCTATCTGTCAGAAGTGTGTCCAACCTCTTTTAGATTCACGGGAGTATTTTTTCTAATATTTATTCAGTTGTAGCCAGTTCAGAATGTCTACCATTTTCTCCTCAACAAGCTTTTTATGCTGCTGGATGGATGCTTCAGATCATGATTTGTTATTTTTGTTGTTGTTTTTAACTCTAACAAAGGCATAACACCTCTGGTTTTAACATATCTTAAACCAACCGCAGTCCTCCTCATTTTCTGGTACATTAAATCCTTTCAGTACCAAAAGCCTGGAAAACAGACCCACAGCATACCTCCACCATGTTTTACTGTTGGTAGGATATTATTTACCTTTCTGTTTTAATTTCAATGCAAATAAACAAGTATACGTTTACTCGGTCCATGGAGGATTATTCTAGAAAGGCAGTGGCTTGTCCTGCGTTCCAATGCCTTTCTTTTCATAATAGTCCTCTTTGGTATCCCTTAGTGGACCTTACTTGGTTCAGTGTACTGCCTATAGTAAAGAATGAAACCACCACGCTAGATGCCTTCAGGTCTGTCTAAAACTCTTTAAATATCTTGCATGGGGGTTTCCCCACAATCTTCACCTCCCTCTGATCTGTCTTCTGTTACTTTGTGCAAATTCTTGAAGGCATCTAATCAGTTACATGATGAAAATCGTCTCGTAAAAAATAAAAAATGTTGAAACAGATTACAAAATCTTTCCCGCTTTGTAGTTTTTGCACCTGCATTTTATTTGATTTTCTTTCCTTTGATTATGGTATTGGTGATGCTCTCAGACAGCTCTCTTGCAGCTATTTAGCATTTTTTTGTGAACATTGTGAAAAATAAATTAATAATAGTTTTGTATCATGTTAAATAAGTATATGTCACCATTATGTCCAATAAAAAAGCATTGTTGTTATTTTTATTTAATGAGCCAATATATACTTTCTTATAATATAGTATAGTATAGTAATAAGTAATTGTATCTGTAGATAATTTCTAAATTATGTGCATTTGATTCAGTTATTATGTGTATTAAATTCACAACAGCTAAAAAGTATCACTAGAACTATAAAAGCGCAATGCACTGTAGTTTTATGAGCACAAACTATACCTGAGGTATTTACAGTTTTGTCTGTCTGTTAAAGCGTCCTTGAATCTGTACATTTGTAGTTACTGAATATAACAATAAGGTCAGTTAAAAGTGTAAGAAAACTGGGGCATGTAGTAAGTGAGTTTGACAGTATAACAGAAATCTTCCCGTTACACTCGGAGCTTTTAGCATGATTACTTTACTGTACTCTGCATCTCTACGAGTCACCTTCTTTCTATTTAGTCGCCAAACACAGACATACTCTTTAATGAATCTATTTCAAGAACTAACAGCACTCAAATCTTTTCATTCTCAGTTCAAAGAGGAAAATGTGGTACTTTATTCCGTAAGACTCTAAAACCAAATAAAGCTTTGGGCTTTTAAAGCTGAGAGAATAGCTGGAGACAAACAGCCAGAGTGGGCTTTCAGTATATTAGCTTCTCAAATCAAATCACCATGAAGCGAAGACAGAGCCAGCATTTAACATAGTAAGGAACCATGGACAAAGAAGAATAAAGTGAAGGCTCTGTTTGAATGTGTCCTTTCTTTATGGATTTTAATGGCTATGGTAAAGTGAAGTGCGTTAACAGAGACTTCTTTTTTTTTATCCTTCAAGTACAGAAAGCATTTAGTCCTTTATCCATTTCCATTTTCTATTACGGCTGTAAATTGAACAAAATGAAATCAAAACCTCCGCCAAACTCTGCATGTAGCATGCTGCATATTATATTCAGTATGTTACCAAATGATTTTGAATTAATTCATTTAAAAGACTAAGTGGAATTAAAGAAGTAGTCTATGGAAGACTAAAGCAGTCAATTTAAATATAATACAGTACAAACCATCTATGTCTGAAAGATTACATTAAGTATTTCAAATAAATGCTAACTGAATAATGCAAATAAAATAAAATAAAATAACAACACATTAGAAAATACTTTGGAGTGGTTTCCTCCCAGCTTCCTGGCTCGAATCCTGGATACAACATTTCTGTGGGGAGTTTGCCCGTTTGCCCCATGTGTAGGTTTTTCCAGAAACTCTGGCAACCTTTCACAGTACAAACCTATACATGTCAGGTTGATTGGTGACTTAATCTTCTGCAGGAGAAAATGTGAGTGTGGATGAGTGTTATCTATGTTGTATCTCTTACCACATCTCTTAGCAACAAAACACCACAAGTAGAGGAGAATTTCTAATTCTGGTAATGGTGCTAAAATAATTTTTTTTTATACTTTTGGATTGATGGATGGATGGATGGATGGATGGATGGATGGATGGATGGATGGATGGATGGATGGATGGATGGATGGATGGATGGATGGATGGATGGATGGATGGATGGATGGAAATGCATATAATTGAGAAATACATACAATCTAAGTATTGATTGAATCAATAAATGAAAATGAAAATTTAATTAAGTGAAAAAAAGAGTATTAATGTAAAGCTAAATTAATATAGTGGAAAGTTAAAACAGAAAGACTGACGTATGTCACTTTTTATTAAATAAATATTGTCCAAAAACATTTTTAATGATCTACACTTCCATTACTTGTTGATCCATTCATGTATTTTCTATTTATTTTGGATTTCTCAAGCTGCAGTCCACTGCAGGGCTGCTGTCACATATTGGCTGCAAAAGTGTGGCTGCTAACATCTCCTCACAAAGGGTCAGGTTTGCAGGCTTGGATATAGTGGATGAACCACTGTCATGACCAGCTGGAAGGCTGAGATCACTCAATACTAATCAACAGGCTGGACACGAGCTGGTCTTTATCACTTTGTCCCCTTTATATGACTCCCAACCTTGGCTGTGCAACCAGTTGCCTGATTTCTCATTTTGTTGCGCTGCGACTGACAGTGAGCGGCTCTGATTGAGGGGATCCATTAGGGATCAGCCTGAGGAAAGCCTGTTTGATGGATGAGACCAGCAGTCACCTTCAAAGCTTGCTAACAACACCTGTATCCTCTCTGTCACACACACACACACACACAAGCACACGCCCACACATACACACCATGCACACTTTTGCTGACATAAAACAATTCACACATATTGTTCAGTGTAAGGAGTGAGAGTCAGAAAGCAATTTTAGAAGATATAAGCCTTTATGAGCTTTTCAGCAGTGGCTGCTCAGTTCAACCTTTAGATAATAACAAATGAAACTACACAAACTACACAAAAAAGAAACTTTGCAGCTACATCTATTTAATCAAAGCCTGATCACCATTTTAGAGCTACTTGACAGAGAATGCGTTTCAATCAGAACTTCAGCAACACAAGGAACAATATTCACTATTAACTTAGTGTTGGCTCGGGTGAACAATCACTTTGTTATGCTGCTACAGGCCTATAGGCTGCAGGGGGACCTCCCATGATGCACTGAGTACCTTCGCTCTACTCTCCTCTGTTTCATTCTCTATGCTTTTATGCCCCCACTGCTTGTCATTAGCTTTGTTCGCTTTTCTCTCCCAGTAGTTTGTGCTTTTTCTCTCTGCAGGTACACCTCTGACTCCAGGTCTATAATCTGCATTTATTGGCCCAATCAATCTGCCCTTGCTCACAGTTTGTTGTTTCTTTGTCTATCATCGTGTCCTCCTTCTCACTTGCTGTCCTCTCACCCTAAATGCTCAAAGCACACGGCTGCTCTCCCTGAATCTGAATCTGCCAGAGGTTTCCCTTTTGTTAAAATACTTTTGTCCCAGAAGACCTAGATGGATGTGTCCCAAAGTCCAACTAGAGATGGGAGTTTTACCCCAAAATATAGTTGACAATAATAACAACTTAAACTTAGAATACATTTTAAAAGAGCAAAACTGGCCATAAATGCATTTACTGAATGACGTTCCAAAATTACCCATTTAACACCTCCAAGATAAAATATGAATAACTCTATTCAGCCAAACACGTTTTTTTTCTTTTTCAAAAAAGAGCTTAATTTTTTATTGATACCCGTCTTTATTTTAATTCAGAATAACTTCAGAAGCCTATTCAAAATTTTAGCCAAAGTTGAACCAAATGCAAGTAGAAAAAAAACTAAATGCACGTCAATATAAGCCAAAACAAAACCTAAAGTGCTACAGCTGCTGGAAAACTCAAACCCGGCAGAATATCTCACTGAAGCCAGTAATGACTTACATAACATAAAACAGGTGAGTAGCTTTGAGTAGCAGGATTTCTAGACGTAGCCAGGGACCGGAGCGGGTCCAGTTTGGGAACCACAAGATTTCATCTCTGCTTTTTGCAGATGATGTTGTCCTGTTAGCTTCATCGAGCCGGGACCTTCAGCATGCACTGGGACGGTTTGCAACCGAGTGCGAAGCGGCTGGGATGACAATCAGCACCTCCAAATCCGAGGCCATGGTTCTCGACCGGAAAAGGGTGGCTTGCCCTCTCCGGGTAGGTGGCGATGTCCTGCTACAAGTGGAGGAGTATCTTGGGATCTTGTTCACGAGTGAGGGAAAGATGGAGCGTGAGATTGACAGACAGATTGGTGCAGCGTCTGCAGTCATGCGGTCGATGTACCAAACCGTTGTGGTAAAGAAGGAGCTGAGTCGTAAGGCGAAGCTCTCAATTTACTGGTCAATCTACGCTCCCACCCTCACCTATGGTCATGAACTTTGGGTATTGACCGAAAGGACAAGATCACGGATACAAGCGGCCGAAATGAGTTTCCTCCGCAGGGTGGCTGGGCGCTCCCTTAGAGATAGGGGAGAAGCTCATGGACAACCTGAAGCTCCAAAAACAAAGAACAGAGAAACATGATAAAACCAGTCAGTTGTGACACCCAGATAGAAAGTAGCCAACATAGGAACAAACAGCTTTTACCGTAACCTATTATTTACTGATCATTAAAAATCGGAATATTTCTCATCTCTGTTGTCGTGTGACTTGGCACAAAAGTGATTGTGGTGTCACATCCTTTGTGAGTCAAAATATATAGCGTTTTAATATTTCATCATCATACAATTTGTATTATACATTATACAAGAAGAGTTTTGAGAGACTAAACAACTGCTTTTAAATGTCTAGCCATGAAAACATTCCCCAAAGATGAACTGTCTTTACAACTTCACTGTAAGTTCCTGTCCCCACCGGGGATTACACAAACAGCTTGAACATGCATCTGCAAGTCAAGTGTGCGCGAGTCTGTGTGTGTTTTGTGAACAGCCTTCTGAATCTAGAAGGCTAATTGCTCTGAGCAGTATTATCTCATTAGGGCCCATCAGCATTTGACATTTAAATACAGAGCTGCTAAAAGCCTTTTTGCTAAACATTAGCATTGCCATTAACCACATCCTCTGGAGAGGCAGCACAGGCACAGACCTTGCTCTTTTCCACTCTTTTTTTTTCTTGACTCTCAGCTCTTTGTGGCTCTAGTTAATTTTTTTTTTTTAAGTCACCAATTGAAGCATTTAATAAGACTAATGCTACTAATGGCTGCGATGCGAGTCTGGCAAAAGTGAACGTACAATCATATCAATAAGAAGGGAATTCAGTGACGACTTAAACAGAAGGTGAAAAGGAAGATGAGGCCGAAGGGAAAATAGGTAGAGGGTGACACGAAGGGAGGAAGGTCAGCGGAGCGGCGTTACAGAGGGAAGGTAGAGCCTGATGGGCACCAAATGAACAAATTATGACGGGCTCCATTTTGCAGGATAGGGTCACCCCCCCATCCACCCTCTATCCCACCCTCTTCTCTCTTCCAGTCCTCCTCTCTTCTTCTCTTCTCTCTCCTGACAGTTCAATTTCCCCCTCTTGCTTCCCTGCTCCTGCCTGCTAATTGTGAGTGAAACCTTATCATTGGACCCCCCCTCTCCCCACCCGCCCACCCTTGGTCTGAGGAATCGCGGTGTCTGAGAGAGGAGACTGGAATGTCAAAATGTTATCCAAGACAGCAAACAGCCAGAGAGATGGAGGTCACACACAATAAGGCCGGATGTTCATCTGAATGCACGGGCAGAGGCACACCATCTCTTGCAGGAAAAAGAGGCTAAAAAATGTTCCTATATTATTGTGACACAATTTAGGTATAAATTCTCTTTTAATATCCCAAGTATGCATAGAAAAATCACTATGCATGCTCGTTTTTTGTTTTATTGCCTTACAATATGTACAAGATCTAAAATAATATTACTCAATTAAACCAATTACAGCAGGAGGAACACTTTAGTTCTACTAGTGTAGGTCACACTCACTCATACACACACATGCATATACGCTCACACACTCCACTCATATCTTGGCTCAGAGCAATTGACTCTTGTGTGCAAAGTGGAGCTGAAACATGTTATTTACAGACTACAGGAGGCCAAGTCTAAACAACACCTGAGCATAGAGCTCATCTCACGCCAGCGCTCAGCATGTCTCCTCTTTGTCATTTGAAATTGAAGCATTGCTAAGAGCATTGCAAAGCTTCATCATCGTCTTCTTTTAGTCGCACTGTTCACTCTCTGTTCATATGAGACAGAGACAAACAAACAAACTGAGAGATATGAGGCGATCTTTACTCTTAGGGGAGCAGCTGGCTTTTGGATAGGCTGGGTGTCTTAAGTGCTTTAACGGTCATCTGACAGGACTGATCTAAGGTCAGAATAATCTGAATGCAAAAGGAGCTATCAGGGGCGACACAGGACAGAATCACTGACCCCAGACGTCCCCCATCACAAAAAGGTAGATGGAGGGTAAGAATATAGGAGCGAGGGGAAGAACGATCGGAGTAATAGGGGAAGAGAGAGAGCATTTGTCTATATTCCAATGGTAATGAGGGTTAATTCATTGGTTAAGGATTAACAAGGTGTAAGAATATGATGGCTAAGGAGTTGGCTTCTTGAATATAGGTTTAAATCAACTCCATTACGTGTGATGTAATCTCAGCCCCATACCCCCTCCTAGTGAGAAAGTCATTATGCTGTGACTTCAGGAACTCTTCTTTGAATAAAACTCCAAACATGTGACGTACACTGCAGAACTGAGAGTTAAAACACAAGCTTGTTGAGTCCTAGCATTGTCAAACAAAACACAACATTCAACACGGTACAATTAACCCTGGGTGAAAACTATTCAAGTAATATTGTGTGTCATATAAGCATATTACTAACATCAGATATATGGTTGCATTTTATCCCACAAGCATAATGCAAAGAGCCAAATACTGGGTTTCAAATTCTGATTTAAATGATAATTAATGTAATATATGGGTAGTGTAATTGAAACAGATCATTAATACTGATATTAGTTTTAGACATTTGCCTACACTGGTGCTCAGCAGATGATCTATCTCTCCATCTGTAATCTGACAGTTGAAAGGAGTGTTAGTGACATTTTAATGAGGCCTAATTTACGGTGGCCCTGAGGTTCTAGACTCTAGTTTGGACAAAACTCATGCAATCACACACACACACACACACACACACACACACACACACACACACACACACACACACACACACACACACACACACACACACACACACATTGCATCACAGCAAAATTTCAGAGGACTCAACACCGTTTCTTAAATGCTGTTTACCAAACAATGCTATTCAACAAACAGAATGACTGATGACATTTTAGAAAATTCAAGAATAAATATTAAACATGCAAGCATTTTAGATCATACAAAGATTTCAAAGGCGAATCAACAATAACAACAAAAAAACAGGATCAATATGGTTGCTTAGATTGTTCTCTGACTTGCTGCCGTTTCCTGAAATGTTTTTGGTTTTATTGTTTTGTCTGTTTTGCGGCTGTATTTGTAGTTGTGCTTTCATTATTGATATATTGTTATGTAGCTGTCCTTTTGAGGTCTTATGAACTGTTGTAACTGAGTTTTGCACAAAATAATATTTTATATAATTTTTTTTTCCTTTTATGGTATTTTCTTAAATGTCAATAAAATACATTTATAAAATGTTGAGTTTTAGTCTCTGAGTTTTGTTGTGTTCTTCACTTTCATTGGGGTAATAAAAACAATCAATTGTCACTGAGTTTGTGTCTCCATCATTTAAATTTCATTTTGCGCTTATGAACATAAATTATCTGTATTCTCTATTAAAGCCTGTCACCTGCCTGGTGAAGTTAACATTAGTGGATGTTGTTTTTCTTTGTTCTCTCCATTTGAACTAGTGAGGATGAAGCAGGTTAACTAAAATATAGATGTGTATAGATGGATGTTTACATCCTCAGAAAAAAATCTGGCAAAAAACACTAATTCTCAATATAAGTACAGACAAAAAAGGTTCACGTAAAAGCTTAAAAACTGCACAAAAGTATACGACAAAAAAGGGTCCAGTTGGTTAAGAGACATTGATCACATTATGTCCTCTTTCCATGTCATTCTAAATTAATTATTTTTGTCAACGAACACTGTCAACTATCCAATAAAAGATAAATATTATGTCTTAAACTCTCTCCAAGCAGATAAAAAGGTGAAGGATGTTCTTTCAGAAAAGAAAAGCAAGGCAAAAACCAGCAGATATACGTGTATTGCTCGCAATTTTGAAAATTAAGAAATTAATCTGCACATTCAGTTATTAACTGGGTTTGATCTCTGTGTGAGAAACAGAATGAAACCCGACCTCCAAGGACAGCCCCGACTAACTAATGATGGTCTGTGCTAAGCTAATATTTCATCATCACACAGCCAGTATGTGAGCGATCGCGATGCTATTAGCAGACTAATGGCTAAATGCTCCGACTCTGCTAAAGAGGAGACAGCCACTGACACACTTGGCATCCACTGGCTCGTTTAGCATGGACGTAAATGAGTGTGTGAAATAAAGACACAAGAGAGATGAGCACATCAATGACCCCTACTTATATACTTTCACATATATAGACACGACTGCCATCACACACACACACACACAAACACACATGCACAGACATGGTGACCCCTACACAGCTGATGAGACAGGAGCTGATATGCGAGTCAGACGGAGCCACATTTGTAAAAAGCGATAGCCAATTACAGCAGCGCGAGCTGGGGGATAATAGCCTGCCTGTCACTATATGTGAGCGCATGAATGTGTGTGTCTGTGCCTGAGCACATAGTACCCACAAGTGAATATTGGGTTCCTATTCTCATCTATTTGCCCTATATCTCCATTCTATAGATATTAATTTCAGAGCAGTGCTGCAGCACAGGGCCCAGGTCGTTAGTGTGATTCATCTGGGGTTCATCCACGACGAGTAGGAAAAAGACAGAAGGGTAAGGCCTCGTCTATGAAAATGGGAGGCATATTTCTGTAAGATTTCAGCAGAACGCCATGATGAGGAGCTTTTTATCCATAACACGCTTTATCGCTGCTTAATATTTAAAAGATGTACAATATTTGGTTAAGCAGGACATAAAGATGGAAAATAAAAAAAGTGCAGACATACAAGCACTATAATCTAAAGTATCAGAGAGATTACGTTTCACTCAAAATATTCAACAAATATGTCACATTATCCATCTACAGCATATGACACGCGAATCGCTGTCATAGAGACATCGAGAAAGAAGCACAACTGAGACAGAGGGAAACAACAGACACTGGCTTGAAAGCTCAAACATCAGTGCTTTCCTGTACTTTCCACCGACACATGATCTCTTCAAGGACTTGGCCCTGTCAGCCACAGTGGCCAGTCACCTGAAACAGAAGAATGATAGACTATCAGAGGAAGGGAAACTGTTCGAGGGAATTGTGTGGATTTAGTGGTCTAGTGCTGACACATGGCTTTGAGCATGGTAGAAAAGCACTTTAACTCTTGAGTGCTTTTATCGCATGTACACACTCCATAAAACTGGGGTTTGTGTCCTCAGATGGATCATACATACAGTAACACACATACTGTGTACATAGGAAGTGGCACATAAGTTGTCGGTCTAAACCAAAAGATTTCTAATGATTTTTAACAGTTAGGTATTTAATAAAAGAATAACTTTATGTGGCCTTATCACCACAGAAAACATCAGTAAAGTAGACAAACTAGACAACAAGCAAAATCCCACAGTGAGACAGTGATTAATGCATTGAGGCACAGCTAGTTTAATATTTTCATAAAATCAAAAATCTCAGAGAAAAAAACTGGAAAATCCCACAGAACTGAAACACAAACCAGAAAACATGTTACGGCACTGCATTTTTATAGAATTACAAGCTGAATTTGAAGCAGTTCCCTGCAAAAATTCATTAACACAAAATAAATCATTTGTCAGGGTTTACAGCAAGGAAAAGCATGCATTTTCAATCTGCCCAGATGCTGTTTGCTCTTGTTTATATATATATTTTTAGTATTGTGAAAAAAAAATGTAACTACAGTGGCAAAATGGTGAATTATAAAAGTTTTGCCTACATTATATTTATCAAAAAGGCTCCCGTTGTATATTTCTATACATTATTCATATGTCCTTAAAGAGATCCCAAACTGGGGCTTTAATGCTGAAAGCAAACAATGAAGTTAAAGCGTATCCTGTGCAATATTCCCCTCTCTCTGATTCATCTCCGTAATAGAGATGCAAGCTCCGTAATGCTCGCTGGGAGCCAAGCATGAGATTGAGGATTTCTCACACACCATGCATTATTCATAGTCCAGAGCAACAGAGTGTGTAAGATGAGAATTACACAGCATGAAGAGAACGAGGGAGAGGGGTACTGATGGGGTGGGGGTGGGGGTAGGGGGGTGGGGGGCAAAGGTGAGACACTGGAAGAGAAAGAGATAGTGAAGACAAAAAAAAAAAAAAAAAAAAGAGTGACATAGTGGACACTGTCAGATCTTCATTTCCTATTCCTTGCAGGTTGACCCCAGGATTCTTTCTGGAGTTTGTGAACAGTGGGGTGGAGGAAATGAGTATGGAGCCAGGAGCCCAGATAGCTCCAGCAGATTGGTTCACAATTTGCATGTGTTATATTTGAATCTTGTGAGTTGGTTTGTATTCTGAGCACAAACTGAATGGGGAGCAGGAAATTTCAGGGTTCTGTTACGATTCGTGTCCGGCCTTTGTTCTTCATAATGAAAAACAGTGGGAAGGGAGTCAGGGTTAGAATTGATTTGTTTAACAATGGAAATGAAACAAAGTAGGAGGCATGGACCAAAACAGGAGGCATGCCATCTTAAATGAAATCTTGAGACCAAGAAATTGCAAGATTGTGGTTGATATAATTTGACAAATGACTTGTACAGAATGCTATAAAGAAATTTTTTCAGTATAATTGATAGCTGGTTTAACCAAAAAAAGAACAAAAAAATAGATTTTATGTCCATTACTATGTTGGACTTTTGCAGATATACAGGAATCTGGTCAATAAACTCATTTTGATTTCCACTTGAAAGAATTATATAAATATCAGGCACAATTTATCAGCGCCGGTTTTCTGGTTCTAATTGTTAAATCATAGCAGGATATGTAATATCAAACGACGGCAGATATAACACTTTAGTTATTCCTCTGATGACCTCATTTGCTTTGTATGAAAGGCTTTCAACAGGAGACGAGACTAATATCATTAGTTGACTCAGTTAATGGAATATTGTACTAAGCATTTTTCCCTTACAACTTAAAATCATATGTGAGCATGTGCAAGGCCTTTTTCTGTGTGTCTGTGTGTGCATGTACAGTGTACACATCTCCACAGATGCAGCCTTAATGACAAGAATGTGATGGTAACTGGCTTTTTAGCTTTGCAGTGATGAAAAGCCAGTATTAATTTAGGCTACAGATTTCATTTGTTCCGAACAGGAAAAACAATATAAATCACTTTTAGAGTGATTAGAGAGAAGGTTAGATTAATCCAGGGCTGATTAGGGCATTATGCTGGCTTGTTATGGACACACAGGGTGACTGACGGTAATTACTGTCTGTAATAGGAGAGCACACATTCAGTCAAGGCATGAGCCACGGGCAGTGTGAGCGAATTTCTGTGTATGTGGTTACATTCTGCATGTCCGAGTGTTGCTTCACTGAAACCAAGCCTGAATATGTTTAAATTTCACCAGTGACATATTGGAATATACAGAATGCATGTAATCAGACTATGAACGACTGACAGCGTCGTGTGCAAGATGGAGGTGTTGCTTGTGGGTGTGCACAAGGAGAAGTGAAAGAGTCATGGTACTGTTTATGATTATTGATATCCTCAGACAAACAAGTTCACCTCGATAATAAAAACAGATGGCAGGCAGGTAAGGCAAATATTATCAGGCAGAAAATTAGAGAGGTGCTAAATCAGCAAATCGAACATCACTTTGGGCAACAGACACAGGCGCACAGCTGAATCTAATCCACAAACACAGCATACTGTAATCAGGAATTCCTCTCTAAGCAAAAATTGTGAATGATGGCAATCCTGATTAATTTTAGTCAATTTCATTTAATTACACTTCAGGTATACCATTCCAATGTAACTTTGAATGTAACTTTCAGCTTTGTCATTTTCTAACCGCATTGACACTCTGTCTTAGCAGCAAGAGCAGATTCAGAAAGGACTCCACGTGCCACTGCTGTCTTTATTGCTGGGAATTTCCTGCAGGTGTGAAGCTAAATATCTTTTACAGTTTGGAAGCAGACATAAGGCACCCAATGAGATGTGTCCCATTAAAGGCATGGAAAATAACCACGCATATTTAGCAGGACACTGCACATCTCTCTTCTAGCTGCACACTCCTTCCACCTAAAGCTCTCTCACACTCTCCTCCACATTGCTTTTTTCATCTCTCTTTTCTCCTCTTTCTTTATGGGAGCAGTTGTTACTTTTCTCCACATCACTGGTTGAAGGAGAACTTTAACACACTGTTGGCTCAGCAAGAGCTCACCATGATTTGATAGGCTGAGAGCCCCCCCACTGGTCTCTTTGGGTTGTAAAACAACAGTCTAAAAGCTTATTTTATGAGTGCACGCCTTTGCTCTTTGCATGTTTATGTCAAAGATTTGGAACAAATGGCATCCATCGGCTGGAACAACACAGATAAATCAAGTCATTTCACAGGCAAGGAGAGAAGCACAGGCCACATATAAAGTGTCCCACTTGATGGTTGACAAGAGGAGAGGAGGAGTGTTTGCATTATTCAATTAATACCTGAAAGGGTACATTTTATGCAGCATTTACTAAAGCATCCTCTAGTAAACGTACGCGGAATGCATACAAACACACAAACACAAACGTACTCCCACACAAACACAAGAACTTGTGTTTGTATCCTGGGAAAAGACTGGACTCCCCTTCCATTTTGCCAAATCAAATATACAGTGAGAGCAAGCTAAAAGGCACTTTCAATCAGCCGCTCTGGGTCTGTCTGTCAATCTGGGAACAACAACAATCTAGCCTACTTGGAGCAGTCTAGTCAACATCCATTCCCCAATAAATTCAATCAGTGATGCTTTGTGCGTGTGTGTTATGTGCTTGTGCTGCATGTATGCATCTAAGTGCAAGTCTACATGAGAAAAGCAGAGCGAAAGACAGAGTTTTTGACAGGGTTGTTTTAGAAAACCACAACAACAACAATAATATGTAAAGTGACAAATGCGTATATGGAAGAAGATGAAAATCCAAGCAAAATGATGCAGGGAAATACCAAATTTTAAAAAATGTATTAGACTCAGAAGTGAGAAAATTCTTTCTTTGGACCACAATCCTGTTTCTCAGCCAAAGTGACAATAAGAATCTCTAGTTCACCAAATAATCTTAGAAAGCCAAGTAGCAGAGGTAACAGCCCTGAGCTAATGACATTGATGTGGAGGCCTGCACGCTGGAGTGATTGTCTGACTGTCTGAGATCCAAAAGCAGCGCTAGCAGGCTCATCATGGACCTGCACTCTCATTATTTGGCCACAAATGGAAATGCAAATTGCTCGCTTTGCTGCGGACGCCTCAAATTTATTAAACTAAAAGGTTTAATTTCCATTTTTCTTTGCATCAGCTTTATTTATAAATGTCGTGCCCTATGAAGACCCTGTTATTTTCTCCCTCTCCTGCAGGCTCTTAACAAATCTGCTCATTAATATGGAAATAGAGAATCAATCGCTTTTCCGGCAACAGAGGGCTGCTTCCCTCTGCGGTGTGTAATGTGTTCTGACTGGTCATTAGCACAAACAATCTCACATGCATATACACACCATATATATAGCTATATAGTACACAATCTTATACAGAGCATCTCAGTCCATGTAATTTATATATGAATACTGCATAGACATGTTGTGCTGTATCACCTCAATACTGAATTTTCCAGATTACTGAGACACTGTCAGTCTATTGCCACAATGGCACCAGATGTTGCAGCATTAATAACCCATAATATCAAGCGCTGCTCATCCAACCTTTCAGAGCCCTAAAATAACACTCATAGAGCCTAATGAGAGCTAATTATGCACAAGGTTCTTATTCAGGGAAATATGATGATTATTGCATCAGTGGCTTTTTACAGTTGCCAGTCAGGTTGGCAGGTAAATTGCTTCTGTTTTTCTGTCTTTTACTCCCTTTGTATGTCTCTCTCTCTCTCTCTTTCTGATTTCCCTGATCTCTCTTTGCGTATGCCATCAGTCAACAGTGGGGAGTGAACTAAAACACATACCCACTCTGGTCCACAACCTAATGAATATTTCTAAATGGCCTTGACCAGCTGGTTAAGAGACTAATGTGGCAGCTATTAACCTAAGTGGTTATTTCCACACATAGTGGCAGAGGAAAAAGTGGACAAGCACAGATAGATCCCTGCTTTCACAATTTTTTTACCATACTATATATATATATATATATATATATATATATATATATATATATATATATATATATATATATACATATATATATATATATATATGGGGAACATAAAAAGACTCACATTGCACAGCCTGGCATAGCATGTTTATCTTTTACATTCTGCAGCAAACAAACCATGTGACGTATATTCAACCCACAGGACAAAGCTTATTAGGGCCTCAAGGTGTGTGTGTGTGTGTGTGTGTGTGTGTGTGTGTGTGTGTAAGTCTTATTAAGAAAATTCAGTTTCACTCAAGGTTTTAGCACTGCGGTTGCAGCCCACTGGCCATTGATTATTCATAGAGTCTGTGATTGGGTCCATTAATACAAGATTAGGGAAGGAACCATTGCTCATTTCATGTGTGTGTGCATGTGTTTATGTGTGTTGTGGGTAAGTTTGTAGATTGCAGGTGAATTGTAATGAATGCACAGTTTGCGTTTATCCAAAGTCTGTCAGAGCAAGACATTATACAGGTAGAATATACTGTATGAGTACGGCTAAGAACATTATTAAAGTATAAGGGTAATTTGTAACGTTAACATAAAAAGGTAAATTAGCTATATCCAAAGGCATGACATGTTAGGCTATTATAAAACCAAAGAAATATGATGCCATAGTTCAAAATTCAGCAACAGTATCCAAACAATAAAAGGGAATATTTTAGTCTCCATCGTTTACCACATACTGTAAGATTTCAACCTAATAGCATTTGTTCTTCAATTGAAACTTAATCTGGTTAAATGGTGCTTAAATGCTTAAATCACATTTACAGGCTGTCAACTGATCTGATGTTCTTCACATGGTCACCCTTCGTTTGAATGAAAATAAATTGATGGCAAATGAGAAAGGATTCTGCAAAAAGCGCTGAGGAAACCTACTGGATCGTAGCTCCCCCAAGTGGACATTTTTTTAAATTAAAATAATATTGAGACCAACGTGTAAGGGGAAAAAAACACACGCATGAGCTCAGGAAGGGTTAAATATTACTTATGTGGACAAGTGAGGTAAATTGATTTTCAGTAAATTATCTGGGGCTGCTTCAGAAAAAAAGATCACAGTTTCAAATTATTAAAAAGGAAGTCTGGGTTGAAGTGAGTGGGAGATATTTGCATACATTTCCATATAGAATTACCACCATTAACATAATTATCATAACCATAAATTACCGGATATTGCGAGAGCATTTGACCTACTGGAACCTATACAACTGAATAAATGCGCACAGAAAACATCAACATATGGCATAGAAAAATAAAGTTATTCTTGTGTAATTTTAGTCAACTTCACAGTCCAGATGTGTAACCTTTGACATTCCATTTGTCATTTGGATGAGTTAATTTTTAACTTGGAAAACTAGTCTCTTCAGCTCCAGAGACTTTGGACACAGATGTTTAAGGATGCTTTCAAGCCACCTAGATGAAGTATTATGTGTGAGACGCGCCTCACGCCACTTCGCTACACCTGTGTGTTCGTGTGTGCCGCTACCTGTCCGAGTCCGGCCGCACCGCTGTCCGTGGTGCTGAAACGGTGACGTACGAGCCACTGTTTACATCACGCTTCCTCTCATCTCCTGCCATTTTTTTTTGTGTGTGTGTGCTAGCGGCTAACTTGCTAAGCAAGGGGGGTGTTCATCAGCAGGAGGCGAAGGAGACCGCGGCCAACAGAGGAAGGCAGTCAAATTAAAGGACTGAACGTTTCCCGGAGAACTGGGAGGGTCCTCACACATAGGAAGCTTCTGTTAGAAAGACGACACAATGTCTGATTTTGACAGCAACCCTTTCGCAGACCCGGATTTCAGCAATCCTTTTCAGGTAGCTAACGAGGCTAGCTGAGGCCGTGTAGCATCCGTGCTAAGTGTTGTAGCTCAGCGCTCGACGGCAGCTGGGTTCCCCTCGCTACCAGAACACCTACCAGTTTCATTATTCACCCTTCCACTCGCACGTAACGCCACAGTTCATACTGAACGGGACCTTACACGCCACAGCGGTTGTTTTTTTCCCTGTAAACGTTAATAAGCGCTGTACCGGTAACCGTTGCCGTCGTTAGCGCGCGCGCGCTACCCCGGTAACGTGAGCTTCTATCCGCGACGGTAAACATTCGCCGGTTTGGTTAAACGCTCGTCCGCTTCTTACTGCACTTATTTAAGTTGAATCGCCTACATCGTGATGGTTTACCAGTGTCGCTTGGACCAAGGCCGAGATGCCTCAAACGTCTCGTCAGACTTTAGCAGCATTGTATTTGACAACTTTTGAATTAATTCAACAAATGTCACACCGCATATTGACACCAACACGAGTTCCCACGAGACGTAGGTCTAAAGAAAACCAGTTAAAATAGTTGAGATTTAATTGTTTCAAGTTTTACTGCGGGACAGATGAAGACAACACGGTTTTTAGTTTTGTTAGTTTATTGTAATTGGTAAACACCTTTTGTAGAAATCTGCTAGTTTTCAGCCCAGGATATCACACCAGTAGGTGATTAGACAGTCTCTTATCAGTAGAAGTATTTTGGATTTTGCATGAAAACCTACATACTGTTGACTCTTTACTTCAGACCAGCAGGAACTGACTTAAAATATCTTGTTTTAAAAGCATGTTATTTGTTGCCAGCCTTTTCCAGGCCTTTTCCAGCTCCCTTCCCATTCATGGGTCGAGATCCACCTTAAAGCTATTGGACTTCACAGATTAAATGCATTTCTTCTTTTGTACTTCCTGGGTCCAGACAGGACTTTAAGTAAATTTTTTTTATTTAGTCATTTATGTTTAATTTGAGAAGATTAGTCTATACAAATGAATTTAACTATTCAAATTAATTACATACATTTGTCAAAAGAGAACATAATGATTTTAAAACAATATGTACTAAATGTGGCACCAAGTTTTACTAAACTCTTGGTTGGTGTAACCCAATAATAGTTGTTCAGATAGCTACAACATCTCACTTTAAAAAAAAAAAAGTATGGCCATGTTGTATATCTTGCTCTCTGCCCTACTGATGGCCTGAACACATTGATCATAAACGTGATAACTGAGGAAGTTTGAGACCAGCTGGATATGTGATTTGCTGTTGTTTTCATACAATCTACTAGTTACATGAAAACATTAAAATATAAGGTTTTGATTTTGTGGTTGTAGTTTTAACTCCCTAAATTCCTGCATGGACCTCTCTGCCCTGTAGGATCCTTCAGTGACCCAGGTGACACGGTCTGCCCCTCCTGGCGGTCTAGAGGAATATAACCCCTTCACAGATGCCAGAACGGTCAGCTTATGTAGTGTCTCTCTTAATGAGTGTGTGCTTCGATTTATTAGTGTCCCTCTGAGTGGGTAACCTCATTTTATCCTCTACCCTAACTCCCCCCACCCCCCTCTCTGTACCTTTAAGTCACAGAGGATTTAACTGGCAAAATATGAATGTGGCCTAAATACAATTTTTACTCAGTGTCTGTCTTTTGGTGGCACAAGTGTCAAGAGAATTAAGAAAATGTATGTTGGTTTGCAGGCAGCACCTGGAAGCGTACCCAAAACTAATCCTGCCCCGTCCCAGAACACACAACCCGCCATCATGAAACCCACGGAAGAGCCCCCAGCTTACTCACAGCAGCAGACTCAGGTAATGCATTCAGACACATTATCATACATGACGAATCACATTTCCTTTAATTATTATTCATTTAGACAAAGTTTTCTCAATATCTACAATGTGGATTTTATTTGGACATAAAATAATCATTGTGTGACATATATTTGTGCAGTCCTCAAACTCGCGTGCGTGTGTGTGTGTGTGTGTGTGTGTGTGTGTGTGTGTGTGTGTGTGTGTGTGTGTGTGTGTGTGTGTGTGTGTGTGTGTGTATTGTAGATGAGCACATGTGGTGATATGTTTTGTGGACTTGCATAGCAAAAATGAACCTTAGTCCTCTAGTAGTTGGAACAGGAAAGTGTTAAGAAAAATGAAAAGGGTACCAACTCCTGGCTTGAGCTTGACTGATCAGTCTGTGTATGTTACTGGCTGCAATTGGCATGTCACAGATATATCAGTAACAGAGTATATCTTTACTGATAACGTGCTGATAGGAACATATTTTATACAGAAAGTAATGTTAAACAGATTGCTTGTCAGTAACATAAAAGTGGCATCGTTACTTCCTTCATCCTGCAGACTGTTTACATTTCTCTTAGTGCTGACTGCTGAGTATCTGTCTGCTACAAATGTAAAAAGTTGCAACCTTGTTTTGGGAAATACATTACTGAAAAGTCATAGCACGTGCAAGCATGGATCCTAGTGCAACTGTTTTTCTACATTTATTGATGACTGTAATGGTAATTACACAAATACTGATAATAAGCAAGAGCTTTTTGTGTTACAAATTACACCTGATCAAATACACAATCATGCATGTGAAGGAACACTTCTTGGGTCACCAGCAGGATTTATACTTTTTTACTAAGCTTTTAGCATCTTCTATTTCATATTAAAATGGAGCAACCTGCAAGTACTTTCTTCATGAGACAGTCCAAAAAGCTGCTCTTCTAAAGAGGGAGATGTGTTGGTGCATTATTTCAGTGATCATAATAACAGGTGCACACAGACTAAATGTGTCAGCTATCTGTTCAGTGGATGGCAGAAAGAACATTTAGCAGCATGACAGCTGATAAAGACATGGATGTGAATAAGAGAGAGTGGAATTAAGGCATTCTGTTGCACCAAATGTAGAGTATAAATAGCAAGACATGAAAGGATGAAAGTATTCACAATGGTAAAAAGTTAGATGGAGCTAAAGCTCCACACACCCACACTCCCATACTCCCAGACCACCACAGGAGTAATCTGGTACAGCACAGCTTTTCAAAAAAAAAGGTATAACTGTTCAAATGGTTCCAGCGGGACATACAGGTTTACAACAGTTTAATACAACAGAGACTTTGCTTCTGGTTCATCTTTCCTCTTGTCTTTCATATAATCGTTATGTTTTCTGATGGCCGATCAGCGGCGTAATGAGGTACTGCCTTTAATCTGCTGTTTCCTTTAACCTACCCATTTTTATTAGCGTGAATTCCTTTAACATCCTTTTCCCACCTTCAGATTTCAGTTTTTGTTGTAATTTAGAGCTAGTGTAACACCAAATAAAATAAGAAGTGTGTGATCCGGTGTAGCTGACTTCTTAACGTGACCCCCCTCCCCCAAACTAACACACTGAAGTTCCTCCGTTACTAACCTTATGGCCCATCATAACAGCTGTCAGATGTCGAGTATTGAGTTATAAAAGTATGCTGTGTCTGTCTCAGGACCAAGCACGTGCTCAGGCTGAGTTGCTGAGAAGGCAGGAGGAGTTGGAGAAGAAAGCAGCAGAGCTCGATCGTCGGGAGAGAGAGTTACAGTCCCACGGAGCAGCGGGAGGTGAGTGAGTCTGCCAGGCTTCCACCAAGCTAGATTCATGACAGAGTGGATCTTAAAGCCGTCATGTCACTACATGCTCAACATTTGATTTGTAAGGAGTGTTTTTTAAATCTTTTAGCATAGAAACTCTAGAAATGCAGTTACACAGTTTGCATTCAGGCCAATCCAAAAGATCAAAACCAATTTAATTATATTCCCTAGTAAAGCATTTGTCCTACTTTCTTAAAGATTCCCTCAAGTGGATTTACATTGTCAGATAAGGGTTGACAGTAATAATCTTGTTTTGAAGTGTAAAGGCTGGCCATGTTTATGACTGATCATCCAAACACCGTTTACCTCGTCAACACAGGCCGAAAGAACAACTGGCCTCCACTCCCTGAAAAGTTCCCCGTTGGCCCATGTTTCTATCACGATATCGCCGTAGACATTCCTGTAGAGTTCCAGAAGACTGTCAAGATTATGTACAACCTTTGGATGTGTAAGTGGACCATCACACCCACCTCAAAACGCCATTAGTATTGTTCTCTTTAATTCTCACACACATTCTGAGACACTAGGTTTTACGTTTTTTTTTGTACCACAAGAACATTAGAATTTGATTTAGATCATTATTTTTGCTTCATGTACATATAGTATTCTGTGTTCTTGCATTCAAGTTTCATTAAAGTTCTACACTTTGTTTGTTGTCCACCAGTCCATGCAGGCACGCTCTTTGTGAACATGTTTGGCTGCCTGGCCTGGTTCATTGTAGATGCATCTCGTGGTGTAGATTTTGGCCTGGCCATGCTCTGGTTTCTGCTCTTTACACCATGTTCTTTTGTCTGCTGGTACAGACCGCTCTACGGGGCTTTCAGGTAAGCGGAAACATAGAAAACAATACCACCTTTAACAGATGTAGAAAGAAGCAGAAACCGTTCTCACAGGGCAGCTATTATCCGCTTTTGACGCAAAAGTATGAAACTAGTTAAAGGAGATCAACAGTTTGCTTTAAAAAATACGCCATTTTTCATCAAGGTTAACTTTAATTCTGATTTCGGATTCACAAACCTACAAAAAGGAATTATCAGTAATGTTTTCTCCCTTGGAGGGTTACCAACTAGTGAGACTTGTTTGAAGTCAAACTTGCACAGTCTGGTGGAAGCAGAGAGGGATAAATGTTGAATGGCGTGTGCTTGTAGTGATGTACAGATCATTGCCTCACAGTTCTCACAGCTCTCTTCCTCTCCTCGCCGCAGGAGTGACAGTTCATTCCGCTTCTTTGTCTTCTTCTTCGTCTACATCTGTCAGTTCGGAGTTCACGTTCTTCAAACTATTGGAATCACTGGCTGGGGAACATGGTTAGTATTTAGTGCTCTTACTGACCCTGTCCCTCTGTAAATGGCTTTTGAAAGTTCACATATGTTGCCTTTCTCTGATTTTTGCCAGTGGCTGGATTGCAGCTTTAACTGGTCTGAATACCAGTATCCCAGTGGGCATCATCATGCTACTCATCGCAGCCCTGTTTACTGCCCTGTCTGTGGGCTCGCTCATTATGTTTAAAAAGGTAGCACAATCACAAAATTGTTAAAAGTTATCTAGAAACACTAACCCTGAAAGCTTATATTGTTGGCATTTTAGATAGCGGACAAATTTATGAGGATAAAAGTCTTGCAAGGTGTTGGTTGTTAATCAAGCATTTCTGCGCTTAAATTCTGTTTTTCTGTTCTGCTCTTTGCAGGTGCATGCCCTGTATCGTACCACTGGTGCTAGTTTTGAGAAGGCTCAGCAGGAGTTTGCAACTGGAGTCATGTCTAACAAGACCGTCCAGACCGCGGCTGCCAACGCTGCCGCCAACGCTGCTTCCAACGCTGCTCGCGGGGCCTTCAAACCTCATCCATAAACATAGACACACACGGCAAACATGCCTACACATACGAGCATATAAACAAATACTGGAAAGATGGAGATGCACAACTCTGGCCCAAATAAATAATATTTATGAATGTTAACCTTGCCCACTTTTCTTCTGAAGTGTAAAGTAAAATAACTGACAAGCGACCAGAGTTGTTCATCTTCACGTAAAACGAAGAGCAGTGAAAGCCCTCTTACATCTGCCCCGTCTGCTTTACAGTCAGGTGACTGTCCGTTCACATCCCTCAGAACATCTAACTCGAGGTGTGCTCCGAGTGTGCGGGATTTCATCTCATACTCTTTACACTCTTCTGTTTTTTTTTTCCTCATGTCCCCTTGAAGTGATCCCAGATCAAGCGTAGGTTGCTATTCCAGCTTACTGTAGTTTCGTCACGGTGATGACCTCCAAACAGCTTCCTGCCTGGTACATTCAGTGTAGAGTTGTTCAAAGTGATAAACTGATGGTGGTGGTTTTGCACATACTTCTGTTTCCTTGCCCACTTCCTGAGAGTACAGTGTTTGTTTGAATGCCTGAACTTTCATGTGGATGTGTGCTTCAAGAAAAGAAAGAAAAAAAAAGTCGCTCAGATGGGTTTTCTTTTGTTTGTTTGTTTGGTTGGTTGGTTTTGTTTTGTTTTTTTATTCATCCAGTGCTTGGACATGGTGGTCTTAAAGGTGAACTATACCTTGTCCTGTATCTGCGTTTCTATACTGAGACAAATAACATTCTTCAAAATTGTTTAAAAAAAAGATTTCATATGAATAGAAAGTGGTTCATCCTCATTTCAGGACAGGTCCCCCAGTAAAGCAACTGCTCCTGCTCCATGTGCTACATTGATGGGGCCGGTTCGGTGTCTTAAAATGTGACAGCATGATAGCAACACGCATGTTTAGCACACGCAAGCTTACATTTTCGCTCCATACGGTCATCACGCCCACTGCCTTCCTCCAGGCTACACGAGTAGCTGGTGTTGCATGTCCGGGCGGCTGTCTGCGTGATGGCGATGGTTTGATTCGGGACTTGAGTGGACTGGTGCATTAACAGTCAACAAGAAAAAGAATTGGCTACATTTTCATTTAAGTGTGTACGACAACACATCCGACTGTACGTGGCTCTCCCACAGCTGTTTTTGTAGTTCTTCACATTAGTTAAAAACTAACGCTGCTATGAATCCGAGACGCGCCCGCCGTGGCCTCCCGCCGTCATGTTTCCTGTTGAGAAAGACGCGTACCATAACATTGGGAGAACTGAGCTGCCTTTTCTCACAGATGACCTGGACACTAATAGTGCTACCATTATTTTCTTGAGATTAACCTGCATATATAAATAAGAAAGACAGAAAATGAAAAACCACTGATTCTGTGTATATGTGCACATCATACACCAACAGTCCATTTCTGTTGACTTTCCTCCGTCAGTAGTGGCTTACTGGCGTCAGACGTTTTGTAGCCAATATAAATAAAAGAGGTCAGGACTTGACGCACATTCAGTGGTATCACTATAATTTATATATTGTCATAACTGTTACTCGGCACTAAAGTTGTACAGACTACAGTTACTGAAGTGAAATATGGAAATGTGAGTTAAATTTTTTTATCGTGCTTAAGCACCTCTCATAGTGAAGTTGATTGAAAATGTGCATGATAGATGAGCGATGTTGCTGTCATTAACATGAGATGCTTCCAAAAGTGTTCGGGAGCTGAAGGTTGAGAATCTAGTGAATATTTTGGGCAGTATTCTGCTTCTGTTTGGAATTACTGTTTCCAACTGATTGCACATTTCTTGTTTTATGTTGAAGTTAGAAAAAAAAAACACGTTTTTATTTAATGGCGTTATTTAAGTTGTTTGCATTTTAAGTTTTCTTTGGTTTGTTTTTTTTTTTTTTTTGTGGATTTGTGATGACATGGTCATAGCATCAGCTAGGCTGCAAAGAGTGTTCAATGACTTTGCAACTTGGCCTCGTAAGAAGCGTGCTTGTTGTATGAGAATGTGTGTATATGGCATAAAAAAAGAAAAAAAAAATCCCTCAAGTGTTATTCTATATCCTGAAAAGCTGTGAGAAATCTACCAAATGTCCATATCGATTTGTTTTCAAATCTCGCTTTGTGATGTGCTCCCTTCTGTTTTACTGCTTAAAGCTATTCCAAAACTTTTATTACACACACCCTCACGATTACCATGTATTAATATTTTTTAGCAGTTGTCATATGAGGCCATGCCACAGTGGATCATCTTCTTAACGTATTTGGCGAGATGGCCTGAAGTACAGAAAGGGTTTTGAAGTTTGCTAACACAAAACTGTGTTTTTGGCCCGTACCCGTGTTATTTCACCGAACCAGAGAAGAAACTCATCCAAAAAAGGGACACCTGTATATTTTGTAAAGTTTGATTCCCATTACCAATCACATGTAAAAAGAAAAAAAAAAAACCAGTAACGCACTCCTGTCTGGCCTTTGTCGCATGTGAAATAGTTTCAGTTTTGTATATTTATGGTATTAACATGAAATAAAATTTGAAAGAAATATTTGCAGACTTAATTTTAGGAAACGTTTTTGAGTTGTACATAAATGATTTTTTTTTTTTTTTTAAAGAAGTTGAACAAAACAAGTTTTACTTTAAACACATCACAGTCGAATATCATGCTCAAATTGTTAGACTTAAATAAATTTTACAAGGTTTGACTATGATATGCTTCATTTAAAGTAAATAGTTGGAAGAATGTAATACCGTTAACATTTCTTTACAATCCAAATTGAGAAGTTTGGAAACTCCTGTATGGACCACGTTCTACCACTAGGTGTCAGTGTTTACCCGCAAAATCTGAGTTCAGGACACGCAGCAGGTTTGACATGAATAAATTTACTAAAGTCACGGGTTATTGAAGTACAGGTTTTTCCTCACACAGATCAGCCTTTCATACATGTAGCATCATATTGCATGCTACAGATGTTACTCTTTTGTTAATGTAACAAAAATAGCACATATTAAACAGTTTCAGCACAGAGAGGGTAGAAATGCGTTTTGATGCAAATCCATGAAATCAAAAATACTATAGTGGAATTATTGCACATCTCATTTACAATGAATAAAAAGCACACAATCACATCAATCATAAAATGTACAGTGAAATTGAACCTAGAAAGAAATAAAAAATATACAGCAATACAAAATGAATAAAGGACCAAGTGCAAAACATGACATGATGTGCTTATTAGGAATGAAAATAATCCAAATGTACCTAATAAAAAAAAATAAAAATTAAAAGAAAAGTCCTGCACCCTAAACAGCCTTGGAAAATAATGTTCAGAGAACACAGACACGGCACAAATAGCGACTTTTTGCCCTGAAGTAGCTTAAATCTAAATTAATGCAATGAAAGGCATTTCACATGAGTAAACATCCCTCATCAAAGTCCACAGAGTCAGACATCTGCCATGCGTTTGTATTCTGTGCACACCCTGCCAGTTATTAATTTGCAGCGCACCCACAAACAACCTGGTTAACAAAAGGAACTCATTTGGTAGTAAGCCATGCTCTCAGTGGCTCCCCTGAAGTTCCTGCCGTACAAGAGAGGGACGTAAGTATTAGGAGATTTCTACAGTTAACGTCTAATCACACACAGAACATGTGGAAGGAGTTTTGTGCATTTTAGTGGAAAAGAAATCTGCTTGTAGTTAGTGGTTTGTTGGAGTTTGCAGGTGTACTGCATCAATGAGCACCATGATGACATTGAACAACATACGCAACATCTTACTGGCAGGGGTCAAGACGTCCGTAACCCTGCCAATTCATTTACTTACTACTAGTTTCTATTAGCTAACATAACTGCTTTTTCAATACGGTGGTTTAATGAAGGCAAGAGTTTGTATAAAAAATAAACAGTATCGTTAAAAAAAAGCAGCTGTATTAGAAGCAGCAGACAGTTTTACCTTAAGTTGTAAAAGAAAAGAAAAGAAAAATCATTTTACCCCGTTGAAATCACCAGGTAGGTTTGAGAAAAGGTTTTTACTAAGATCTAAACTCTTTTCAGCAATTTTTTATCCACACCATCAGGGGGGGGTTCTCCGAAGTGTCCATCCTTCTTCCTGTGAAATGTACAGGTGTCCACTTCTGGGAAACCACAGCGAGGGGAAATTCCTGCTGTTTCTTGAGGTTATTCCAGAACTCACAATAGGCAGATAAGACTTTTCCCCTCCTCGATCTCTTCCTGAACCTTATCGCTGGAGGTGGCAATCTCAGCCTGTGCAGACAGAACAGCACACAGGAAGGTTGCCAGGGTTCCTCCAGTCGCCGCGTAGAACGCCCATCCAAGCGAGCACTGAGCAGGTCTGTAAGGCGAGGCGTCACTGCCGCAGTAGCTGGTCACCTTGTCCGAACCCCAGCCGGCAGGGTACAGCATGAGACCCACCATGAGCAACAGGCCTGAGAGAGAGATCACGCAGTGAGATGAGGGGATTAGTCATGTAAACACTGAGGCTGAGAGCACGAACAACGATCGCAGCACAGGTGGGAACATGATGACTCCGCTCTGACAAAGATAACATCTATTCTTCAGATGACAAGCTTTTGATTTGTGATGAGGCTACAGGAACAACTTCACCTCTCCAATTTTCTACAGAGACGTCACACGAACTATTCAGTGGAGTAAAAATGAGTGGGTACATGTTTGGAAGAGTTTTTCTGATTATTGCATAACGTTTTATCCAACATGGTTAGACATTTAATGATCTTAAATATATCCTTAACACCCAACAAATGTTTGCCTGATTAAAAATATTACATCTTACAGATATCAAGGTCTTTTTTTCTGTTATTTTTGCACACAATACTTTTTAAGAAGTCGAACATTCTATATGAACAGTGTGAGAAACTTTTTTTTTTTTTTTACTACCAGTATTGAGAGTTTGCAATATGTGCAAAGCCAACATTTCATGGATGTTTGGAATGTGAGGGAGCTGTGACATGAAAAGCCCACCTCATTATTCACAGCTGAAGTGCCCTTGAGCAATTACCACACCTGCACCTGTCCACAGTGCTCACACACACACACACCCACACTCACACACACACACAGAGGAATGTGTGTGTGAGTGTGTGTGGGTTCAAATAAATAAAAAGGATTCCTGCACTTCTTTGTTTGCCATTAGTGCGGCATCAATGTCCAGGAATGTGTAGCGAGCCAAATAAATCACCATTTTGTCCCCTTTGGTGTATGTTGATGCATTGCTGACGGGTTGCCATAGTAACGCGCTTCCAGTTGTCAGTGATGTTGCACACTAATCTTGTTTAACAAATACGAAGGTGAATGTCAAGAGTTATAAATTCAGCACGTGAACGTCTATGTGGTTGGCATATAACACATCCGCATCCACATGAAGACCGGAAACCATGGTTTTCCCAGCGCCACAAAGCTTTTTGAGAAAATGATCAACATGAAAATGCCTCACAGTGGTTTTAATAAGTGCACTCGTTGGAAATCCTGTTGCACACCATTCCTCAGATTTTCTTGATTCGTGACTTTATCTGAAGTTGACTTCAAAAGAGGGAAATCTGGACACAAAAGGTGGATGTCTCACCTGCAACTGCCTGGAGCAATCCACAGATGTTGAATATACTCTTCTTCAAAATGCTCTGAAAGCACAGGCTGAAGACGGAGATGCAGGCCACACACCCGAGCACCAACGTCCCCGCCGCCAGAAACAACATGGCAGCCTGCCAGAAGCCACTGGCCACTTCCCCAAAAGTCCCAGCGTAAGGCCCACAGCTCACCCCTACTCCCCGGGACCCGACACGGAGGCAGCGGCTGTAAAGGCCAAGTGACGGCCTGTACGCCCCTAAGTCCACTTCCACCCAGCTCTCGTTGGAGTGCGACGGGGGCACACCGAGCAGCCAATCAGGGCTCATGAAGGCGATGAGCTCAGAAAAGGCCACCACAATACTGAGCAGCGTCCACAGCATGGAGCGGCACGTTACGATGACGTGACACATGGCGTTAGCTTCGAGAAGGTCAAAAACCAGTTTAAAAAAATTCCAGTAGAATTCCTCGAGGCACTTTGAAGTTCCAAGTGAAGTTTAGTTTGTCTCTCTTCAAACAGAAAGGTCAGGTAGGTTCCCCGCTGACATCCAGAATGGGTGCTGATCTTATCCTCTTAGAGCAGATGTTGTCCCTCCTATCAGGAATAGTTCTTCCTTGTTTTTCCCTCCTCCTCTTTGAGGAAAGGTAATGTTCCGGTCATCCCAAACAGCTACAGCTCACTGAAGTTTCCCTTAGTCATGGTTCCGCCTGAGACCTACAGAAACAGACGCATTTAAAAGGTCAGATAAACACAAAATCTGTCTAACTACAAAATGACATGTGTACACATGAGAAATACGGCGTAAGAAAGCTCAATAAACAATTTCCAGTCAACTATGAATCAACGGGCTCCCTCATGTTTACTCAGTGGCCCACAGGATGTTCATTTTGTCTCTCATTTTGTCATCTAACAAATCCATCCCACTCCAAGTCAACCATCAGCCAGCTGGGAGTTTACCATGAGCATCACTTCCAGATTATTCTTGGAAAAAGTCACCATGAATCACAAACACATAACTTCTAAAGACAACAAAGTTTACGTTATCATAATTTTGCTCACTGTTATCAGACTCGTGTGTGCTTAACTTTATCTGCAACACAACAGGAGCTTTGTGAGTGTGTTTTTTTTTTTTTTTTTCCCTGTGCGCAGCTGTTAACGCAGATCTGGGCTCTGTTACTGCACGCCACATTCGGCAGTAACAGAAATGCAAGCCACACTCTCACTGCCGTGGCAAAGATAAAGTTCTTACACACCACAGGAGCGTTTTCATTTCTCACATAAAACTATTGCAGGAAGTTCCTCTGGAATACAAGAGCTTCAGCCAATTGTAGTTATATTTTAGATTATTTGAATCTTCATGTCTCTGGTGCAGGACCATAACGCCCCCATTCCATATCTTAATTAATGAAAAACTCTTTCTGCTCAACTGTTCGTTCTACACAAACATCAGTGACAAGATCAGGCTCACCAACATAGGACAACAGGATAAAAGAAATATTTGACCAGTCATTCTGAGGCTTGAATGATGATTTTACTTGAGCTCTTTGTATTTAAATAACCAGCACTTACCGAATGGGATCTGAAATTAAGATGACATAAAATATTTTGCATGCCTTACCACTCAAGCCCCTCAGGTCTATACAAGTTGAGAGATAAACTAAGTTTAATTGTCGTGGGGTTGTGAAATATAGAAGATTATACATGTAATGGCCGTAGTGGGGTGAAATGACTGCTGCGTGAAGTGGCATCTTCTCTTTAACAACTATTCTTTTGTACCTGCATGAATACATTGAGTAATTTTATTTATTATTCTATGCATTGAATCTGTTTTTGAGAATTTTTTTAACTGCAACATTTTCTTACTTTTTGAACGTTTCGATTTTGGGGGTGGTGCAGAGGTCTCAGAGATGTATGCAACAAATTATGTGGCATGAGGCATCAAGGGGTTACGAGTTTCAGACAGGATACAAGAGATGTGACAGCAACGTGTTGAGATGTCTCGTTTCACCTACTTTACTTCGGCAGATTTTCAGGGGCTCGGTCTTATTCTACGATCTCTCTGGTATCTACACACAATTAAGCCTGATCGAACATACGCAGTGGGAGCCGTCGTAACGACAGAATAAAGAAACTACAACTGCCACAGTTCATCGTGAGTCAGAAAGGAAGCGACTGGAGTAAACAGGAAGCAAACAGGAAGCAGCAGTGTTTGTGCCTTTGATACTAGCCCGTCTAAACAGTCGTCCTTCATGTGGGGTCCAGTCAAACCTAATAAAAGGCTGAGGGAGCAGGTTTTCATCTGCCATTTCCAAGGATGTGTGGCTATGAGGAGAGGCCGGAGTAAAAATGTGGCCAGGTATATGAAGAGTGTGTTTGTGGCTGAGGATAATTTGGGAAATGCCTTATTTTATTGCAGTCCTTGAGTGTATTCCAGGCCTCGCCACACCACGACTCTCCTCCTTATCACAGTTTCCATTCTGCGGCAGCGATGATGGTTTCACACAGCAGCAAACTCAACTCAACTCACTCACCACCAAGCCGGCTCTATTCGTAGAAAGCATTATAACACATATGTGGCTTTTTTTTCTTTTTAAAAAGGGTGAAAAAAAAAAAAACCACTGCATCTTTAATTATTGTTGCAAACAGCATGCATATAAAGCATGTGTTCACATTTTTTACAAGTCTTTGTTTTCAGCCAGCCAGTTTACAGTTTGAGTTCCTTCGTGGCGTTTGAGTCTTCGGTTTGCTGCTGATTACAGTCTATCCAGCCTGGGACGGTGATGCGTGTTGAGTCTACGGTGCCCACAAATTAGCAGCTCTGCCACTTCAAACTACAGAGGGTACATACCTTGTTGAGGTAGTCAGCAGGCACCTTGTGCCTCGTCTTCGCCTCCTCTCTCATACCACAACATGGCTTTTTACTCTCACTAAATTTTGCGGTCAGACACTAATAAAAACGTTCAAGAGACTTTTTCTATGAGATTTAAAGAAGTATTATGAGGGAAGAATTCTTAGGAGGACTTTAACACCTTTGTTACAGCAGCATTGAGAGTTGTCAGTTGTGACTTTTAAGGGGCCATAAAAAAATTTGCATAAAAACTCAGGAATTGAGTTGCATTTGAATGTTTGTGGCAACTTGCATGTAACAGTGTGTGTGTGTGTGTGTGTGTGTGTGTTTTCTTTTTTTAATTTCTTTTTTTTTTTAAAGTGCGAGTGCGCTGCAGTGTGGTTAAGTGTGCAGAAAGGTCACTGCATCCTGAAACTGATGAATACTTTCCGCTTGTTTGCTGGTTGTTGAACAGGCTTCTGGGAAAGTGCTTAAACAGCACTTCCCTGTTAAGGTCAACATGGTCTTTGTGCTCAGGGGTGTTTTACACTTCACAGCACATCAGAAACTCAGAATTCTGACTTATACGTAAACCACTGAGCGAGGCGGTGTCGGTGAGAGGTCGCTGCCTCCCTGCTGCTTGTGATAGACATGTATCCTCAACCCGTCAGATCTTTGTTACTACAGCGCTCCGTGCGGCTGTGCAGGCAGCCGTCATAGATATGTATCCTCGCCAGCACCGACAGATCCTGGAGCCTTGCGGGTCTTTACAACTCCTCCATGACGCTGATTTTGACTGATGTTATGGTAGATACGTTTCAGGATGAAAGCCAGTCAGCAACAATGTGGTTCTGCATCTGATCTGGAGCTGATCAGTCCCACATTGGTCTGCCGTCTTGACTTGGAGTGAGCCGGCCGTACAGGAACGCATGCATGTCGTGAGGGACTGGAGCCAACTTACGCAGTTTTCAATCCTTCATTCGGCGAGTCAGCATGAGCGATCCCCTTGCTGACTATGAGACAAACTTTCTTTCATAGAACTTAGAAAAACAAATTTAAAAATGAAGTCCTTTGGTCAACAGCCAGCCATGTGAACTCAAAGCTCTGGCCAAACTGCCTGCACGCCCAATAAAAATTCTGCTAAATGAACCAAAACATCAGTTTGAGTCAAAGCCCCAGACAAAGCAGCCGATTTAGGGCATATATGGGTCAGTCAGTTGGCCGTTAGAGGAGTAAATCGAGAGTAATTGGCCTGAGATATCAGCAACAGAGCTGGTAACATGCCAAAGCGCTGAGGTAATGAGTGCTGGCTGCTGCAGTCTGCTCAGAGGGGCGAAAGGGAGAGAGGGCTGAAGGTGGTCTGAAGAACCGTTGACCCAGATTGTTCTAAAAAGGGGAGGTTTTTAAGAGCCGTTAAGAGTTTCCAAGAATCAATTCCATTCATGGATTAAAACTGGGAAATGACGGAAATGCTTTTCTTGCGTCTCCGTAGAGAACCTGTTAGTGGCTCAGCCGCCCATGTTAAGATGACCTTCCACTTAAAACAGTCGGAGAGGATTTCATCAGATAATTTTTCTAAACCCACAGATCCCATCCCAGAAAACTCAAACCAAGGCAATCTGCCGCGCCCGCTCTTCTCTTCTACAGTCTGGTCACATATCCGGACCAGCCGGGAGGAAGGCCCTCAAACCAAAGACCAACTCTAAAGGCCGTACAACCATCTTCAGGGATACACAGGCATTTAGATGAGATGCAGAGGGCTGTTGCAAAATCACAGTCTGTTAATGAATGTCTAATTTCCTTCTGTCCTCCCAGGAATCAGGAAATTTAAAAAAAAAAAAAAAAAAAAAAAAAGCAGCAGGATATGAAACCAGTAGGAGTTGGGCAGGACCAAACATATCCCTCGTTCTTAAAAGAATGTAAGCAAGTAATGAAACAATCTGGCTTGAACAGCAACCATACCCCACCCACACTCAGTTTCCCAATAAATTGACAGCTGATTTCTAAAAAAGACAGGCTTCACACTCGTTGCTTCATCAGCACTTTGCTTTGACACATCTGCACCATAACAGAGAGGAGAGACTCATGCCCTGCAGCGCTGACTTGTTAACTTTCATCACTGCACATTTTTATCTGCTAAACAACGGCATCGAGTCACGTTTGCCTCCAGCAGTCGGACGCTTGTGAAACTCAAACCACGTCTGCCAGCCACGTCAGGCGGGGGGCTCGCCAACAAAGCCCGAGTAAAAAGATGAGAGCACCGAGTTATACATTACGACTCCTTTTCACCGCCACACCTAAACCTACAGCCTGAGGGAGGCGAATCTCCATCTGCTTTCTCCATATCGATCGCTTGACACAAACGAGGGGAGACAGCGAAAGGCTGGGTCAGACAAAAAGCAATAAAAGAGAACAGGCAAAAGATGAGTTATCTTCCTTACATCCACACAAAACATTCTCAATGTTCCCATGTATTACGAAACAAGAGCTGCTCTCTTGAAGAACCCTCTGCTGCTAACCATAACCATGTGAGCCACCACTTGTGTTGCCCTCCATAAACATGAAAGAGCTGCAAGGAGGAGAAAACGTCCCATAGATAGGCTTTTAACCGCAAGTTGTGCCTCAGAACATTTTCTTGTAAGTGATGGCCACCGTCAAATAAATGTTTAGTACTCGTAGACCCCGTTTAAACATGATAACAATTCAAGCTTTCAACAGACATTAAACAAGACACCCAGACTGCACGTGGACGGTGAAGAAATACCGAACCTAAGGTTTTGAATGACAATAAAAAAGGACCCAAAAATGTAAGCAAAAAGTAAATTGTTCCCTGCAACTGCCTGGCACAAGAATAGACCCCATCTTACAGACACAAAAACAAATACTCAACCATAAACTGTGAAAGGTGCCAGGCTGTGCTCACTCATCCAGGGACTGATTACATCAAGATGCATGACTTCCCCGGAGAAACGCATCGGTTAGGCTCACGTGTTTGTCTGTTTACGTCTGCGTGCGTGCGTGTGTGTTTGTGCCAAAGCCTGAATAAAATCAGCTCTTTTCATCTGGTGACATTCCAGGTTGCACATAAACGTGCTGACACCGGTCGCCCCCTCGCCCTGTTTGAGGCCTCCCTCAGCCCAGAACGCACGCCTTCATTCTCGACAACAGGTCGCCGCGGCCCCCCCCCCCTGCGGTCCCGCAGCCTCCGAGCCCCTCGGCGACCCTCGCCTTTCACTTACACGAAGACGGGCACGACGGCCGCGCTCGAGACAATGGTCAGCTCCCAATCTGCACTGCTGTAACACGGTACAGGCGGATATGAGGGAGACGATAGGAAAAATGTTACTGGGCACGTAACTAATTTAGGCATCCAGCTGGGTGGGCTGCCTCCAACGTCTTACATGTCAGAAACCCATGAAGCGGTTTGCAAGCAGAACATTGCACTCTGCAGTGGAAAAAAAAAAAAAAAAAAGGATTCCCACAATGTGAAACTAAGATAATAAATAAGATAAAACCAGTCATAGAATTAGAAAACTATACACAAAATGTTACTTGTACTAGTGATAACTGGTCAAGTACTATGAGATTATCTGTGGCGGAGGGCTTAATGTGAAAAACTAAGCAGTTAAAAGACAGGATGAGCATGTTTTATTGAATCTACTGTTTGGACAATTGAGCTCAGTCCAGAGAATTTTTTTTTTTTTTTTTAATTAATAAAATACGGAACAATGTTAATCACAAAGTGTCCAAAAGCTTCACTTTGAACAAATGCCAAGTAATTTGTAACACATTGTGCTTGTAATACCTCTCACGCTGTTCACTTCTTAGTAAAGAAACGTCGTTTCTTTAAAAAGGAACAATAAAGAACGACTCAAAGTCCATTAATAGATGTTAAGGAACGCAAACTTTCCTTTGGGGCCAAAACTATGCAAATCAAAGCAGTTTACAGAACACGTATTTGCAGCAAAATGTCAAATATTGTTAGCACTTGGGACAATTTACCTTCATCAAAAAAGAATGGAGTGGTGGCCTAGTGGTTACAGTGGTGGGCTTGGGCGTGGAGGACCCAGGGCTGCCCACACTGGTAAATCACTGGGGGCCCCTGAGCAAGCCCCTTAACTCCCAATTGCTCCCCGGGGCGCTGCCCTGCTAGCAGCCCCACTGCTCACTAGTGAAACTAGTTGATGGGTTAAAAGCAGAGACTAATTTCGGTGTGCATCGTACATACAGCATGTGCACGATGTCCACACTGACAAGAAAGAAAGGAAAAAAAAAAAAAAGAATTCATATTTTAAGCCTCTGACAAGATCCAAAATGTGTTTCAGCCTGAGTGATAGTATAGACAGGGCCAAACAGATGAACAAAAGGTCATTTTATTATTGGATGTGTACTAAAAAGTGTGTTTGCACAATCATCTCCGTCCGCTCGATGCCACCTCGTCATAAAAGTCTGTAGAAGGTGACGACCAAAAGTTGACACAAACTACTGTTAGCAGATGGAAAGGTCGAGATTTCATGGCTTCTGCTTCCACAGAAGACCATTTGGTACAATTACAAAGTTAAAATTACTTCAGTTTGTCTACATGGACCCCTTTCACGTAGTCACTTCAGGTAAATTACATTTTTACGTCTTGCCGGTGGCTTTACATTCATCTTGACATAAGTCTATCGCCCCGACTTCTCACAATTAATCACAATTTTGCTGAAAACACACATTCTGTTCTCACTCGAAATTGTTTCCATTCACATGATTTTGAACTCACATGAACTCCTTACCAGCTACAGAAAGTTCCTTCAACAGTATTTTCCATCACTGTGTTAAAAGTTTTACCTCGAAATGATCAGTTCTTATACATTGGCGTAGACGCTCAGTCATCCAGGTCATGGTAACCCTCAAACGCTTGAAACAAGGTTCTGGACTTCCGTTTCTGTTGTTTTTAAAGTCTGAACTCACAAAAACGATCTCCAGTTGCCTTTTTTCAAGCCTTTGAGAGTTGTAAAGTTCCTCTTGACACTAATATCCAGAATGAGAACGTGAAATTGATTTTATTTGAACCAGTCTGTGGCTGTGCCGTTTCTTTGTGAAAAAGGAGAGGAATAATAAGAGAGAGACAGAAAAAAGTAGCAGCTAGGAGAAATAAAACATTTTCACGTCATCGTTCAACAGCTGTTACATTCTTAACCACAAGTAAACCTCTGTGCAACCTTGTGAGAACAAGCTTCATGGCCAGATTAAGTGTGACTACAGTTGAAGCACCGTTTCATCCTGTTATAGTGACCTCACTCCTTTGTTCAGACGCACAGAACTGCAGCTCTGACGCTCACAGCAGAGATCAGATACCTCACTTTTCCCTCGTCCATACTTCAGCATATATACGCCTTTTTACATTGGTCAAAAAGCCTGATAACTTCACTTAACATCTGGCGTTTGAGTGCGGTGGGAAAGGGTTGAATCTGCATTTAGTCCTGTGTCAAATAAATCTGCAGTAGTCTGGTTTTCATCATCTCCAGCTCCCATCAGCCTCTGATGGGCTGCAAGAAAGCACACCGCTTACATTTTCTTTACAGAAACACCCAAGGGACACAAAAAAAAAAAAAAAAAAAAAAAAAAAAAAAGTAGTACTGTGTACTTTTGAGTTGAAATGTTTCCACACTGACACTTACTTATATACATGACTCAGAAAAGGTCCAAACATTTAGAGAGAGCAAAAGCAAATAAAAACACTCCATCATGACCAATGCCGTCTACTCATCCCTCGGTGAGCAGTATTTGTGTTAACCGGGTTGGACAAACGGTCCAGTCAGACGTCTTGAGACCTCGTTTTAGACTCGTTACAGTCTGTGGATGCTTAAAAGTCAAATGGCAGCTGGCAGGAGTGACAAAAATGTTTGATTTGTGGAAGAAAATACAACAGATGAGTGGATATGTTTTTTTTATGTATTAAATTATGAAGGATATCTTGTTTTATGCAACTAAACAAAAACATCTTAATTTTCCTCCAGTGACAAGCAACAAGTTTGTGAATGTCCAAAAGCATTCGGGGGAAACGGCGGCGGGTTGGAGCAATCACAACACGGTAAATTACAGCACTGCTTATGCAGCAATTTCTGGAATTTAGTGAGCACATGTTTTAACTTTAAACATTTTTATCAAAAAGTTGATTTGTTCATTTGATAAAGTACCTGGTGAAAAGCACAGAGCCTCCCCTGGCTTTACTAACGTTCGTCCTTGAAGAGAGCTTGTGTAAACACTACAAATGTTTCTGGGTTTGTTTAGTTTATGATGTAGTGCCATTTCCCCTCTGGGCCAGCACAATGTGTGTCGGACAGGGAGCTCCATGGGTGGCTCTCACACACACACGGACCTCCTCCCTGGACTTCAAGGACGTGAGGCTGCAGTGGATAGAGAAGTGGAGGCGGCTGTGTGGACACATGTGTGCAGAGTACCGCTCAGATCAGATCAAGAGATTAGAAACCATAACAAATTTAAAAAAATAAAATTAAAAAAACGTGTGGAGGCCTTTTCTCTTCACAGCCACGGTGATGAAATGTCCAACTGCTACCACATGTTACATCTGAGTGGTGCAGCGAGCGAGCTTTACTTTAATGTTTCCTACAAAATGTGGATTAAAAAAAAACAAACTCAAACTCTTCTTTGATTAAAATAACCATGCAGCCGTCTTCATACCAGCTACTAATAAAATCTGCAATATTATTAAAATCAGGCTTTTAATGAATTGTTCTAAATAAAATGTTCCTACATTGTGTCCGTGTGTGCAGCTCTAAATCCATCCCAGACCTAATACATTTCATCTAACACACTTTACCGCAAGACAGCAGAAAAGTGTGCCTTGGTCGTGTTGTCTCCTACTTACATTAAGTCAAGGGACTTCGCAGGCGCAAAGAAGAAGTTTTGGTCCTCTCCCGGTGCAGCCCGGCTCCTCCAACGCTCAGCCACTGACTCCTCTTTCTCCAGGACGTTATTCTCTCCTTCTCCCTCGCACAAAGCCATCCCACTGCCATCTGACGTCGTGTGCCGGTCCCCTCCCTCCTCAGGCCACCTCCTCCCATCCCCCACCCGCTTTGTCAGAGGCAAAACCGTACAGGAAAAGTTTCTACAATTCTGCATTTATTCGTAAAGAAAATAGAAAACTGTGTCTTCTTTAGATGATAAAATCAACACGTGAGTGTAATAAGAATACAAATGTTTTTTGGGTGTAAGTCGAATTTTTGTATTTATTTTATTTATTTATTTTTATTGAAGTCTTTCTTCTCAGGAGCAGCAGGACACGCGCACAGGTGTGCTCACGCTTCATGCTCCTAGAAACAGGGAGTGATATAGTTAAACTGGCAGGTGCAGATTTGATTCACCAGGAACAACTAGTGAAAGCAGGTTTTAGTTCTTTAATTTTATAGGTCCTGCCTATGAAAATGAGTTGAACAAAAATGATTTATTTCACACTTTTTGACAGCAGCATTTGCAGATCTCTTCTGGCATCTACAACCGGGCATTTCTCGGGATGTGTTTCTGTCGGTGCTCGTGTTTTGTAGACTTGTGAAACATCATCACACAGCTCAGGTAATGTTCAAGTTCAAAGTTTGCAACACATGGGTGTGTTTTTAACTGTCTTATTCAGGGAAGATTGAGAGATGACTCTGTGGACTTGGGACATGCAAGAATCCCAGAAAGGAGGTTATGTGTTTCACCATTTCAGTGACTATTAGATTAAAAAAAAAAAAAAAAAAAAAAACAGAAGCTGCGCTCACACTTACCTCTCACATTGGAGTGTGAACTATGAGAATATATTGAAGGGTTGACAACAGGTGCATATATGTGTTTGTACACCCCAGTTGTGTTGAATATTACATGAATTAAAAGGTTAACGAGATTAGAAACATGACACTCTGGGAACGCCGTAGATTTGACTGACAGTGCGTTACACTCCTGCTGGTTTTCTCTTTGTGGAAAGCTGCATAAAGGTCTATCACACAGACTCCACGTCAACCAGGGCAAAGACGGGAACATGTTTTGCAGAGTTGTCTGGTTAAAGAGGAACTACGCACTTTCATTTTTGAAGTCATTGATTCTCATTGTGACATGCTGTATCAGACGTATAGTTTAGACACTAGTTTAGAAAAGTGTGTTGAAAAGCATGCTGTCATTTCCTGCAGGAAGGACATTTAAGGAATTTTTCTTTTCAGTTTGCAAGTCTAGTTTCACATTTGATTATCTACAGAACCCAAAGAGCTCATGATTGCTAGGAAGATCGGTTCTGACTTTACATTTTCCAGTTACTGTATTTACAATAGAATCTTGAAAATGTATGTCTTATGGGAAAAGCAGCCCAAGGATATAAGCAATAAGCCTTCGTGCCACAGTCATGTCCTCTGTTTCTTGTTTTTAGCCTCTGTTTGACAATTCAACATAATAAAGGCATCCAAGTCCAAGATATTTGTTCCAGCCACTTCAGTGACTGTTCATCTTGAAAAACCGGAAAATGACAGTAAAATGATGAAGATTCACTGTTTCCTCAGTGTTCAGTTGTTTAGTGTCTTATGTGTTTTTTTTTTTAGATTTTTCAGAAACCCATTTCAAAGTTTTTCTTATATAATTACTTGTCTATTTCCCTCCTCTGTATCAGACTTCCCTCCACACATCCCAGCCTTAATATTCATATGATATGCAGACACACAAAAAATGTTTTGAAACTGTCCTACTCTTTTTCTCTTGTGAGACTGGATAACTCAACTTTATTTCTAAAACACCTTAAAAACAACACATTTGACCAAAGTGCTGAATATTTCTTTTTTTTTGTAATGTGTTTATGAGTCCAGCTCAACCTCTCACACACTGTTTTTTTAACCACATTCTTGATGCATAATGCCTATGTAATTTTGCATACAAACAACCTACCAAAAAATAAATAAATAAATAAAAAGAAGCCCAGCAGCTCCTGTTCCCAGCTTGCTCACACCAAGCTTTCATTGCCTCTCTAGGATGCTGCACTGGGAGTTTTTGCATGCCGCCCTTGCAGCATTCTTCACAGCCTCAAACACACTCTACTGTCTGTCTGTCGCTCACATGATGCCTCAGTTCTGCGCTGCCTCTGTGCCACTGTGTCATTTAGCTGGCTTCATGCTCGGGACGTCCTCTTTCCACACCACTGTACTGTTTGTGTGCGCCTTTCCTGCTGAGAACACTGTGGGAGGTAAAGAAAAAAAGATGTCTGTAAATACAGACGTGTGGTCACAACAGCACCCGGGTCCCAAGACGATGTTCTCAGCTGCAGAGTGACTCCATGGGAACTTCAGGCAGGACCGAAGCAGCACTGGGAGAAATGCATGGGTTTGCTGATTAGCGGCTGTGGAGAGGAAGTTTTGATGATGCCGTTCTTAGTGCATGGGTTCACGGATGTCCATGTATGAGAAAATACAGGCTGGTGTAACTGTGTTAATTATAGTAAGCAAAAACTCCAAAACAATCAATGAATGAATCATGCCATGATTTTCAAACCAACACGGGAAAACGTTCCAGGACAAAACTGTTAATAGTACAGCTTAGTCTCATGGAAAACTACTATAATACTATAATACATTTCTGAACACCCAAACTATGTGCAATGTGTAGATTCTGTATATCAGGCTTTCTGTGTATTTAAAGAATATATCAAGTTTTCAGAAAGATTATCTAGGTACCCACCATTAGCACTAAGGAATTAATCATAGCAGCATAGGAACAGGCCTTGAGCGGAGCGAAAGAGGCCAGGGTCTATCACACCAGGCAAGACCCCAGCTGCAGGCTGTGCAAAGACGCCCTGGAGACAATCCAGGCCATAATAGCAGGATGCATGACAACAACACAACCAGGTGGCGGTGATAGTGTACAGAAACATCTACACTGTGTATGGGTGGAAGTCCCAAAGTCAAGGAGGGACATACCTCCACGGGTGGTGGAGAGTGAAAGAGCAAAGGTCCCGTGGGCCTTCCAGATCCAGACTGATAAACTGGGGATGGCTAACCAACTGGACATAGTAGTGGTCAATAAACGTAGCAATCCCAGGCAGTAATAGTAATAAAAACTGTAATAAAATAACAGTAATGAAAAGAAGAAGGAACATGAGAAGCTGTAGAAATACCAAGGGTTGAAGAAGGGCATGGAGAATAGGTGGAAGATGAAGACAGCAGTGGTTTCGGTGGCAGGTGGGGCACTTGGAGCTGTGTCCTGTCACGTTGGGAGAGTGGCTCCAGCAGATCTCAGGAAGAACATCAGAGATCTCGGTCCAGAAGAGTGCAGACTTGGAAAAGTGAAAATACTGTGCACAACCCTCAAGCTACAGTTACTAGTCATTTTACTTAGAAAATGTACGTTTATTGGACTGTTCAACACGAGTCTTGTTGCACTTTTCACATTTGAGAGGGATGATGATCCATTTTTTTATCCACAACACATACAGCATGCCAGCATTTTCTCCCATGTGAGTGGCTATTAGATGCTTCAAGGCTGAAGCTTTAGATCTTGAATTCTGAATAAATAACCACAGTGACAAAGCAGATTAATTATCCTCTAGTTTCTCATCCAGCCAGTCCTTAAAGAAGGAATCCACCTAATTAGAGGTTAAAATGCCTCAGCGGAGGGAAGTAAACATAAGCTCATAGCAGACAACAGTGTGGTCAGAGACCTGGCATTTGGAGAAAAAAAAAGAAAAAAAAAGAAGAGAATAAATCATGCACTATTTAATTCAGGAATGGGGTGGTGTTGGTAGATTTAAGTTTAATGCTGAAAATTGCTTCACATTTGAAGGTAGAAATTAAGTATGACATGAACATGACACATCATTTTGGATTGTTAAGACACAGCACAGTGTTAGGCAACGACTTTTACAGAAAGAAATGACTCAGAAGCCTCTGCTGCGCCAAAGCATTTTCATCTCGATGAATAATGCATTTGTTTTTCTGCAGGTCGGTCCGAGTTTGACTCCCAAATGTTAACACAAATACTTGACTGTTCACTTTGAGGAATGTGTTGTAAACATTTTCATTTTGTGCTTGTTTAAATTTTGCTTTATCTGGCAACTCTTGTATCAACCTGAGGACACAAACAATGAATTAAAGCAGTCCAACACATTCCTGGAAAATTACATTAAGTGCTCAAACTTACTGGGTATCAACAGTGTCTTTCTGTTGTTGGCTTTGCCAAAGTATACGCAGCTCTTGGATGTCAGAGACTTTATGAATTATGCTTAGGCAACGCATATGTGGTTGCTAACAAACAGAACAAAACTGAGTCTGACCCAAACTGATGGAACTGGCCTGGACAAAACTGATGGGACCCTCAGCTTCATATCTTTTTGCACAACCATTCTGCACCATTCTGTGAACATAGAGTTTATATGACTTGCTTAAAAACTCTCTCATCTGTCCAAAGGATGTTCTCCAAGAAGCTTTGTGGCTCGTCTGCATCCATTTTGACAAATTCCAGACTGTCTTTTCTTTTTTTTTTACAATTGTCTCTTAACAGTGAAGTTCTCCTCCATCGTCCACTTTGGCTCAACGGTTTGATCTGACACGGATGTACTTTGACCTTCAAAATCTGGAAGTTGTCCTAGGCTCTTTGGTTCCCATTCGTACTACCCCTCACTTCAAATTGTCATCAGTTTTCTTCTTGTGTTCACGTCCAGGGAAATTGACTGGAGCCGAAACTCCTGAATGAAATTTACAACTAGTCACAATAACACCAAGCAGCTTGCAGATGGGTTTATCCTTAACGTGCCTGCCTATCTTTTTCCTTGGGATCTCCTCAGACAACTGTGTCCTTTGCGTTCTCTGTTTAGTGCAGTGCAGCACCATGATACCAAACAGCAGAGACGACTTTTCACCCTTTATATAGTCAGACTGACTGACTGCAAGGCTGAAGACACCTTTGATGCTAATTACAGGGCATGCCAGTTTCTTTTCTAGAGGTACCAGTTAATTTGTCCAGGTTAGTTTCAATAGTTTTTTGTTTTTTTAAACAATTCTGTTGAACCACAATTCAAAAGTAATGTCTAATTTTCACAAGTCACTGTTCAGTAAATTCTTAATTATTGTTCCTTCAGTGACCGTTGTGGGTTTTTCTTTCTTATGTGGAAGGACACCAACACATTTATTCATGTGTGTTTGTGGAGATTGGGATGGAAGAAAAGGCGGGACGATGTTAGAGAATAACTGTTTTTTTCAGTATGCTTTTTTCAGGAGAAGAAGAGCATGACTTTCAAAATAAAATCCATTGTGGCTTAATGTGTGAAAATTAGTTGCCAGTGTCACTCAAATTGACATGCATGTCATCCATTAATTAATTGCCAGGGTGACAAGACCCATGTGGTTGTAGATTCCTTCCATCCATCCATCCATCCATCCATCCATCCATCCATCCATCCATCCATCCATCCATCATCTCTGCCTGTTTTCTCCTATTGAGGATGACAGGAATCTGCTGGAGCCTGTCTCAGCTCTCTTTGGGCGAAAGGCAACAGGAAACCCTGGAAAGTCACAACAAATAAAAACTTTGTAATCACTTGTTCCTACTTTTAAACAATGAAAAGGACCAATACTTGCTGATTTAAGAAATTGGCAAAAAAAAAAATATATATCCATGTAATAAGATTCATTAATGAATTCTGTCAATTATCATTTTGTCCAAAGCAACATTTTTTGGGTGCAGGCTTTTTTGTGGGTTTTTTGTTTGTTTTTGTTTGTTTGTTTGTTTATTTGTTTGTTTGTTTTTATAAATGGTGTTTTTTTTTATATCACATGTATTGGCAGGGTAATTTGCTAAAAGCAAAAACAGCTAATCATTCATGTAATAAAATATATCTAAAACATTTTTGCTCAATCAAAACTAAGTGTTTCTGGCTCCTCTAGTGTGCTATCAGCACCTTTCAAAAAAGACAATACACACATCATTGTAATAGGTTTTCCAAAATTCAGGAAATTCTGTAAGTTTAGGCCATTTACAAAAGAGGGAATGTCACTCCAACACCATCCTCCCCAGTTAGAGACCATTTGTGTGGCTTTTTACTTACTCTGTTGGAAAAACAGACCACGTGCACCCAACACACCCACACACTTTCTGTACAGCACAACCAAGCCAGAAACTGGCCCTCCATCGCCATTGTTTCTGAAACTCTAGTACTTCATCCCCTGTGTGCCAGCTCTTAATATTGAGCTATTAGAAGCTTTGCAGTCTTTTCTGTGAAATCAAATTGACTTTGACAGTGACATTGAGCAAAAATTGCTTAAAACACACAACTGAAGAGGGAAATCCCCTAAAAGGATGAAACACCATCTTTAAACTTTATAAATCCTCTCATTACATTATCAGCTTAAAAATTGAAGACTGGCTATGGTTGTTCAGCTTTTGTGGAGTCTCTCTCTGAGACTTTGTGATGAGATTACAGGGAGAAGTTTAAACAGGAAAAAGTATATGGAGTATATATTTCACACATGGTGTTCTCTCATTAAAAAGGGATGAGAAGGTCTGTGACAGCCTCGTTACAGTGAACCACAGCCTCTTTTTGTTTTTTTGAAGTGACATAAAGTTTGTGGTTTCCTGCTGTGAAGCAACAATTGTCAAGCACACAAAATAAACCCACGTTCACAGTGGATGTGTCAAAAAGGTTTTAGATTTCATTTAGGCATCCCATACCGGCTCGTAACTGCAATGAACTATGACATCTGCAGAGAGTGAGAATTTGTAGGCAACTGAATAAAAAGCAAAGGAGCTTTTCATGCATTTATATTTTAGTTTGTGCACAAATGCACATGCTGGGCTCCTGAGAAAGACTGGCATGCTTAAGAAGGACTTAAGCATGGAATGCCTGGTGCTGCAGCTGCTCATCCTTTATCCCTCCCCCCCCCCCCCGTGCTGTTCACTGTCTGAACTTGTGCATTTTGAAATACTTTCTAGCTTCTCTGCATTAAATCTGGGACAGACAAATACTATTGTTATTTTGGAAGATGATTAGAGTTGGTCTTGAATGCTGCTCCTGTAGTAAGATGCCTCTTCAGTTTAACATTTTCATAAAAGTAAAGTCGCATTTTGTGATGATCAAAGAACTTCTGCACGTTTTTATTCTGTCACTCATCTGTCAGAGCTTCTGCCACCATCCAAGAAGATGTACTATGTTGCCCTCTTGTGTGTAAAGTACTGTACTGCCATGCACCAAGCAGGTCTTTCTTTATCAGTCAGTTTATTGTAATTAACTATTTAACTTTAAAAAAAAAATAGAGGAAACAAGCATCCATGCAAACACAAGCTTAAAGATTCAGTGGGTTGATTTAGTCACAGAGTGTTCTCGTTCAGTGTCTATCTGTCTTCCTGTGGCCTAAAATCCACAAAAATGATGATTTCAGCAGAATGTTTCTTCAGCTTGAGTCGTGATTGGACCAGAGGAGGGGGTGGAGGTAAACAACGGGGCTGTGGTGGTGCAGGGAGTCTTCATATAACAGGAGACCATAGACTGAAGCAGCACGTAAAATCTGTACATGTAAGAAGAGTTCAGGGGGACAAAGAGGCCTTTTAGTGATGGCTCTGCAGGATCTCACATACGCCATTTTTATATTGCCGACCTGTTTGTGTTCATGCAAACTGACGATAGCACGGATGCGCATTGATTGCCACATAGTATGGTACCAGCGTGAATATTGATTAACTTATAACAGCAGCAAAGAAAAACAACTTATAATGCAATTACTGTGAAAAAACACAGTATTGTGATAAGAAAAGACATTTGCAGTGTTAAACCAACTTTCTTCTGTGATATTTCTGCTGCACCCTGTTCAGAGAAGACATTGATCAGTTTGTTAGGAGTCAATAGTTAAACACAACTTTGTCAGTGACACTTCAGTGCACATATTTTGTTTTAGGCACCGTTGTCTTTCACTCTAAAGCTTAAAATGTGGCTTGTTCCCCAGCCAATCTCCCTCCCTGTCCTCACATCTGAAACCACACCAGCTCTGTAGCCCACTGTGAAGCGGTCCTCCCTCTAATCTCTCCCCATTCCCTCTCCTTTCACCGTTTACCTCAGTCTTTGGCCACTAAAGTTTCGCAGATGGCCACAGTTCCAGCTCCAGCCTGCAGGAACTAGTTATAGCCACACAAGGAAAATGTAACTCAGTACATATAGGGGACAGAGTCTGGCACTCCGACTGGAATAGCTGGAATTACTTTGAGGAAATTGAATATGGTAGATATTTACTGTATAGATAGATTTCACAGAACAGAATCCCTGGAGGACCTTCATGAAGGGTCAGCATGTAAGGATTGATGTGGCTTTTGTGGATCTTCAAAGACCAGTGAAAGGAGAAAGGGAGCTGTGGTGCAGCCACGAAGTCACTTTCTTTAGTTCTATAAGGTGGAAAGAAAAAGGAGGCAAAGGTTTATAGAAATCTAAAAGATCTACCCTTCCAAGCGTCTGTGGTCCATTGATTACATGTTACATAAGTCATCTGGTCAGTGAACATGGCGTAAATGCTGGTAGCGGGCAGAGCTTTCACTCTGGTGCATCTGGAGCTCTTTTCAGACCCCAGTTGTGGTTCAGCTCTGCATGTCTCCTCCATTATAGAGATCAGCTGCCTGAATCAGCACCGCCGTGACACATGACACATTTGAACTATTTCTGCTCTGATACACAAAGACGCGCGCACACACAGTCACACATGGGATGGGATAGATACAAAAATAAAAGTCTGCTCATACGAAAATTTTTGTCTACCTCTAACTTTTATTCCTCCACAAGTTTAAAACATCAGGTTTTGTTTTTCAACCTAATGCCAAAGAGCATAGTAAGTATGTAATTAAAATATAGACTACAAGTGACCTTTTAACTTTATCTCTTTTATATGATCAATGCTCAGCTTAACAGCGTGAGTCCGACCCTGCAGGAAAACCTGTTTATGTAAAATAGCATATTTGTTAACAAGCGCCAGAATTTATTCATCCATTGCAAAACCCATTATCACACAAGATGTGATAAACTGTCCAGCACAACCTGATGAAATCCGCTGGTGAACCATAGATTGGAGGCGGTTTCCTGAACTTTGACTTTGTTGATCAATACACGAGAACGAGCTGTCTGTGACATTCTCCTTGAAACTGGATAGACCCAGCTCTGACAGATCTGCAAGCCACCAGTCTTCTGAAGGTCAATAATCCCCCCTATCTTTGTGTGCAAGTGTGTGCTTATGTCCATTTTTGTACGTTAGAGTACATCTGTGCGAGGAAAATAAGGGCAGCAGTGAAGACGGTTGAAGGGAGAAGGGTGTTAATGGTTAACCTGGTTAAACGTAATGATAAGCATGTGGTTGCGGTTTTAAATACGCAACAATACGGAAGCATGTCATACGGGACAAAATGGATTCACAGGGCTCTATTTCAACATCAACTGTGAGGCAATGGGTTCAAAATGCTGCGAGGAGAGTTTTAATTGACCTCTCCTAAAATCAAGAATAGAAGTGGAAGTTATCACATTTAAAAATGTCAACAACCAGCCTCACATTGAAACATCTCACAGATCCAAAGCATTTTGCTTTGAGACTGCAGGGCAGGTGGCAGAAGCAAAAAAATAAAAAATCCTTCAGGGATAAACGCTTAATTGTCCCTGATAGCAGATACCAGTGTGTCATCCAGATGCTGCTGGTCTGTGTTCATCTCTGAAAGGCTGCAGACACTGAATTAACTAAAGAGCAGCGCAAGCAAATAAACTCTGAACTCATTTAAATATGAACAGCTTGAAATGTCACTTTAAGCATTGTCATTGATCATTTATAGCTCATGGATCATTTATTATGAATTAAAAAATGGTTGAATTTACTACTCTTTGCAGCTGTCAATGAAAAGAGTTATTCAGAGCACAGATCTCTCTTCATCTATCAGAGATGCTTTCATCAGTGGCAACACACTGAGGTGTGCGTCACAAAACCTGAGTTATAGTTGGGTCTCTCAGGAGGTGCACATAAACTGTTCATGTTTCCAGGCTTGTGTGTCATAACAACACCAACCTCAACCTCTCAGGAAAGAAATTTGACTTTGGCTTGACATAACCAGGCTTCCTCGAGAGGTTACAAATGAGGACAGTTAATGACAACGCTCAGTGTTAATCTTAAACAGGCGATATAATTATAATAATACACAACCAGATTTCTCTTTCTGTAACAAATCCGTTCCCTTTTATAACCTCAGCTGACTGATACAATCCATGGTTTTTTCATGGTTTTTTTCATTGATCTGTGTGCCATTCTGTGCCGCCCAGCGTCCAAACCGACATTTATCAAGATGACATGAATTTGGCACCAAAATTAAATCCTCCCATTTTTGTGCAGCAGTATAAAAGTGGTGACAATTGACTCTTGTCACTCTTCAGGGGTTCGCATTTACAAAGTGCTGCAACTGACACAGGGAGGAGATGGCACCTACCAAAAAGGTAATACAAGCACTTTGCTGACAATGATGCACATTTGTTGCTTCTTGTTTTTCTGCAAACTTGTGGTGCAGTACTCAAGGTCTCCACATCATCAATGGCACCGAAAAGTCAGGCCAGTCTTAACTAATGGACCAAAGTGTTGCAAGGAAGGTGTCAGTCTAAGTTTTATGTGAGAGTGCACGCTTGCTACACAGCCAGAGTAAAGCGGTGACTTCTTGACAACCTCTGGCTAAAAACTGCTTTTATCTTTGCACCTTTGTACCCGAACTGCTTCTCTCGCATAAACCTGTGCAGAATGATAAAACTGTTATTGCACGTAGATTTATGCTCGGTCATCAACCACATTAACACACGTACTGTGTTTACTCTCATAGTGTACCTACATAAATGTTGGCTTTTAAAACTTGTGGCCCGTTCATGATGTGAGCAACAGTAAAGTGCACCAGTAAAGTGTGCTGGTGGATCTCCCCAATCAAACAGGGTATCCTTGAGCGTCTCAATGCTGGGGAGGTTGTAATCGGCGACGGAGGCTTCGTGTTTGCCCTGGAGAAGAGGGGCTACGTGAAGGCCGGCCCATGGACTCCCGAGTCATCCGTCACTCATCCTGAGGCTGGTGAGACAGATTCCACTGTTGAAACTCTCGAGGCTTTACAGTCAACATGACAAAGTTTGTTTTCCTCAGTGCGACAGCTGCACAGGGAGTTCCTGAGAGCAGGAGCTAACGTCATGCAGACGTTTACATTCTACGCCAGCGATGACAAACTGGAGAACAGGGGTCAGACACTGAAACTCACAGTGCGTAAATATCTGAACCAATTCAACAAATTCAGCAAATCATCAGCAAACATATGGAGTCGTGTGTTTGTCGTCACTAAACTGATCACCTGCCTTCCTCTTTCAGGGAGCACAAATTAATGAGGCAGCGTGTGGCCTGGCCAGGGAAGTAGCCAATGAGGGAGATGCACTCGTAGCTGGAGGGGTTTCCCAGACCCCATCCTACCTGAGCTGCAAGAGTGAGGCAGATGTGAAGGCCATCTTTAAGAAACAGCTTGAAGTGTTTGTGAAAAAGAATGTGGATTTCCTGATTGCTGAGGTGAAGTGGCATTAAGTGCATTCGAGTCTTGAATAAGTCATATGAAAACTGCTTTTATTTGGAATGCGATCGGTAAACTTTAATTGGCGTCTGTCAATGTGATCTCAGTATTTCGAGCATGCTGAGGAGGCAGAGTGGGCCGTGCAGGTGCTGAAGACAAGCGGGAAGCCTGTGGCTGCTTCCCTGTGCATCGGACCAGAGGGAGACATGCATGGTGTCTCACCAGGGGACTGTGCTGTCAGGCTGGTGAAGGCTGGTACGTATGCGTGACGTGACGCGTTCTCCTTTTGCTCTTTCAAATGAAAAGACACAACAATAACAATTTCACCTTCAGGTGCCCAGATTGTGGGAGTCAACTGCCACTTTGACCCCTTGACCTGTGTGAAGACTGTGGCGATGATGAAGAAGGGGGTGGAGAAAGCTGGGCTGAAGGCTCACTACATGGTGCAGCCGCTGGCATTCCACACTCCCGACTGTAACCGTCAGGGATTCATTGATCTGCCAGAATTCCCTTTTGGTACATCTCGCACTTCAGGGAAAAAAATACCATTGTACAGTAAGTAGTTTTTCACATTTTTTAATTTTCCTTATACTGTCAGCCCTAGAACCCAGGATCCTGACTCGCTGGGACATGCACAAGTATGCCAGAGAGGCCTACAAGGCCGGCATCCGATACATTGGCGGCTGCTGTGGTTTTGAGCCTTATCACATCAGAGCTGTCGCGGAGGAACTCAGTCCAGAGAAAGGAATAAAGCCCCCTGCATCAGAAAAACATGGAATGTGGGGTTCTGGTCTGGAGATGCACACCAAACCTTGGGTCAGAGCCAGGTAAGACATCTGAAGATATTCGTAAACCTGAGCGGTGGCATGATCTAGGCCCAAAATGAGCTCGCTCTTCTTCTAACATAGGTCACGCCGCGAGTACTGGGAGAACATCTTGCCCGCATCTGGTCGTCCCAAGTGTCCGTCCATGTCCACACCAGAGGGCTGGGGAGTGACAAAGGGTGATACTGAACTGATGCAGCACAAAGAGGCCACCAGCACCCAGGAGATGAAGTATGTACTGGAGATGCAGAAGAAGGCCAAGTCCTCTGCATGAGAGGGGCTGAATGAGAACACACATGCAGTCAGTAAACAAGAGGGGGTCAAGGCGAAATGACTTTCCCAGTTCAGGTCTGAAATCAAAAGCACTTGTAACAACCACACTCCACTTGTGAAGTGTTATAATACCTATCCCAAAACAATAAACCTGAGTTTGTTACTTAAGTTTCCTGTTGTGTTTTTTTTTTGTGTTGAATCAGCGTTTCTGGACTGACTTGCATCAGATGCGAACCATTGAAAACGTTCGATACGCATTCCACATATGAACCTCGGTGGTTGTTAAAGATGTCCACTTACTCTGCAATCTAAAAGTAGGGTCAAACATTTAGAAAATAAATAAACAGAAACCCACACACACCCAACAGTGGGGTTTGCAAAAACATGAAGAACTGCAATGAATCCGGACCAAACTAGTAGCTCACAATACTCTCATTCAGTTAAAAGGGGAGTGCAAGGAATAAACAGTTGCAGTTGTGTAACTTGCCCATGACCAATCAGAGCAAGCCTAATTTAGATCCCCCCACCCACCCACCCACCCCCTTCTGGGAGATTTATTATGGCCCTCTGCTTCATACTAGAACTACTGTCACTTCAGCTTCTCAAAGTCTGAGCAATCAGGGGTCCACAGAGCTGCAGGATAATGGCACCAACAAAGAAGGTACGTGTGAGTGTGACATATGCAGGAGGGCCGCGGAAAATATTCCTGCAGGAAATTACAGCTGGTTGTTTTATCCAGAACCAATAATCAGGCGTACCACGCTCAGCCTGCAAGATAATTGAAGAATTCATTGTACTGAATTGAATTGGCCAGTTTGGCACACTTCACGGTGAATTTCATTGTAATTCAGGGTCAATTAACCTACATTTCAATTAACGTTTTACTGATATGTTGGACATGAGTACTGGAAATCCCCTAGCCGAATCCAAAGCACTGGTGGTGAACAGTTTGATGGCTGGGGAGCACAGTGCTAAGTTACGGTTATGTTTTTCTGTGGGGTATATTCTGGGCAGGGGGGCTTTAGTCTTCCTAATGCATCTACGGCACCACCGGCATGTCAGGTCACATTTCTCTGACCACCTAATCTTCCAACCGTTGCTAGAAACGTGTCACCATTATAGCTCTGTGATACTTTCTAATGTCCCACGAATATCAGGTTTAAAACATTTATTCTTAGAATTATTTGTCATTATGATTAATTCCATTGTCAAGTTATTTTAAGAAGTAAAGTAATGTGAAAAAACTGGAACGGTTTGTTTTCAACATTTTAGAATTTTTTTCCTATTTAAAACAAAAACAAAAAAAAAAATAAGATTAACTTCCTGTACCTTAATGATAAATAAGTGAAGTATTTTTCACTTTTCACGCACTAAAATAAACAGAACAAGGTCAAGCTCTAGATAAGTCCGCTGGAGTCAGTGAGTGCGCGTTTATCAGTCAGACAAACTGCTCTTTTGATCACTCGCGCTCTGCATTTGGGATGTTTTGATGCACAGGACATTGTATAACTGTATGAGCTGATGTTTCCTGGTGGCTTATTTTAGTTTATTTAGTCTCAGAGGGGAAGCAGTTAACTTAGTTAAACTTTATCAGTCTTCCGAGATCCCACTGTTCAGTTTTTTCACAGGGAATCTTGGAGCGTCTCAACGCTGGTGAGATCGTCATCGGCGATGGAGGCTTTGTGTTTGCCTTGGAGAAGAGAGGCTACGTCAAGGCCGGACCCTGGACCCCCGAGTCGGCTGCAGAGTACCCCGAAGCAGGTGGGAACAATTTTTTTTTTTTTACTTTCTCTCATAACCTTAATTTCAACTAATTCAGGTCATACTCTGGAAATTAGAGTTTTCTCTTACTTTTATTTTGTTATTTATCCTTTTGTAAATGGAAAGGATCTGCGGTTGAAAGGTCCGCAGAAAAGATTCATTTTCTTCTGCAAAGAGCACTGCTTTTAGTCCAAGTTGCTCTTCCTCTACTAAAAGATGTAACCGAGACGCGTACTTGTTAGTGCTACTTTATTACACCTCAAACACAGAACGGCCTCATACTGCGCTTTTTGTTTACACAGGACTAAGACGCGATCATGTTTTGAGCAATATAGCGCGTAAACTTATTCTAAATAAAAAATACGATGCTGTAAAGGAGCACATAAGCTCAGTGGAGGAGTGTCATCTGCGTACACACCATATGTTTTCATTATATGCCACAAGTAATATGACCTTTGCAGTAAGTTTACCTTCTGGTGGCATCTCTTCATTCATTTTTAGTGCGCCAGCTGCACAGGGAGTTCCTGCGGGCTGGAGCCAACGTCATGCAGACATTCACCTTCTACGCAAGTGATGACAAGCTGGAGAACCGAGGCAACAAGCTCACTTTCACTGTAAGTCAAATGAGACATTGCGCCACTTTTAAAGAAAAAACAATTCTGCAATTTGCCGGTGGTATAAAATGTCACTGAAAAGTAACCTTGAAAAAGGGAAAATTCAGTATTCGGATTTTCAGTCTCCTCATTCTCATCACTTTTAATTTGGTTTGATTCTGCAGGGAGCTCAGGTAAACGAGGCCGCCTGCGATTTGGCCCGTGAGGTTGCCAATGAAGGTGATGCTATGGTTGCAGGAGGAGTTTCCCAGACCCCATCCTACCTGAGCTGCAAGAGTGAGAAGGAGGTGAAGACCATCTTCAAGAAACAGCTGGATGTGTTCATCAAGAAGAACGTGGACTTCCTGATTGCTGAGGTAGATTTAAAACAAACAAACAAAACAAAACAAATGTAACTGCGGACGAAACAGAATAAACTGAATTCAATCTTAGTTTCTGAACGCTTTCCAATAATAATAATAATAATAATAATAATAATTCATTTTATTTATAGGTGATCAAAAATGCACCAATAAATTACAGTTGATATATATATATATCAATTTAGATATATATATAGATATATATCAATATATATATCAATATATATATATATATATATAGATAGATAGATAGATAGATAGATAGATAGATAGATAGATAGATAGATAGATAGATAGATAGATAGATAGATAGATAGATAGATAGATAGATAGATAGATAGATAGATAGATAGATAGATAGATAGATAGATAGATAGATAGATAGATAGATAGATAGATAGATAGATAGATAGATAGATAGATAGATAGATAGATAGATAGATAGATAGATAGATAGATAGATAGATAGATAGATAGATAGATAGATAGATAGATAGATAGATAGATAGATAGATAGATAGATAGATAGATAGATAGATAGATAGATAGATAGATAGATAGATAGATAGATAGATATAGATATATATACATATATAAAATACAATGAGAAGGGATGTGATAGTACTGATACCAGGGATGCAACAAGTTCATAGGGAGATGGCCTGTCTAAAAAGACGCATTTTCAACCGTGATTTAAGAATGGCAGTAGAAGTGGAGTGTGGACGTCACATGGGAGGGAATTCCAAAGGTGGGGGGCTGAGTGACTGAATGTTTTTGATCCCATGGTTGGAGCATGGAGGGGGGGCTGAGAGTTTGGGCAGGTATTTTGATGTAGAGGAGTTCAGAAAGATAGGGAGGGGAAAGATTGTTGATGGCCTTGAAAGTGAGGAGAAGGATCTTATAGATGATGCGATGTTGAATAGGGAGCCAGTAAAGAATTTCAGCACTGGAAGAGGAGAGTGACGGGTGCAGACGAAAAATATTACATCAATGAAAGTAAGCTGACCGAGTGACATTCATGATATGGGACCCAGACTCTTAACCTGGAGAGAGGGGAAAACTGATGTATTGTCAATGGAGAAGGATTTATTTTAGAGAGGGTGGAATTGGTGCCAATGAGGAGGAGTTCAGTTTTATCACTGTTTAGTTTGAGAAAGTTTTGGGAGAACCAGGATCTGATTTCCTGAAGGCAATCAGAAAGGGAAGTGGGGCGCAGGTATGTGGTGGGTTTGGTGGACAGGTAGAGCTGGGTGTCATCTGCATAGCAATGGAACTTGATGTTGTATTTACAGAGGGGCCAAGGGGGAGAGGGTAGATGATGAACAAGAGGGGGCCGAGGACAGACGCTTGAGGTACACCAGTAGAGAGGGGGACAGAATGAGAACTAAATGTTTTGAGTTAAACAAACCGAGTACGGCCAGAGATATGATTTAAACCGTGTATCAGATATTCCAGTGGAGGCTAGTCGGTCGATGAGGATAGTGTTGGAAATAGTGTCAAAAGCCGCACTGAGATCCAGGAGGATGAGAATGGTAAGTAGTCCAGAGTCCGCAGCCATAAGGAGATTGTTGGTTATTTTAACTTAAAGCTATTTCTGTACTATGAAGGGAACGGAAGCCTGATTGGAACTGTTGTAAAGACTGTTGATGATCATGAACCTGAGAGGCAACTGCTTTTTCTGTTTGTATGTAAGAAAGCAATTTTCTTGAATTGTGTTGAGGGAAACAAGATATAACTAAACGCTTTGTCTGACAGTACTTTGAGCATGTTGAAGAGGCCGTGTGGGCTGTGGAAGTGCTGAAGGAGACGGGGAAGCCTGTGGCTGCTTCTTTGTGCATCGGACCTGAAGGCGACATGCATGGCATCTCACCTCAAGAGTGTGCTGTCAAACTGGTCAAAGCTGGTACGTAAATGTTCTTAAATATCAGTGTACTGCAATCATCACCTTTTCTCTCTCAATCTATAACAGATATTCCAGACTACTGTAACAATCAGGCAGTGATGATGACAAGACCATCACCAACAAGCAGCCATGAAACAAGATTAGATCTAGTGAGCTTTAACTGTGATCAAACTGCAGATCAAACTGATCCCACTAGATGCTCTGTTCAGTCACCACCAATAAAATGTTTATTCATAAAAAATAAAAGAGAAAAACAATGCAAAGACAATGTAACCGCAACTCGAAGCTGACGTTCTGTAACTTAATTGTTTACTTATGTCCTATAATTGTTTGCTCTCCAGGTGCTCAGATTGTGGGAATCAACTGTCACTTTGACCCCTTGACCTGCGTGAAGACCGTAAAGATGATGAAGGAAGGAGTGGAGAAGGCTGGACTGAAGGCTCATTACATGGTGCAGCCGCTGGCATTCCACACTCCCGACTGCAACTGTCAGGGATTCATTGATCTGCCAGAATTCCCCTTCGGTGATAATATACTGTGTTGCACTTTAAATTCTGCCGTTCAGAATTGCCCTGAATTAAATTACACACTAAAAAATGAGCTTTTTCTCTGTGTCTCTGCACGCATCCCCTCTGCTGGAGTAGTGTATTAGTATGCAATGATCTGACCCATTCAGCACATAAATGCTCATTTTCACCACAAACCACCAATATGCACTTCACTAACCTTATTCTCTGTCAGGCCTGGAGCCCAGGATCCTGACCCGTTGGGACATGCACAAGTATGCAAGAGAGGCCTACGATGCTGGCATCCGATACATTGGTGGTTGCTGTGGATTTGAGCCATATCACATCAGGGCTGTAGCAGAGGAGCTCGCCACAGAGAGAGGCATCCTCCCTGCTGCATCTGAGAAACATGGAATATGGGGTGCTGGTCTGGAGATGCACACCAAGCCCTGGGTCAGAGCCAGGTGAGAGGCAACTACGAATCTGCCATTCTGTCCCTGAATGTGGCTCTAAACCCCTGGTAGTGCTTTATGAGCAGTGAGTACTAACTGATTAGTCTTCTATCTTGTAGAGCCCGTCGTGACTACTGGGAGAACCTGAGGCCCGCCTCTGGTCGTCCCCAGTGTGCTTCTGTGTCTGTTCCCGATGGCTGGGGTGTTACAAAGGGCCATGCTGATCTCATGCAGCAGAAAGAGGCCACTTCCAAGGACCAACTCAAACAGCTGTTCGACAGGTCAAAGACACACTGATTCAGACCATCTGCTCCCTCCCTCAACAACACGAGTCAAAGAGCCACACTGTGGAGCTGCTTACACACAGCGGTGTATATTATCTGCACACAGTGTTGCACGTTACGAACAAACGTGGCCAACTCTCACTTGAGACTGCACTGCTCTGTACGTCTGTCTGTTGTGTCTCAAGTTAGGAGATGGCCTGTGATGAAACAGAAACCTCTGTGCTTTTCGTGAGCCTCGACCAGTTTGTTTAATAAAATAACATCAAATAAAATACAAACTGATAACTGACTATTGAGTTTTCTTTGTGTGGATTTTAATGCTGAAAGGCAAAAGAAAGGGATGATCTACATAGTACATTTATACAGTGCATAAGAACAAAGCATCAATGCAAAGGGAACTTCCTGACATTAATTCATTAGGCCTCATTGGGTTGCTGCATAACTGTGGTGGTTGGAATTTATACTATCTGTAGCTCATTCATGCAAATGCAGACGGAAATAAAAGAGAAAGATTTGAATAATGGTTTATTTGTTTTTAAACAAAGCCTTGTGAACAAACGAATGAAATCTGCACACTGTAATTTCAGAACACGACGCAAGGCAAGTTTATTTGTGTAGGAGAACTCAACAAGGTGATTCAAAGTGCTTCACAGAGACAGTAAATCACCACATAGTAGAAAAAAATTAAAAAAAGAACGATTTAAAATTTAAACATAAAGAAAGAAAAAGGAACAACAGATAATAGTAGTTAAAATGTCATCACGTTTTGAAACTCAATCTTAAAAGTAACAGTGCAGATTTGTGTCTTTATTCAAATGCAGCTGAGAACAGGTGAGTTTTCAACCTGGATTTAAATAAACTGAGTGTTTCAGCTGATCTGAGACTTTCTGGGAGTTTGTTCCAGACATGTGGAGCATCGAAGCTGAAGGAAGCTTCTCCATGTCTGGTTCTGACTCTGGGAACTGATAAAAAACCAGATCCAGATGACCTGAGGGGTCTGGAAGATTCATACTGGGTCAGGAGGTCACTGATGTATTTTGGTCCTAAACCATTCAGATTTTTATAGACCAGCATCAGAACTTTAAAGTCTGTCCTCTGATGGACAGGCAGCCAGTGTAAAGACCTCAGAGCTGGACTGATGTGGTCCACTTTTTTGGTCTTAGTGAGGACTGGAGCAGCAGAGTTCTGGATGAGCTGCAGTTGTATAACTGATGTTTTAGGTTGACCTGTAATGATGCTGTTACAATAATCAAGCCTGCTGAAGATGAATGCATGGACTAGTTTTTCCAGGTCCTGCTGTGACATCAGATCTTTTATCCTTAAAATATACTCTTATGGGGATAATAGGCTGACTTTGTTATTAATGTGTTTTTCGAAATTTAGGTCTGAGTCTATGTTTATGTTTAGCTGGAGAAAATTGTGGCACATCCAGTCATTAATCTCCTGAATGCGTACAGGCCCTCTGTCTCCTGGTGACATTGTAATATATATCTGTGTGTCACCTGCATAGCTTTGGTAGTTTTTTTGGTTGTTCTTTATAATCTGTGCCAATGGGAGCATATAGATATTAAACAGATGAGGTCCCAGGATGGAACCTTGGGGAACTCCAAATGTGATTCTTGTCTGCTCAGAGGTAAAGTTACCTATTGACACAAAGTATTTCCTGTTCTGTAAATATGTTTTGAACCAGTTTAGTACAGTTTTGGAAAGACCCACACAGTTTTCCAGTCATTTGAGTGATATATTGTGGTCAACTGTACCAAATGCCTTACTAAGATCCAATAAAACTAAAACTGACAAGTCTGTATTCAACCATAAGTCATTCAAAATGTTGATCTTAGCAGTCTCATTGCTGCCTAAAACCTGTCTGGAAGGCATCATAGCAGTTATTTTGTGTTAAAAAGTAGTTTATTGTTGAAAAAACACTTTTTTCAAAAATCTTACTTAAAAATTGAAGATTTGAGATTGACCTGTAGCTGTTCATATGTCCTTTTTCAGCAGAGGCTTAATTACAAATGTTTTCAGTGGCTCTGGAAACACACCTGACAGTAAAAAGACAAGTTCACAATCTGTAACAGGTCTGACTCCAAAATCTTTTAGATGTCTTTGGAAAAAAACATCTCAAGTACATTAACTCGATTGTTTTTTTGTTTTTTTTTTTTGTTTTTTTAAGAAAACAGAATTTAAATCTGTAACTTCATTGTTTACATCTATGCTTATTTTAAAGCGGGCTCTTGGATTATCCGGTAGTAATACATCTTCTCTGTAAAAGATCTCTGCTGCTTTTGATTCGACAAGCTTTGACCATGTGACGAGGTTCTCCCTCCCCCATTCCCCCTTTGCCTGGCATCCATTCTAGCAGTGTCCTTGTATTGTCGTATAAGAGTGAATAATCTGGCAATTTTTTTAATTACGTGCAACAAAAAAAGTCTTGATATAGGACACTTCGTCGTGGATTTAAATCTTTGCGCTGCCTGTCTTCGTCTAAAATTAAACAGAGGACACATGTATGGCTTGAACCTGTTAAGGACAACCACTGACATCACGTTTCTGAACTATTTGTGATGATCGCTACAGAGGCAAAGACATCACTCAAGGTGAGATCAAGTCGCCTTCTCAAACTACATAAATAAATACCCTTAGTGCATAGTGCAGATTCTGCATATTTGTTGATCATTTTGACACGTCTCTCACGTTTTTTTGTTGTTATTTTCAATTCACCAGTATCACAAATAGCTGCATCACTTATCGGTCTGAACCACTCATTTTATTTAAAAATAAATAAATAAATAATCCGAGCTGTTTTAATTTCAGCAGCGCCCTCGTGTGGTGTGTTTCTGCAGCTACCGGGAGACGTTTTTTTAAACCGGAAGTGACGCAGCGAGGTCGTCATGGGGAGCAAAGTCAGCTCCAAAATGGCAGCTCCCTCCGCTAAAGTAATTCAGGTAACATCGCTCATAAAATCTCACTTTTTGTATTTGTTTACTTGTGGGTTGTTCTCTTAATGGCTCGTTTGAGATAAGCTGCTGCTGTTGACGCGTCTCGGTGTGCTTGAAGCTCGTTTCCCCCAGACGTTTCTGGCTGAAAACCTCGTCGTACCCTTGTTAGTGTCCTTGTTAAACACAAAACACGCTGCTGGCAAACGGCACATATTTACTCATTTAATAGGTTTTAAAGTTGAAACACGTTTCAGTTTTGATCGCACGGTCGCTTCTGTCGTTGCTGACCGCATAGATCACGTCTCCTGGAGCAGAAAACGTCGTCCTGAACCAGAATCTTTATATTTAACAAACACCAACCGCCGCTCTTGTTTGTCCACTTGGACGATAATAAATAATTTGTGTTTATGTGTCATTTCTAAAGGACAGCTTCAACCTTATGCTTTATTGTGTTTTTGTGTTTCAGTTACACTCGACGTGAAGCTGCTTACACGTGTGTTTTTAATGTTTTTCACAGTTTTCATGTTGTTGATCAGTTTGTTTCGGATCCTACGGTTTGTTTTTCCAGCTCACAGGAAAAAACTCCGTTGATGCTCTTAGTTTTACAAGTTAAAGATCCAGTAAATTCATGTTTTTGACTATGTGAAACTGGAAACAGGAAACTCTTTTCTCAGGAAATATTTTACTGAGAACGAATTTAAGTTATGGACTAATCATTTCAGCTCTAACGTGATCAGTTTTTGTACGTTTTTATCCACATTGTGGTAAATGATCACTTACAGTTTGATCAACCTAGTTTGTGATGTTTTAGATGAAACTTAGATAAAGCTGTTTTTTTCTTCCAGGCTGTCCGGCCTCACATGCCTCTGATCAAGTTCCCCAACAGACAGGGCCTGCCAAAGCCCAGCGGTGAGTGAAGGTGTTAAACGTTTTCGTGAGGACACTTGGACGCGTTTAAAAGCAGAAGCGTGTACTGACAGAATACCTGAATGAGAAGAACCAGAGATGGACAGATGACCAAGGCAGCTGTGGTGCTGGTCTGGAGGCTTTTTTTCAAGTTGATCGCTTCTGTATTTACCGATGGTCAACGCATCGTCTCAGCCAGGAAAAGTGGTCTCCGACTCTTCACTGTGGAGCAGGGAGCTGCTTTTCCCAGGGCCATAGGACAGAATTATAGTGACCGACCGACCAGGTCGATGTAGAAGTTGTGACCGACATCGTTTAGAAAAACGCAGAGCCCGTGTCGTATATTACTGGAGGGAACAGTCGTAAACAGAACTTCCTCATGGTGCTGAAATCCAAAGAATAGTGCCAGGTTAATGCAATTTTTTTATTGTCATTTTCTCTGCCATTTAAAGTATTAATATCGTCTGTTGAGGTGTGTGAGTACTGCTGAATGTGCCACAGAGCACCATCCACAACTGCTGTTTGTAAAGGTTTACGAGCCGCATTTAAAACTATTATTAACTTTGTTCTTTGTTATAACATCACCAGTAAAAAGCGGTTATAACAGGTAGTCAGAATTACAAAACATGTAACAAGAAAGATGATATGAAGGCATCGATTTGCAGGGACATCTGTGATCAGCGGAGTAGACAAATGTACACTGAAGAGTTTGAATGATGCGTAAGAGTAGACGAGAACAATTGTGTACAGATGAAGTTCTGCAAACTGAGTTGAACCAACTCCAACCTGATGTGAGCACTCTTGGTCAAGAAGGGGAACGTGTCGTTCCACTTCTGGACCGTCTGCGGTACGTGTTTGTTGAAGTTGTCCCGTTGCAGCCTTGAACAACAGACACTTGTTTTTCTGCTGCTTGAGCCACCGCTGGAGCCTCACACTCTTTATTCACAATCTTGACATAAGTCCCTCAGGCAGACAGTTAAAACTTCTTTTTTTTTTTTTTTCACCCAGTCAAGATTTCATACTTTCGTTATTACCTTTTTCCTCCTCCAGCCCAGGAAGCAGTGAAAATCTTAGCGGTTAACGTTCCACAACACAGCGCTCCCAGCACGCCTTCGGCAGCAGCCCCGCCTCCTTTACCAAGACCTCACATACCGTTGACTCCAACCCCAGGAACGCCAGACACCCTGGCCTCTATTCAGCTGCTGCCTGCAAGGTACCGCAGGAGAGCGTTGACAGCGGATGAGATGGAGTACATCCAGGTGAGACGGGAAAAACAACCATACACGTCATGCAAAATGTTTATACTATATTTTGTTCACGGTTACTGTTGAGAATAAACCGATTATTAAAATTTCAAAGACTGATGAATTTTCTGACTTAAACATTGTCCCAACAATCCTGAAAACCAGCCTCCTACTCCATAAATATGGAGAAGGCCACAGGAAGGCCAAAAAAAACGTTTTTGCAACTTGTTAAGAAGTGGAAAGTATATATTGATAAAAAGTAGATGCCACCAAGTGAGATGGAAATGGCCCAAATTAATAAAAGATGACAAACATGACCTTGAGGTCATGGCTGCAGAATTAAATGTTTTAAATGTGTCTCCAGTTCTGTTGGGAAAAGTTTGACCTTTAATTCATGTCTATCATCCCACCATGGTTTTCTGTAACTGTGACAGTAGAATGAATCATCTGAGTGACGGCAGCGATGCCGTTGAGGCCGTCGGGGTCATTAATTCACATAAAAAAACAAGACGAATCTGAAAGTCCTTTGGGAAGGCGCTGCGTACTGGGCTACAGTTAACCGGTGAACTGTGTGTCTAAACTGATGTGTGTCCGGTCTTCTCTCTCTGCCACAGCGCGGCGGACCAGAGTGACGAGAAGCCGCTCGACTCGACCGCAACCAAAGTCCTTATCTGCTGGAGATCAGTCCGTCGTTATTCTTCTCCTCAGCACAAAGTTCATGCCACAAGACATGTAGAATAAAATATTAAACGAACCTGTTGAAATGTACATATGTTTATTTTTAGATGATTATCTATTTTAAGTTCACACTAAGAAACATCCTCATTGTAATTTACAGAAAAGTCGTGACATCCTCAGTTTCACCATGTTGGCAGTAAAAGTGTTTCTTGCATGTTTGACTTTGATAGACTGGTTTTAAACCTGTATTGGCTAAATTCACCATCGTTCCAGTTGGTAAATGCTTCCATCTGATTTTGTTTAGGCTTCATTTGAAATGCCACCGCAGGAAGTGACAGTAAACAGAAGTTACGTCAACTCTGAACACTGTTACCTTTATGTGAACCACTGGATTTACGTGATTAAAAGAATTCTGCATTTTGACTTTTGTCTTCTTAACTTCTTGACGTCTGCACACAAATCCCGAACCGCCAGAAAATAATGAGGTTAGAAAAAACAGGCCGTGATTGTTGGACAGACGAAGAATATCTCACTCGCTTTGAGGTGTTTATTGTTACCATTGCTGGCATGCTCTATATGGTAAACATTCACAACATTAAAATTTCACAGCAACGCCTTAAGAACGGCCACCGTTAATTTTTCTCTTAACTAGGAGCTTCAGTAAGCAGTTTTATTACTCGGATGGATACTGGCACAAGTATACAGACAAGACAGAAAGGCAGAAAGTTGTTAAACTCCTCACCAATCTGATCGATAACCTGGTCTCTTATCAGCTGAGAAAATCTGCTCACATTTTTTTTTTCTTTTTATCTAGAAGTGACTCCCAGACAGATTTTAGAGAATAATTCTACATTTCACATGTCTGCCTTATGGCAAGAAAAAAAAAAAAAAAAAAAAAAGCTTTAAAACACATGAATTCAGAAAAATTCATGGCTTTACAAAAATACCTTTGCTTAAATACTGAATATCAAACACACGTTGTGAACAAAGTGCAGTGTGTTCATCAAACACGGCAATAAAGAATCAAGTTACAAATGATCACAACACGAGAAGAAACACGAACGAATGCGCACATTACTCTTGATTATTCTGGCTGTGAATAGTCGTCCAATGCGTGTCAGCTGGCGTAAACGAAGCCTCGTTATTCGTGAGGATATTTTAATAACTCTAAACTGGAATAGCTTGTGCAAATGTAAAATGTAGCAGGAACAAACTAAACTCCGCACTGGCAGCCACACAACTCATCAGTTGCTTTGTTCCTCCAGCTCCTCGAAAGCCGGCAGGAAATCGGCGATGGTGTCCACCACGTAGTCAGGCACAAAGCTGCGGTTGGTGGTCAGGTCACTATTCCGGTACTCCTGGGCCTCCTCGATCTGAGACACGCCGGTGAGGGTGAGCATGGTGTCCAGACCACAGTTGGACCCAAACAGCATATCTGTCTCCAGGCGGTCCCCGACCATCAGGCACTGAGCGGGATCCACTCCCCTGAACTGGCTGGAGATGCACTCGAACATGAAGCGGCTGGGCTTTCCGATCACAGTGGCCTTGCGACCCGACGCCACCTCGAGGGCGGCGGTGAGGGAGCCGGAACCTGCCAGGGAGCAAGAATGGACGCGAGGTTGAGTTACAGCGAACCTGATAAGACCCGGTGTTGCAACTACACTTTATTGTCATCTATTTTACTTTTATACATGTCAGGTTTCTGAATTCACTCCTTTTTTAAAGACAGTATGTTCTTTAAATAAAAAAAATTAAAAAAACATAATTGGAAATTCAGTTGTAAATTAAAATCTGCAAAATTGGCAACTTATTTACATCCTCACCCTTCATGGCTTTAAAAAGAGTTTCTGCATTATTATCACCTACTTTTTAATTATTTTTTTTTTACCATATTTTAGAGAAAAAAAAGGTTAAAATTACACCAACATGACGCACAGTGATTTCCAAATTAAAATGGCAAGTGTCTGAATAAATGCCTGACAGCAGGAGGAATTTTGCAGTTGGGATCAGAGGCTTCTGGGGCCGTAAATATCAAATGAAGCTTCTATGTGCCGTCTGTTGTGTGAGGATGGACGGATGTGGCAACAATGTCCAGAGAAAGAAGCATGGACATCAAAAGGGGCCTTACACAATCACTGCCCCCCCCCCCCCCCCCCTCCTCACAGGGTTCAGTGGACAAAACAGATGTGCAGCGCAGCATAAATGCTCGAATTCAGTCACTTTGACAGCTGGGGCGCTTTTGTTAGTCTGTTTTATTTTTGTTTGGACATCAGCAGGGATGCCCACCCCCCCTCGGTGTTGACTGTACCATGAAATCTTCCAGCAGCCTGCAGAAACTGCTCTATTTTTCCATTTTTTTTACTCTATTATTATATTTGAAATGACAGTTCAATGAAATATCAATGAAACGGAGGCCCCATCTCCAATCATAAATTCACGACTGTCAGTGTAAAAATGAGAATAATCAGTGTGTTGTGGGTCTAAACCTGACTTGGCCCGATTCAACAGCTTCACCGCGCTGGGCTGCATGGCCACCATACCTGGCAGTATCCTTCCACCCGACAGCGGGTGCCACGGGTCGTTGTCGGTGGCCAGGAACAGACAGTCCGGGTCCCTCAGGTAGCACGAGGCTTTGGCCAGTTTCAGAAAAGTCAGTTTATCGTCGTGTCCCACCAGCACCGCCTTGACGTCCGGAGCCAGGGCGCAGTTGTAGATGGTGGCGTCCGGGTCGTCCGCCTCCTCCAGGCAGGGGATCCCCGCTTCCTGCAGCTCCCTGCGAAGCCCGTCGCAGCCGATGACAAACACCTGGCCTCGGACCTTGACGACGTCACGCAGGTAGAGAGCAGAGCAGTACGACGAGCTGAAGATCTGCTCCAGCATCACGTCGGTGAAGCCCAGCCGGTAGAACTTGTGCACGTAATTCTCCCGCGGCCTGGTGCAGTTGTTGGTGACGAACACCACGTTTTTCCCGTGGCGGATCAGCGCACTGACCACCTTCGCCGCGCCCGTGATCTCCTTCTCTCCGTGCCAGATGACTCCGTCGCAGTCGAAGAGAAAGAAGTCCTTCGCCTCCAGCAGACTCCGGATCTGCGGACCTCGGATTTTCTGGCAGCCTTTGAAGCCAAAGGCGCCAGCCATCCCGGCTTTTTCCTCGGTTTCTTCCGTCTTTCACCCGCTAGTTGTGCCCCATGTCAGAGGCTGGCGCATAATGGGGTAAATACAACAGGCCTGACTGTATGACAACAAACGAAGGGATGAAATCACATTGCAGAGACCTTGGTGCGGTTACATACACGGACGACGGCGGGCCACATAAACATTGACGTCGAACCACGCCCCCGCTCTTAGGGTTGACAAATCAAATTGCAGCTTTTTAACCAATCACGGCTTACGTCTCACAGGACTATTAGGATGTGAAATAGCGCCCTCAAGTCATAAAGCAATTTAAAGTGCTTTTTCTTTCTTTCTTTCTTTCTTTCTTTCTTTCTTTCTTTCTTTCTTTCTTTCTTTCTTTCTTTCTTTCTTTCTTTCTTTCTTTCTTTCTTTCTTTCTTTCTTTCTTTCTTTCTTTCTTTCTTTCTTTCTTTCTCTCTTTCTTTCTTTCTTTCTGTCTTATTTTTGAGACCTCTGCACTACTCTCATAACAAAATAGTTTTATACAACACTGAATTAAATGTATAATAATCAATTTAAAAATTAGTTTCTGTTTGTTAATTCACATGTTAGGCTTTAAAGGGATGGTGCGTTTATATATGTGTTTGTGTATGTAATAATGATTATACAAACATGAAAAACAGGAGATCTAAGACGTTTGCGGTGAAAATAAAAATACATTTGTTGAATTCATAGCAAAAACAAGTAACTATGTACTACTTTTAATTGTGTTTTATTTTTTTTGTATTTATTTTTATTCAGGTGACAAGAGTTAATCCTGGGATGCCAATATATCTCTTCTTTATTCCTAAACTCAATGCTTTTTTATTTTCTTTTTCCTTGTCACTAGATGGGGCTGCAACCTACTAAAATCACAGAGTTGATGAAATCCCAGAAACTTGAGTCTCATTCTACACTCTGCAGTGTCCCTAAACAACTATCTACTGTCCAGACAATAATAATAACTTCAGCCCTTTGCAGTGGTTTACATCATCCCTCTATAATATATTCCTCATTTCCATCTTGAATTTGCAGTCTGTTTACCTTCAAATATTACATACAATAAAACATACATAAAGAAATATCACTTATTAACTTCCACTGGCTCCATTTTACTTGTTTTGTGTGGGAAGATGGGATACAAATATAATTAAATAATTTTAGTTTCAAATTTATATTGATTGTAACTGTAGGATACTGTAATTGTGTACAGATCATTAAAATTACGTATTTCTTTTCTATTGCACATTTGCTATTATATTAAAAAGAAAACTGTGGTTTGGTGCCTATTTGTTTTTTGGAGGGGCAGAAAAGCTTTTTAAAATCTTGGTATAATGACATCATTTCTGTGGCAAAGCGAACAAAAGTTCGCAAATGTCAGTGGTTTAAATGAGACGTTTCACCTGTCACTCTCCACAGATGTTTTAATCATCTGGAACCCTGACTGTAAGTATTTAAAGGACTGAGGGTGTGACTATGGGATCCAGGCAACTTTTCTTCTGCTTTCTTGTTTTTTTTGTTGTTTTTTTTTCTAGATTAAGAATGTGTAATTAAGAATGTAAATTTCTGAGCTGTGTTTACATATTTCACATTTGTAAATAAATTATGTTTAAAGAGGATCAGACCTCATCAAATTATATTCCTTGTGACAAATTTTGAAATGGTAAAGAAATTAAACCTGCCAAATACGACTGAATTATACTTCCTAAAAAAGCGGTCTTTGTTCTTGCTGAAGCCTGAGCACTTTGTTTCCTTTTTAAGGGCACGCTTCTCCTTTGCTTGATGAGTTTCGTGTGTTCTGTGGCTTTGGTGTATTCGTAATTAAACTTTCAATTTTTCTGGTTTCTTCCCCTTTTCTTTTCAGTGTCTTGTCCCGTCATGCTCTGTCTGTTTTGGACTGTGTGCGAGACAAAGGAAGACTCACTGGCACCATCAACTGCCAGACAAGCAGAAAAAATGAAATGCAGGGCAGGAATGAAAGCACAGACATCTGAATGGACATAGAACAAGCTGTCTTAATTGGTGATTATTTCCCTGCTAATTATTTCCCTTGCTGCTAACCCCAACACAGATGTGAGAAGCAGAATGGAGAACAGAATGGGAGGGGGGGGGCTTCAAGACCTTTAACAGTGGCTAAACCACTGACCGGAAACAGATCTGTACTCTTTTGTGTCTTGATTGAGAAGGCGAAGTAAGCTTAGTGAAAATGAGGAAAAGATGGTGTGGGGTCAAAGTTGATCCTTGCAGGTGGCGCTGATGGTTAGTTTCCAGCGAGTAAGTATAAAGCACCCCACACACATGTATCTATATAATCTCATGCACACACGAAACCTTCAGAAAGGGCAGATTTTATGAATTTGTGTATATGCTATGACTCTCCAAATGATTTGTCTGCACAAGTGAACCTAAACCAAACGAACCAAGTGACACAGAAGCTAAAAAATATGCAAAAGCTTTGGAAAAAGTATTGCTTAGTGAGAGCAACTGTTTGTGTGTGGCTCTTTGTGCATACTGTAATTAGTTCCAGCACGCAGCACAGTCGCATCAAAGCAGCACAGAGGTGTTGGACAACATGGCGCTAAGGAACAAAAGATATCTGGCAGACTTGATGGCGCTCGGGGGGCGCGGGGCGGTGGGGACCTCACATTAGAGCTGTTCACTTTGAATGATAGTGAATGGAAAATTCAGTGACGTAAATGAAAAATAATTGATTTTATGAAAGCAGTTAAGCAGTAAAAAATGATTTTAAAAATGTCATTCGGCAATTAGAAAGCAACATTAAGAAGAAGAGGCGGGGCTATGAAGAACATGTTGAGCTTATCTGTCAGTTGTTAACTTTGTTCGTGCTGATTTTTTTTTTAATGTACTTCCAGAAGACGATGAATAATTAAAACAACTGTGATTTATTTATTAAGCATCTGGACTAATTGAGGACAGCAGGCAAACATTTATTAAATTAATATATGGGCAACCTAGAATAAACCCTCAATGTCTTTATTGTATTTTTTTGTGTTCATCCCTATTCTTGTTCCTACACAAAGCCCAGCAAAGGATAAGAGGTCCAAAAAGTCCCAAGGAGACGAGGAGCACCAGGTCCAACAGGTATCTCTGGTACCAGGGCTGTTCTAGTGAAGCTGGCTTTAGATGGGTTCCACCTCCGCTGCTCAGAATGTGTTCCACCCACTGGGTGAGTCGAAGGTCTGGAGTAACGGGATGGGATTTGTGAATCCTGCTGAGGGACAAAGCTGAGGACTTAAATCTAGCAAAAGAAAAACAAGGAGGAGCCGTTAGAAACATGTCTAAATTCAGTAAATATCACTCCCCAGCCTTCCAGTCCATCTACATACCTGCTGTCCTGTAAGAGTGTTTGAATGGTGGTACTGAGCAGGTCTCCGGTGATGTGTGTAGGGTTAATGGTGAGGCCAAGTCCCTTGGCTTCAGCCCGCACGCCATTATCAAACTGGTCTCCAAACAGAGGAATTCCCAGCACAGGAACAGCATGAAACACTGCCTGGAGAAGACTGTTTTGTCCCCCATGGGTGATGAAGAGACGCACCTTTTTGTGACCTGAAGTAAACATTTGAAAGGAGAGACGGCATTTTTTTGTTCAGTTTCTGAGCAAAATTTGGTAATTTAGGTGTTATAGTTTATGCAGCATCTTCTGCTGTGAACTAACTTTTTGACAGACTAGATATAGAATAGAACAGAATAGAATAGAATAGAACAGAACAGTTATAGAATAGAATAGAATAGAATAGAACAGAACAGTTATAGAATAGAATAGAATAGAACAGAACAGTTATAGAATAGAATAGAATAGAACAGAACAGTTATAGAATAGAATAGAATAGAATAGAATAGAATAGAACAGAATAGAATAGAATAGAACAGAATAGAATAGAACAGAACAGTTATAGAATAGAATAGAATAGAACAGAACAGTTATAGAATAGAATATAATAGAACAGAACAGTTATAAATAGAATAGAATAGAATAGAATAGAACAGTTATAGAATAGAATAGAATAGAATAGAATAGAATAGAATAGAATAGAATAGAATAGAATAGAATAGAATAGAATAGAATAGAATAGAATAGAATAGTTGGAATTGAATTGGAATTGAAAAGGAAACAGACTGTCCTCACCTAGCAGGTCATTAACAGGCAGCCAGTTCAACAACCTAAGATTGGGAGGTCTTTCCACGTGAGTGGGCCATAGCTGAGAATCATACCTGCAAGCAAATTACTGCAGATTTAGAAACAATTCACATTATTCTGATATTCACTAAAATCCCCAACTTTGTACTACTAGTTTCCTTTGTACATTTATGACAATTTGGATATGTGACGCATTGGTTGAAGCAATTTATTATTTATTTATTTTAACTTTCGTGTGAATGTATTATGATTTTACCTCCAGAGGACTGCCTGTGGGATCCTGGTAAATCCAGCAACTATTTCTACAAGCAGATGATCCACGGACACAGAAGAGACCATTGACCCAAGAGACACAACAATGAAGCCCGCCTCTCCAAAACTGGAGATCCACAAATCAAGGTCCTAGGGCACAGCAAATACAGAATTTAGGAAAAATATGTAGAGACAAATAGGATGAGACGGATAAATGTGCCGCTAGAAAACAAATAATGATAATAATAATAATAATATAGAGCCAAAAGGAAAGTGTAGTGGAGAGAGGAGATAGAAGTAAATAAGGACTGTCAGTTTAGAAACTGGTGGCCTTTCCATCATTTGAGGTTTGTGCATCAATAGAAGAGACCTGTTCCAAAGTGTTTGCAGGTTTATTTAGCAGACCTCCCACTAGCACAGTGTAGGGCATTAGAGGCTGAGGGAACTCCAGTGAGAAGTCCGTGTTGAAGAACCAGAGTTCAGCTCCTTGGTGTAATTCATTCAGACCACCAGGGGGTGGACCTGACTCCAGGTGGCGCTCAGCCACTCCCTTAAAGATCGACCATATAAGTTCCTGACCTTTGACATAAAACACAAGACATAATCAGAGAATGCCATCCTTGAGAGATGATAAGAAAGCACCTTAACTAGAGTGTTACTGATAATGGGCAGTGAAGATGTCTGCTGCTGAATCCAAAAACCCCGATGTTTGGTTTTCAGTGTAACCTCCTCCTTACCAACAGAAGACAGGAGAGAATAGAAGAGATTTTTTGCACGACTCCAGAGGTTCATGTGGTCAGACAGCTGGGAGCTGAAAACCGGGACATAGGAGATGGGGCTGGGCAGAGCGATGGACAGAGGACCATTTAGAGTGCCGGGATAAAAAGCAATGTACTGGACACCTGGAGTATGGAAAGAGTTTATAGTAATGTAGTAACGTCAACATTCAATGGGTGACTGCAGTTATGACACTGTCCAAAGTATGAAGAGGATATACCAAGTTTGTGTGCCACGATGAAGGAACAGGGGTTAAAAGCATCAAGGATGATGATATCATAGTGTTCACTCTGAAGGAACGTTATTATCTCCTTATCCTCCAGCAACTTGTCACACTGGAAGGACAGATGCCCCATGAACTTTAAAAAGCCATTAAAGTTATCCCTGAGAGTAAGAGACAGTAGAAAAAATATTATGAAGCCACATTAATAAGAAAAGGTTCCGAAATGTACAACAGGGATGAGTTGGGAATACTAGTGTTATAATTAGAGCTTCTGAGTGTCATTTATTTCTCCTGCTAATCCCTAGAGGTCCTTCATAAATCTGATTTACCTTCCCAGTAAAAACTGTGTTTGTTGTTCCAGAAACCAGCCATTGTATTCTTTGATGTACTTCTCTCCTAAGGACCAGGTGCTTCTCAGGTAACTTTCTGAACGCGCTGTGTAGGGAAAACCTGGGAGGGACACAAATGTGCATGAATTTACATACTATAGTAACTAAGACAATGAATAAGATTTACAAAATATTTCTAGAATGTCTGTGTTTCTATAGGAGCAATATACCTGTTATAACAGGGTTGCCCACTTGCAAGAGCATGCGGACCTCGTGGCCTTGCAGGTGTAAGCTATGAGATATTTCATCTAACAATAAATAGTGGCTTCCACCTGGACAGGAAAGTGGAGGAAATTAGAGTTTCCAGAACATTCTGCAGTATTACTTCCTTCTGAAAATGTAACTAAACTTGCAAAAAGGGTTCATTTACACCAACTTTTGTAACAGTTTGTAGCAATTAGTTTATTTTCCTGGCAGAGGGATTCAAATTCTTCCTATTAATAACTGTAAATAAGTCTACAGCAACAAGGAAAGGGGTCTTTAACAATCCCGAGTCCATTACTTACCAATCAGACAGACAGTCAGGATCTTGGCACATTGAAGAAGTGGAAAAGCCAGAAGGGACAACATCCAAAATGCAATCCTCATTCTGTTATTAGCGGCATGTACTGAACTCAAGCCAAAGTGTTTTCTCAGCCAATTTATAAAAAAAAAAACAACAAAAAAAAAAAACGTTTAGAGTTTAAATATTTTATACCCTCTGCAGTCTTAAGTTGTCATAAGGGAACTCCCCAGTCCATACTTGGTGAACTATCAAGTTCTTCTGTTTGCTTTGTCTTGCAAAAATATGAAAAGGTCCAAAATCTGCAGTTCTTTCTCCACTTATCTTTTAGTTTTTAGCTGCAAGAATAAAGCTTTGTACATGCAAGTTGCTCAATGTTCCCTGCAAATCAGACACTGAAAAGACTACAAACCCTGGACTGCAGTGATGATAAAAGGGAGAGAAAGAGGGAACGGGTGGTGTGAGAGGGGGTGGGAGGTGGGGGGCGAAGGCTTCCCCAAGGTCTCATTTTTAAAATGAGACAAATAGAAATGACAAATAGAGTTTAACTCCCTAAATGCTTCTAATGAAAAGAAAAGAAGCCCACGGAAAGTTACATATAGTATTACTTCCTGAAGGGTTCTCATGGAAAGGACCCCACAACGTGACAAGTGTCATCTGTTGTGGTTGAGTTTTATTTTGAGACTAATGGTCTTTTTTTTCATTAGCAGCTAAATATCGAACAACACGTGATTTTTATCTATTTTTTTGTCTTTTAACTTTATGTATATTTTTTTTCATAAACTACTAACGTTGTCCCAAATAAATTGTGATGGGTTTGCCTGTGGCGTGGCAGGTTTTAACTGGCAGTCAGGCTTGACATGTAGGTTATCCTGGACAATGCTCTCATTGTAAGCTCAAATGGTGCTTTCCTGAGCTCGTCAGGTCATTATAAAACCAAGTCAGTCAGAAAAACTGCAGGACTGCCTGAGGAAAATGAACAGCAATTTACAGGGGTCAATCCTGCCATCAATGAGGTAACTCGTAATTGGAAATAAGATTGGAAATTGGAAATAAGGTCATTTACGCTCAATCAAACTGTATATATTTATATATATTTATTTATTACTGAAGCATGAACATGAATAAATTCAGCATAAACCTTTAAAACACAAAGTCTGTCTACATCTACCAAGGTCTAATCAGTATGTTGCTATTAAAGAGCTTTACATATTGCATAAAGAAAATGTTGTAAAGTATTTGTACTGAATGTCCTATATCTTTTATAAAACTGTTAAACTACTGGGCCCTCTTTCATCCGGATTACCCTGGAGCACTCGATGAATATTCTGAGAAAGACAAAGAGAAACACATTTTAGAAAACAATAAAAGATAAGTACGTTTGACTGACCATAGGAGCAACAAATGATGTGCAACCTTGGGTTCTCATCAAAGAGATGGATCATAAATAGGTTAAAATGAAATTTAGATCAGTATATATTTATAGAAACTTACAACAAGCTGGAAGTGTCTTGAGGTCTCCATCAGCATCTGGGTATATGGATGCGTAGAAAGAACAGAGAACGGAACGGAGTCTTCAGGGTCGTACCCAAGTTCTCTGTATACATGTACCAGGTGCTGGGGGCCATCAGGACAAACAGAATAACCACGACGGTGCAAGCAGACGGTTCAAGCAGAAAAGACCTTACAGTTCTTTCCACATTTAATTACTGATTTGTTTAAATTTTTGTCTAAATGCTGAGTTTGAATAGTCAAAGGGAGACAGATACCTCTGCGTGCTCCTCCTTACTCAAGCAGCCTGGAGGAACAAGGTTGCTGTCTGTCATCTTTACAACTTTGTGGCAGATGACATTAAGGAGAGCAGAAATCGACACCTCCTGCTCCCTAAAACGACTGCTTGATGCATAAAGACTCTCATCTTCCTGGTAGACGCTGTTCTGACGTGGTTCTGTGGCCTCTTCTATGCTGGGCAAAGACTACAAAAGAGTGAAAGCACAAACACATACAGTACTAACAAATATTAAAAACTACAAATCTGACAATTTCATTGGTGACATAATAGTAAAAATCTAGTTTTAAATATTAATCTGGAGCGTTCCAGAAGACTGACAGAAAATATTAATGTATTTCATAGTATAGGAAAAGCACTGAAATCTCTTTTATTGGAATTTTGTTTACTGTTCTTCTTGTGAATTCACCTTAACAAGATGGTCCATTGAAGGCTGCTTGAGATCTTGTCCCAGCACCACACTAAGAGCTCTGATAAAACCATGTCTGGGGTCAGGATCCGCTGCAAAGTACTGGAGCATCGACACATAATCCAGTTGTGGAGGACAGGAGGAGTGGTCTGCAAACAACTGGAAAAAGAACTAGGAGACAAGATTAGGATAAACTTGTAATTTTTACCAAAGTGTTTCATATTTCACAGCGCTGTACATCTCAACTGTAAACACAAGACATCAAGTAAAATTGATGTGATTATAAAAGTTGCATAATGCTTTATTGTACATGTATGATTACTTAATTTAACTGGTCATTGTCAGTGGCTTTGCTCATTTTGTTGAATTTTACATTTCAGAATAAAAAGAATTAAGCTGTGAAATATTACACCCAAGTACCTTGCGAAGGTTGGCCAGACGGTTAAAAGATAAAGGCTCAGAGGAGTTCTCAGGAACAGTTTGGACAGTATCGCCGGAAAACCACAACTCTGTCTGTTGATAAAGCCAGTAGCAAGAGAAACGTGTTATTTTTATATTAGGGGAGCTTAAGTTCAAGTTTTATGTTCAAATACACATTACATACAGCAAAATATATAATAAAGAGTATATAAGGAGTATATTCTCTTTGGAGAAAGAGAATTTCAGTAAAGGCACAATGAGGACCACCAGGGATGTGAGTGGATAGATTCTTGTAACGCAGAGAAGGAGTTTTTGTGTTTGAAAACATGTCATAGCAGAAAAGTATCTGCGTTAAAGACTAACCTTTAGGTACTGTTCTTCATTTATGTAGCCTGTACCACCAACATCTGCTTGCTTGAAACGTCCCAGTACATCCAGTAGCTGTGTTAGTGAGGGGAAAGGCCACGGGAGAGCAGCACTGAGCAGAAACCGCGGCCAGTCTATCAGCTCATAGTCATCCGTTAGCAGGGACACAATCTGCACCAACTGGGAAAAAGAGACAAGGTCTTTATTGTTCTTTCTCAAAGGAAATTTTTTGCTTCACCAATGGCAGAATAAAACAGTCCTTAGTAAAATCATATCATAAAAGCATATATATATAATAAAAAACAATAAAGGAGAAAAAAGAGCACATCCTATTGCAGAACCAGACATCAAACTATAGTATGAAACAACTTTCAATGTAAGATTGGAACGGCTTTTTTGGTGGTGGGGTTGTCTACCTGTGTTTCACTCTTGCCCATCCAGGGTTTTGGCAAGGTGTTTCTACCCATGTTAACAGAGACCACATCTTTGAGCAAACTGAGGAACACAGAACTGGACATGACACCTAAAAGGGAGAAAAAGGAAAACTAATTACTTCCCATTGATGGATAAATGATTAACTGACCCATTTATGCCACGTCTTGTCTGCCTTGCATGCACCTGATGGAGCAATGCTCCACAGCTGATGGTGGAGTGATTGTAGCTGAGCGATAGTTGGTGTGGACCCTACTGGTATCTCCAGAGGAGGTGGACAGGGAGGAGGAGCCACACTTGCCACCAGGAGATGGTCTCCATTTATACAGAAGTCAGACCCTTCCTGAAGAAAAAAAAAATGCTTACAGATATTAAACTGTAGCATTTCATTTTTTAAAAACTCAATACCGAGGCAGATAATCAGATGTTAATCGAAGCCATTACAAACCAACACCAGCTCATACTGCAACGTAGCTCCGGCCTCTATGTGATGGCGAGCCACATCTGATAACTGGTCAATACTGTGGAAGACATATGGAAATTTATGACAACATCTTCCTCCGGCTAATCTTAAAAATAATGATGAGGTTTTCAAGGAGCTCCATATAACATTTTTATTCTGTTTTAGATCAAATTCACTATAAAGGAACTTTGATTTGCATCAGTTATGCTCTTTAAATCTTAAAGTAAACAGTAACAAAAAGGTTTAACAATGTATTCTGCATTTTAACTACATATCCTACCATCCCACATTTAGCTGTATGATAAATCATATGCAGTGCAGTGCTACTGCTGGTTCATTTATGTGGTAGATATGCACACTTGGCTGCACTCTGCAATACACACAGGAACAGATGCTCGTGTATCATACCACTTCATTACCGCAAGCCAGTGTGCTTGTAACCACTTTTCCATTTTGTCAAAGGTCTCTTGTGCTTTGCTTTGCAGAAAGTGTACCATCTCCAGGCCATGACTTTCCACCAGCTTAATGCGCACCTTTGCTCTATTCTCTAGAAAACAGAAAAAGAGGAAGACTGACAAAGACTGACACACACATTTGATGTATTATTCATACATTATTACTCATACTGTTTATTTTTTAAACTGGAACTTCGGGATATATGTATATTTTATATTCTTCACTTTTAGAACACCATATAGCGTGTCTTTTATGTTATCAACTTATGACCAACAGCCACAACTTAAGGTGTCCATCCATGACACCCGGAGCCTGTCCCAGCTCATTATAGGTGAGAGGCAGGGGTCCACCCTGGACAGGTCGCTAGTCAATCACAGGGCCACATACAGACACAAACAACCACACACACTCACACTCACACCTACAGCCAATTTAGAATCACCGATCAACCTAACATGCATGTTTTGGGACTGTGGATGGAAGCTGGAGTACACACAGGGAACCCACGCAAGCACGGGGAGAACATGCAAACTCTCCACAGAAAGACTCCCACCAGGCCCGGGAATTGAACCAGGAACCTTCTTGTCTTATACGCTTGCTGTGTTTTTCTTTGTCAACTGCTACACCTTCATCTGCTCTCTCATCTTTGCAACCTGAGGCTCAGCCTTAGTTCCCTGCCTGCCTGTTGGATTTCTGCTTACTTGACTGTTACTTTATCTTCTCCTTTGTTTCTGTGGATTTTCTGCCAGTCATGCAGTGTGTTTTGTATTTTCATTTAATTAAAGATACATAAATTCCTCAAACACCTATGTAGCAAATACAAGCTTACTTGTCTATTGCACCAGCTGACTATTAGCTGACTTATCATTGCCAGATAAAGCGTTGCAGTGCATTGTTTTAACAACCTGTGGCCAGTTCAATACACAACAGGCAAAAAGATTATAACTAAGAGGAATGAACTCAGTTTGTTGTGTGTTTGTCATAATGTGGGCTCGAAGGGTCATATATGCTCTCTGATGAAGAATAAAGTACTTCAAGAGGTATGAGTGTCAATTTTCTGTCAAGGTAGGGAAAGGCTTCACCGCTGATCTCAGAAGAAGTAGACTCTGAAGTGGGGGTGAAATGTAGTTGCTTGCCCCGCAACCTGCTTAAATGGGGTCCATTCCAGCTGTATGGTAGCTCCCCGTGGAGGGGACTGAAAAGGGTATTTAGCCGATCTAACGTTGGTGATTTGCATTGGGGGTGTTCTAGGTGCTTCCAAAGAGAGAAATATTGTTATGTGATGCTCCATTAGATGACATCAGGGCAGGGAGTTTCAAAAGGAAGTTCAAGTCATCTCATAAAAATTCCAAATATGTCAGCTTGTGAAAAAAAGGCTTTGTATATTTCCTATGATAATTCAGTGGATTGTGATAACCACCCAAGTACTAGATCTTGTGAGGTGCGCGTGTGCGTGCGTGTGTGTTTGTGTGTGCGTGCGTGTGCGCGTGTGTGTTTGTGTGTGTGTGTGTGTGTGTGTGTATACCCTCATGATTCAGTGCAGCTGCATATTCTTGAAACAAATTCCCTCTAACGTCCTGATACTGAATCTTCACTGAGTCATCACCTTGGACAGAGGGAGAATGAATATTGAGTTACAAAGAATCTAGAAATACTACAGAACATTACATTTTACGTTAGAATGCAGTTCTTCAGTTTTTTTTAAATTGTCAACAAAAGAATGCCTTTTTGACTGCTTAATGACTCCTTTTCTTTTTTCGCTCTTTTTGCCTTTGCTGAGGCCTTATTGTCCTCTTGTAGACTCTCCTTATTCTCTTTTATCTCTGGATGACCAGCTTCTGCTGTAACTTGTATAACCTGTAAAAGTTAGTAACAAAAAAAGACAATGCACAATGAATACACAGTACCTCAAAACTGTTTTACATCCACGTGCTAAGAAATTACCAATTCGCTGATGGTTTTAAGCACTTCCTCACAGTCGCTGATGAGTTTTTCGTGTGATGGCTGGAACAAACAATGAAAACAGTCACAATTTACTTTGTAGCTGAAAAGCTTCGTGATCATCTTCATTTGAGTGAAGCAGGAAAGCTAACTTTTGCAGGTTCGTCCTTATTTTCATTCTTCCTGATCTCTGAGTCAGAGCTGTTGAAACAAAATAAATCTTTCAATATCCATAACAAACTATTTACATTCATGTACTAATTGATATGACTAGATTGGTAATATAAGTGGGTTTCTTGTCTCTCACCTCTCATCCTGAGCTTTAATTCCGGGTGTTTCCAACAGGGGAATATAGGTACACTTGGGGAGTGGGTTGAGCGGCACTTGCCTGTGCATGCTCAAATAGTAGGCTCTTAAAATAGCAGATGTTTCCAGGAAGCGGCTCAGCTCTACCTGTACAACGTAATTAATCCCACAGTTTATAATTATTATTATTATTTTATATTTCAATAAAAGATATTAAAAAAACAACCATAGTGAGGAGAACAAGTAGATCCTGTTAAGCTTAAAATATATGATATCAATAAAAGAAGCCCAAAGACCGCAGAATTGAGAAAGGTTAGAAAAATAACAATCTTGAGCCGAATGGTTCGGGTCTGTAGAGATACCTGCATTAACATAGAGTGGTGGTTGAGGAGGACAAAGGTGCAATCATCCAACCAGCCGTTACACATGAGCTCAGCCCTCTCCTGCTCATCTTCCTCTTTACGTTTGTCAGTGATGTCCCACAGTCGTTCACGCAATTCCTGTTTACACACCAGAACATCTGAACTATACACTACCCAATGTTTTTTTTTTCAGCAAAGTTCTGTCATGAGCAGTTAAAGAGTTTTAGCCTTATAAGACAGTATATTACTTCCTTACATCCAGCCTCAGATGTAGCTCTGCCCTGGTATCTTCACTGTCCCTCATATCATCAGGTATGCTATTGAAGTCCTCCTGCCACTGAGACAGTAACTCCTGCTTTATGTCTGGACGTCCCAAATACTGCTTGTATCCTTCTCTACAAAACATAAGAGTTGGGAAATCCACTTGTGTAACAATAAAATTAAAATCATATTAACATAAATGTTTCCTTCACTTGTAAAATATGTCTGACTCTAATGACTTTCATGGCGTGAATATCTGATTACTGTCTTTCTGACAGTTAATGCTCAGTAGTGTAAAAAATCTAAAATAAAAAGATAAAAAAAGAACCAACAAATTGTTAGTTGCTCAAAGTGTCACCCCGAAAATATACATTTTCAGAGCCTAAATGGTTTACTACTTTTTCATATTATACACTTTCTTACGTTTCCCTAGTTTTTAGTGTGATAAATCATGTTTGTTCTACCTAAAAGGCTTGCATTAGTACCTGATTTCACAAAGCTGATGATCAATAGCACTGCGTTGTGAGCGCAGCTCCTGCATGATTTTCTTTATATTGTTCACATAGGAATCACATACAGTGTCCCAGTATGAGAACAGGCACTGTGGTATCTCCTAGAGATATATATTTAATAAAAAAAGGTGGAATAGAATAAAGTCATCAGTGAAGAAGAGAAGGAAAGTAAAATAGAACACAAATATGTCACATTTTCACATAATATTAAATAAACTCTAATAAGCAATACAGGTATGAGACTACAGGTCCAGTTGCTAGATGAAGCTAGAAGACCACCTAGAGGTAGCCCTAATAAGTGTATTTGAATGTTCTATTAATTAAATAAACAAAAAAAAGCAAAAGAAATAAAGGTTGTATCCTACTGGAGGCAGAGGATCGTCCACATAGTCCTGACTGGACCGACCTACACCTGAAGAGACAAGCTCATGCTGGTTCGTGGGGACTCCATGAAACTCCTCTTTGGACTCTGAGACAGGTGATGCCTGTCCTGAGTCACATGTTGATTGGCCAGAAAAATAAGTTAAAATAATTATTTAAAAATGACCATGGATAACTGTAATACACAGAAAACAGCCACCTTTTGGGGAGTGTGTGTTGGGCTCTGTTTGTTCCTTATCACTTGCATCTGATTTTGCAGGGCCAAGTTCTTCATCAGTCGGAACTGGAAGTTGGTCTACAGGTTGAGTTGTTGTTGGAGGAGGAGTGTCTGAAGCTTTTACACTGTGTAATACCACATCCTCAACCGGACCAAGACCTGATGGTGAAATATGTTGTCATATTGAGAGTTAGAAAGTTATGTTTGCAATTTTCCATGTACTTCAGAAACAAAAAAATATTTTGTGTGATAAAACAAAATGCCTAATATAATTACTTCATTGCCACATCAGAGAATGGGCAGATTGTTTCTGAAAAGAACAATGCAAGAACATATATTTGCTTAGTCCTGAAACAATGACAAGTTACCTTCCTGTTTTTTCTGCATAGTTTGCCGGAAGATGGACTCCAAAGTGTTGTACAGTTCCTCATTGTCCACATCTGCATCTACACGGACCAAAATGTTTTGCTTTGCACCAAACCATTCCTCCAGCGCTGGCCACATATGCTGAAAAGCTGTGATCCTTGAGTAGAAAATGTAAAACACTGGTCATACAGTCATGTCGACACTATGCAGACGTAGTGTGTGCATATAGGTTTCCAGTCTAATTCTTTCTTATTACCTATGTGAAATCTGTGCCAGATACAAGGTTTTGTCAGTGGGTTGCGAGGTTGCTGCAGCCTCTGTATCTGTGCCAGGTTTGGAAGCAAGAGAACCACACAAATACAGTTAACTGTACAAGTGTTAAAATCACAAATACAGTCATATGGTAGAGGACGTACCATATGACTATGTTGAACTAGTACTTGTTTTACCAGCATCTGTCTATGCCGTAAGTGTAACATACCTATATAGCTGTATGCACGTCTGACCACACACTCATCAGGGATATCCAGCAGGACAACCAAGTCCAGCACTGGCGCAGGGGGTGGTGGGGGTTCAGGTGGATCAGGATCTGCAACGAGGTTTGCCCTGTCGCTTACAGCTTCATTCTCTTCCTCTACAGACCCACCCAGGGCTTTGTTCAACAGCTGGGCCTGGGTTATATCATAAGGAAAACCATCCAGAATCCAGCCGGACTGAGCTGGAACTTGACTAAGGAGGACAAAGCAACTATTTCAGTCAACTGAATATTTGTGAGGTTCTTGATCACCCACAAAGTGTATACGCAGATGTGGAGAAATGTCATTAAAAAAGTTGAAACTGTTAAGTTATAATAAATAAAAACTACTAAAAAGGAATGAAAATCAGACATTGTTTTTTTAATTCTGGTTCAACAGAATCATGAAAAAACAAACAAAAAAAAACCTAATGAAACTGCCGTGACAAATTAGTGGATATCTTTAAATGTATATTTTATTGCAAAACCTCTTGAGGCAATAACTGCAATCCAACAACACGTGTAACTCTAAATGAGACTTCTACACCAGTAGACAGGTATTTTGGTCCACTCCTTATGAACAAATGGTTCTTCTTCATATTGTTCAGAAGTGTGGGGAATTAATTACAAAATCTCTTTACAACCATTGGGTATCCAACAGAAACAAGCCTTCAGAATCATCCATAAAGCCAGTTTTTATGAGCACACAAACCCATTATTCTTAAAATCTAAAATTATTAAATTTGAAGAGCTGGTGGAATTTAAAATTGCTCAAATTATGTTTAAGGCATCTAATAAATGGTTACCTGAGCGGATAGAGAAAATGTTTTTTGAAAGAGAAGGGGGGTATAATTTAGGGGGCCATTTAATCTTAAGGATTCATAGTATACGTACAACAAGAAAGAGCTTTGGTATTTCAATTCATGGCGTGAAACTATGGAACAAGATAAATGAGGAGAGACTGTAGTTTATGATCCCACCTGATTGCCTCTACCACAATTTCGACTAACAGCTGATTTGGAATAGCGTTCCCTTTCCTCATCTCTCTGTCTGCAGCTGCCCCCTGCCTCGCACGGGTAGATAGCTGGGTACATGAAAGAAAAGTAAAAGAAAGTCAAAAATAACATGACACATGACAATTTAAGTTAAAAACATGCTTACCATTCAGTATTTCAAATCCTGATACTCTCACAAAAATTAATTTCCTTTAGAATGATTAGTGCTGAGAATGTGATGCTATTTCAATTGTATGTGACTAAATACAAAATTAAAGCATTGGATCAAAAATAAAGCAGTTACACAAAATGCACTTACAGTTTTATCATGGTCTCTACTTTCCTCTTGGACATTAAGATTTGGGAAAAAAAACAAAAAAACAAATATCATATCAGATAACCAGCTGTGTAATATCTGTTTTATTACAAGGAAACAACACACTACTTATTACTCTTTCTAAAAATGGACAGAGACTCGAATGAAACCTTGATGGCCAAGTAACCCACCTGTTTTCATTGCAGAAGTTGTGGGATATCCATCACTGCTATTCTCTCCATGCGGCTCCATGACCTGTAGATTTTGTCACAAAGAGTTGTTTTAAAGGGTGTATGTGTAATATCACTGAAGCCTTTTTGAGGCAAAATGAATAGATGCAAATGGGTTTTGCAAGACAATGAGAGACTGAAGTTTTAGGGTCCTAAAAATCTCCTTAACGCAAAAATATTAGCATAGTTCAAAAATAAAAAAAATAAAAATAAAATACTTAAGAAGTAACAACACTGTAACAGACTTACCTTCTCTCCATTCTTGTAAGCCGTCAGTGCCTCCTCAATCAGAGCGTCAGCTGATAAAACATAGATGCCAAGTGCTGAAGCAGAACACAACACACAACCCCAACATCTATTTTAATGGATGATGTCAGTAAAGATAAAAACTAGTGTCAGAATGCTGCGTTTATGAGGGGTTATGCTTGTATTCAGATTGTATACCTTTACTAATCTTGGCCATGCATTCGGTGTTGCCTGAACAAAACTTGCCTAGGACACAGGCCTTAATGGTAAAGCAAGGGTATAAAGGAGAGGATGGCTCCATGACAGATGTGTGACTAATTTTTCTAAGTCGTTGGACAACATGTCCAAGAATGTCGTTGTTTGGTGGCGGTAATCTTGTTTCCCCTGCCTCCTCTGGCCATGCCCACTCACCTACCATTTTCTAAAACACAACATGCAAAGTTGTTTAGAACAAACAAACAGAAAATTTACTTAAAACGATTACAGTGACGTTTCAAACTCACAGTGTATTCATCGTAGTCCAGGTTGTTGAGTATCTCCTGCTTCTTAAGCTCTGTTGGGTCTTGTGAGGACTCAAAGCCTTCCTTATGCCTTTTTGGTGGCTCATACAGAGGCAGACCTTTGAACAGCAGTTCCTTCCAGTGTCTCACCATCTGCGCTGGAATCAGGCTGGGAATGACAGCGTATGAAAAATACAGAAGACAAAGCAAGAACTGAAACTGTGCTGAAAGTGACAGACATCTGAAAATGATTAGACTAGCTTGAACTATTAATCTAATTATGTTTTTTAATGCATCTGAATGCATATATCATTGTTGTAACAGAAATCTACTGAAATTACCAGTAAAGAGAAATCCTTAATGGACAAGTTTTAAAAAGGTGATGTAGGTAACTTGTAAAACCCGCTGTAACTTACATACTGTGAATATTGTGCTGGGTGTTGTAAGCAGAGCTTGTTGAATATACTGATTCAATAATTAATTGTGACAACATAAAGGAAAAACACTGATATAAGCTAATTTTATGTGACCAAATGCCAGTTTTACAATAATTTTTCAATATTTTTAATGTTCCACAGTTCAAATGTTCAAATCATAATTTGCAATAAATATTCTATTTTGTTTTTTGTATTAGTTTTAGGATTAAAGTCCATTCTGAAGATTACCCTTTCAAATTTTAACTTCTTTTTTTTAAGTTCTTTTTTTTTTTTACTATCTGGGTTTATTTCTTTTAAAACGAAATTAATCAACATTACATTAAATTAAAACAGGGTTCTTATAAAAAAAAAAATTAAATGCCATCCTTCAGATAACAATGTCAGAAAAAATAAATATATATAAACAATTGTGATAAAAACAACACATTTTAGAATATCCGTTGTCTCTGGTAGGTCACTTGGAAGCCAGCACACCATTGAAGTGTCTGTTGCATCTTTCAAAGCTACCTGTTGTTACTTACTTCCCAGTGAGCAGACGATATTCTCCGACATTTGTTGCCAAGTCCACTATCTGTTCCATAATGACCTTGCAGCTCTCAAAGTGCTTTTTCCATTTGTTTTGGGCTCTTTCAGCAGCAATCCTCTTACAGAATTCAATCTCCTCTCTGATCTCTTTTGCATGGGCTAATTTAGCCTGCTGAGCCAAAACCTATACAAAGCCCAATCAGAAAGATAATGTCAGAGGTGAGGCAAACAAGAAAAAAGAAAGGGTGGGGAATCGGAAAACAACTCAGAAAAACAAGTTCCAATACCAACTTGAATGCAGCATTAATTAGTTTCCAATTTGTTATTTTCACCCATTACTTTGTGTCACTGTATCTCCAAAAAAATATGACTCTTGTTAGTGAGCCCCATTGTTGCACTCAGAGAAAAAATCAGATCATCTGAGTGACACTGTGATGTGTGTGTTTTGTTTTGTTTGGTTATAATGTATTATTCTTTTTCAGTTTTCATGATATTTTGCTAAACGGTCTTACTTTGGCTGCTATTGGTACCAACTATTTCTACCTACAACATTCCAATTCACCACTCCATCAATCAAAATGCCACCCAAATTCCACCAGATACTACCATTTATAAAACCCAAAACTATAATTACAGAGCCAGCTCTTCCTCTTCCCTGTTTATTTTACTCTCACCGATTCCCTGTACAGAGCTTCTTGGAACTCCTTCTCTCTGCGCTGCTGGTACTGCTGCTCTCTGAACAGGCGGTTTTGCCTGATCACCTCTTTTTCCTTGCGTATCTGGAGTAGCTGAGCAGCCAAACGCTGCTCTGCCTTTGTCTGACGTGTCAGACGCTTCACCAACAGTTCCTCTTGCAGGGCATCCTGAATCAGAAGAAGCACATTGAGTTACTAATTCAGAATCCAAATGTCAACTGTAAATTAACATTTTGTTTGAAAACCAATAGGACACAGTATACCGATGGCCAAAATGTAAAACAAATCTAAGAGAACAAAATATAAACTTGTTATTTCAAACAACTATATATTTTCTATAGATACCCAATAAATTTTACACTGTTTTTGGACAAAATTACTATACTTTGTGTTAACAAGACCGACTAGGTATTAATGAGTAACAAAGTGGAGATAAAAAGATTTTCCCTTAATTTTTCTGATCATTTTTGCAGATATGTTTTTGTAATTTGGCCATTGATATGCAGTCTTTATCTAAATATCTTCTCTGTAGGTTCTTTAAAAGGATACACTTTATATATATATATATATATATATATATATATATATATATATATATATATATATATATATATATATATATATATATATATATATATGTTAGCCTGTAATTGCATGTTTACAGGATTCCTTTGGCATAGTATTGGCGATGAGGTAAACCGTGAATTTCACCTGTTCAGCTTCACGGGCCTTCAACTGTTCCTCTAAGAATCTGTCTTGTCTTTTTTGTCTGTGTTCACAAGAAATGGCCCTTTCCTTCAGCCTCTGTCGGATCTCCTGTATATACTTGCTATTGGATTGAAACATCAACTCGGTTCCACTTCCAAGCACTTTACAGCCCTGTTTGGTGCCACCAGGGGGGAAATCTGTAGGGAGGGGCTGACCCATAGAACTAAAAAAAGTTTGCAAATGAGGCCTTAATATGAGAGACAATACGTAATGTAACTATAACACTCTACTTATGCAAACAATTTAATAGCAGAGTATTGCATAAACACTGTATTCATTTGTTGAGAGTTTCCCTGTCCCTCACCTTGAGAGGGAAGCAAAACCATATGTAACCAGTTTCTTCTGGTTTGTCTCAAAGTTGGTTATTTCAGTCTGGACCATCTGCATGAACAAATTAGAAATTAGAAAAACAGTAATTTGGTAAAGTTCATGATGGCAAGCAATGAAATTGACTCTCAAAGGTTCAAAATAAGGCTGTGACCTCATACCCTTGCTTCTCGTTCTTTGCGACGCAACTGTCTCCTCTCTATGTTGACTGATGACAAGCACGGAATTGGCTCTGGTACCTGGACTTTAGTGGCCTGGTTCCAAGTCATTAACTGCTGCTTCTGAAAACACATGCTTTTGTAATGATAACAATAACATAACAAAATACTTCAAATGTTTGTTGCTTTGTGTTGCATGAAAATAAGAAAAAGAATCATGCTACTTAATTTCTAAACTGTAAACAACCTTATATCCCAGGGCCTCATCAGCATTATGGTAAGTGTCAAAGGGCCGGTTGTACAGTAAATAAAAAAAAAACAACAGGAAACTACCAGAAAATATATCTACTTTTTTTTAAATCATATTCCATAACTGCCTCTTCCTTCCTTCCCATCTTTAAATTACCTTCACTCTTCATAAGTGTTTCTTTTGTTGAAAACTTCTGTTTCAAATCCAAGACTTAACCACAAAACTGTTGTAGGAAATGGCTTTATTTTAGATACTGCCATTTAATGGGTATCATCATGGCACAGGTAATGAAATTAAGATGTGTTGTGTGACATGTCATTATGATTTATGTACGTCTAAACCAGACTTGTATTATAGGCACATAATCATCTCTGCATGTTGTCGTGAACCAGATAAAATTATCTTGGAGGTTTGAGTTTGACATGTCTGTTATAGATTCATTTATGTTGAAAGAATAAATGGAGAAAGGTATGACATTATAGTAATTCTCTATGGTCTGCTGTACCTTCTCACTCTTTCTTATTCTTTTCTTGTCCTGGATCTTTAGATGTACAGATTGCTGGATGGGTTGAGCCATCACAGACCTGTTGGTCAACTCTTGGCATTTTTCCTCGTAGTGCTGAGATATTTTCTGCAGCTGCAGTTCTGAATCACGTTTCACAACCTGAGGAAGCCGCTATATAGAAAGGAAATATGTTTTTAAAAACTTTTGATTTTGACAATCATCATACTAATTTCCTTACTATTATTAATGTGCAGGAAAATTCAATGCAGCGCAATATACTTTACTAATGAGACCGATTAACCTCAAAGAAACTAGCATCTAACACAAACATATACTACAAACGTTGCCAATCTAAACACCCGTCTTACAAAAGAGAAGATCTCATGCTCCTTTTTGTGCAGGCGTGCTCTGGCTTCGGGCTGCATGATTTCCATCATTGTCCTGCTGATTTCTGCATTTTTCTTCCTTTTGAGTGAGACATAGAGTTGGTGAAGGAGGTGCGTGGCAACACCTTGCTTCCCCTGCATCAGATCTTGGGCTGTGTTTATGCCAAAGGAAATCCCCAGTAGCTTCAAAGTAGGTTCAAGGCGTCTAAAGTTGTTCACTTTGGAGATGGCGGTACTATGGCAGAATAAGATTGTTAAGACTTAAAGTGGTTTGAGAACTAAGCACAAGTCAAAGGAAGGAGAAGAACAGAGACATGAGGAGGAAAGGGGCGAAACTTACTCTTTCTTCATAAACAGACAGAAATCATCTTGCAGCTGATATTTATGAAGAATTTCTCCAATGAGGTAACCACTAGAGAAATCCTTGGCAAGGCTCTCTGTGTCTGTAAACATGAACACACATCATCACAGTAAACCTTAGACTTAGTAAACTGCATGATTACTAACAAAAAAAAAAAAAAAAACTGACATAAAAATTATATAATCTTAGGTTTACGCTAAAAAGTGTAAGTTGAACCTAGTAGGTATACATGGAGCAGACAGCAGACCAGCTGTTGATTATCTCACGGGATTTCTGACTAATAAATGCATTAAAACCTTGTCTCAAACGACTACAGGTGAAGGAAAGCTTTGCAGAAACCTCACCACTAGGTTAAACCCCGTCTCTGTCCACTGTATGGAGAGTTATACATTTGCAATCCTACACGAACGTTAAATAACGTTAATAGCATTAGCTTCGCGAAGCTGGGACGATATATATAAATATATATACTTACTGACTGTTTTCGAAAGCCGGAGCCCCTGGTTTAGCCACGTGCATAATATATCTGACATCCTCTTTGTGTAATAAAATGCACCTTAATTGCACCTAGAGTGTTGTAACTCACTATTGACAGCGGAAAACAGCATCGCAGTAAACACGCGCGTCTTCAGCCGTTTGCTGTTGCCATGGTGACCTGTCAACAGGTTACAAGGGTGCATGGAGGAGGCTGGTCGTTTTACTAACTCAAATGGAAACATTGCCGTAAAATCTCCAGCAAAATACAGAAACTATAGATCTGTGGCTGTCGAAAGAGGTTTAAAAAAAAAAAAATCTCTTGCGCCATGTGAGGGAGTAAAAAAATGACTCCTACTGGAATAAACAGACCGCTACAAAAAAAAGTAAACAGCACTCAATGTCAAGTGGCCAGACAAATCACTTTATTGCCATTAAAGGAGTATATTATCACAGTAATTTGCATTATCACTGTTAACATTATGCAATCACTAGAAAGGAATTTATGGTTTGTTCAGTTTCTTAAGTAATAAAATAATCTCATAATCTGCATCTGCAAAAGACCATAAATACTACTAAACCTGGGGGGAGAAAAGCATTTGGCTGATTCACAAAGGTCATGTTATCATGCAATTGGTTAGTCAGTGTTAGTGTTATAAATCCATGGTAAAACAAAACTAATGAATTGAAGAGTTTACAAGCCACTTTGTTTTCTTTTTTCCCCAAAGCAATATCTTATACAGCATGCGTCGATTTCACAAAAACATCCTAGGCTAGAGATGAGAATTTGCTTGACAGCTCCGCATAATGTTAAGAATGAAAAAAATAAAATAAACAGACTTAGACAAAAAGATACCAGGAGTTGCTTTGTATGACTTAAAATGGTTTAAGTCTTTGGCAAAGCGACACAGCTGTGGAAAGATGTAAAGATGGCTCAAGTCAAGAGCATTCTTAACTCAATAAACATGATATTTCAGAAAAAAAAAAACTTTTTTATGTGTTTCAGCCCACATCAAATACACCTTTTGATAGACTATGCGGTGTCACAGATACAAGCATTTACATTTTTTGTCAATAAAACTGGTTAGTCAACATTATGTTCTATGTAATAATCTTATGTTAACAAAAAGTAACATTTTGTAATGTAGGAAACAAGAAACTAAAGAATTATGTACAGTTAGTTGCATAAAGAAATTGAGGAAAATAAAAATGTGCAAATTTTATCTAAATAAAAAAAAATCATGTAACGCATCATCTGAAAGTCACGCTTGTTTAAGAAAGCACACTTCAAATAAAAAAAAACAACGTGCAGCCATTTTTAGACACTCAAAACTATATATAGTCAGAACTCTTTACAATTACCTTGAATCAAATACTAATCTCATTCTCACCTAAGGTTTTCTTTTTAAAAAAAACCTTACCTCTTTTAAACCACTCAAAATTCAGATTTGCTTTACAAGGCAAAGAAAACGAAGTTATATTTTTCTTTGTTGTCATAATGGACTATTTGCCCACCAGTAACCAGTTCATCTTTAAAGACCTCCAATATGGTTAATGGTCAGTCATCTTTCCACGTCACAGTAGTTTTACTTAAAGCTTGTTGGCTGGAGGCACTTATAAAACATTATAACACAAACTGCCACACAGGCAAGCCCTGACCTAACTCAAAACATACCACCAGAGAAGTGCGAAGGATGGACTGTGCATTCTGATGCTTTTGGAGGTCCATGCCAGTGGTGCGCTCTGAAGACACACATTACCCAGGAAACAATGATCATGTTTTTGGAGAAGCTCAACTGCTACCAAGTAGATAAAGGATTTTCCCTATCTATTTATAAGATAAAAAATAAAACTCATTTCCCAATACATGCTTTTCCCTTGGTCCCTTTCCCCAAAAATAAAACTCAAACGGTGGTTTTTGCAAAATCAATAGATAAAAGCTGAAAACATTGTGAAGACTTGGGTCTCAACATCAAAATGAGGCATTTGCTTCTTTGCATTCACTCAATGCCTCTCAGATCATTTGTGAATTGCATTACTGCAGCATCTTTTCAACAAAGATTTAGAAGTAAGGCAGTGAAAAATGATATGATTAAAATGACTGAATGCATTATACTTATGGCTATTTAGCCACTGTAATTACCCATAAATGTTAATTCTATAAATCCAAAACGTTTTATACCAGCCACCATTTTCACAATGTACAGCAAAAAAAAAACAAGGGCACTGGCCTGATGAGGAAATGTATTTCTCAACAAGAAAACAATAATATAAAATAAACTCTTCTGGTCAACAAAACAAAGACACTCAAAAGTAACAATAGTGTGTTAAATTACATCAGTCTGTGTTGATGTTCTAGCTTATATTAGTGTATATCTGATGGGTTCATCACCCATGCATTTCCAGACCATAATAGAAAGCACCACTCCTGTATCTGTGTGATAGAGTAGGAGATCTCTTTCATAAGTGTATCTTTTATTAACATCTTTCTGTGTTAGACAGTAGTCTGAGAAAAAAAACAAAAAAACAACCCATCATGTCAGTAAGAATGGGCGCTACCTTGGTACTGATCCAGAAGATCACACCTGTCCAATAATTATTTTTACAGCCAGGAGGCATATTGTCATCAGCTTCCTGCAGCCAAGATTACCCAACGGTGGACCAGCATCATTGAATGTACTGGAAAGGACATTTTCTCAACTTTTACGTTGTCTTACATTTAACTGACGCTTTGTTGTGTCCTCAAGTTTCTTAACTTTTATGGTGTTTTTTTTTTTACTTTAACCGTTTAGCTATTTTACAAACATCTGAAATGCAAGCTATAAATTGGACATACTCAGCTAAAACACAGGATATGTCATCGTGAAATGCCCATTGCAGCATGTCGCAGAAAAAGGCAGTGAGGGGATCCAACAGTCACCAGGTAACCAGGTAACCAGGGGATGCGTTCAGTTATGGTATTAACAAAGAATAACTCTTCTGATGATAACCATTTTTATAATAGACTATTTCATATATATGTATATATACAAATGTACAGTTTTTGATTTATACTATATGTATGGAAATGGAAATAATTAAATATGCATGATGTAAACATCTTAAAAAGAATTATTGACTTGCTTTCAGAATACAAGTTTTAACAGTGTAGTACTGCACTGGAGGGGACAGTAATAAGGCCATATTTAGGTCAGATTTGTTGAAATATGACAATCACAGAAGGAAATAATAAAATTTTATGTTAAACCCCATGACGTGGCTGCTAATAGGGAACATGAGATATCATGGTTTTGTGGATGACAGTAGGTTGGAGAACCAGGTTGCCGCCACTGATGAAAGCTGTCGTTTCTCTTCTTCGTGTTCCTCTCCATCAGGGAGGAGAAACTGAGTGGAAGCAATAGAGGTGGGTGATCCAAGAGAGGGGGCTAAGCTGCCCCTTTCACAAGCCTCAGTAGGAGAGTCCAAATGCCAAGATGTCTGGGGTTTGTAACCCCCAGAACTAGAAACCTGGGGTTCTAAGAATGGCTCTGGAGAATCTAGGCCCATCTCATCACCCAAGGGTTTAGGATGCATCTGGGGCCGGTAACCCCCTGCTCCACCACCACAGCTGACAGAGCAGTCAACCAGAGGTTGGTGGCCCTCAAAAGAACCCTGTTTATCCGGCTGGAAGACCAAAGAAGAACCTGAGGTCTGGATCCCTGTGTATGTCACGTCGGTGTGTGCTGAATCCAAAGAAGATGCAGAAGAAACAGAGGAGTCTGGAAAACGTGGTCTTATGGGGCAGTCATCTACCACTTGGTTGTAGTAGCGCAATGCCAGAGGCTCATCTGTGTCAACTGATTCATCTTCTATCACCTGCCCATCATAATCCTCATCTTCTTCAGGAATGACTACAAGCGCTTCTTTACTAGAATCACGCTCAGGCTTTTCTATGATATGAACCATACTGTGGGGAGCAGGCTTTATATCCAAAGGCCCCTGAAAGAGAGAAATACAACACCCCTTCATCACTTTTAATGGGAAATCTTCTCATTAGATACGACTGCTGAGAAATAATCAGATAAATGAATTAGGATGCTAATGTACCTGTGTCCTTGACCAATCAGTGGGCAGCTTGGGCTCAGGTATGTCTGGATAGAAGGCCTTTTTCACCCTTATTAAAAATAAAAACATCACTTGTTAAATAACATTATAATGAAACGGTTAAAAATGTTGCCTCCAAAAAGCTCCTCCTCAATGTAGTGCGGGTGACGAGTGTCTGCACAGCTTTCAGTGAAAGATACATTAAGATCTTAACAAATGCTCATTTAAGTACACTTGTTTCATTATTTTAAAAACAAAGAAATGTGAGACAAAAAAAATAAAGAAAAATAATCTCACCATTTTCTTTTCTTGAAGCAAACGAAGGTAACAATGAGCAGCAATATGGTTACTATTCCCAAAGTCGCCAACATTTCCAGGATCAACCCTTCTGCTGTTAATTAAAAACGATAAAATAAATATTACACACTCAAATACAGATTTTTTTTCCCTTCAACACAACAATGTTTTAGGAACAACAGTAGCTGAAGTTATGAACCACTTATTCGCATACCGCGTGGCTCCATCGTGATAGAGACAGTGGCGCCCGTGTCCTCGCCTGCCGACGTGTATGCCTTCACCGTAAATTTATAGACGCCTTCAGACAGACCTTTTACCGTATATGTCCTCGTCCCAAGGTCTGACAGATTTGCTATTGGAAGGGCAAAATGAGAAACAAAAATGAGAGGAAAGAAGAAATAGATTTAAAACATTCTTAAATTTTGCAACATATACAATTTACACGTTAGACAAAAAGTGTCTTATAAAAACCAAATTCATGTTTTGACTACTTTTCCCTTTTTTGCTATAATGTTAATCTCAATGTCTACAGGCCCCCCAAGCACTGTGCAACTGCCATCAATGATCTGTGTTGATTTTGACCGGTTCATTATTGTTGGGGGTTTTAACATCCATGTGGATGTTAACCCTCAGGACAAAGGGACTAAAGACCTGAGTAACACTCTGGACAACTGGACAACTCAGCATATAACGGAGACCACAGACAATACAGGACACACATTTCAAAGATTACTGTGTCGGATGTGGGCCTGTCTGATCATTCCTGTGTTTGCTTTGAGAGGACAATTTCAGTCACACAGATGTGTCAACAGCAGTGATCACAGAACGGTGTCTAACTGAAAGCAGTAGTGAGATCTTTAACCAGGTCTTCTCTGTAACACCTGCCCTGTCCGGGGGTTCAGTCACTGAGCTTGTCAGTAGCTTCAATGCTCAACTTTTAAATGTTATGGACACTATTGCTCCCATTAATGTGAAGGTTATCTCTGGATGGAAGAAACGCGAGAGAAACTCGCACACAGAGAAAAATGAATCTCCAGGTTCATTATTACATCTATAAAAAGAAACTTCACTCTTATAATTTACTACTGAGGAATGCAGGAAGTCCTACTTCTCATCACCAAAAACAGTCATAACATTGGGGCTTATTTGCTACAGCTGACAGACCAACAAACCCTCCTGTGTCAGCGGCAGCTGAACTTCATTCCACCAAAAACACTCATAACATTGGGGCTTATTTGCTACAGCTGACAGACCAACAAACCTTCCTGTGTCAGCGGCAGCTGAACTTCATTCAACCACGACCTGCAATGACTTTTCCAAATTCTTCAGACAAAATTTAAAATATTAAACAAGCAGTTGGTACATCAACAGCAGGTTCAGGATATGGACGGTGTCCAACGAAAACTGGTTTTAACACAATGACACAGTTTCACCCCATTAACAGCAAAGACCTGGAGGACATCTGACATCAACTGAACTCCTCCTCTTGCTGTTAAGACGTCCTGCCAACAAGTCTTTTCAAAAAGGTCTCAAAGATTTTGGAGTCAGACCTGCTTTTCAACAGCTTAATTACTTTTTAACACAAAATAACTGCTATGATGTCAGCTTTTAGACAGCACCACAGCACTGAGACTGCTCTGACTAAAGTGTTTAATGACATATGTCTGAATACAGACAAATGTCAGTCTTAGTTTTGCTGGATCTCAGTGCTGCATTTGATACATGCTCCCACTGGCACAGATTATAAAGAACAAAATAAGTTACCACAGCTATGCAGATGACATACAGATATATATTTCTATGTAACCAGGAGACTGAGGCCCTGTACAGGCTCTTGATAAACACATTCAGGAGATTAATGACTGGATGTGCCACAATTTTCTCCAGCTAAACAAAAACAAAACTGAAGTAATTATCTTTGGAGCCAAAGAGAAACGATTACAGGTCATCACAGACCTTCAGTCTATACACCTAAAAACTACCAACCAGGCCAGAAATCTGGGTGTAGTGATGGACTCAGACCTACATTTGGAAAAACACATTAAGGCAATAACAAAGTCAGCCTACTATAAACCTCCAGAATATGTCAAAGTTAAAAGATCTGATGTCTCAGCAGGACCTGGAAAAATTAGTCCATGTATTCATCCTTAGTAAGCTTGATTGTACTAACAGCATATTTACAGGTCTTCCTAAAAAAATAAAATAAAAAAAAAAAAATCAATTAGACAACTGCAGCTCATCCAGAACTCTGCTGTTCCAGTCCTCTCTAAGGCCAAAAAAGTGGACCCCATCAGTCCAGCTCTGAGGTCTTTACACTGGCTGCCTGTCCGTCAGAGGACAAACTTTAAAGTTCTGATGCTGGTCTATAAAGATCTGAATGATCAGTGACCTCCTGACCCAGTATGAACCTACCAGACCCTTCAGGTCAGATTTATTAATCAGTTTCTAGAGTCAGAACCAGACATGGAGAAGCTGCCTTCAGTAGTTTGTGTAAAACAAACTCCCGGAAAGCCTCAGATCAGCTGAAACACTCAGCTGATCTCAGTTTAGCTGATCCATGTTTATTTAAATCCAGGTCTGTTCTCAGCTGCATATGAATAAAGCTCTAAATCTGCACTGATACTTTTAAGCTTGAGTTTCAAAACCTGATCATACTTGAACTACTGATTTTATCTTGTTTTTTTTCCCCTATTTCTTTTGTTTACATTTTCAATCATGCTTTTAATTTCTGCACTGTAAAGCCCTTTGAATCACATTGTTGTTGAATTGTGCTACACAAATAAACCTGCCTTATAAACAGATGTAGTGTTTACAATAACATTTACCAAGCAGTGTGAGCTGGGAACCATTGTTGACGTAAACGTTGTAGCCCAGGAGGAAGCCTCTTCTCTCAGCTAGTGGAATCTCTTCCCAAGTAAGCACGACACTGGAGTAGTTCTGGCTGATGGACAGATAGACAGGTCTGGAAGGGACTAAGGAAGGAAGGGAAAACAAGAGTGGAGGAGGGTTGATGCTGACACAGATAGAATGATTCAATTCTGAATTAAAATGTAGAGGTGTATGTCTGACGTAATAGGTTTTTCTAAGAGGTGAAACCTTCCACGTGCAGCACTGCACTCACCAAGCTCCTGCATGTATCCCTGCCAACGCTCCATTAACTGAAGGGAATCTGAAGGGCAGCTGTAGAGGTAAAAGTTGTATCTTACACCAGGCTGGAAGTTGGCTGCTGACACAAGAAAAAGAAAAAGATTATTAAGTGCTACAGTGATAGTTGAGTATGTGGGAAAGCAAACATGCAGTGCAGTTGAAATCTGCTCAAACCAACAGTCTGATTTCACAAGCTTGCATGCCTAGAATACCTGACTCGATGGAGACATTGGTACTTCCAGCAGCCACACGGAGCCAGTCCACTGGACAGTTAGACGCACACGACGCATTGTGCCATTCTACCACATAACTACAAGAGCTGCTGTCATTGCGTTGCCAGGACAAGGAAAAACCACTGTTTGTATAAACTGCTTTGGGCAAAATAGGAGGTTCCACATCTGGAAAAAAAACAAAACAAAGTATGTATGTTTAAACGTAGAGCAAAACAACTCCATATTTACTTTTTGTAAGTAAATGACCCCCACTTTAGTCTTTCATTTTTAAGCATTTCACGCCTGTGAAGCAACTCTGAAAAATCCCCCAGTTGATCTCAGAGCTTCTATGCCTTCTAGGACAAATTCAGTTTTTAATCCCCATTTACAACTCTTATTTGAGAAAAAACATTCACACACTCGTTCTATTTCCACATACCATTCAAACGCAGAGGTACGCTTGCTGGTTGAGACGCTCCTCTCTTGTTCTTTGCGACGACAGTTGCTATGACTGTGGCATCACTGCTGAAGGAAGTTTGTGTGAGGTTGACCTTTACAGAGTGCGTATCAGGTGGCACGATTTCTGTGTGCTGTAGACTTTCTTCAGGATCCCAGAGAGTAACTTCATAACCTGTGATGGGACCGTGGCTCTGTCGTTCCGTTAAGGGCTAAGAGAAGTCAAATGAAGGAGAGGAAACAGGGGAGAGAAAAAAAATTATCTCATGTTGGAGAGACTGGAGAAACGAAAACAGACTACAGGCAATACAAATGATTTACCTAAATGTAAAAACAAAAACACCCAACTATTATTAACTAAAATTCAATGTTGAAAAAAAGCTAGACAAAATTACCTTCCAGACAACAAGTCCAGTGTTGTCTTTGTTCATCCACATCCACACGTCGGGAGCATCTGGAACTACAAACAGAGAAAAAAAAAAAAACAATACCTAACTGAGCTTAAACATGAGATGATACTGCATGACAAAATGCCACAATCAAACCCTGTACCATAGGTTTTTGTTTTGAAGGAAAACGTTTCACTCCACTTTCCCCACTTCCAGAAGTTCTTCTGGGCTCCACAGTGGATTCGAACACTGTATTTCTCATTGGGATGTAGGTCTGATAGAAACGCAGACCGAAGACCCACACCAGTGAAGACACGCTGGATACAAACAGACTCGTTTTGACACATTTGCATCACATGTTCGAAACATGTTTAAGTAAAGAGACAAGTCAAATGCATGCATATACATATAATACTCACCTTTGTCTTTAACTCACTGGTGTTTATCTCTACCTGGCAGACAAGTGCGAGGGAGGAATAGCTGCTGTACGTCCACTGCCATTGCACAGTGGCATTCCAGGCATTGATGCCAGTCTCAGGAGCATTGACCTCTACTGGTGCTACTGGACACACTGAGGAAAAATGGTGAAACAAAAAGTAAACTAAAGGGCAAAAAAATCAATTTTCACGCACATTTTTATTTCTCGTTTCCACTCAACTTGAATTATGAATTTATAATCATTGGATATGAAATGCATCCATTGGCGTCTTGTGCATGTATCCAAAGACAGTGTTAAGTAAATACCGAGCCGCCCACCTCTGTGACTAAGTTCAGCTGAGTCATTGAGGCTGTAATGACCAAGAGGATTCTCAGCCACCAGTGTCCAGTTACCGTCCCACCGAGGCAGACTGCACTTCAGCTGGGAGCTTTCACTGCAGTTGCTGCAAGACACAATAAACACAAGGAGTGTGGCAATCAAAACAACACAATGTAACGTTAATATTATAATCACTTCAAATTATCAGTCTAAAGTACAACGGAGGACACGAACACATACTGGCCAGCTTTCAGAATATTCCTGTAAACAGTCTGGAAGAGACCAAATCGGAAACAAGTTGTCACTTAGACTAAGTGCTTTATAGCTCTTGTTTTTCTTTCTCTCTCTCTGTTGTTTTTTTTTTTCTGTAGTGAAAATAGTTTCTAGAGAAAGGACAAGCAACCTACCAAAAAAAAAGTTAAATAACTCAGCGCTGTTATCTCTAGTCACCACCCCGTAACCCACCAGTAATTACACCGGGCCATGGACACATACAAAAAAAAATACAAATATGTTCATTGTTTTTTAGTATCTTAGAAAAGATATAGCGTTACAGTTGGCTTTCCATGATTTTCTAAATAGCTAAAATGCATTGTCCTAATTGAAATACATTGTCTTGCACTGCACTTTATAATCTATAGATATTTAGACACAGTCTAAATCTTTTAAAAGCGATTACTTTGTGAAGGTAATTCTATACCTCTTGTTCACCAAGTAGCGTGTTTGTCGTTTTCCATACAAGTGAGTGTTTCGTCCTTCTTTCCACTGGCACACAGCTGAGATCAAGTCATGAGTCTCGCACACAAAATCAGTGGGTAGCGGCGGATCTGAAAATGGGGACAAAAATGTAAAACACAGATGAAGATTACAGAGGACGATCCCTGTCGTAGTTCATTCTGGTAACAAGGTTCGGTATGCATCAAACAATATTTCTGTAAACACACTGGATAAGATAAATAAATAAATAAAAACTTTTATTTAAATAAAAGCTAATACACTGTTACATCACACATTAACCAAAGACATCTGTTGACTCTGTTGACTGTTAACTTCCTCTTTATGGCCACATAAATACTTTTCAAAGAGCAAAACTTTTATGACAGATATGATTCATATAAGTCCTTTTTATTTTGTAACCACAAATATCGCGGTCAAATTTTGATGGACAAAATCATAAATATTTCAGAAACAATGGCATTGTTGGACTGATACACTTCTGGGTAACAATCTGTCCTCCTCACATTCACCAAGCCTGTATCATGTGACCATCACTGGATGAAAACACAGGAGATGGTGGTAATGTATACAAAGTCCATACTTATAATAACACCCCACTGCCTAACACGTGTAGGAGGAAAGACATAATGGGCCACTATAAGAACAATCTCCCGCAAATGTTATTTCCAACAATGTTTTCAGACTGATTTCACGCATGTGGATGGCAGTGTGATTTGTGTTTGCTGTGGTGTGATGTGGAAGAATGTTATTACCGACACAGAGCTGAAACACTAGTGTGGCTGTGGTTCTGTTCTGTTTTGAAAAGCCATTTTGGAGTGAATGTTGACAAACGTGGTGGCAGCTTCTGCGACTTCAACCACATTCACACCGTGTAGATCAGCCAAGTGTTCACACCCACATCCCTTATGCATTTAACTTACATCCAACAAACACGACTGCTCCAAACAGGTCGTTTTTCATGGTTGAAGGACAAAGAATGTTGGCTCCAGAGGGTTGAGATGGTCCCTGATTAAACGCCGTAGTAGCATACGTTCGTCGACTCAGTCGTGTTACATTCATAGCTGTGTTGCCATAGGAGATGCCCTTAAAAACCTTTCCCTCCCCCATAATGCAGCAGAAAGTTGTGTTGGCTCCCACAGGTACGGCTCTGCTCTGGGGGTACACCTGAATTTCCTTCTTGCTAGGGAGATCTCTTCCTGGACAGAGGAAAAAATAAATAAATAAAAGAACAAAATGTTAATGAGAAAGTTAGAGGCAGGATAAGGTAAACCTTTAGACAGCCAACTGTTATAGGAGGCATAGGAAGAAAATTTAGACTAAACTTACATGATGGCTGATTAAACTAAATTATTAAACAACTATGACTGAGAGAGTTATTTTAAAATCAATGTTAAATCTCAGTCCAGCAAAATTAAATGTTCCAGAGTGAGACAAACTATGGTTGGAAGTCAACCTCATTCTGCATGTAAATGTTCATTCATTAAGATTCATGGGTGTAATAACTGTAATAACTGTCAACTGACCCTGAAGTATTTGAGTCTGGCTCCATTCACTTGTTGCCTGTCCATCTCTTGAACGGACTTTGATTGACAGCGATGTACATTCCAGAGGTTCAACAGAAGTCCAGTTCCACTGGTGCTGACCACTAACATGATTCACTGTTGCAGACACCGTGTCCTACAAATAATACACAGAAAACACTGAAAAATTGAGCCAGAGCAGCGTAAAAAAAAACAAAAAAACAAACAACTTAAAAGTCATATTTCTCAACTCAACAACAACTCAAAAAATATCAGTAAAAAGTAACCAAAGTACTTACATAGAAGACAGTTTCGTTGAATTCTGTCCTTAAAATGATGAGGTCAAAGGTTGTGGCTGCTCCTCCCAACCAGGATATAGACAGTTTCTGTGTATACATGTCTGGTGAAAGGCTCAGTTGTTCTGGTACAGTAAGGACTGGGGACGGGAAAAACATTGGACAGTTTATTATTGATGAGGGTATTCAGAGTTAAAATAAGGAAATTACAACAGAAGATCAGGCTCACTTAATCAAAGATCAAATGTTTCTGACTATTTCCTACACCGCATCAGTGACCCATGCTTACCAAGGTCAGAACTCTTCACCGATTACATCAAAAGGTTAACAGTGTAATTTTCCATAAATAAAGTTCGGGACTTACCAATTTTGGCATGAGTGTTAAGAGCAGAGATGCTGAGAAGAACACAGATAAACCAGACATGGCTGCGGTTAGGTTTTGATGAGGGACTGGTGCTTAAGTGAGGCATGATTGTCAGCAGGGTGAGCCACTGTCTGTTGTTCTAAATGTGACGCTCCTCTCCACTACTGTAACGCCAAGCTGAACATCCTGGGAAGCAAGGCACACGCAGGAGCCCTGTGAGAGAGAACCCCCACAAAAACAAGGGTAAACATTTGATGAAAAAGAGAAAATCAAACAAAAACAATGCATAAACCACCACACTGTAAAGAAATTCAGACCTATAAAAGCACTACCCTACAGTATTTTGGTGCATGGTTTTGGTGGAGCATGAGGAAAACTAAAACACTCTGAATGCCTTTAGATGTGTCTGCAGCTAAACGTTTAACTACCTCACAACTAAACACAGGCAATCTGCCAATCTTCAATCACGGGCGATCTTAATTATTCCAAGAAATTAAGGCGGAACTGCCTGAATGTTAGAATGATGAAATAACAACAACAAAGCTGAACTTAACTACATATGATGGAGAGCTGGGGCGTGCGCAAAGTAAGCACGTATTAAATGTGGGTGCAGAGTCGTTACAACTCTGATGTGCAACATTGGTCTTTATAGGATGATCTATTCGAGTGCTCTTGTTTTCTATGTGATCTGCTTTAAATCATCTAGAAATCATACAGATGTTGAGCTAAGCAAGACCACGACTGGATTGAATGCAGTTAGAAGAGTGCCTACTGCAGGACCGGGAAATTCTGGTCCTCGAGGTCCACTGTACTGCATGTTGTAAATGATTAAATGGCAGTTTATTATTATTTGCTGTATTTGCAAAGGAATTGTTGGAAGGTTATACAAAAAATCTGTTGAAAGCAACATTTCAAAAAGAAAAAAAAAAAAAAAAGAAAATACCAAAGGTCATAATTATGTAACCCACAAAGATCATCATGTGATCACAGTCAGTCCAAGCAAATAAAAGTACTGTGTAATCAACTGGACAGTCCGTCAACGATATATCTACAGGCCTGTTCCATCAGATCGAAAAGATACCTCAACCATAACTGGCTATGGTTTACCCTTCCAGTATAGTGACAGTCAGTGTTTGCAGCTAATAAGTACAGCACAAAGGCATTTAAGATTTCTTTATCGGTGGCTGTGGAATCAACATTTCTCACAGGTGCGTAGTATTTATTGCATACACAAAGGATTTCCTGATAAATCATATCGTAAAAAAAAGAAAATAGTAGGATGCCTTCTAGATGGCTCCTAGGGAGGTGGTTGGATGGATGGATATATGGATGGATGGACGGATGGATGGATGGATGGATGGATGGATGGATGGATGGATGGATGGATGGATGGATGGATTTAACACCAATTAACATAATAATGGTGATGCAAAAACATGATGCAAATAGTTTAAGACTAGCATGCTGCAAAAAAAAAACAAAAAAAAAAAACCACCTCAAGCCTCATGTTCATCATGAAGTGGGTACTTAAAAAGAAGCAGAAATGTGAGAACCCATGTCCCCATGCACCAAGCGACACAGTGGTACTTAGCTATAAGCCTGCCTTCTTTTATTTTGTGTGTTTAACAGTCTCCAGCAGTTCATCTTATTTCACTTGACAAGCTTTGACAAGCTGCAGCACGCCACAAAACACCGTGGAGGCTTGAGAGAATAATCTCCTGCCCAGCCAGTCACAGACACAATACAGAGTTGATGGGAAAATGAACAGGCAAAGCCTGTTTTATATAAGTGGTTAAACAAGTCTCACCCTCACCACAAGCATTACTAATACTGTCTGTGATAAATGGGGAAACAACCATCAATATTATAGGTGCAACCGCTGCACACCTCAGTGAATTCTGTTCTGCATCCATGTTATCGTCTTAACTGTGTTTGCTAAAATAATGTTTAACAGAGTTCAGCGCTCATAGCTTGTGCTCTTCCGACAAGTGGTAGTAAATCACCAGGCAAAAAATTAAACTGCTTCACAGCATGATGGATGTGCTATTTTCCTTTCACATAGTAGTGAACAAAACAAGTTCATACACGTGTGAAACATTACTTCTAGAGAAGTACGCTCACATTACAGTAAAGAACGCTGTTATCATCCACCTGTTATTTATCCAACTGTGTCATCTAGGCATCGTTTGAAATCCCTATTTTCACTTTTATTTAGAAGCTGTACAAAGAATGAAAAAAAGAGATTAAATCTTTTCACTGACTTCTCCCCCAATTAAACAAGAGTATATCTTACAGTACTCTCACTAAAACAACTATATCCTGGAAACGATGAAAAGATGGGTAACTAAATCTTACAATGTTAAAACAGGAAAATAATTAAGCTTAAAAAAAAAAAAAAATAGGGAGCGCTTAATTGCAGCCACTGAGACCAAAGGAGTCTGTCTCTGTTTTAACCCTGCAAAAAACAACAGTAACCTTTACAACCATCCAATGACATTCAGTGTTAATAATTCATCTGCTGATTTTGCAGTTGCAGAAAAAAGTTCATCTCGTGCTTATAGCTGAGACAGTGGCTGTTTTTTGTTTGTTTTTTTTATAACTATTTTAACGTGAAGTCTTCATGGACATTCAACCAGGTGTTTGGGTCCATGTAGAATAATTGATTTTTCCTGTGCACCTTTACCGCAATGTAACAGATAGCGGCTCTTAATAGTGAAGAGGCCCTTTCGAGCAACTATTTCTGCAGCTGAACGCCCCCGGTTAACTTAATAGTCTTGTGTAATAGTCTTCATATAATTTCTTCATTTTTACATAATTGACAAGAAACTAGTTAACAGCTTACATCTGGCTGGATATTAAGTTATTAAGTGTTCTAGTATGTTCCTGCTTAGAAAAAAAGAATGAAAACTTCATCTGCAGTTGAAATTTAGAGGCAAGATTTAACATAAATAGAACTGCGTGGATATGTGCCAGAACACATATCTGTGTTTTGGAGCCTCTAAATCCAAAAGATTAATTTATTTAAAATGTCATGTCAGGGTGGAATGCTTAATGACCTACAATGTTTCCTCTAACATGCTGAACACTGAAGAAGGAATGAGAGAAAAAAGAAAAAGAAAAAGAAAAGAAAAAACATGCTCTTATGGGAAGCGGAAAAAACAGCTGTAGATTCTGGGAAACCTTATCAAGAAACTGATATCCTCAAATGCACAACAACACACAAATCAATAACTCTCCACTGGGCTCTGGGTCTTGTCATTACAGCTATAAAAAATGTGACCAACATCTACAAAAACCACAAAAATAATGCTAGTACTTCAAAACCACTCTATCTGTGTGTCTGCAGTTGGCACATTTAGGTTCACCACCTAATTTTCCAATTATTTACTGAAGCAGACTTGTGGAAAATGCTCAGTTATACTCCCACAAAACATTATGTGCAGGTCTGATCAACAATAAAAGGCAACAATTTTATTGTCTATTTTTGATTACAGTTGCAACAATTTCAATTTTCTTGACCGATTCAGAATCCCTTTTTCTTTTAAACAATCTGACCTGCTGATACTTTTATGAGTCAATTCCCAGCAGGAGATAACAGGGCCTTCTCTCAGAGCGCATTTACATTATATTTTTAGCGAAAAATGTTTTTCTATTCATATGCAACAAAGTTATGCCATCCCATGTCATACGTCCTTCCAAGAATAAAAACAATAGATGTCCAGTGCTTCTTGGTAGGCTCATTTGTATTTCTGCAAGCAGTAACTGTAACCACCATTAGTTTTACTTAAAAAAGACATTATAATCTGCAAGGACTCTGTGCAGTTAGTTTTCAAAGTGTTTCGCTGTGCAAGAAGTGATGTTAAACAGCTTAAATATCTATCACAACATCCAAAACTCACCAAGAAGTGTTAAAAAGATTACGCATTTGTTAAAATGGCTTAGCAGAATCGTCTTCTGTTTTTGTTTGCATTTATGGACTTTCGGATAAGCTTGCTTGGCACAGCGTTCATCATTCACTTCAGGTAGGTTTTTAGTCACACCACATGCAGGAAAAGCTCCATTCACAAGATGCAAAGGTTTGTGGTAGAGTGAGAGATTAGTCATTGTTTATGAAAGAGTCTTTGGGTAGCGTGGACAGTAACTCGAGTGTGCTGCTTGCTGGTTTACTGTGACCTTATTTCTCCCCAAGGGCTGGTGCACTTTGTGAAGCTCGGCAGATTGCTTTTTCCCGATCCTATAATGCTGAGTTACGGGCTACTTTGTAGAATGCGGCACACTTTGGGTAAAAGGCTGGCGTTAATTAAGAAACCCCATCAGTTCATTTAATGTGCATTTAATGCAGTCTGGCAAAATATTCCTTTTAGAAACACTGGAAAATCCACCTCAAGTAAGCTTTTTTTTTTTTAACAATACATGCAAGATTTTGCTTTGTAAATTCAATTTTGCAAAATTTTAAAGATAATGAAAAGGCACATGCGATTAAAAAGAAATAAGAAATACCGCTCCATGTTGTTGAATAGAAGAATTTAGAAGATTTTTTAGGGATGATATATCCACTCATAATGCAGTAGATGATACTTTCTTTACCTTTGTCTCTTTTTTACAACTCAAAATACCTAAAGGTATAACAAAAAACAAGGCAAACCTTTATGACTCCACCAACACTGACTTTAAAATAAGTTGCTGCATTTGCCTTTTTATAAACTGTCCAGTCTGAATAAACAAGGACAACAAGCTGACATCAGATGTTCAAAACCATTAAAAACTCACCGCTGCACTCACACTGGCTGTCAGTAGGCGGTTTGTCAGATAAAACAAGATTAAAAGGTTTTACAATGTAATGTGATGTCCGAAAATAAGCTCCTGCTCAACATAGTCTATTTTGGGCTCAGGTGAGGTATCAAGTTTTGGAAACTTCTATACTCAGCAAGAGAAAAAAAGGCTGAAAGTCCAGCACCAATAATTCCAACACTGGCTTTTATGTTAGCCACCTTTATGTTGTTAATGCTCAGTGGGGCTGTTTTTAAGGACTGGATTAAAATTGGTCTTCAACATATTATTTCTACCTTAATGGCATTGCAGTCACTGGCTTTGGAAAAATCATCCACACTGAAGACATGTTTACAAAATGTGAATGTGCTGTACCTTTCTTTAGAAAACTAAAAAAGTAACCATACAAACACCACCCAAGCAATCGGTGCATCTATACTAGACTTACAGACACTGGCTGGTAACTTGGTACTGAAGTACTGACTGAAGCTCAGCCAAAATTTGAGATATCCATGCTCATGTTCTAGCACCTTGTGGATTGCACAACTCAGACAAAAGCAAGAATAAAAATGCTTTAAGTGCATTTATGTGCTTGCTGGATAAAGCTCGACTTCTAATGCCACTCTAAGACAAAAGAAAAAAGGTTCATACATAGATGCATGTTTAAAGCTGTTGTTATCTCAAGAAGCAGTAGATATCCTCAAAGCATTCTTGTTCATTTGTACAAAGGGAAAGCAACATGCACAGCACCTTAGTATGAGAGCCACGCTTTAAATGAGCAATCAGAACCTATGATTGCATTTTCTTCAGCCAAATATGGGGAAAAGCTTTGCCTCAGTTCTCGGCCTACGCTTGGCAATGCTGTCATTACCCAGTCAGACGATGACCGCCAGAAACAAACAAGCGAGCGCACAGTGGCTCTAGTATACCATATAAGTGTGGGGATATTTTGAAACTTGAGCTTAAGTTGCCGCTAATTATGTTTGACCTTTGAGTGTGATGAGAGGAAGACCGGATGCTAGTGAGAGAATAAGTGGAAAAACAGGGAGAGTTAAAAAAAGAAAAAAAATGAAAGTGTCCAGCTGAAATGTGGACACTCTGACCTCAGTGGAAAAAGGACATTCAGTCCTTTGTGTGTGTGTGTGTGTGTGTGTGTGTGTGTGTGTGTGTGTGTGTGTGTGTGTGTGTGTATAGTTTTTGGACTTCAACCAAGCAGCATTTCCTTCCTTCCTATTCTGTGTAATTTCTGAATGCACATCTTTAAAGCAACAAGAAGACAGGAAACAAACTGGTTGAAAAAAAAAAACAACAACTGGTTTTTCGTTTAAATCAAATGCCTGCCTGATGACAAACGGAGTCACAAGCACATTTAACGTCGCCCACAACAGGCTTAAACATATCAATATATATTAGTCTGATCGTTTTCAAACAAACTCTGTCAAAAAAAAAAAAAAAAAAAAAAAAGGGCGGCTACCATTCTGCAAGGTACAAGTAGGTGCTTTATGTTTATCCTGGTTGCTATGGTGACTAATGTCAAGTGTTTTTGTCGTGAGTCATTCGAGAACAATAGCATACAAATTACAAATAACCTCGTTTTTGTAATCAGCTCTTCTATAGGATTTCAGCAGATTTACACCTTAAGAATGTTTTGAAAAAAAGAAATATGGCCGAACGTTTTTTCTTACTGAAAATAAACCTTAAATTCCGCCAAAAGAATGAGAGGCCTCTGATTTATTTGTATGCGTTAAAGGATTAGTTGCCTTTTTAATGAGGGCATATACATTGTCCCACTTAGCTGTCCACCAACCTGAACTGATCATATACTACACACACTATGTACAGTAATAGTAACTACTCTATGGTAACAATCAGTAATACCAAAAGTATATTTCTTTTTTCAAATAAAATACATGGCAGTGGCATATAATGGAATTTTCCAACGTCAGATGAAGAAGGATTTCTTACAACCATAGAGATAACCTGATATTGGTAAAAGGAAAAAAAAGCACACACATTTTCAAGTGATTGTACAAAGTCTAATAAAATTAATAAGTACTCATATTGATACTCAGGTTCAATTACTTAAATGTAAGTACTTATACTTGTACTCTGTTTGAAAAGAATGTGGTATCAGTGCAACCCTAATTACTACTCAGTAGTTTCCTAATCAGTGAATTACTGCTGAAATAGTTGGATGCTGTTTAGAATGTAACCTAAATAAAAACATAATGTGACCAATAAGTAGTCAGTTAAACTATTATATACTGAAATTCATGGCCATTACAGATTGGTTTTAATTAATTTTACCAGCCCTACAGACAGATCCCTACACTTTTAGTACTTTTGGTAACAATTTCAAAATGAGATATGACATGTTAATAGATGATAATGTCCACAAAGTTTATCTGAGAATGCTGAACCCCTCCTTCAGGCGCTCTTTCTGTTGCCAATACTATTGATGGTTTTCTAAGAAACAGACAAGACCCAACCATTTTTTTGTCCTCAAAAAAACTTAATGTCAGTGTTTTAGTTTTTTAATTAAATCTTATCTTACTTTTTGATTTAATGGTCGACAAGTGTCGGTATATAACAGCATTCAATTGTTATTTACGTGGTTAACAGGGCCTCACAGACCAAACCTAAAGACCTTGGAGGTTATAAATTGTCTGATATCCCCACCCAGTTCACCAGGAGTGTATGTGTACAGAGAGTTGAAATACCCCTTCCCGCAAACTTACTGACCTTATTTTAGGCAAAACACTATGTTTTTCGGGGCCCGGCATAAAAATCACCTTTTCCGTGTCTTTTTTGGACGAGAAGGAAGAATGAACACCTACGTCGCAGACACACCAGCCAATACCTTGGGCTGGTAATGAAACCAAAAACTGCCCTGACCCAGTTCATCCTGTCGACAAAATAACCTTGATGTAAAAGATAAATACTTTTATCAACATCCCAAACCTCAGGGCAACGAAAACAGAAAGGGTGTCATATCTTTTTATTCTGGTGGCATCTATTTTAACAATCCCAACTGCATCATCGCTGGATTCATCCTTAGCTTTAGCCTGACTGGTGGTGCAAATCCCAAATAACAACAGAGCAAATGCGCAAGTAAATTGGAATTAGTTGCAATTTTACAGCTTTTTGTTTTCAAAATGAACGGTTGCTGGTTATGTGTGGGGTACATTGAGCCGACGGTCATTTTTTAATTGACTTCGCAGACAGTCCCAACCACACACACACACACACACGCGCGCGCGCGCAGACAGGCCACTGGTGTTTGGAGAGGAAAAAAACACTGCTAGTCCGAGTAGCGGCCATCCACAAACTCCCGATTACCGAAGCGGCAATATACGGGATCGAATAAAGCCACAATTACCTCTGATACGGGGTGGAATCGTTCTCGGTGCTGTTTTAGGTTATATATCCAGTAAATCCAGGCTCTTAAAAACGTGGTGTAAATCCCTCACGGTTCAGCAATGTTGACCATTCCCAACGTCTCCACAGAAGGGTGGGATTCCTGGAATACAGCGACCTAGCGCTTTGATTGACGTGCCCGTAGACCAATGGGATGGGAGATAGTCGTTGCGCCCGAGAAGCGCACGGTGTCGTGCGATATAATGCAAGATTGAAAGAGGGATCAAGAGCTTTCACAACACCCAGGTTCTGGGAATATGGCCAGAGGGATTTCCAGCTCTATAAATCCGATTAACATTTATTTTCAATATAGAAGCTGATGATTTAATGGTATTTGTTGTGCAAACTCCACTGTAAAAGGTTATATTGTTTTTTAGATTTTGTGTAATTTAGTGCCACATGAGACAATCTGACAGACTAAACAAAAGAGTTTAGGGATGAAATTAAAAAAAATAACTGGCTATAATATTAAAAGCAAATGAGCATTATGTTAGTATAAGGCAGAAACACAAATGTATGTAATAAAATATAATACATGAAAAATGTACTTTCAACCAAGGGAGGCGATGGCTGTCTTCAGCTGCTGGTAGTTCCTCTTGGTCACAAAGCTCAGTTGTTGGGCTCACCCTGTAGCTAGAATTCAAGTTGCGTGACAGAGTTCATAATACAGCCTGTCCAGCTGGTCTCTGTGGTTGAAAACCCAATGGTTTCTCATTTCACCTCATATTAAGGCTGTGTTGTAGTTAAGCTTCTCCACCACCACCACCACAAGGATGCAAAATAAATGTGGTACAGGAGTGGAACAAACTGTGTGAATGGTGTTTATATAGTGATCACTGTGTGATAGTGGTTACAGGTTAGGGAAGGGTATAAAAATGATTTACAGCAGCAAACAGCAGTTTGCAGACACCTTCTATGCTGAATATGATGGTGGTAAATACAATCTGCACTGATGAATTGCCTAATTTCAGTGTACCTAGATTATTGAGGCTTTGTTTATAACGCATAATGGCATAACTATAAACATTTATCTGTAAGACATACGTGGCTCCTTAATGGCAGGGACCTCAGTTGAGACCTGAATATAGTTGTGGTTTCAGTTATGGATTTTATATTTTTCTTGATTCACATGTTGTGATAAAAAAAAAACTCATATGTTTAGAATGTATCTGGATTTTTTTATTCAGTAAATGACACTGTAAGATGAAGGCCATCCAACATAATGTTAATCTGCCCCTCTGCCTGCACTCATCCATCATCGAGACCCAGTCATTTCTATTTCGGAGAACGAGAACAGTCAAACTCCAGCTCTGCACACAAACACACCTGTTGGAACCTGAACCACAACACCGCTTGCTGTGAGACAATAGTGGTAACCACCAAGTCACTGTGCTGCCCCCTGCATTCACTGTTTTACATTAAAACGTTTCAAAACTATCTCTTTTCGTAATATTGCTCTCATTGGTGCCTCCACCCCACTAGGGAGCAGCAGCCTTTTCGAGACTGGCACCCATATGACTATGAAGGGAGGGGAGGGAGTGGGCAGTGACTTGATGACGCATCAGCGCCACTTTTGAGCAGCAACAGAAGTTGGAGCGGTAACGGAGATTCACAGAACAAAAACACAACAATAGATTTATCAGGTATGTGCTTCATGGTATAGTCTGTTTTTTCATATTTAATATTACTTAGTTCATTAAGGCCCAGCTAAAAAACCTAAATGCGTATGGCTTGTCAGCAGGGTCGCTCGCATCTCTCCGGTCTGGTTGCTATGAGGCGAGCTCCGCTTGCTAACGCCAGCATCTCAACCGTCAACAACTGTCGGTAGTTAAACTACAGTTAAACCCCAGAATTTAAACCTCCAAGAACTTGTAAGCAATCTGTCCTAATGAGGCAGCGTTTGCATATACAGTCTGGTTTAAGTTTGCACAACTTTGGGGTTGAGTTAATGCAGCAATTTAATACATGAAAACAATGATTTATGGCCTTTGTTTGTCCATTATTTCCAGAGTACTAGTTTAATAATTATTGGCCAGATTTTCCTTGAGCTATTAATACTAGTCAGGTTGGGAAGTTTTTTTTTTGTCTAATTAATTTATCTCCTAGGTTAAAGATGGTTCAGGACAACGCACGGATACGACAGCAGGGTGCCCATGACTTCATGGCGTACTATGACTTGGCCTGTGCCAGGCAGGATTCAGTCCCTCTCTCTGCCGTTAAACTAAACCTTGACAAAGGCATGCTGAACTTTAACGGAGACAGGATCAAATTAATTGACTGGCCACCAATTCTTCACTCTATATCCATCAACAAACACCTTCACCACATTGCAATAAGCAGCACATACCAAGCCAGTCTAGCTTCTGATGATGCAGGTAAGTCAGAAGATTACCGAAGTAACAGTACTACCACCATTATTCAGTTTTGCATACAAAAAGTAATTGCATCACCACCGCTTTCAGATAAAATCTATCTTAAGGCTGCCTTCAGGAGGAGGGTCCCAGCCATTTGCTCCAAAGACATGACATTAAAGTTGTGCAAGGCGCTGAGAGAGTGTTTGACTGTTTCTCCCAACCTGAAAACTCTGCAGCTTAAAGGTCTTCTGCTGAGAGAGAGGGACCTAATCACTTTAACAAAGGTAAAGTACACAGGAACCACTGTCAGTGCTTACTGAAAACTGTTTTCAACAATGTCATTGTTAAGAAAGTAGAATGTTTTGTGTCACATGTGGGACATAAGTGCTGCTGTGTTAAAATTTATTCAAGCAAGTTTTCTTTTGACAAGTAAAAATGGATGAAAAATAGGAAAAATAAGGCATACCTGTGTATCCTGTTCTAGGGTTTGGCAAAAAGTACTTCCTTGCAAAATCTGTCTTTGGCCAACTGTCCAATCTCAGACCACGGCTTAGAGAGTATGTACTGTATATTCATTAATTCTAGCTATCACCAGTTTTTTTTAATTTTTTTATTTACTTACATAACCTTACTGTACATTAATATATTGCTTATGTAATGGTTATTTCCATGTGTTTCAGTCATTTGTCAAAGTGTTAAATATTCTTCGAGCCTCCAAACAATAGATTTTACTGGATGCAGTCTTACCTGGAGAGGAGCAGAACATATGGCCAACATCGTCAAGGTCTGGCATGAAGTTGAGAAGCCAAAATGAATGCATATGTAATATATTCATTTGTCTGAACATTCATTTAACAGGCACAGTGTGACTTAATATCAGTCTATGCTGGTCAACTCTACTTTATTTAGAAAATCTAAACAGATGTAGGATTTCATGCCAGGTACATAAAAGCCAACAAAAAAGAAATTCTTGATGCCAATAGTTTCCCTGATGATTCTTGTTGAATACAAGACGTCAACGGTTCATGTATATTGCCATCTGATACCCCTTTGCAATCTACACACTTTTTTTCAATCAGGGACATATTTGGACTTTATGCTGTGAAGCCAGTCAAGCAGAGACAGTAGTTACTTATAATGTCATGCTGTTGTCAGTCATTCACATTGTTTTTTGTGCAATAACCCACAACCTCATGGAAAAGATGCTACCTTGGTAGAAGAATGTTTTAAACCAGATTAAATAAAAGCATGAATAACTCTTAAAGGTCCTGTGAAGGAAGGTAGACCTTCACCTTACTAAGAAGTCTTAAATTAAAGAAAGTGGTCTTCACTAGTGAACTAACCTGTTTATAAAACTTAAATTCACGGTCAAACATTACCCCAAGGTTTTTTAAAAAAAATCTGAGTGGCAGTAAGAGTCCAACCAGCCAATAACCCTGTCACATCCATCTAGAAGCTTCGGTTTTCCAAATACCATCCATGACTGCACATCGCTCGAAATTATCTGCAATACAATGAAATATGATACTGTGCTTTTTAAAATTGGACCCTAAAGGAAGTGCGCATAAAGAGAAGAGAATAATGCACAATATGGAGCCTTGGGGAACCTCGTAACTAAGTAGGGACACAGCTGAAGAATACTGGCCTAACTTTACAGGAAAACTCCTATTGTATTAGTGTTTTGTGGTGTGACGTCTATAAATTCTCTAAAGTTTCACTTTTCTTGCCCTACTTTGTTGAATATGTTGCTGGCATTAAATTCTAAACTTGTTAAAATACACTTATAACATCGAAGTTGGTCAGTAAAGACTTATATTATTTTTTTGTTTCAACTACCACTGGTACTTATAAATAAGTAGTAGTAGTGGTGAAAGCACTGACATTTTCATCTTTCTTTTTTTTCGCTCTCGCTTTACCCCTAAAGTATCAAGGAATGCAAAGACATGGAACTGCATGGGCAGAGTCTCTAAGGTACCGACATCCACAGTTTGAGGGGATGAGAGGTATCCGTCGTGTCACCCTTAACTGTAACACTTTGATTGGGGACCGAGGTGTTGCAGCGCTTGCACACGAGCTCGCTGAAGACCTCTGGATTAAAGGTTGGCCTGTGCAAGTTTCAGCTTTTTTTTTTTTCCTTTACATTTTGTTGATTTTTGTGCTCAGGGTTTCTGTTTTCTGTGGTTCTTGTTCAACAGCCGTGGATCTACAGAGGTGTGGTCTGTCCAATGACGGAGCTCGTCGTTTGTTGGAAGCCTTGAAAACAAATTCTTCACTGTGTGTGCTGGACATCCGTAGTAACCCTTTAGTTGGTAAGACTACGCATTTGGCCTCATTCATGTAATGTGAGCAGAATGAACTTGTGCATTAAGTTTTTGTAAAACCAAATTAGGCGTTTTAGCATTCATAAACATGTTAGTAGTTCTGAAATTATTGTCTGTGTAATCAAAATCAACCTCTGCTTCCACCCATGTTCAGAGCTTGCGTAAATGAGAAGTGCACCAAAATATTGCTCATTACCACTCATTTAAAAGATTATTGTATTCTGTGGTCTGTTATTTTTACAATATATGGATTTATTTAAAACTTGAGAATTCATTTGAAATATTATACATTTATCTTAACTGATGGAATTTTACTTATATAACTTCAGGAGCAGCTGGTGAAAGAGCACAAATCAGTTAAAAAGGAATTGTTTCCAATTTAACAGACATGCACTATAGTGCCAAAAGTATTCACTCATGCATCCAAATAATCGGAATTGGGTGTTCCAATCACTTCCATGGCCACAGGTGTATAAAATCCAGCACCTCGGCATGTATGCTGTTTTCACAACTATTTGTGAAAGAATGAGTCTCTCAGGAGGAGGTCGCTCCACAGCGTGGAACTGTGATAGGATGCCACCAGTGAAACAAATCCAGGCGTCAAATTTCCTCATTCCTAAATATTCTACAGTCAACTGTCAGATGTATTATAAGAACATGGAAGTGTTTGGGATAGACAGCAACTAAGCCACAAAGTGGTAGGCCACGTAAACTGACTGAGGAATCTCTTCCAATATGACTGTGCATCAGTGCACAAATCAGGTCCATAAAGACCTGGACGACAGATTCTGGTGTGCATGAGCTTGACTGGCCTGCACAGAGTCCTGACCTCAACCCGATAGAACACCTTTGGGATGAATTAGAGCAGAGACTTGAGAGCCAGGACTTCTGGTCCAACATCAGTCTGTGAACTAACATATGTGCTTCTGGAAGAATGGTCAAAAATTCCTATAAACATACTCCTAAACCATTTTTGATTTTTTTTTTTTTTTTGCATCCAAATTTATATTCCATTTTCACTTATTCACCTCTTGAATGCTTCGTTTAGACAGACACAGCATTAACTATGTTAGTCACCCTTTTCCAGGCTGGTTTATTTACTGCTTGGACAAAAAAAAATTTCAAAATTGCCTATATATTGTCATCTCTCAAATATTTTTTTTTTTTCTTTCCCTCTTTTAAAATGTGTGCCTAATCCACAGGTAGACGTGCAGGTTGAGGATGCACCTTTACACCACATGGTGGCCTCTGGGCAGGAATTAGGCTAATGAATGAACATCCAGTTTTTGACAGATGCACCTTCTTAGTATCAAATTCAAGTTTTACGCATGTGGAGTAGATCTTTATTAAGAAGGCAATTTATGTGTAAACATATTTAGATTTACAAAGATTTCATGAATGAGGTGTATTGTTAGAATTTTTATTAAATTGTGTGTATTCACAGCCTTTTTTTATTCTTGATATTGTAGCAAACCTTAATTCGGCAGTAAAAATTTTTAATGTGTAAAATGTCTGATTGACATTTCCGTAAAGAAATGTTTCCTAAACTTTTTTTTTCTCCCCTCTACAGACAAAGTCTTAATTAAAACTGTGATAGAGAAAGTACTAATGAATGCTGATGGACAGTCAACCGAGGTGAGATGCTGGGATCAGTGTTATTCAAAGTTCAAGAAAAGAAAAATCAGCTAGTCTGTAAAGAAATTTTACATTAGCTTGCATGTTTTCTTTTTTTTACCGGCTGTTTCCAGTGCTCATGATTTTTTTTAAATTTTGAATTATTGGTGTCCTGTAGTACTGTTGGATCAAGCCCGAAATAACGGAGTACCAAAGAGTTTCTGGTCCAAAAAAGCGTGCCATACCCAGCACAGTAAGAGGAAAAGCTACATTAAAGAAAGGTATTTTTATTTTTTATTTTTTTGTGTGTTCATTCATCCATTTGCTATACCATTTCATTTAATTCATTCACCATCATTTCAAACCCAGTCACTTCATCCGTTCACTGTTTTGTGTTAGTGGACTTCCACTTCTTCACATGGTCATCTTTTCTGGTGCAGCCACTCCCAAGGGAGCATCTCCTGGAAGATGGAGTTCACTTTTTGTTCAGGCAAAGAAATCCAACTCATGTTATGTACCTTGGCGTGCTGCGGCACGGGCTGGTCGCCAGAGGTGAGGAGATGTTTGCAAAGCAAGAACTAGTATGAATGTGATATTTTGTATTTTGTCTGAAAGGAACCAGAAGTTTTGGTATTTTCCTTCTGGGTACGTCGCGAATCATTGTCTCTTCAGCGAACTAGAATAAAACATAATGTTGTTTGGTAAACATTAGTGTTTTATATTTGTATTTTACTGGATATTTTGTTTGTACGGAGAATTAAATTATGTTCTTTTATTTTAGAGGTCTGCCTCCTGGAGTCATGGTGACAGGCCAAAGCCTTCAAGTAGGTTTTTAATCTGCTTTTCTCTGACCCGTGCTAGCATTGAATTGTGAGTTGTGAATCCCTATATGCATTTAAATTATATCTAACGACTACCGTGACTTATGCTGTGTATTTCATTAGCATGCAGCTGCTGTGAAGGTTACTGTGGAGTCAGACTCAGAGGGAGAAGAGGACAATGAAGAGGAAGAAGTGGTGGTTGAAGTGGAGCAGAGACCATCTTCTGTTTGTCTCCAAGAAAGGATCACTTCAAGACAGTTCGAGTGTATCCAGGTCAGCCACGTCACATAAATCCAAATTTAAAAGCTTTTTCCCCCACAGTAACATTAGAATGAAAAATAGATGGTTTTCTTTGGAGTGATTTCAGTTTGAGTGTGTTTTACCGTGTATTCCCTCTAGATGGAGCTGAAAGAGTGTCGTTTAAGGCTTGCAGAAGAGCGCAGAGCCAGACTGACAGCTGAGTCCAGGCTCATGGAAGTAATTCAATTTAAAAATGTTAAATTAATGAATTAGATTAATACATCTGAGTCTTGAATAAGGGAGACAAACCTGCATTTTAAATCTTTATACACTATATGGACAAAAGTATTTTGTCACACCTGCTAATAACTGAATTTGAATTTAAGTGTTTTAATCAGACCTGCTGCCTCTTTTTTTATTTTTATTTATTTTATTTTATTTTATTTTTTTAACACAGCCAAACGGGTGTACACAAAGTCCAGTGCTGTTAGATAGACTGATGCAAAGGACACTTCCACTGTGGGACAGTGACGGTGTGTTCAGGTCACGCTTCTGTGTTTGGAAAGTCTGCTTTGGTGAATGAATGATGGAGGAAGTGTGGTTGAGGAGGGATAATTGTATTATGCTGTTTTTGCAAGCTTGAAGGTGGACCACCTCCATATTAAAGTATACACTCGGGAGAACAAGTTCGACACACTGCCAATTTTCAGGTTTTCTCACGTAGTGGATGTAGAAGTCTGTAATTTCTAACACAGGTACTCTTCAATTGTGAGTGATGGAATCTGAAACAAACACAAATTCGGCTATCGTCAGCATAGAAGTGGATCGAGATCCCATATTTTTGGAGAACAGATCTAAGTAGAAGCAAGCATAAAGAACAGTTAAAAGGCCCAAGAGTAAAACCCTAAGGTACTTCACATGTAAAAGGTGTTATGGAGGACAGCTCCAAAACATCGTTAAAGACTCCCCAAATGCCCACCCAGTTTGCCTGGGTACACAGGAGAACCTGATGGTCAACTAAATTAAAGGCAGCTGTTTAGCCCAACAGAACCAATGCAGTAAAGTGACTAGCATATTTAGCTAAAAGAATTATAAAAAATGCTTATTTTTATGATTCCCTGATAAAAGTCTGAAATGACACTTGGATCTCCTCCTTCCACTTTTTCTCAGTTCGCTTGTCCCAGTTAAACATTTTTGGGCAAAAACCTGGCTTACTCTACATCCAGATAGAAACAGAGGTTCATTTAATGTGCATGTTAGTGCAGCAGAAAGTCCAAAGAGCTTTGATTAAAAATTACAGACTTCTACAGTCTTTGCAAAAGGGAAAACCTGCAAAATATGTAATGTATAAAGCTCTTGTTCTTTCCTCTGTATGTATTTGAATATTATGCAGTCCCTGTTGGTGTAATTGTCAGGCGTCTGAGTTTTGTCCATATAGTGTATATAATCATCTCCTTATGTTATTCTGCTGTACGTAATTGTTTTGACTGTTTTTGTAAATGACCAAACAGAGGACTGATTCAAGTGGTGTCTTATTTCTGTTCAGTATGAGTTGGAGAATGTTAGACTTCGTGATGCCAACCAGTCCCTGTCAGAAGCACTTGCAGCCGCAGGCTCTGCAGCAGCAGGACCTGCATTCAGCCCTCTTGAAGATGAGGAAGTTCTTGAGAGTATAGAAAGCTCATTCACAAAGTTCCATGCCTTCCTGGATCTTCTTAAGGATGCAGGGTGGGTACACTTGGAACAGTCCTCTTTGTTTCCTTCCTGCTTAATAATTGATGCTTGTTCAAGTAGTTAAATTAACTTTTGGTTTCTTTATCTTTATAAGGTCATGTTTATTTGTAGTCACATTCCTTTCCCACCCAACATTATTGTTGAACACCCCAGTTTCAGTCTTAGTGAACACCTCATGAAAGTTGTGACCTAGTGAATGTCTTATCATGTGGTCATTTGGCTATTGAAAAATATAATAAAATTTGATTTTACTTTATTATTGTATTCTAACAAGATGAGACAAGGATATCCTGTCATATAAGTTTGTTTAGGGTGCCACAAATCTATTTCAGGGACTTTAAGGGCCTGTTTCTTGTAAATTCCCTCTTAAAAATAAGATGACCTCAAGATTTCACTTTCAGTTTGAGTTACCTCTTAACTGCTTTCGGTTTGTACACCCATACTTTTGTTTGACAGCCTCTGTACCTCCTGTTAATCCTCCTTGAAAGATTTAAGATGGTTTATCCCTTATGTAGTCCTCTTTCTTTTAAAGATTTAATATATTAATTTATAAGTTAGATTGTGAAATGTTCAGAGGGTGGTAGAGCCCAACAACATTTGAGAACTTGTGTATGTTTATGCATGCATTTCTGTCTGTGTCATTGGAGAGGGGACAGCTGTTTGGTAAATATTTTCAAATATGATGCGTCATGGCCAGTCCGTACATGGTGAACGTGGAAAGCAGAAGACAAAACATTTAATGGGGTTAGTTAGTTACATCAAATTACTGGTTCAGATATGTAGAAGACAAACACTCATGAAAGGTTCTGCACCATCTAGCAGAGTTAGTCCCTGCTAAGACAGAGAAAAGAAGAAAAGGAACTTAACATCTAGAAAACACTTCAAACCTGTGGTTACCCAAACTAGGCCTTTTGTAAAGTTGGCTAAGAAATCTTTAAAAATATCAATCAGCTTTATTTATGAAGCACTTTGAAAAACAATGTGGTTGGGCAAAGTGCTAATCACAAATAAACACATTGCATAAAACCAAGTATAAAACACAAAAACATAAAATATTAGAGGCAATAAAAGCCAAGACGTTGATAGTGTGGAAAGACGACTCGTTCTACAATGTTGGGACAACAACCGAGAAAATGTGTTCTCTTCTAAGCTCTGGCTTTTTTCTTCGAAACACTACAAATGTTGTCGTTTCTTGGAAACAATAACTGATCTGCTGACCTGAGAGAGTGTGAAGAAGCCTATAGCTGGAGCACCTCGTCAAGACATTTAAAAACCAATAAAGATGATAAAATAGAAATAAAGATAACTTGTTTTTTTTTTTTTCCACCAGTTAAAAGCCGAGCAGCAGCGTTTTAAACTAATTGCAGTTGATCAAGTGAATTCTGGCTAGTTCAGACATAAACTGGAGTAGTCTGGACGTTTTGTGTTAAAAGCATCAGGTTCAGTCGAACCCCGCCGAAACATCTACAGAGCTGCCGTCAGACCTTTACTGCGTGATGAACCGTTTAACGCCTTGACTCGATTTGTGAAATCCAAAAATGTCCATCGCGTTTACCCGATGCTGGGTTCATACAAACTGATGGTTGCTATGAACTCCTGACACAAAAAAAATCACCACCTCCAGAGTTGTCATGGATGTGAAATCAAACGACCAAGACCAAAATGGTTTTTTGAACCTGGCTGTAAATGTGTTTATTTCTGCTCTAAAGTTGGACATTTTAACATAGGAGTCAACAGTGACTGACTCACTGTTGGAGCCAGCTTCTATCGGCATGCTGCAAAGTTTTCTGTACAAAAACTGTTAATGTGCAAAAGTCGATCATTGTAACTGTTTTTTATTTCACAATGTTCATTTGAAAAAGTTCCTGTATTTTCCAGCTTAAGCCAGCTTTGATTTAGTTACTAAATTACGAAATTAAAGTGTTAGTGCAACCAAAGTAAATTGTACTATATAACTAGATGAAAATTGACAAGAGAACTGATAAGGAACTGAATTGATAAGCGATATCAATAATGGAATGGGAATTGGTCAATTTTTAACAATTCCCGTCTCTACTCGTAGTTAAAACCTCACTAATAACTCACTAATAATAAAGCAGCAGGTGAGGAAGACCCAGACACTACCAGTAGGAGGAGCCGCAACACTTTTATTTACTGTACTGATGTGCATGCAGCTGAATGTGTTTAGTTACACTGTTCAAACCTTCCAGGTCAACTTCTCCACACACACGTCACTCACATCCACACGCCTTTCTTCCACAATTGCTCATGCACACTTATACATGATCCTGTTAAAAGGACCATAATATAAAGAAGCTGACATTTCCTCCTCCAGTATGTTTTTTTTTTTTCTCTATTAATAATATAAGCACAATGAACGTGATTGACCCCTTCCGTCTTGTCTCCCAGACACGATGTGGAGCCACACTTCCAGAATGCTGGTTTCGTGTATGTAAGGACTCGTGTTTGCCAGATTTCCCCCTCTTCCTTGGGCCAGTATGTTAAGGCCAATGGAGTAAAATCCGTGGCCCTCTTTTACAGAAATGTTACAGAACACCAGTATGTAAGCGCCTTTAGATTTCACTTAACCTTTACCATTTATCACAGGTGGTGTCACAACAATTTGCACTTATTTATTACCTAGACATTTAAAATTCTGACCAAGAAAACATATGGTTGACAAAGACCCCTAATGACCCTACAAGAGGAGTAATGGCTGGGTCAGTGATTTACATACAACTTCAAGGGTTTACTTTTAATTTTCAACAGCAACTTATAAACATGAGACTCACCACCAGTCAGAACTAAGAAGAAGCCTTTGGATGAATAAAGAAACATCTGTATGTGCCGAAAGGGGAAAAGTCAAAAGGCCATTTCTCCTATATTTCACAATTGTACTGTAATCACACTTGCAGTTAGGGTTTCAACATCTTTAGGCGTGTTTTCAGCTTGCTTACTAACTAATTCTTTTCATTTATTTATTGCATTGTAGATTAAAGAGGGATTTGGTCCAATTTTGGAAATTATTGCAAAGATGGTCTGTGTGCTTTGTTACATAAGTATTGTGGCTTTTAGCTGTATCAGTCAAGTTGCATGATGTCCACTTGTAGCCAGAAATAGAAGAGGGTTTGTTTATGTAATTATGGGTGAAGTGCGTTCTTGTAATTGTTGGCCCATTTCTTCTAAATCGGTGTAAAAAATCCGATCTGCTGTTTCAGTTTCATTCTGAGATGATACAACTTGTTTTTTCTGTGATGGCCTGCTAACATATCAACCAGTTATTCTTTATTCATTGGTACTGATCTACTTTAGTTTGGAATTGATCGGTTTGATTGATTGTTATCAGTTAAGAATAAATGTCCACAGGCTGGCTGTCATTTTTGTGTAGCAGTGACTGGCTCACTTTCTTGAAATATTATGCTGCACAAACCTAATTCAAGTGGGGCTTTAATCTTTAATCTGATTTTTTTTTTTTAATTGAAATTGATTTCCATTCTGATGTTCTCAGCATTTTTAGCCTATAGTTTATGTTTTTTTTTTTTTTTTCAAACGTATCTCAGTAATGAGCTATCTTTTTTTCATTTTTCTGTGCTTCAGAGCCTGTCAGTATATGCATTTATCCCTTGGACTATAACAACATCCACTATTGTATTTTATAAATGACATGCACATGTCATTGCAGGAATCTTAGTGCAATTTCAGTGGTTTGCATCTGTTTTTATAGCCTAGGTCAGTTGGCTTCAATGGCTGGCATTGACAAGTCAGATCTCCAGCCTCTGGGAAGACCTCAGCTCTCCTCTACAATAGGACCACATCTGGATGGTGCAGCATCACTGACTGCAAGAGAGTTCAGAGATGTTCCTAAGAGGACTGATACTATGTCTGCGGTAAGGAGAGTGTGATCTGCCAAGCACAGAAGTGTTTAGATCATATTACTGAGTGTTTTAGTTTTGTGTTTGCATGTACATATGTCAGTAAACATTACATGTATGTAACTATGAACAACAAGTGTGTTTCAGCACCAAAAGCCCAGCTTTTATTAGATGAATTATGCCCTCAATACTTCACACATCTACATACATAGGATAAGTACTAGAAGCCACTTAAAACTCCTAAGACCACGTGTACACATATGTAGACATCACATCTTCATTGTCCATATTATAATATTTAATTTCTTAATTGTGGCCCAACTTAACAAGAAAAAAATTTCACCAGGTCTTATGAGGTTAATAATAATTAATAATAATAAAACATATATCTTAGAGTTTTAAGTATTCTTTGCTTTACTTATAGCATGAAACCTTTTGCGTTATCATTGATGGCTTGATATTTGTTTGTCAACTACTGCAAACCTGAGTTTTTTTTTGTTTTCCTTTTTCTTTTTTTTTAGGTGACGACCGTGGTGCCTGTTCTTTCTGATAAAGCAGCTGACACTACCCCTCTCAGATCTCCTTCTCCTGTCAGGGCATATGTGCACAAGGACAGGCAACTAAAGGTTATGTTTAGCCAGGGTATGACACATGCAGCAGAGCCTGTCGTGAGTCCGTTTTTACGACCTGACAGTGAGCATGACTCGAGCGCTGAGCACAGTTACTGTAGTCAAAAGTCTTCAGCCAATATTTCCTTTAATAAAACCTTCCAGACACATTCGAGCCACCGCAGGACTGACACCATATCTCACGACAGCAACAGTCGATCGATGCATCGATGCAGCTTCGACAACAGCTGTGTGAACAGTCATAACTCCGAAAGCAACAGATCTTATGTTGCTTCATCTGAGAGCATTGGTGAGATTATTAAGGAAAAGACAGAGTCTGTGGGATCTTTAGGATCAAGAAACAGTGAAAACGGTAGAATGGTGAGAGTTGGTCATTCGGGGTCAGAAGGGTCAGAGAGAAAAGCCTATCCTGGGAGGGGCACCTTGGAACAGATTGGCTCTTTGGGAGATCATTCGGATGTTGACTCATTCTGATTTCATGACCACCAAAATGCAAAAAGCAGGGGGGGGGGGGGTTCATGCTTGTTTATGTTTTGTGGGGGTTTTTTATACAGTATTTTTACTTTCTTTTTAGAATGAACAATTTAGAGGTTGTTTAAATTTCATAGATTTATATTCTTGTAATGATCTTGTTTCAACTTTCAAATGTTTGTTTTATAATTAACATTGGTGGTTTAATCCTCTAATTCATTAGTTCATTCCTTCATGCTCCAGTGCTATTCACTGAACCCGGCTGGAGCTTTTCCCACTTGTAACTGAGAGGCCGGGTACATCGTGAACAGGTTACTGATCCATCACAGGCAATCATATAAGTTCTCACTCCTACAGGAAATTTATAATCACTAATCAACAATAGACTTTTTTTGGACTGAGAAAGCTGGAGTATCAGGAAAGAAACCCACCCATGCTCGGGGAAAATATGCATGCTCCTTTCAGAAATGCCCTAGTTAGGTCTTGAACCAGGACCTTCTAGCTCTAAAACGGCAATAAATAAAAAGATATTTATGTTTTTCTATGCGTTTGTTTTAGTACAGATGTGTTTTTGTTATGAAAATATGCTTCAAGTTTAAGGGCCCATTTCTTGTAAATTCACTCTTATAAATAAGATAACCTGATGATTTCACTTTCAGTTTGAGATACCTCTTGAGAGACCTCTCTGCTTGCAGTCAGGTTAGTATCTTGGACATGGCGCACCTTTGTTTTAAATTGTATGAAATCATTGTCTTTTATGTGTCAAGGCAAGGGTAAACATCCTCTTCTTGAACTCTACACAGGAACAGCACAAGGCTTCCTCTTTAGTATGCACTTGGGCCTGGTTATTTACTTGGCTCTCTTCACATATCACTGCTATGCAGACCATGTGCAACTGTACCTTTCATTTTGAGCAGATGAACCCCACAGTTTAGATGTGTTGCCTCTGGCAAATCCACATGGATGAAGAAATGCCACCTTCAACTAACTTGATTAAAATTGATCTTTTTGTTATCCCAGCCAATCAGTCTAATATTGCCGTATATATCGTCAACTTTTTTTTTGATTTCATCATTTGAGTTTTTTTGGGTTTTTTTGCATCATTTCGACATGGTCTGTTTGGACACCAATCAGTTCCAGATTGTACATAAACTATTTGGACCTCTAAATCTCTTGGAAGGATCAATAGATATTTAAAAGAAGTGCATAAACATTCTTGTGGGCTGCATGTGGGATTAATTTTCAGTAAGAATGTTCAACATTTGACCACAAACCTTCCCCGACCTCCGACAAAAACCGACATCTGACTGACAGGTATTGACTGCATTGCAATGAGTTTTAGATTAAACAGATTTTTATGAAAAATTTGCAAATTATTATAAAGATAGCCTGCCTGCTTTGTTGATAAACATCATCAGGACATTCAGCTCTAACTGTTAAACTGTGCTAATCTGAGTGAATGATGGGTAAAAATATCCGTTCATGTGACTTTAGGTTTGGAGACAAGTGTGTTTATTGTAATTGTGGGTCCTTTTCTCATAAATTGACATTTTCAAAAACCTGACCCGTTGTTTCACTTTCATTCTGTCTCTAGCAGTTCATACAGCAGCCAGTTTCCCTCCATTCATTTGTCACATGTATTTTGGGAGGGTCAGACTGGAACATACCTATGTATGGTCTGTCAGATTATGAGATTATTTCCAGGGACAACAGTGCATATTTCTAGAAGTGTTATGCAGGTTATGCAATCTCAGGGTGTGGTGAGGAGCTTCAAACTTTTGTAAGCCTGTAATTTCAAAGATAAGAGCATTTAGTTTTTCAATGTTCCTCTTAGTTTTTCAGCCTGGGTGTGAATGATTTGAAAGTAGCATTGAATAAAATTCAAATGTTTTCATCCATTTCATTTAATCAGATGACCCAGTCTAATTATTTATTTAATTTTAGTTGATATTTTTATAGGTTAACATTTTAACATTTGCATTCCTCTTTACAGACAGCTTTCAGTCTTTTCAAGCTAAAATATTACCAATATCTATGGCCAACTTTAATTTTACATTAGTAAAAAATTAGGGACCTTAATGAGATAAATATAAATTAACTCATAAGTTATAAGTAAACTTTACATAATACAGATGTAACGTAATGCAGAAGATGCAATGTGTAACACATTTTTGTTTGTGAAAAACAGACAATAATTAACCTATATTAATTTGATTGAAAGCTAAAAGGGCCCAACTTTGCAGATTAAAGCCTTCATTGTGTGTACACCATTATTTTGTTTCAGTTTGAGTGTGTTTTACCGTGTATTCCCTCTAGATGGAGATGAAAGAGTGTCGTCTAAGGCTTCCAAAAGAGGCACGGCCAGACTGACAGCTGAGTCGAGGCTCATGGCAATTTGATTAAAAAATGAATTAGAATTAATGAATTAGATTAATAGATCTATTTTCGTTTCACCAGAGTCTTGAATAAGGGAGACAAAACTGCAGCTTAAACCTTTATACTCTATATGGACAAAAGTATTTTGCCACACCTGTTGATAACTGAATTTACGTGTTTTAATCAGACCTGCTGCCTCAGGTGTATAAAGTCAAGCATGTATCCATGCAGTCTCCATTTGCAAACATTACTGATACAAAATTGGTCATTCTGAAGAGCTCAGTGAATTCAACCAAGGACTGTGATAGGTTGCCATTGTTGCACAAAGACAGTTTTCAACAATTTAAACTAACTCTGGCATGAATTGAACATCCCAGAGCAGGGTCAACGACTGCTAAGGCACAAGGTGGTTAAAGGACATCAATACTCTAATGATTCCACAGCTGAAGAGGTCTGAACTTCAACTGGCATCGGTGTAAACCCACAAACTGATGGGAGTTTAATGGAACTTTTTTTTTTTTTTTTTTTTTTTTTACAGCCAAGCAGGTGCACGCAAGCTTTGCATCACAAAGTCCGCTGCTGTGATAGATAGAATGATGCAAAAGACACTTCTACTGTATTGCAGTGGCAGTGTGTTGAGATCACGCTTCTGTGTTTGGCATTAAGGCAAGTCTGGTTTGGTGAATGAATTATGGAGGAAGTTTGGTTGAGGAGGGATAATTGAATACTGCAGTTTTTCCAGGCAAGGGAAGGCATGTTTCAGCTGATCTGAGGCTTTCTGTGAGTTTGTTCCAGACGTGGAGCAGAGACGCTGAAGGAAACCTCTCCATGTCCGGTTCTGACATTGGGAACTGATAAAAAATTTAATCCAGATGACCTGAGGGGTCTGGAAGGTTCATACTGGGTCAGGAGGTCACTGATGTACACTACACCCAGATTTCTGGCCTGGTTGTTGGTTTTTATGTGTATAGATTGAAGCTCTGTGGTGACCTGTAATCATTTCTCTTTGGCTCCAAAGATAATTACCTGTTTTGTTACCAGTCATTAATCTCCTGAATGCGTTTACCAAGAGCCTGTGCAGGGCCTTGTTCTCCTGGTGACATTGTTATGTATATCTGTGTGCCATCTGCATAGCTGTTGTGGTTTATTTTGTTGTTGTTTTTTTTATCTGTGCCAATGGGAGCATGTAGATGTTACACAGAAGAAGTCTTAGGATGGAACCTTGGAGAACTCCACATGTAATTCTTGTCTTTTCAGATGTAAAATAACCTATTGACACAAAGTATTTCCTGTTTTCTAAGTACGTTTTGAACACGTTTAGTATAGTTCTGGAAAGACCCACAAAGTTTTCCAGTCATTTGAGTGATATATTGTGGTTTACTGTATCAAATGCAGCACTGAGATCCAGCAAAACTAAAACTGACATTTTCCAACTGTCTGTATTCAGACATATGTCATTAAACACTTTAGTGAGAGCAGTCTCAGTGCTGTGGTTCCGTCTAAAACCTGACTGGACGGCATCATAGCAGTTAATTTGTCTTAAAAAATAATTGAGCTGTTAAAAAAAAACTGTTTCAATTATCTTACTTAAAAATGGATATTTGAGATCGGTCTGTAGTTGTTTATTTGTTTCTTGTCAAGATTGTCCTTATTTCAGCAGATGTTTAATTACAGCTGTTTTTATTGGCTCTGGAAACACACCTGACACCTGACAGTTGACAGTTAAGTTGACAATCTGTATCACGTCTGACTCCAAAATCTTTGAGACCTTTTTGAAAAGACTTGTTGGCAGGATGTCTTAACAGCAAGAGGAGGAGTTCAGTTGATGTCAGATGTTCTCCAGGTCTTTGCTGTTAATGGGGTGAAACTGTGTCATTGTGTTAAAACCAGTTTTCGTTGGACACCGTCCATATCCTGAACCTGCTGTTGATCTACCAACTGCTTGTTTAATATTTTAAATTTTGTCTGAAGAATTTGGAAAAGTCATTGCAGGTCGTGGTTGAATGAAGTTCAGCTGCCGCTGACACAGGAGGGTTTGTTGGTCTGTCAGCTGTAGCAAATAAGGCCTGAGCGTTATGAAAGTTTCTTGTAATGATGTCAGAGAAGTACGAGTTCCTTGCATTCTTCAGTTGTAAATTATAAGAGTTTAGTTTCTCTTTATAGATGTCATGCTGAACTTGGAGATTTGTTTTTCTCCATCTGCACTCATCTATCCAACACTCTTTGCATTTTTCACCAGTGTGGTGTTTGTGGAAGTTCTTGAGAGTATAGAAAGCTCATTCACAAAGTTCCATGCCTTCCTGGATCTTCTTAAGGATGCAGGGTGGGTACACTTGGAACAGTCCTCTTTGTTTCCTTCCTGCTTAATAATTGATGCTTGTTCAAGTAGTTAAATTAACTTTTTGTTTCTTTATCTTTATAAGGTCATGTTTATTTGTAGTCACATTCCTTTCCCACCCAACATTATTGTTGAACACCCCAGTTTCAGTCTTAGTGAACACCTCATGAAAGTTGTGACCTAGTGAATGTCTTATCATGTGGTCATTTGGCTATTGAAAAATATAATAAAATTTGATTTTACTTTATTATTGTATTCTAACAAGATGAGACAAAGATATCCTGTCATATAAGTTTGTTTAGGGTGCCACAAATCTATCTTGTAAATTCACTCTTAAAAATAAGATGACCTCGTGATTTCACTTTCAGTTTGAGTTACCTCTTAACTGCTTTCGGTTTGTACACCCATACTTTTGTTTGACAGCCTCTGTACCTCCTGTTAATCCTCCTTGAAAGATGTAAGATGGTTTATTAATATTGAATATGTTTATTTATAAGTTAGATTGTGAAATGTTCGGAGGGTGGTAGAGCCCAACAACATTTGAGAACTTGTGTATGTTTATGCATGCATTTCTGTCTGTGTCATTGGAGAGGGGACAGCTGTTTGGTAAATATTTTCAAATATGATGCGTCATGGCCAGTCCGTACATGGTGAACGTGGAAAGCAGAAGACAAAACATTTAATGGGGTTAGTTAGTTACATCAAATTACTGGTTCAGATATGTAGAAGACAAACACTCATGAAAGGTTCTGCACCATCTAGCAGAGTTAGTCCCTGCTAAGACAGAGAAAAGAAGAAAAGGAACTTAACATCTAGAAAACACTTCAAACCTGTGGTTACCCAAACTAGGCCTTTTGTAAAGTTGGCTAAGAAATCTTTAAAAATATCAATCAGCTTTATTTATGAAGCACTTTGAAAAACAATGTGGTTGGGCAAAGTGCTAATCACAAATAAACACATTGCATCAAACCAAGTATAAAACACAAAAACATAAAATATTAGAGGCAATAAAAGCCAAGACGTTGATAGTGTGCAAAGACGACTCGTTCTACAATGTTGGGACAACAACCGAGAAAATGTGTTCTCTTCTAAGCTCTGGCTTTTTTCTTCGAAACACTACAAATGTTGTCGTTTCTTAGAAACAATAACTGATCTGCTGACCTGAGAGAGTGAAGAAGCCTATAGCTGGAGCACCTCGTCAAGACATTTAAAAACCAATAAAGATGATAAAATAGAAATAAAGATAACTTGTTTTCGTGCACCAGTTAAAAGCCGAGCAGCAGCGTTTTAAAGTAATTGCAGTCAATCAAGTGAATTCTGACAAACTGCATTGCAGTAGTCTGGATGTTTTGTGTTAAAAGCATGGATTAAGTAATGCAGAGAAAGGAAAGGTGTAGCTTTGGTCAGTTGTCTCAGTTGAATAAACCTGGACTTGACCACTGAGATCATGTGTGCATCAAGTTTAAGACCACTGTCCAATTTTGCATGCAGGCCTGTCTGTGTTAATTTTAAATGTTTGCTTAAACAACCTGAATCATGAAAAATTGACACAAATTGACACTAGTTAGTTACAGATACTCAATATTGTTGAAGGTATCTAATACATACACTTTATGGCCAAAAGTATTGACTCACCCACCTTGACTCACTTATGAACTTAAGTGACATCCATTCCTAATCCATAGGGTTCAATATGACGTCGGTCCACCCTTTGCAGCTATAACATCTTCAACTCTTCTGGGAAGGCTGTCCACAAGGTTCAGGAGTGTGTTTATAGGAATCTTTGACCACTCATCCAGGTCTTTATGGACCTGCTTTGAGCACTGGTGCACAGTCATGTTGGAAGAGGAAGGGGCCAGCTCTAAACTGTTCCCACAAAGTTGGGAGCATGGACTTGTCCAAAATGTCTTGGTATGCTGGAGCATTTAGAGTTGCTTTTACTGGAACTATGGCACCAACTCTGCAGAAAGTTGGTGACCTCTTCACACTATGCGCCTCAGCATCTGCTGACCCCGCTCCGTCAGTTTACCTGGCCTACTAATTCGTGGCTAAATTGCTGTCGTTCCCAAACACTTCCATGTTCCTATAATACAGCTGACAGTTGACTGTGGAATATTTAGGAGCGAGGAAATTGGACGCCTGGATTTGTTGCACAGGTGGCATCATATCACAGCGCCACGCTGTGGAGCGACCTCCTCCTGAGAGCGACCCATTCTTTCACAAATAGTTGTGAAAACAGTCTGCATGCCGAGGTGCTGGATTTTATACACCTGTGGCCATGGAAGCGATTGGAACACCTGATTCCGATTATTTGGATGGGAGAGTGAATACTTTTGGCAATATAGTGTAAGTTATTGCATTGCAATGAATTTTAGATTAAACAGACTGTTACAAAACTGTAGCAAATTATTATAAAAATAGCCTGCTTGCTTTGTTCATTCAGCTCTAACTGTTAAACTGTGCTAAGATCTGAGTGAATGATGGGTAAAAATATCCGTTCATGTGACTTTAGGTTAGGAGACAAGTGTGTTTATTGTAATTGTGGGTCCTTTTCTTGTAAATTGACATTTTCAAAAACTGACCTGATGTTTCACTTTCATTCTGAGGTCCCTGTGCGATGTCACCAGCAGTTAGTTAATACAGCAGCCAGTTTCCCTCCATTCATTTGTCACATCTATTTTGGGAGGGTCAGACTGGAACATACCACTGGAAGGTCTGCCAGATTTATTTCAGAGTTATTTTCAGGGACAACAGTGCATATGTCAAGAAGTGTAAGGATGCAAAAATGGATGCGTATTAACAAGTGAAATAAAATAAATGGGGAAAAAAGATCACTTGGGGTCTTGTTGAATGAAAAGAATTAAAGATCAAATGCAATACAACTACTGGTGAGGTGTTTCCATTATCCAATATTGCATATGTCTGATCGCATCTCCCAACTGACACTTTGTGGAATAACCTTTTGCCTTTATTACAACATTTATGACTACAGAACAAAGAGTTCTGGCAGGCCCGGGAGTCAAACCAGCAACGTACTTAAAATGCCCCTAATTATCAAATTGTTCCCTTTTCCTTGTGGATTTTTGTTAGTTGGAAGATCACTATAAAACCTGATCATTTTGTCATTTGTGTCATTTTTATTATGGTCTTTACATGTTTAAAGCCTGCAGTTTTGTAAGAGTGCCTTTTGCTATTTTTGACATTTCTGTGCCGAACAAAAAGCTTATTTTGCAGCGTATGCAGAATGCTAAAATAACTGCTTACTATTACACAAGTTCGGGGTGTGGTTAGGAGCTCAAAACTTTTCTAAGCCTGTAATTTTAAATAAAAGAGCATTTAGCTGTTCAATGTTACTGCTTTTAGTTCCTCTGCTTGGTGTGAATGATTTGAAAGTAGCATGTAGGTTGATAAGTAACATGTATAAAATCTCAGTTACGTTTTCATCAGATCAACCAGTCTAATCCCTTTTTATAAATGTATTTATTTATTTATTGTTAGATATTTTCTCTTGTTAAGAGGAATGCAAATGCAAAATGTTACCAGACTTCAGCCTGTCTTTTAACAGATGGATGTCTTCATAATAAGCGGAGCTTAACTTTGCCTTGAATGCAAACATGCCTCTGTAAGCTGCCTTTCAAACTAAAATGGACTTTCTTTATTACTAGTATCTATGTTTAACTTTAATTTTACACAATTACACACAAACTTAATATACATTAACTCGTAATTTATATGTAATGTTTTGCACATTACAGATTTAACATAATGCAGTGGATGCAAAGTGTAGCACTTTTTTGTTTGTGAAGAGCAGACATTAATTAGCCTGTATTAATTTGATTAAAAGCTAAAAGGGCCCGACGTTGCTGATTAAGGCCTTTATCATATGTGTCATAAAAAACAGGCCAACATGCACATAGAACAACATAAGAACAATGTGTTGGATGAGTGTTCAGGCTCAGTACTATCACTGTACTGAGGCTGCTTTGATAAGTAGATTATCAAAGCTCTTCCGCTTCTTATTGCACTAGAAGGTTCAAAAACACTCCGCTTATTGTTATCATAGGACACTATCCCAAACTCTACTTTGCACTATTAACCTCAGCACCTCCAGAGCCAAGCAACGAGTCGTAATAGAGTTTTATGATGTCTGCTTTAGCTGCTGAACAGATATCGAAGCAGCGTTAACAAAATTCCATGTGTAAAAAAATGGAGAAGGGGTGGGGGGATAACACTGTAGACTGTAAAAAAAAAATCTTTCACAATCACAGAAACGCCACCCAAAAAAGGAAACTTGCATAATTGTAAAAATTTCAGTAGCGCGATATTTCTGCTACTTGGTAAGCTGTTCTCTATCTGGAGCAGTGATATCACCCAAGGTCAACATGTACAATGTGGAGATTGCAGTAGAATCAGTTTGCAGAAGCTTTTGTCCAAAGTTACAAAGGGTAAGTGCATTATGATTTAATCAGAACAATGGAAAGATTTAAAAATAGTGAGAATAAGCCACCACTTGGACTCAAAACTACAGCATCAGCCACAAGTGTGGATTCATCTACAATTGATACCTACACTCAGGTTATCTTAAGTTGTGGCATAAACTGTAAGTAGTCAAAAGACATGTGATTGCATGCACTCACATTTCAAACGCGCAGGGTGGTCTGTAACATTAGTGGAAAGTGACAGATAAAAGGAGTATTTTCTCCATTACATATGAGAGATGCAGCCAATCTCTTCCATTAAAGAGAGAAAAACCCACAGAATAATCCATAATTATCTACTGAAAATGTAGTCACGAAAAGCCGGCATCACTCATGGAACTGAATGCATTCTTCAACAGGTTCAGTTTCAGAAACCCACAGCTTCCCTGTTATACCTCACCTGTCTCATCTTCCACCTCAGTCATGAATCTTGCTGCTTCTCCATGGTTGTCTCCTTTCACATCAGGAGATGCTGGGCCTCCTTCCACTTCCCCTTCCAGGCTGTCTGGCTCTAGCAGTCAGGTGAAGAAGCAACTGGAGAGCTTGAACCAGAACAAGGCTCCAGGCCTGAATGGCATCAGCCCCAGAATTCTCAATGACTGTGTGGACCAGAATTTAGAATTCTGCAGCACCTCTTCAACCTCTGCCTGACCCAGGAAAAGGTTCCAGTCACTAGTGGATAAAAATCAGAGCCGGGCCGGGGGCAGGGCCAAATGACCGGGCCCTTTAAACCCAAATGATAAAGCTCATGATAATTTGGAAGTCGGCAGAAAGAGACGTAAAGTATTTTGGGTCTCACTTTACTCTCGGTGTCTTCCAACAAAATTAGGACAAAAATGGAGAAACACCCTAACATCTTCTCCCCTCCCGCTCTTTCTGTCCTTTCACAATAAGAGCCTACATTCTGGTGTGAAACACATATATGGTGACGTCGGCCACGATAACATCTTTTTACAACAACATACACATGCCCGGCACATCAGGACTTACAAGCTTCGGCACCACGGAGAGCAACTATGTCATCAAGTGGACATGAAGTATAACAAACCCTGCGCACGACGAAAACAGTTTACAGTTTACAACTAACTCACACATGGTGATTGTTTGAATTGCTACCTGTAACTAACCTGGCTCTCTGGCTGTGCTGGTAGTTTTGGCGGGCCTGAATCGCTGCCAACAAAAAAGTTGGGTTCATCTCCAGGACAACGAACAAAATATGTGTCCAGATTTTGTAAATTGGCTTTTCCTGTCTCTCTTTTTTCCTTTTCGTTTCGCTTTGCCGTTCCAGTTTAACGCTTATATGAAGTGCCACTCATGTTAACTTAGTCCGTAAAAATGTTCCGCCTAGTTTGCTGACAAGGGACTGATGACGATGTGGGTCGATGGTCGGTTACGCGTTCAAACAAAATACACTTGGAGATAACATCGGCAATCCACTTTTACATTTGTGTGTCATTACATTAAATGTGAGAGTGAAAATAAAGCCAGTCAGCCGTAATAGAGGCCCGGTTACCTAAAGTCTTACCCCTTATCCCATCCCCCCTGGGACCCGGGCCGGGGATGTGCTGCTCCCCAGTCCATCCCCCAAAGGCCCGCCCCTTGTTCCAGTGCTGTGGAAGACATCCTTCCTGGTCCTTGTACCAAAAACGTGGCCTTCATCTTCTTCCAATGATTATAGATCTGTGACCCTAACATCCCACATCAGGAAAGTCCTGGAGATTTTTATTGGCCCACCTGAAAAAGAAAACAAAAGGACCTTCCAGGACCCACTGCAGTTTGCTTATCATTGTGGGCTTGGAGTTCATCTGATCACAATCATCTGATCCAGGCAGGTAGTACTCCGAGTATCCTGCTCTTTGATTTCTCTAGTGCATTTAACACCATCCAGCCTGCGTTACTAGGTAACAAACATTAGAAGACACAGGTGGATGCCTCCACAGCCACCTGGATTACTGACTACCAGACTAACAGGCCACAGTTTGTGAGACTGAATGGTTGTGTGTCTGACCAGGTGGTCAGCAGCACAGGAGCACCTCAGGGGACTGTACTCCCACCATTCCACGTCACGCTGTCCACCTCAGACTTCCTGTAAAGTTGGGTTCTTGTCATCTGTAGACATACTCAGGTGAGTCTGCAGTTGTGGGGTGTATCAGTGATGGTCAAGAGACTGATTACGCAAAGCTGGTGGACCGGAACAGCATCAGATACAGTGACTTAAAGAAATCAAGAAGATCAGTACTGTTCAGTACATCATTGTTCTCATTGAAACAGTACTAACAGATATTGACACTGCGCTGTTGTTTTATTAATGGTTTAATCTTCTGAGGGTTTGTACCTTGGTTGTTAAAGCATCTAGTTCAATATCAGAATGAATTGTCAGATCAACATAACAGTCTTTTGATTGAGACTCCATTCGTTCTTGCTTACAGTGATCGTGGCCTCTTCCAGAAGCAATCAAAGCTGTCAGTTCAGGATTATGTAACTCTGGCTGCAGGCCATCGTCTGGTTGGCCTGGTACACAGAGACCACGAAGAAGTTTGAACAAACTCATCTCCCTGGTACACCATGCCTTCAGCAAAAGCACATCATGAAAAGAAATGTGACTAATATTAAACGAAAATGTTGATTTTTGATTTGTTTAAAATGCTAATATGCAAACTATCATAAAGGACAAGTGAATAAAACAGTAAACGCTCAATTTCCTCAAAACTACTTTTGGATTATGATGAATTTGACTTGAGTTTATCAGAGATGGATTGAACTTGTTTACTTTCTCCATAAAGTGCTCTGTGATGACTTGTTAGTTGGCACTTTAAGTATGATCCAAGTGGAACTGTGCAGTTGGAAATGCACAAAGTCAAACATTTACACAAACACACAAAAAGACCAAGGTTGAAATCCTCTGACTGGATATGTGCAACTGGCACACACATCTGCACGTACATACTCTTAGATTGCACCTTATCTTTCTTATTTACTGTCATTACTACATTCAAACTATGACACATTTAACTTGTTTGCTTGCCCGAGAGGGGCCAGCAGTGTACAGATGTTGATGACGATTATTTAAATGGCTTATCAGCGTTCGATTAACGTAATGTGTATAGTGGTCAAGGTAATGGCCAATCGATAGTTCCCTTAAACCAAAGTACAGGCTGAAGTTAATAGTTGCAGGTGTCGGACACAGCTTATCTGTAAATAAACTGTGTAATACTTTTTTTTTTTATGACACTCTTCATAAACCTCCAAGTTTATAGCCTTTGTCATTAGTCAGTATTTGTAGAAATCAAAGAAAAATGTTGAAACTACTATTTCTTTCTTATCTTGATGCTTTACTTGTCTCCCAACTGTCTCGTAAATGTACTATGTTGAAAATCACTGTCAACCATAAAAAAAGAAAACACACAGCGATGTTTTATAAAAGGATATAGTTCTTTATTGCTCTACAGGTTAATTAATGCATCGCAGAAATTTCGTGCAACAAACACTATTGATCAGTGTTCACAATAGTATTTATGAATGAGACAAAACATAAAGTTGTATGAAAGCTTAAATGTGTTCAATTATCTAAATAATTATTAATGCATCACAGAAATTTTATATGTAATTTGACAGAGAAATATGGGATTAAATATCATTCAAAATATGCCAAAATCAAAATGTGCCCATATCCTGAGAAACAATGTTGTTGTTTTTTTTTTTTTTTTTTTTTTTTTTTTACATAACTGTTCCTCTTAATGCAAAAAAGTCCCTCAACAAACTGTCTTGGTATGAACACTTAAAAGCTTCATTTGAAGCTTTTATAGTGAACAAGATACCCTGCAAATAAATTACAAGTATCGCATCATTAAAAACAACATATATCTAAAGCTATACATTTCTTAATGCAACATAATACAAATAGAAAAAAAAATTCAACTAAACGGTGCATATATCGTCACAACATGGACAATTTCAACAGTTGCTGAGACAATATGAAGCTCTTATAGATTAACAGTAAATACAGTAACAAAGCTGTTGATTGCAGAAGTCTTTTCCTTTTTTCCTCAAAAATACAAAAACAAAACTCTAAAAACAGCAAAATTTCCTCTTTTAAAAATGCTAAAGCTCAACTTTTGACTATGGGCCATAACTTTACAAAAGTGTGCTCACACAGGTCATGGATGGACAGGAATGTTGTTATTGGGAAAGGGTCTCCTCGAACCCAGGAAACAAAAGACAGATTCAGTCCATGTCCAAGCCTATTCATCCATTCGTCCTGTGCTCATCAGTATTTGCCAAGCTCGTACAGGGCAGCAATAAAGCCATTCTAATTTCTGCGTTGTCCTTTTGAACCAGCCAGATCCTGATTTTAAATTGGGTTGCTCAGTCATAGAGTAAGCCAACATTTCGCCTCCCCCAGCAGTTCCCCTTCAATCAACTTCATATTGTTGCCATTTTTAATGCATATGCCTTTATCATCTGGAGCCTCCTTTGGTGGCCTCTAGTTGTTCTCTTGTGCAACTGCAGCCTCCTAAGAAAAGCATGACATAACAAAAAAACAAAAAAAACAAAAACCAATACAGTTAGGGTCATTAGTCAGTTATTTACAACATTATTGCAAATTAGGTCCAAAGTTAAATTGCTCAGAGTTGGGCTGCACATTGTGAAAGTACGTTTTCCAATGGAACCAGAGTTGCAGTCTGGCTGAAAAACAAACTCGGAGCACGAGCCTGAGCTTTGAGTCTATGTCAGGTTAAGATCAGTGTGTACTTACATTCATTTACTTATCTTATCTGTACCGTTTGATGTTGCAATCTGATGAACTAACTTAAACATTTATAGTCAGGATACGCTTATACAGCCTTTAGATGTCAGATAAAGCTTGCGTTTTTGGCAACACTGCTCAAACATATATTTTATACTACAGTTGTGTGGACTTCTGTTGAGTCTTTTGCCCACTTAGCTATTTTTGTTGCAACAAAGCGAAGCAGAAACGCGTTTTACTGTGATGGAAACTTCCTTCGAGGGATGCTGCATCAGCTGCTCATGTGTTCAGCTTAATGAGAGTAGCAACTATAAACTGCCACCCCACATTTCCTGCTCAAAGATAATTTAGTACTGATGGAGACGTCTGTGCTTAATTAATAGTCTGCACTTTTTCCTGACTGGGGGAGTGTTTGGTAACAAAATGATTACATTTACAGTTGTGCAATCATGAACTTCTGCACCAATAATGTTTTTTTTTTACATCTGTATGCACTAAATAAACGTTTTTTGCCATCTTCGACAAAAAAGCCTACTTGTGTTTTGCAATTTGAACATTTTGCCATGTCATCAAACATCTCTGGGTTGAATTTTCCACTTTTCAAGTCCTGTAATTTCCACCTTCATAACAGAATTTGGTTAACTTTAAGCTTCAAAAGTGTTTGTGTGCAGCATTTCTACTCTGATAATATGCACAATACCTGTTAAAGGTTTTTTTAAAAAAAAAAAGGTTTCTTACAAATCGAGTCCTTTCTCCATATTTGCTCCAGAAGGTCATCTTCACTGTGTTCTTGTGGCCTGTCCGCTGGTCGAAGGTCTGGCAGTAATCAAACGGGGGGCTGTACAGGTGCAAGCTCACTGCGCCCTCTGTGTGGCTGACATTTTCCACCCGATGCAGACCAATGGAGTCTAAACACACACGGACACATGAACAAACAACATATTTAAAGTGTTGTCACTGGAATGGTGTGAAACAGGGCTCTGAGACCAAACATCGAACCTGGCCTCTGCCGGCTTCAGGAAATAACTCAGCCATGATTGTGGAAAGAGGTATTTTTTTTACTGATCACGGTCCAATCTTTGAACCAATTTGATATTACATAACTAGGGAAAACTGGAAATCAACTAGTATAAAATGAATCGATTACTCTGCGCTGAGAAACATGACATTTTCAGCAGTACTGTGCACGGTCCTGACACGAGCCAGTCAAGCTTCGGGGACCTGTTACATCAGCTCAGGTTATACAGGATGAAATATGTTCTTTCTTGGACACGCACCACCATCACATAGTTATATGACTGTAATACCAGGTTGAGAGCTTGAGATTAGATAAGAAAACAGTAAAAAAAAAAAAAAAAGGAATGTGGAGTGGTTTCTTACCATTGATGTAAGCAACCTTGTTTTCCTGGAGAATTCTCTCTGACTTCTGAACCATGTCTCCATGCAGTTTTCCTTCTGGCCACTCGAAAAGCGACTCCTTCAGCTGCCCCTGCAGCAGCTTCATGAAACAGTGGGAGTCTGTGTGGTCGTGGATGCTACTGCACAGCGTTAAAGAACACACAAGAATTCAGCGTCAGCATATGCCGTCACTTCGTAGCATTTAGAAAGTCGAAGGCAGGATTTTTATCTTTTTTTTTGTCTCCAAGAGTTTGTGCTGCTGTAAATTCTGCACCGCTGTTGTTATCAGGGTATTAGCATGGGAATAATACTTGTAAAAACCTGTCACTCAAAAAGCTGTCTTAACCACTCATTCCTTATCTCTGTTGCTGCATCAGCTTGAAAAAAATGACTAGAAAGGGTGCTTTTTTGCACACTCATGCACACACTGACTATGCTGCATCTCTATTATGATCGTATTTCCACTGCAGTCGGTGTGTTGAGAAACTGCACTAAGCTCTTCTGCCTCTGAAAAACAGCTGCTTATTTGTGTCCCAGAACACGGTGCCATATAAGAAGTTGCACTTTCTCCAAACATCCAGAAAAGGTCTAAATTTAATGGCAAGTGTTTAGTATTTTAATAATCCCCAAAGGGAAATGAATGAAGAGTTTAATTAATTCAGGGAAGCTGATACATTGATTAATTAAACAACTTCTACAGTGCCTAAAAGGTTAACTTCCTCTTATAATAATATCTTATTATTAAATAATACAATACATCTTTTTAAACATGTGACCCATGGTTATTAAATTAAACACTTTCATAGTTTAACCACCCAGCATACACTATGTTGGCACAAAATAGTTTTTATAATGAAAATATAAGATGATTTTTATAGCATATTGCACAAAAGGCTTTTCTTTTGCCAGATGTTTATCTTTTAGAAGGAACTCACCTGCCATGTCCTTCACCCCAGCAGAGAATTATAAGGTTGAACTTCCCATTTCCCTCATCGACCAGGTTTCTTGTGTACCTGCAAAACGGTTCAATAAGTTAGCTGAATGTGGACGCATGTGATGCCTCGTTTTTGGTAATAACACCGCCGTCTTGTTTCCCAAATGCCAGACGGGAAAGTCGTCGCCCTCTGCTACATCCCAGAGTCGAGTCTGTGCTCTTGTCTGTTCTGTAATTTGTTTTTCCTCGGAACGTTTTTCGGATTAATACGTCATTCTGGAAACACTTTGGCTGGCATTTATCTCCCCACTGTCCCACCCAGTGCAGACATCTGCAACCATCAGCGGGTGCGCTCCAGTCCTCGCTTCTGATTGGATGATCGTCTCATCCACCCTCCATTGTCAACACTGATCAAAACACTGCGGGAAGACGCGTTTACACTTCTCAACACACAATATCCACATTTTATAGTGAATATCTCTTGTTAAAAAAAAAAACAAAAACTGTATGTATTAGATGGATTTCAAAACAAAATACTTTTTTTAATTATTCAATTATAGTGTACTGCCTCCCTAGGCGGAGACTAGAAACCGTTTCCTCCCACATGTGTTTTAATAGGTAGATATTAAGAGTGTTTTTTCCAAATTAATTCAGATTATGTCAAGCTTTATGCCAATAAGCGTCTGAAATCAAAATAATGCTTGAAAAAACAAGCATATATATATATATATATATATATATATATATATATATATATATATATATATATATATATATATATATATATATATATATATATATATATGTTTCAGCAAATACAAATTGAAGCGTTAAACCACAAAAAGCACACAGAAAAAGTGAAGGGCTGCAAATAAATTGGCAATATCTGAAAAATGAGTAGGTATTACAGATCAAAAATAGATGTACCTGAACTTGTCAAACTTTGCATACTTCTTCCACTCCTCCGGATTGCTCTTATATGATTCCATGACCTGTTGAACCTCCTCAACATTGATTTTGTCACTCGCGAAGATTTGATGCAGGATTCTTATGAGGTCGTCCAGAGTTTCGGGCTTCACCACTTCGGTTTGCTCCATTTCTGTGCAGCACAGAGAGATTTCTTTTTCCATATACTAAGCTTCGACTTAGAAATGCTGTTTTCTCCCTCGTGTGTTTACTTTTATGGAGTCCCGTAGCAATTTAGGGAGGCGGGTAGGCTGGAGGGGGGCTCGGCTGGGAAGGACCGTACCATTATGGGAAACGGTACGCCCACAGCTCATAGACTCATTTTGATAGTTAAGCATGTGCACATATTGAAACGTAACAACAAGAACGCGGCATTCCTCGCACCTTATACAAAATGTGCTTCATCTTTTACTTTGCAAGGGTTCACTAAAAAAAAGGGGGGCATTTATATCCCACATTAACAACTTGGACTAATCCTCCATGATTTCAATTCCACCCTCCACCACGTTGTCACCCATTTCCCCCCTTTTTTTTCACTGAGGCATTCCTCTAACAATAGCTGTACACCCTCTGTTGTGCACCCTCTCTTCAGGCAATCAACAGTCCTCTGTCCAAGGTGTGTGCACAGTAGAGGCTCGCAAATAAGTGGGGGGGAGGACGAGATAAAGGTGGAAAAAGTGGTTGAGTAGTAACAAGAAGATCTGGGAAGGCTTCTTTGCATTTAAACCTTCAGAGACCCCCTCCCCCCCTTTTTTCTCTTTGCAAACACGAACTTGAAGATGTGATGATAAAAAAAAACTGTTACACTCTAATATAAAATTTGAACTCAATGGACTAACTCTAAGTTTGTGCTTCACATTCCTACCTTCCATCTAATTTCTGTTTAACATAACTTTTTTTATTTTTTAATGTGCTGTTAGTGTGCTGTCAGTTAAGCGCTTTGAAGCCTTTGTGATCATAAATCATTATATTTGAAACACATTTCTTTAGAGATATAGCACATAAGCCACTCACGGGTCTTCCCCTTAAGCTGGAATAAACACTCATTGTGAAGAAGGAGGGTATTATAGGTTACATGTGGTGCACACAGTGTACAAAATGTTCATTTTCCCTGTGCTTCTGCGCAGGAGCTGCCTCAGATTTCCAAATGCCTCATTTAAAAGCAGCTTTTAACATGATGACATGTCATACGAAACTTTGGAATAAATATTTGTCAAATCAAAATCAAATCAAACGTTTTTCACATTTTTTCCACAAAAGAACAACAACCCAGAAATGGTGCAAAAGAAATTGTTAGAACATGTGGTTGCCACAGGCAGAACTTCACACCACAGCCGAGTTTGGATCTGCCAGTAACGCAGTTTCATTTGCTTTCCGTTAACTAACATGTGTTTAATTCTGTCTGGCTGATGAGTTTTCCGGGAATTGAACTGTGTGCATGAAAAGTGATTGAGAAGTTGTGCCAAGTTGTACGCTCATCTGCCACATCATCAGTACCAAAGGCTCTTCAGCTCCACCTTGTGGCTGAAACTAGAATGTGCAACAGAGACGTGGTACGCTGTTTAGAATTAAAAAAAAATGTTGAATGAAAAAGAAAAAAAGCTTTTGAAAGGAAAATGTTTTCCTGCAAGTTTAACTTGCTCAACATTTTAGGGTTTCCTGAGTTGTTGTCTTTCGATAATGTGCCAAACTTTTTCAAAAGGTGAGAAATTAGGTCTGCAAGCACCACACATTTAACACCCCGACTCCTTTACTGCACAAACACGGTGTTGTAATATGCACACAATTATGTTTTGAATTGCTTTCCTGAACAAAAAGCAAGGTCTTCCTTGAGAATGAGTCATTGTCAGCCACTATAAAATCTCTATATTTCCCCGAGCAGTAATTGTATCTTCACGGATGTGTATCAGCACATACACTATGTGGTCTTTTGTATCGCCTCCATGGATGCTGGCTTTAAAAAATGTGCTGAAGACCAGCTGCATGGCCTTTCTCCTCTTCCTTCTGAGAATGATGTCATAATAAAACTTCACTCATTTATTCATCAGAGCACATTAGTTTTCTAATTCACATCACTCTATCTTATATCAACTCAGCCTAAGAAGGGTCTGCGACTTTTCTCCTATTTATATATTTTCATTTTTCTTTATCTGTTAGAGTTTGAAGTCCTTTTTGTGGATGAGTGGAACACTTTTTGATGATGTTGATGCAGTGCTGTTTCACAGTTCTTCACTTTTGATTCTCATAAAATTTCTTTGGATCTTTTTATTTCTTTTTTAAAATGTTGTTTTCTGAACCTGTAAGGATAACAGAATAATAGAGATGAGTTCTTCTATGTTACTGATAAAGAACCGGTTAGTAAGATCCAGCTCCAAATGACAAACTTTAGTGTAAGATTTCAGGGTGCCTTCTTCTGCTCTTGGCTTTTCCTTTCCGGGGTCCCCATCTGATCCTCGCTTTTGTCTATTTCACTGTCACTGCATGCCCTCTTTCACTGCATCCATAAATCTCTTCTTTGGTCTTCCTCTTTGCTGCCTGCATGGGATCACCATCGCCAATGTCCTTCTATGAATATGCCCATTGTCTCTCCTCTGCACATGTCCAATCCATCTTAATCTGGCCTCTCTAACTCTGTCTCCAGCCAGCCTGAGCTGTCCCTCTAATGTTCTCGTTCTATCCATCCTCGTCCCTCCTGAGGAGAACCTGAGCATCTTCAGCTCTGCTCCCTTTGTCAGGGCCATTGCCTCTACACCATATAACATAGCTGGTCTCACCACCATCTTACAGACCTTCTCTTTGACTCTTGCTGCTACTCTCTTTGCACACATCACTCCTAAAAAATAATTAATCATAGTTAAGGATAAGACAGGTCTGAACCGGACCAGACAGGATAGGATTAACTTTGTTACTTCCAGGGGGGAAATTCATTTGGTAAGTAAAAGGGTGTAAGTGTAATTGCAGCCGGGACAAAACACCTTCTAAGTCTATCTATGGAGCAACTAGGTAATAGGAGCTGCTGAGTCCTATTACTTCTGATTAGGAAAGTGTACGAGGGATGGTGTTCATGTGACAGAACACACCTCAGTCTCCTCATGGTTCTCTGAGACTGTCAGCGAGTCGTAAAATAGCAGACAGGTTAAGGTTAACATTAAGGAGCTTTCCAGCTAAAATATGTGGCTATAGTGCACTAAAAACCCTGGAAAAATGAAAGAACATCACTTTAAGAGATGCGCTCTCCAGCTGCAGATGTTTGTGTACTCTGTAACAGGTGAAGAGCATCGGCTGCACCCACTCTGTCTCTACATCCAAACTGGAGTGGGTTCTTAAAAGCACACGCAGATCTTTTTACTAAGTGGACAAGAACAGTCCTGTTAAAACATATGGTAACAGTTGGTGTGAGAGCTATGGGTCTTAGATCTCTAAGTGACCTGACGTCAAGTCTCTTAGGCACTGCCACACGGCAAAATGTTTCCCATATGAACAGAGCCCACACCTTCCCGGAGGAGACTGGAAACACTCAGAGTCATGTTTTCTAACTTCTCCAGTGCTTTCAACACTGTGCAACCTGCCCTCCAGAGGAAGAACCTACTGGATATGCAGGTGGATGTCCCACTGGTGACCTGGATCATTGACTTCCTCACAGGTCGGCCACGATATGCCAGGCTGGAAACACAGGTTTCCAGATGACTCTGCTATTGTGGGCTGTACGAGCAGAGATCGTAAGCCTGAGAATAGGAGGGTGGTGGACAGCTGTGCAGCGGACTAAACCACGTACAGCATGGAGAAGACATAAGAACTTGTGGTTGGACCTTAGGAAGTGGAGGAGCTCCCCTAATGTGATCAAAATCAAGAGCGCGGAGGTGCACATGGTGGACTGCCACAGGTACCTAGGTTTCCACATCGACATAAATTGGACTGGACCAAAAACACGGATGCCCTGTTTATGAAAGGACAGGGTAAACTCTACTTTTTAAAAAGACTCAGGCTCTTTAACATGTGGAGAACCGTGCTGCAGATGATTTACTAATTTGTGGCGGCCAGTGCCATCTTCTACGTTGTAGTGTGTTGGGGCAGCGTGATTACGTTGACCACCACTATTCATGAGAGCTAGTTCTGCTCTGGAACTGGATCTGGAGTCTGTGGTAGAGATGTGGTAGAGAAGATTGTACAGAGAGGAAGAGAGTGCAGAGGAAACGTCTCAGTACTCAGAACAGCCCGTTTCACCCCTTGCATGCTACTGTTTTCTCACCGGCGCACATTCAGCTATAGATGGAGATTACTGAGGAGCATCGCTGAACGCCACAGGAGGTCCTTCCCACCCGTGACCGCCAGTCTGTATAGGTCCTCAGGAGAGTTTACGGACATGGACTATTTACATTTTTCTGCATTAATAATTGTTCCATAACCTCCACTGTCATCTGAGGAAGTAAAACCTTTATATACATACCTGGCACTCATTCTACAAAAACTCTGCTCTAGCATTTAAAATGTTTTTTTTTTTTGTTTTGTTTTTTCTTTGCGTCAGAGCATATGTTACCTTATTTTTACACAATTTAATTCATTACTCTATTTCACATTACTATGTATGTTTTTTATTTCTTATCCTATGCAATGCTCCAAAAAAATTCACATAATGAACGCAAAGAATATTTCCATGATTAACCTTTTGAAGTATACAATTATTCTGGTCCTATTACGCCCCCCTGTGGAGGATGTGAGTAATTACAGCTTAACGCTGTCGCAGCAGCGATGTGAGCCGTCGCGGCCTCCGTAGCAGCAGAAGGCGGAGGAAATATGACTGGTCCTTGACGTGGAATATTTCCGTAAAGAGACGATGGAGGAGTAGCAGCGTGTCGCTCGAAGCCACCCGAAACCATCCCGTCCCAAACTCAGACCCAGACGGGGATTCACACCCTGCATCCCGGTCGTGTGTGGGAGCTCCGGAGCCGAGAGAAGCGGCTGTCTTTCACAGACTGATCCCTCCGTTACGAGCTACAATCATGATAAAAGCTATTTTAATATTCAACAACCACGGGAAACCGAGGCTTTCTAAATTCTACGAGCACTATGTAAGTACCGCCGATTTATCATCATCATCATCATCATCATCGTTATTACTGTGCACTTGTGCGACAAATAGGCCACAAAAAAAAAAAAAAAAATAAGCGCACCAATTATAAATTGATTTGAGCAATCACTGTCAGTTGTTGGGAAACAGGAATTCAACTCTGTTGCACAGAGGAGGCGTGTGAATTTCACTGGAGCGCGGTTATAAACACACCCTGATGTACAAGGTCCGCCTCGGAACCACGGTTTCCTTTCAAATAATCAATAATCGATCCAGGCGATCACAGTGCGCGTGCGTGATCAGGACCGGTTATTTTTGACCCCTCCCACCAGGTCGTCGGATCCAGCTGTAATGATGAATAAACGCGATGAAGGCAGTTCAGTGTTTGATCACATGATTTTAACGACGCCCTTGTGAGCAGCTCGTGCTCTCGCCAACCTTTCATCACTGCTGGTGTTATTAACTTATTGCCAATAACTCAGTCTAGTGTCAGAAAATCATGATTGGCAGCTGATGTAATACTCCTGATTGGATTTGTATTTCCATGCTGCCTGTCCTTGGATTAATATTGGTATTACACCAACCCTGCACCTACTTCAGCTCTTTGCTCCAGTGTCGGTAGATATGCTGATTAACCAGTCAGTTCAGTGACAGCAAATGCCAGTCCTATCTATTAAAGGATTTACGTATTTAGTTTGAGGTGTTGGATAGTTATTTTTTAATCTTTTAAGTTGGTAGATTTTTCAGTTCTGATGCCAACATGTAGGCTTTGCATATTGGAGATAGTGAAGCATCAGGCTCCAGATAAACTTTACTATCTTAACTTTGTAAAACAAACTCATTGATACATGCATAAAGATGTACCAGCTGTTATTTATTATTAAAATACAGTGGCAAGGAGTTGTGATTTTTAAATTCGGATGGGATCAGGTTTTATGAAAAGTTAATGCAGAAAACCAGTTAATTAGATGGACTTCATGGATCCGTTTCATCATCCGATACCTGATCCAGCTTATTAGGCAACATTGAGCCTAATATCCGAATATTAACAACAGCCTTGGGGGAAATTGTGTGTTTTATTTGCCTGCGTAAACCGTGGGAACATGTCCTATGTGCCATCCCTCTGCAGCTTGTTTAACTGCTACAAGGACACCAACTCTACAAGTGCTGAAAGCCCAAAGTGGATGATTATTTAAAGAAGGAAGGAGAACAAAAACATGTTAAAGGCAGTCTTTTGCACATTTGCTGAAGTGAGACTCTGCATCAAGAACGTCTGCGGCGTGTCTTCACACTCGCAGCAGAGCGAGATATTATTCGCACCAAAACAGACTTAAGAGAACTCTGGCAAACTTTTTTCACAATTTTCCAACATTGATCAAGATTCCTTACTCATAAAACAAAACGTCAGATGAGTTTATAACGAAAATGACCACTCACAGCACTTTTCTATATTACATAATCAGTTTATTCAGATTGATAGTTTGTTTGCGTTTCAGAGGGGTGAATTAAAATTGATCAGATTACACGGAGGATATGTAGACGCCATCTGTTATGTTACAGGCCGAGGTGTCGACTTACAGGCTGGCAGGATATAATATTTCACACATGCAGTCCTGTGAGCTGCAAAACTGTCCCTAGCACGCAGTTTACTTAGGTTATAGTAAAAGTGGGGCCTCGGCTTGTTGTTTGGTTAGGAGCCGCAGGCACGGTATTAAAAGGTGACACATGATGTGTGTGTTGAGGCAGGACTGATGAGTTGTTGTTTGTTCGAGCAGGCCAGCTGGATCAGGCATAAAACATCGAATCCATTTATCGTCAGCCCAGGTAAACACAATTAGAAGCTCCAAATCAAATAACGCAGGAGAAATAAATTTGTCCGGTATGAAGGATCGTCACGTCACAGCAAGGAACTTCAGAGGAGGAAACTGAAGCACAGATCCTCCAAACCTGAGTCATCGGGAACGCGTTCCTTATCAAAATCCTTTAAAAATGTTCCAAATTGAAGACCAGGCTGTTACAAATCCACTCACCCAAAACCAGGCAGACCTGGCAACCAATACTGAGCCGGATCTGCTTTTGACGAGTAGCTGCCAGCCCCAAACAACGCTGACTGTGCAGACAACGGCCTCGGTTGTCCACATTCATCTGGCTACCTGGCACAAGTCTGTTTAGACGTTGCAGATCTGTAGTTTTGGCATCTCTTGACTAAAGTTTTTATTCATATGCGCGACTGTTTCCAGCGGTTGTTTGGTATGTGCCCTTCGTGCCGTGCTGGCTGCAGTACTTGGTTGTATTAAAATAAGTATTAATACAAGTTTAAGCTGAAGTGGGTTTCAATGTTTTTTTTTTTGTTTTTTTTTTTTTAGGTTTCACATTGAATTAATTGCTTCTAATATATCATGTTTGTAAAGATCATAACACCTTTTGTGCACATTTATTTTTTTGTTCAAAGCCTCAAACAAACCACTCTCCTCTCTTCTTGAGCGCGCTGACCCAATATGGACCCTGAGAGTGGCATTAGCACCGTTTGGTGAGATTTTGATAGTGTAAAATTGGCAGAGAATCTGTTTTTAAGGGGTTTCTCCTGGACATTAAATTTACATTTTCATTGGACCTTCTATAGAATCACAAAATGTATAGAAAAGCCATAAAGCAATCAAATGCAACAGACTTGGTTTAATCATCCCTAGGGATATTTAATGTTTTAAACTGAATTATATCTACTGGCAAGCTGTGACATAAGCACATCCTGTTTGAGATTGTCCAACAAATGCAGTGCTTTGTGGCCTCGGAGTACGACAAGGTGTTTGAAGAAAAAAACGTCAATAGCGTTTACTCCGTCAATACTCGTGTTTAAGAAAGGCAGGTGAATTATTCGTTTTCACACCGGCTCTCAGTAATGAAACGGCTCACTGGGAGCCAGCGAGCATATATGCAACATTTTTGTTTACCGTCCCCTCTTTGTGTAACAGCCTCTGTCTCCTCGTTCATCCTGCAGAATGAAGACACGGAGCAACAGATCATCAGGGAAACCTTCCACTTGGTGTCGAAAAGAGATGAAAATGTCTGCAATTTCCTAGAAGGAGGAATGTAAGTCGACAGGAGTTTGCGTTTGCGTGGGACTGTTTGTAGGAAAGTGACTGTGACTAAAACGCAAGAGATAAAAGTTACTTCTGTTGATGATTTTCATTCTTGCAACAGAATGTTTTTCAGTCAGAAGTCATCGTGAAAGGAAATCGATAGTCATTTATCATTCATGGATCTGGAACCGGGTGTCGATTTACCGTCTGAAGCTCCACTTCTCTCTTGAACTTTTTCTGCTTAAAACTGTTTGAGTGAAATCAAATATAACAAATATTAAACAATAAAGAAAAAAGTGAGCATTTCAACATTGCCTCTGCATCAGGGTAAAGGCATTTAAAAAAAAAAAAAGAAAGTGTATTCACAGTTCCTGAGTGAGCACACAAGATTTAGTCAGAGTTGTGACACTTCCATGTGGTAAGAGGAACACGTTCACCACTTTGCTATCAAACCCAGCAGCGAATGTACATATAGTGTCTTATCTTCTCATATAAGTTTATCTGGTGTTTTTTCTTTACATCCGTTATCGCAAACATCCTGTTTTTCTTGCATTTGAATTGTCAGTGGGAACCCAGTCGTGCACAGGTCGGTGTAAAATGATTAGTTTTGTTTCTTGATAAATATCATCTTGTTTGTGCCAATTTCCAAGAATGTCATTAAACTGGAAATTTACAGCAGAAAATCTTACAAGTGCACAGTGAGGCCTGAGCGGGTTTTCTTCTAACGTTGTCCGTGTCCCCGTTTTGTTTCAGGTTGATCGGAGGGTCAGACTACAAGCTGATCTACAGACACTACGCCACGTTGTACTTTGTGTTTTGTGTCGACTCTTCAGAGAGTGAATTAGGAATTTTAGACTTAATCCAGGTAAAATCCTGGACGTCGGTGTTTGCCAGCTGTACTCTCAGGTTGACTCTAGAATTGCCTTTATTCTCTTCTGTTTTTTCTTTCTTTCTCCCATTTTTAGGTATTCGTGGAAACGCTGGACAAATGCTTTGAGAATGTCTGTGAACTTGACTTGATTTTCCATGTAGACAAGGTAGAAAACATTCTTTTATCTCTGTGATGTAACACGTCTATAAGTCTAGACATTCCTGTGATCTTTGGTGACATTGTCGTGGTAATTTCGCCTGTTCTTATATTGTTTTCCTTATCAAAGACCCATCATGTGTTGAAACATATAACTGGTGCCATGTTTTTATTACAAGCAACCTAAACGCAAATATAATACAAGTCTATACAAGTTCTTTTTTTGTTTTTTTTTAATAACGAGTTACACTTTTTATGTCTCCACTCCATATGCCAAAGTATGTAAACGTATACTGTTGTTTCTCTCTAAAAAAAAAAAAAAAAAAAAAAAAAAAAAGGAATTTTTCATTTTTTATTATTTTTTTTTTAGGTCCACAATATTCTGGCAGAGATGGTGATGGGAGGGATGGTCCTGGAGACCAACATGAATGAAATCATCACACAGGTGGATGCCCAGAACAAGATGGAGAAGTCCGAGGTAAGCGCGCCCCTGACGCTTGTCCGCGTCTATGACCCGTTTCCACCTCTGACCTTTGAGGTATTGTGTACAGTATGCAGGCATGTGTGTATGCTGCACCATGCATGCTACTCTTCAGTGACTTTGTGGATGCTCCCTACCCACTCTTGAGTGTTTGTGCTCTTTTCTGGCCTCTTCTCTCGCTGCTGCGCTGCTCTTTGACGCAGATCAAACTTGACATAATACTCGCTTCTGTTAACCCACAGTAATTAATTGGAGTATTGTACATCACGTCTGCACAGACTTGCCTCTACCATTCTCCAGTGCACCTCCATAATATGTGATTATTGAATATCCCCGCTCAGCGAAATTTGACATACAGCGACATGCTCATTGTTGTCAGAAAAAGGGGAGTTTTAGATGCAATTCATGTTGGATTAAATGCTTTAAAAAAAAAAAAAAAATCCAGATGTGTCACATCTCCAAGCCAGTGTCCTAGCGTAGATATTTGTGCTATGCAAGTACATCGCTTTGTTTTTCATACAGCTTCTGCCAGCAGATGAACTTTCATTAACTGTTTTTGATAGCTTTCAATAGACAGACAGCCAGAGACAATTTCATCAAACCGTGTTTTGTTTTTTTTTGTTTTTTTTTTGCCACCCAGTTTGGATTTTAGCATCTGATTGTATTAAAACCTCACAGGGCTGAGGATTTAGCTTTTGTCTACTACTACAATACTAAGAAATTGCATCAGCTTCTTTACACCAAGTTGGTGTTTTTTGGGGAATGATGCATCTTTTAAATTTTTTCTTCTTTTATTCATTTATTTTTTTAATTTCTCTGAGCTTCACTTCACATAGTGACTGTTTGATGGGTATTTAATCAATTGTGTGCCCTAACAGTAGAACTTGAAAGAATCAACAAAGTATATTTTAGTCAAAATCTCACCTGCACTGTTTGCTTTCAACCAGACAGAATCTTCTTATCCGATTTGATATTTTGTAAGAAGAGTGTTTTACTGTTCCTCCATCATCGGAGCTGCTCTGTCTCCTCCCTCTTGGACCTATCGTAGACCACAGAGTTTGTTTTTCACCCTGATCCTAACCGAAAGTGGCACTCTTCACTGATTTAAAAACATGCCTGGAAAACGAGGACCAAGACGGGCAAAGTCGAACTGGTCTTATTTTATCAAACTGAACCTTTTTAAATCAGTGTCTGTAATCCTCTGGCAATAAAATATCTTGTGGAATAAGATGAATATCACATTTGGGTTTACAGATGTGGTGTATGATAGGTCCTTTCACTTTCTGTGGAGATAAACTGTAATTACTTTTAATCTGCTTTAACATTCCTCATTCCTCTTTTTCCTGACCCTGTCCAGTTCTTTCCATTCTTCTCTCTCTTTACAGACGTTTATCTTTCAGTCTACCAGGCAGGACAGGTAGACACAGGTACTGCTAAATTTACAACCAAATACTGTAACTTTAACTGAAGTTTACTCCCCCTTTGAGTCTCTCCACATGGCCCTTCATGTAATTAGAAACTAACAAACAGTAGGAATCTTTCATGGCAGACCCAAAAACATGGCAGTTTCTCTCCTGAGGTCAGAGCTCGGTGCTCCTCCACTCTGCTGATGCTGCGTGGGATGGCAAAATAGAGGAAATACCTGACAAAATACCTCAATCCCCAAGTATTGACTGTTAGATGTGTATTTGGTTAGTTAGGTGCTAAATAAACTCTGCTATCATCTACGGGGCTGCAGGGAATTTGAAGGTGACATCTGGGTTTCTGTAGACTCCTCATTGCTCTTCAAATTCAGCGTAGTGCAGAAGTATGTGGCACATTGAAACTCTAAACCCAAAACAAGTCCATTTCTACCCCTCATAACTAAATGCTTAACATTTCTGTCCACTGCACATTAAGAAAATATGTTTTAAATGAGGCGTATAATAAAAGAAAAACACTTAATCTGTCATTGAGTGTATGTTGTTGGGTGTTAAAATCCACCACTAACTGAAAAACTCTGCTATAACACAATTCTGTCGCTTTGTTAGGGGGTCTAGATCTGAAAAGTTCTCAGCAACGGCTATTTCAAACCAGTGAGGTGGAGCGGTGTTCATTTAACCAAAGCACATCGTAGACGCTTAATTAAGATACAGCTGAAGAAATCGCATAAACATTTTCAAAGAAAAGTCATGATGTTTCCTTTTTATCATTTCCAAAATCATAAAAAAAATCTTATAGTCAATAATGTGACTTGTATTGTAATCGTATTGTATATATTACAAAATATTGTAATTCGTTTAGTTTAATAAGTGAGCAAAGAAGAAAGTTGGATTTTGCAGTGAATCAGACTTTAGGATGATACTGGCATCCTCATGAGCAGCTCTCGCACTCAGCAGCATCAACAGTGTCTCCGATACAACCCTCCATCCTGAGCAAGCACCAGGCGACGGTGGAAAGGGAAAACTCCCCATCAACAGTAAAAAGAACTTCCTGCAGAACCAGACTCAGACAGGCAAGGCAACTGAAGGTGCTTTACATAAAGAAAACATGAAAGCGTGGCCTTTCTTCCCCTTTTTGGATGATTTGGACATTTTTACAAACCTTTTTTTCAAACTAAAGAAAAACAAACCAGAAAAAAACAGTAGCAAGTGCAAATTTTCTCAAGCTTTAAATATGTAAATTTTTGTAAATATGCTTATTATCATTTTTGTAGAGTATACCATAAGAAAATAGATTCTTAGTGTGATGTCAGCTTTGCATGGAGACTCTTAACAAGGCATAGTTACATCAACCATGTGTAAAAATACGCCAACCAGGCCAACTATCTTGGAGTCATTTGTTTTACCGACTTTTAGACTCTAAATGATCGAACGAGAACACAGTAAGGGGCAATCCATATCAGCGGGATCGTTCGTGATGCTGTTGTTCTGCTGACTCCTGGCCAACAGCTAAAGATAAGGAAAAGATGCTTCACCATAGGATTTCTTTTTCTTTCTTTTATTTCACTGGCAACTGTTCACTGCTTGGTCGGAGAAAAGTGTTTTCATCCATTTGTAGAAACGCTTTGTAGAGACTGTCCGAATCCCCCAAAGGTAGTCAGTGGAAGCTTGAGAACGGACCAATTAATGCATGAAATAAAAATCAGTTCACCACTGTTGGAAAGTTGAAAGTGTAGCAGATTGAGAAGCACACTTGAACTTCAGAGAGATTGCACTGGGATGTTTTATTAAAGTCTCCTATCAGAAGTTATCTGTTTTTTTTTTTTGTTTTTTTTTTCACCATGATCTGAGCCTGTTGATTGTAAGAACAAGGTATTTTAGTTTGACCCGGACAACCAGCGTAGATTTGATTTGTTTTGCAGTTGTTTGCTAAATCGTTCTGGTTTAATGTTCCAGACATTTTAGGATTTAACAATACTGGAATGTGAGTCTTATGAAAACTGAGGTTTGCAGAGGCTGAAGTGTTGTAATTGGCCAGCAGAGATATGTTGTTACTAGTCCCAGCCAAGACCCAGCAACCCGCTGATCGCTGCGGTGCATTATGGGATACACCGTGCAAGGTCGACTCGCCAGCTGCTCACTGGAGATTTTTCCAGTTCTGTCCTGTTGTTCTCAAACTCTATAAAATGCCCAACAGTTTGGCAAAATTACTATAAACTAGTGGTATGTGGTTTCAGAAATGGCCATAATTGTCTCATAGTTTCCCCACAGTGAGCTTTAAAAGGGCTGCGTGTTTTTGTTTTTAATATTTTGACCAGATGTGCTGGCTAGGACCATTGACTTAATAAATAAATAAATAAAATGACGAATGCAGCCTTCTCACAGTGATGTCCCTTATGGTTTTTCTTCATTGCATTGTTGATGTCTTTGTTGACATCTGGTTGCCGTGAGAGACCCATAGTGGAGACTGGGAACATTCAATTCATTACGCATGTTCTTACGGTCAACAGCTTGTCAGTGAAAAATAAAACCTTCCTAAAACGGTACCTACTTAACAGTCTATTTTACTTCAAATGAAGGGTTGATGAACAAATGAAGAACAAGAACTTTGTGTTTCATTGAGGAAGTCAAGAATGTTGCAATTGAGACCAGAGAGTCGACAGAAATGGTCAGAGGGCGTGTATTTTCTCACCAATAAAAAAAAAAAAAAAGAAAAAAAAAAAGAATTGAACCATTTTATTTTAATTTTTGCAGTCTCTGTGCTAAACTGCTGACTGGCATTGCAACATGTATTGATCTTTTCATTAAGACTTCATTAATGTTAATAAGCATATTTAAAAAAAAAAAAAAAAAAGTTGAACTTTTCTAAAGTGCACATAGTTTGTCTTTAATCAGCATTGAAAACTGAGACTCCTTAGCTACGATATCCTTTAAACATAAGAAAACAGTATGCAACTTGAGGCTTTTAAGGTCTCCGAGTTGCATAGTGAAGAAAATCAACCCAGGGTCACGTGTTTCACGGCTGCTCTTGGTATTTCAGTGTGCACCAGTCACACAGTTTTGGTTAAAGACCCGTCTATAAGGCCTTGTGCATTAGACCTCCTAGTAACCTGGTGTGAGGAGAAAGAAAGTCTCGAGTGAGTCCTGAATACTAAGCCCATGTGCTGCATCAGCATTCCTTTTCATTTAACAGCACTGTCGTCGTCCTTCCGTAACACCAGTCTCCTTGATTTCTGGCAGAGGAAGGAATCCCCTTTAAACAAACGGCCAATTGAAATAACCTCAACAAAAAGTGGATTCATCTTCATGCCAAGACATACTTTGCATTGCTTGTAAATTTTAAGGGTATTTTTTTCCATGTGTTTCACACACAGATATTAAACAGCCATGTGCAAAAGTTAGAACTACTTCTATTAATCCTATGATTGAGTGTGTGGGTTTAAAATAAAAATAAAAAAATCTGATTATAGCAAATCCTCGTATTGGGCAAATACAACTTTAGACGAATAGCAATGTAGTTGTTTACTATATGACTGGATCAAAATTTATTATAAAAGGAATTTTGGCCAATTTTTCTTGTACCTTGATATGATATAACAATACAACAGTGATATAAGGTATAATTCCACATTTAATTCAGTTTAGTTCAAAAATACTGAAGAAAGATTAATTGCAATGCTCAATATTATTTACTCAAAATTTAAAAAATACTGATGAAAATACAACAAGGCTGTTTATTTTGTTGATAACTGAGGGGACAAATTTTTAAAGGTGTCAATCATGATACTCTAATTTATTGAACACAGTGTACAAGACTGATACTGTATGAAAACGGGAGCACATTTAAACAATATTACATTTAAATTTACTTTAACTTTAAAAGTGCCTTCCGATTTAGCTCAGATACATAAGATTACCGTTAGGTGTGTAAAAATTCAAGTTTTTTTTTTTTTTTTTTTTTTTTTTTTTTTTTTTTTTGTGTGCTCCCAGACGACAACAGAAAGGACTGTCCAGTACCTCTTATTAGTCTCACTGGTCACTGGTGTAAAGGTTAAAAATTTGGCAACTACAGTAAATGCCAGAATTATGTGTGGCAGCGTTTCTTTCTGTAAAACGATAGATGTCCCTCTGGACGTTGTGTTGACTGCATCCTCTATAAAAGCAGACGTTTTGGCAGTTTGCTGGTCCAGAGGTTTGCACACCTGCTAATGATTAATTAATTCATTAACAACACCTTGGTGCCACTTACTCCCTTTAAGATCCTTTAGAAGCAGTAAAGGGGGCACTAAGTATTGTCCAAGTGATTTCTTTTTCCATTCCTTTAATTTTGATAAACATTGAATGGCATGAAGAGGTCTGTGGTTGTAATTGCCTTATACTAATTAAATATAACCCCATATTATAATCAGATCATTTAATGCATATTAAAAAAAAAAAAACAAACCCCACACAGGATTAAAAGAGGAGGTACTAACGTCTGCCTACATGTCTTTAGAGTACAGCTCTTTGTGTTTGAAACATTTTTGGGTCTGTCTGCCAAAGATTCACCCAGGACCACTCTAACTACAGTCACTCTCAAGTGTTTGCTCCCACTTCAGACAAAACATCAAATCCCTAACGATCTGCAGATGTCTAATTGTTCCAGAAAAGCTACCTTCTTTCTCCCTCTTTTTTAAAGAATAACTTTTTCTCTTGTACACTTCAACATTGAGATTCACTGTGTTAGAGTTTAGTGCCTCCTTTTGTCCCTGAGAGCAGTAGTTTAGCACTAGTACACTTACAACCTTCTCATATCATCAGAAATAACATATTTGTGTACATGGCACCATATTAGAAAATAGAAAAATGGTAGCTACAGTCATGTGCAGGCTCTCCAGAAGTATAATTTGACCCAGCAGAGGTACAGTATGACCTGTATTAATATGGATAATGCTTTAATGCATACATTTCTATACAAACCAGTCAATCCCAATATCATTCCCATCTTCATATCCAAATCCATTTTTCTGCTTTACCCCAATTCTCTCCTCACATTTTTGCCCTTATTGGTCCTCAAGAGTCCGGTAGGTTCACTTTCCAAGCAATGCTGCCTTTTGTCCATTTGATGAATGTCCAGTAGTGCTCAATACACCAGAATTAGTGAATGAGAAGACTAGTCCAGTATGTCTTCACAGTCGGCTCTTAATTGGCTCTGGTTGTGATGTTCATCTTTTTTAGAAAGCAATAATGCATTTGCATATGAAGTTATAAAGGCATCTGAATGTACATTTGCATATGTTTGTCTGTCTCAGTGCTTTTGCATTTTGTCAGCAGTTCACTGTTTTTCGTCCCGTTCTCTGTTTTTAGCACTTTTTGTGGTGTGTTTGAGCTGTGTTTGTGCGTGTCCAGTGTTCACTGCTGGGTGTCTTGTAGTGGATAGCCTGTGTTTTGCTTCACTGGTTTGTATCTTATCAAATCTCGTGTGTGTGTGTGTGTGTGTGTGTGTACGTGTGTGTGTTTGTACAGGCCGGCATTGCAGGAGCGCCTGCTCGTGCCGTATCAGCTGTAAAGAACATGAACCTCCCGGAAATGCCCAGAAACATCAACATTGGTGACATCAGCATAAAAGTGCCAAATTTACCCTCCTTCAAATAGTCTTGAATCTACAGCTAATGTCAGCTAATGTTTACCATAAAACAACCTGTTTACCAACACCTCAAATTACTAACTTTTATCAAAACTCTATATCTTTAAAGTACTGAGTGATTTGACATTCCTTTTTCTTCTGGTACTATATCTTTTGTTTTCTATGTTCAAGAATGTTTCTGATGTGTGTGTTTGTGTTTTTTTTTTTTTTTTTTCTTTTGGTTCTTTTTTGAAGGAAAAATCAGTATTTATTTATCAGTGGTACGTTCCTTCTGCCTCACTTTAGTTTGTCTCAGTGCATTCAGCTCCTCCAGGACAGATCTGCAGCAGTTTGTAACTGAAATGATTTCACTTATGCAGGTGTTTATTTAAAAGAGAAAGCATGACAGGCATGAGCTGTTTTGGAAAGTTTTACTGGTTTGGTTATTGCAGCCTGGAGAGTCAATCATGGGAGTAAAGTAAATGAAACTGTTCCAAAACTGCAAAAGGTCTGTTGCAGTGTTAAGTTACTAAATACTTATTATTATTATTATTATTATTATTATTATTATTATTATTATTATTATTATTATTATTATTATTATTATTATTATTATTATTATTATTATATAACATTATACTATATGCTGTGTGATTAAAAAAAAAAAAAGTATGAATGAATAATATGATCAAGTTTATTTATATATATATATATATATAATATATATAATATATAATATATATATAATATATAATATATATAATATATATATATATAATATATATATATATATATATATATAATGCAGATGTTTTTTCTGTATGCTAAATATTTTAAAAGTTATGTTTTATCAACAATTTATCTTTAGTTCTTCAATTTTCATCTGTGCATGATTTTGTTTCTTTTTTCAACAATAAATTCTTTAAAATCAACCTGTATTTTTCATTATTTTTCCCAACTTGTGGTACTGTTTTATTTGTATGTACTGTATGTATGTATGTACCTAAAATGCATGGCAAGTATGCATTTTATTAACAGCTTCTATGATCTTGTTTGACACTGCACACGGCAGCTTTAGCAGGTCAACAAGTACCATGTAGTAAAGATATAATTTTAGCAACTTTTACCACTTTTTGAATCAACCATTAATGTGGTGTTTTATGCTGAACAGCATTGCTTTGACTCTCCTGTACACTTCCAAGTTTCAAAATGTAAAATCGTGGAGGGTCCACAATAGAAATGCTCATCATGAGGTTCTTAAAGTAGTTTGTTGCAGGACCAGCAGTCAACCATATGTATTACCTCACAGAATAAGGTTAATGAACAGCTATACGTGTCTCAACATAGCAGCCAAATAAGCAGTCTGAAGTTATTTAAATGTGCATTTCACTTCTCCAAACAGCGTACACTTCCACATTCACTGGAGTGAATCATCCATAGCTGAGTTGGAGCATTACGGCAAAAACGCTTTAGACGTTTAAAAACGTCAAGATTACGGAAGCTTCTTTACTTCTGCTAAAATGGGCCAAAAAGACATTTAATTGATGCCGTAAAGTCAGTGACAATTGCTTTTAGACAAATCCAATATTTCCGAAGTCGGCAAAACTTAACCTTAACATTTTGTTTGCAGAGGGTGTGTGGAGATGAAGGGGTACATTAAGGGGGCTTCTGAAACATTAAATGTGAAGTTACCAGTGACCCTTGACCCCCCCAAGCCTCACTTCAAAACTGCAGCAAACTTGCAGTCTCCAAAAGTAAAAGTGTGCAGGGACGTCACATTTACAAGGTTAGAAAGGCATGAAACAACCACTTGAGGTCCACATACTTGGGCTTCAACCTTTTACAAACACCAACCAAACTGACATAATTTTTTTTTTATTTTTTTTGATTCAATTAAGTGAGAGAGGTGTAGTTTCAAAACTTATTTTTTGCTATACAATTTAAAAAAGTTAATGAGGTACACCCAATCATTTTGATTGATTGACTGATTATTTGACGTTCCACATCTGCTTTTTGTACTTTCTTGTATTACCATACAACAGTAAATATTTCTAGGTGAAAGTCACTTCTAGACTTTTGCTCTAAAAGGTTTTAGCCAAAATCATGAAGGTTTAGTATCTGTTTCTGTCAACTCACAGGTTTAGAAATATCTTGTGGAACAATTTATATTAAATGTCCAGTTATTACACAGTTTTATCCTTCCAAAACTCAAAAGAAGAGCTTTGGAAAGTAAATGCACTAATACTTGACACCTTAATAGATTCAATGTTTTTATTATCAGTAGCAGTGGTCATCAGCCCTGGTCCTTGAGACCTACTGTCCTGCATGTTTTCCTGCTTCAGCACACCATGACGGAAGTAGCTGTGCCACTAACAGACTTGTCCAGACCTTGATGACAAGCTGATAACGACATTAATTAGATTTAGTTGGACAGCAGATCTCCAGGAGCAGGGTCAATGACCACTGATCTATAGGGTAGCAATGGATCTGGAAATTCCATCCACTGCAAAAAGCAATGTGATTCATAAAACAGAAAAGAAAAGAGAAAGAAAAGCAAAGAGAAGAGAAGGTAAGAAAAAAAAAAAGTCATAAACTGCAAGCGCAACACCGCTTTTCACTGCGCATGCTTACTGCGCAACTTTGGCTGTCATGTGATGATCTCGTGTGAAGCAGGAAGCAGGAATGACAACAGTGTGAGGATGCAGCTGCGGCGACTTGGGCTTTTTGGCTGTTTGGCTTTTTGGTTTTAGAAAGAAACGCACAATGAGTTCCATCATAAAGGAAACACAAAGGTGAGTGTGGGTTCATGACACTAAGACACGTCTTTTGAATGAAACCGGTTTCAAACCCTCCATCTCTTTTATTTTTCTACTTCTCTCACAGCGCTATTGTGATGCTAATGTTTACATGGATTTAAGTCGAGTCAAAGAAAAGAAATTTATTTCCTAAAAAAGTGTAAATGAAGTACATTTGAAGTCATTGCTGTCAAGTTACTATGCAGAAAAACCCCCGCTTCATTCACTTTTAAAATCCTGCGTGGATTTGTAGTTGAAACGGGAATAGTTAAAAACAAAACGACAAAAAAACAACCCAAATCACCACAACAGCACTGTCCCACTATTTACGTAATATTAAAGCCAAGGCCATGTATGTTTATTTGCGTGTAAATATCTTCAAATCATAAATACAAGTCACATTTTAAGTGATTTAGTCCTTTAGTGTAGTATAATTATTTGTAGGACTTGTGTTAAGGTAGCTGTTGGTGCTGATTCTGGCATTATTCACTAATATAATATAAGATTGACAAAAGGAAAAACAATCGTTTTTAATTAAAGTAGATCAGTTGAAAAGATTGGATGATTTAGATAATTTTCTCCCCACTTTTGTACGTTCTTTTCAGATATTCAGTTTGAAAATCTGACATTTGTTGCCAATACCTTTTTTTTTAATACAAATACATTTGTTTTAAATACATTCAAATTTAATGTTTTCTAGTCTTTCTTTAAAAAAGTGTTGTGGTTTACTACAGACTCATGTAACCTTGCAACCAAAACAATACGACTACTGCTATCAATAGTAGTAGTAACAACAATGATAAAGAAATAAAAACTCTCTGATATGAGAATCAGTATCAGTTATTGGGAAGGTATACAATATATAAAAACTGGATCAATACTGAAAAATAGGGACATTATGCATCTATATCTGTGTGTTTTTAAAACAATATGTCACTCCATTTTTTTTATACAGTGTTTAACTTTGTTTGCTATGCACAATTCACACTTTGGCTGCTGATCTTATTTAGCATGAAGGCAAGGCAAGTTTATTTGTATAGCACAATTCATCATTATGGCGATTTAAAAATGCTTTACAGAGGCATCGAAGCATCCCATAAATAAAACGCATGATTTAAAATTTAAACAAAAGAAAGGAAAAAAGAACAATAGATAAAAATCAGTGGTTAAAATGTATTTAACTCTTGAAAGTTAAGCTTAAAAGTAGAGTGTGGATTTGTGTCTTTATTGAAATGCAGGTGAGAACAGGTCAGTCTTCAACCTGGATTTAAATAAACTGAGTGTTTCAGCTGATCTGAGGCTTTCTGGGAGTTTGTTCCAGACATGTGGAGCAGAGACGCTGAAGGAAGCTTCTCCATGTCTGGTTCTGACTCTGGGAACTGATACAAAACCAGATCCAGATGACCTGAGGGGTCTGGAAGGTTCATACCGGGTCAGGAGGTCACTGATGTATTTTGGTCCTAAACCATTCAGATCTTTACAGACCAGCATCAGGACTTTAAAGTCTGTCCTCTGATGGACAGGCAGCCAGTGTAAAGACCTCAGAGCTGGACTGGTCCACTTTTTCGGTCTTAGTGAGGACTGGAGCAGCAGAGTTCTGAATGAGCTGATTTTTTTAGGTGGACCTGTAAAGATGCTGTTACAATGATCAAGCCTACTTAAGATGAATGCATGGACTAGTTTTACAGGTCCTTCTGATACATCTGATCTTTTATTCTTGATATATTTTTGAGGTGATATTAGGCTGACTTTGTTATTGCCTTAATGTGTTTTTCCAAATTTGGGTCTGAGTCCATCACTACACCCTGATTTCTGGCCTGGTTGGTGGTTTTTAAGTGTGTGGATTGAAGCTGTGTGATGACCTGTAGTCGTTTGTTTTTGGCTCCAAAGAAAATTACCTCATTTTTATTTTTGTTTGACTGGAGAAAGTCGTGGCACATCCAGTCATTAATCTCCTCAATGCATTTACAAAGAGCCTGTACAGGGCCTCGGTCTCCTGGTGACATAATATATATCTGTGTGTCATCTGCATAGCTGTGTTAGCTTATTTTGTTGTTTTTTTTATAATCTGTGCCAGTGGGAGCATGTAGATGTTAAACAGAAGATGTTCCAGAATGGAACCCTGGGGAACACCGAATGTAATTCTTGTCTTTTCAGATGTAAAATTATCTATTGACACAAAGTTTTTCCTGTTCTCTAAGTATGTTTTGAACCAGTTTAGTACAGTTCCAGAAAGACCTTCCCATTTGTTCAGTTGTTTGAGGGAATATATTGTTGTCGACTGTATCAAATGCAGGTCTTATTGTCCAGGTGGAGTTAGGTGTGAGCATGCTCTACATCATTGTTAATAATGCATAATACTTCTGCCCAAACAGCATTAAAGAAGCAGTGACTTTCATCAATGGAATTGATGTGAACAAGTTCTCCAAGCTGATCTCTCGCATCATACAAAAACTTCATCTGAAGGTAAAGCCAGTGCACAGACTTCAGCAACAAAGCGGATGTGTCAAAGAATGCTGTGCATGCATAATGACCTTGAAGCGTCAGTCAGACTTAACTCTAATTTATTGGCCCAAATGCTGGGAACATTATTACTTTGTCTTCCTCCTACTCTTCCCCTTTATTCCTTCTTCATTGCATTCATTTCTTTCTTCTTCTCCTCCTTTCTTTTTTAATTTATCTATTAGCTTGAAATTCACAGGTGTACCTAATAAACAATTGGGGTTTTATGAAATCGGTCGCTGATCTTCATGTTTTATAAAATTACATTATCAGTTGCTGTTCTTGCTCCTTACAGCCATTTGGACAGTATTTTTTGCGGGACTTTTTGCTGCAGTTTGAATATTGATCTCTGTATTGATAACACTCAGGTCTGTCAGATAAAATTCTCGACTCTCAAAACAAACAAAATAAGAAATTTTAAAGTCTAATCGGAAGCATTGTTGTGTTAAACACAAAGCAGCTTTTGAGTTTTTAATTAGTTTTTTTTTTTTTTTATTTCTTCAAAACTGAGTATTGTAGGATTATTTTTTTCTGCATTAAAGCAGAGATTTGTATTCTCTGCAGGGAGAGCGAACATTCAGTGAAGAAGAAGAACAAAAACTCCAGACTGCTCTGTCACTGGATAAACATGCTCTGAACTTAGTCCTGGAAACCTCTGCCTTCATACTAGAGCAGGTGAGGAGCTAAAGTCCTTAAGTTGCATTATTGGAGGGATTGAGAATTATTTTTGTATGAATGATGTCATGATTAAAATGATTATGATTTTGCAGTGTCTTATCTGGTCCTGTTTGTTTTAAATTAATGTAAGTATAGAATAATATTAAGTATATTATTTAAGGAGAGAACATAACTACTAAATGGGATTAAAAGAATTATAAATACGGTTCAGTATGATTCCTTTGCTTTAGCTACTATAAAAAACCTGTGTGAGGATCCTAGTTCACATTAATATGTTTAGTCAGTGCACACTTCTTGTGAAGTCATTAACATCCGTTAGAGGCTGTTAAACATGAAACATTTAAATGAAACTTTTATGACAGTTGCTTCATAAAGACTTTTTGTTGTGATGAGGTTCATTTTATGTTTCTGGTTTAAATTTTTTTTGTTCTTGCTATGGACATAACAGCTTTATTTACACTGCTTTATCTGCTTTATCTTAAGAAGATAAAGGACTTGCATCAATAGTGTCTGTTCCTTTTTGATAAGATTATGAGCTGCTTCTCCAGTTGGGGTCACTGTTGTTTAATGAATAGCTATATTATACAATAATTTGATTTAGTGTGTATGATGAATTACAGTATTATACAATGTTTTGAGCAGTGTTTATTATGAATAGCTGTATTATACAATATTTTGATAAGTGTTTGAGTGTGTTTGTGCTCCTCTTCTCTCCTAGGCAGTGTATCATAATGCAAAGCCAGCATCTCTGCAGCAGCAGCTGCAGGCAGTCCATTTAAGCCCAGACAAGGCTGAGGTGTTCTCTCAAAGCTGGGCCACTGCTGGGGCTGAGCTGGTGGAGAAGTTGAAGTGTAACACATTTGCTCCTAAGAAGGTACATGGACGAGAACTTCTCTTTTAGCTGAAAAGCTACTGAACGTGATGCATTTCCAAACTTAGTTTGCTAAGCCTGAGACGACCTTAGATCTGGATATAGATGGACATAGATCGATAGGCCTTGGATACCTTGAATGTGTTTTGAACAGCAGAGCCTTCTGTAAGACAGTTTTTGAAGAAGGTTCCTAAATTAAATCCCAAGTGGGGGCTTTCTTTGTGTGGTTTCCATGTTATTTTATGTTTATACTTTTTTTTTTTTTTTAATGAGTTGGATGTAGTGACACTTTAAGTTCAGGGTTAGTACAGGAGAATGCTGTCTGGAGTCTGGAGTATGTAGAAATCTTCCTTTCAATTTCCTTCCTCTTGAGTTTTTTTTTTTTTTTGTACAAACCCCTTTACCCTAAAACATGGAGTACTTTATCTTTAGATTTTCAGCAAGTGAAAGAGAAGATAGGAGTTTGGATAAAAAAATTAGTTTTTGTTTGTTTTGTTTTTTTACAGGGAAAATTTAGACAAAAAGATTTGTCACTGGTAATTGAATTAGTAAAAGAACTGGAATCTCCTGAAAGTCGAATTTGCACAACAAAGCAAAAACCTGACAGCCGTATTCCTCTACCCGCCTTTTGGTAACGGTTAGAAAACCTACTTTTCCTCTTTGGCCTCAAACACGTCTGGCAGACTTGCTGGTGCAACAGTGTGTGGCTTTTAGGGACATAACCCTAACCCTTTCACTTAAACAGGGCAAAAAAAAAGAGGATTTATGAGCATCTGAACCTCCAGTCACTGGTCAGTCTGCTCAAACTAAAAACATGCCACCAGCTAAGTTATTGTGGCATCCATGTTCAAGCCGGTGTTGAATACAAATCCAGAAAAATGATTAATTACACGTTAGTCACGAGTCCATGTTGAGAAGCAACATTGACAGCCCTTATTAAGACTGACCTGCTTTCACACGATTTCTGTTCTAGCTGTGCAAATAGTTCTATTAAAGCTCAAAGCAAATGCAACATCATTTATTTATTTATTTTTTCCTCTTTCTTGATTAAAGATGGACACTTCAGGCATTATTCCCTTTTGGAGATGAGATCTAAAACCGCGTAAATAAGCCGATGTACACATTATTCTTAAGTTGCTGTCACTGTCATTAATTCCGATGCCTCATCTACCTGCCAAACCGCCATCGTCTCTTCCTCCCACATAAATTTGTGAGTGGGGAGCGGTGACAGCCATTTATTCTCTGGAGGCCACCTGCTACTGCTTTGACTTTGAGCAGTCTATTATGAAGCAACTACAGTGTGCAACTCCAACCACATACATCATTAAAACATGGAAGATTTACAAACGTAGATGACAATTGTGAGGACATTTCAACGTTTACACGTGCAACTTCCAAACCACAACAGAATATACAAAGGCGAAACAGTTTTACAAATAAATATCTCTCAACTTGACCAAATGCATTGCTCTTACACATTTTAAACTTTAAACTTTACGATACATGAAGACAAAAAGTGTTTTCGTTGTTCAAAAGTCTTGGAACGCTTGGTTTGCCAGACAGCGTAGCCCTAACAGTATGGAACAGGATTTTTATTTATTTATTTTTTTTATTAAACTTTTATTAAAAAGTTTATATATTTAAGTTGATTTGTTATAGCAGGAGTTATTTGGGGAACATAATGAAGATGTGACGTTCCAGTCGTGAATAATGCAGCCAAGGCTTTTCCTACCTCACACCTGTCCTCAGATGCTGTGGAAGCATCCAAACCCAATAAGTCACGTATGTTTTATTATTATGGCCTCCGTCTGCGTCATAAAACACTTAACTGCCCTGCCTTGAGTCGGTGCTGCTGATCTATCACACGACCGCTGCTGACTGATGGGGTGTCTCTCTGTAAATCAGTTGGGCAGGTGGGCAGTTGGTGCGGTTAGTGTGAGGAGACGGTACAAGGTTTTGTCAGTCTTAAACAACTGAAAGACTTTTTCTTTTCCCTTTCACGTGTAGATTTTTTGGAAGGAGAAATGTTTTGGTAAAATTGTAAAAAATTGACACTGACGTGTGAGATGCGTGCTTCTTCGTCTGTTTCAGCTGGATTATGTTGGCTGGCAGCTGAACCTGCAGATGGCCCAGTCCAGCCAGGCCAGGATGAAGTCTCCCAGTGCTGTGCTCCAACTGGGCCTCTGCAGTGAGGACTCTGAGGTATGAACACACAGGTGCAGTGAGCGGACAAACACCCTTATGACCTAAAATGTATGCACCGTAGCCAGATCAGAGTACTTGCATTTATGCCAGAAGAGCTGCAGCTCTAATCTGCTTTTTGTTTTTTTTTTTTGTTTTTTTTGGCTAATTGATAGTAATCCCAGAGCTGTATGTCTCGACCCAAAGGGGAGACAGACATCTGGCTTTGGAGTAGCTGTACTGTAAAACTAGAGATCGGGGAGCTTGTTATCTGAAACCTCCGGGGTCTCGTAGTAAACCTTAACTAAAACTGAACAACATGTCTAGATGCTAGTCTGAGTAATCCTCTGTGGAAGTAGTATTGCTCTCTTCAAAGGCTTAAAAAGCTCTTTCTTTCTCACAGTAGTTTATTTTTAAACCGTTGACATATATGATGTGATTGAAAAATTTTCTTTAGACTAAATGTTTTACAAACCTCAAATATGAGCTGTTGTTGTTTTAGCAAATGCTAGGCCGTGAATACTTCACAGGACTACAGTCTGTTGTCATGGATACCAAAAAAGTTTAGTTATGTCTTTAAGGCGCCTGAATGGCTTCTTTAAAGTGGCGTTTGTCTCAGATTGGTTGAGCTGCCGACCCTCTGAGCCTGGATGTTGTTCTAGCTGGCTAGTCAAGTGTCTGTCTTATGCACTACTTTGTATTCAGCCCCAGGAGAGTGCCGGCTCGGCCTAAACCTGGAATTAGGCTCGACATATTCAAATTTCTGCAGTCTTAAATGTGAGCCTACATGCACAAGCTGGGGAAAAAAACAAGTTTTACTTTATGTTTTTTAAAAGCGACTCTGTTAAGACTTTAACATTTGAGAAAGATTCCTGCTGTTTTACCCAGGCTTGCAAAATGGGCATTAATTTATTTAAATCCACGAACACAGTTCCCCTTGTGGGAGGAAATAGCTGGAGGGCCAAAACAAAGCTGGTTTAAGAAAAAAAAAGTGTGATGAGCTTCACGAAGGTGCACGTCCACCGATGACCTGCAGGGGGCACTGTTCTCTCACGGATTTGAAAGCATTTCCTCAGGGCCAGTAAAATATTTGTGATGGATAGGATCCCTCTAACTTTGTAATAACACATTCAGTATACATTGACAGCTTTTTTTTTCTGTGTGTGCAACTTTGGAAATTTAAAAGCATTGTTGCGACTGAGAAGGAAATGACTTACAAATAAAAATGAAATTGACCTGCAGGTGAATTTCAAGTCTCTTAGTTTACAAAATTACAAAAAAGTAAACGATTATGAAGCATTTGATATAGATATTGGGGGATATAAGAGTGAAAGCGGAGGGGAAAAATAGAGGACAGAGTGTAGATCAATGAAGGTGAAGAGGATAAAGCAGGGAAATTTAACAATAAGGACTTAAAGCCTTTGGTAGCCTCTATATTTTATTGATTTCAAGTGGAGAGCTTGAGACACCCCCGTTTGCCAACCTCCGACTTCATTAAAGCTGTCACAAAGGTGGAGGTGGAGGAGGAGCAGGACTGCCAGATAATATGTGACAAGCAGAGTATCCTGAGTGCAGTAAAAATTTTAGAAGACATACTTGGGATTAGAAGTGCTGTTCATTTTCAGAGAGTTATATTGGGGTTTTTGTTGAAATGGCTGTCCCCCTCGGTCTGAAGACTGTGCAGACCAACAACATACGTACACTCACTGGCCACTTAAATATACCTGGTGTACCTAATACAGTGGGCAGGTGAGTTTGTATTGAGATGATGTATTGAAGCACCGTTCCCATGGGAGCTGCGGGTTTCCTAATTTGTATCGACGGCATGCAGAAAGTTGTCGTTCCTTATTTGAGAACTGAAGATGCATTCTAGTACATCTTTGCACTCACAGACATTGCTTTGTATCCCTCGGAAGACGGAGTTGAGATGGAAAAAAGGGCTTGATTGATCTGCTGTCAGAAGAGGAGAAAAGTTAGTAGAATAATTTGATGTGAGCAGTGATTGGAAGGAAGAACTACCGGATGCAGGGGAAGGTGAGAGAAAGGACAAAATAACAGAAGAAGATGTAAGACTGATAACAGAAAGGTGACACTTTTGAGGGGGTAAAGTGAGAACTTAGTGAAATTAGTCCTCCAGTTGAACTTAAGGTGTTTGAACTAGTAATAACAGCAGTGTATGCGGGGAGTCTCTTCACCTCGGGGGATTTGCTTTGCAGGTAGTGATGATCTGGAGAGTTTCCTATTCATGAGCACTTGGAAAAAGAATAAGATTGTGTTGTTTTATCTATATTTTTTTTACAAGGTTTTGCTGCATGGTTGTGCTTTGTTGCCGGTAAATGTTTCTTCTTCTTCATTTTTTTGTGAAGCATGAGAAATTACCCATTTTATCTGGATGAGTTGCTTGAAGAGAAGCTATTAAAAACATTGTTCCCCTTCTGCTTCTTTGTGTTATTTCATTGTTAGAGAGGGTAGCGTACTTCTGTTTCACTTTATCCAAGTGCTCATTTGCGTCTTAAAATATTCACAAAGAAGGGTTATGAAAGCCAGAACCGGATTAAAATGCAGACAAAATTATGGGTTTCATAAATTAAAGGTGCTTGGTGCTGCGTTATAAATCCTAGAAAAGAACACTGCCACAAAGAACGCTACCCTACAAGGACAGAGGAAAAAAAAGAAAAACACTTGAGTGATGCAAGCTTGAACAAGTGTGGATTTTTTTATTTTTTTTTAAAGATCACGGTGTGACTGCACTACATGTTGTTTAGCGAGCTAACATTTAAATTAATGAGCAATGTGGTAAACTTGCATTTACAGTTATTAAACTTTATCTCCTGGCAACTCTTAAAACGCACTTCTCTTTATCAAATTGACATTTAGATTTTTCTTTTTCTTTTTTTTTAACAGTTAAAGTAATCCTGTCATGCATTAAAAATGCATTTAAAAGGCAATCTCCCTGACTGCAACTGCTCGCTCTTGTTTATGCGACAGTCACTCTCTTGATGACATTAAAATTCATAAAAAACATATCTGCTACTGTTGAATACGACTTGTTATCACTCCCGTGGTCGGTTTTTTTAGGCTGACGGGATGGGTTCCTTACGTTTATCTAGGAAGCATTAACAGTGGGAATCTTTGATTTTGAGGCTGTTGCTGGTAATCTGCGGTTTCAACTTAGAAATGTCTATTTATACTTATTCTGCTCATAGGAAGTGACATACAGGAAACACCACATGGGTATTATGAGGTTAATACTGAAACCACTCAAATTGTTAAAGTGAGGGCTTTAAGATATACATTTGTCAAGATTGCAAGTGGAAAAATGTCTTTGTCTCTTTTTAATACGTTTAAGAATTAAATAATTGTCATCTTCTACTCCCTTTCACTGTCTGTCTCTCTTTTCGGTGATAGAACGAGCACCTGGTCCTCTGAGCAAACGTAGGTTGGTATTTATAATGCAGATTATCCACATGAAAGGTACCCGCTGCAGATTTCAATATTTATTGTGGACATTTAGGCCACAAAAACACAAGGTGAGAGCTGGTGAGCTAATACAGCTGCAGCTTCTACTAGTGACTTATTCCTGTCAGCTCCACTTCAGAAGATATCTTTAGTTGATAGCTTCAGACAGCCTTGTTGATAATTGATAACACAAGAGTCTGTTGGGTTTTGGGATTCAAAGGGGGGAAAAAAACGTACTTTAATGCTTCTTAAAGACAAATCACACACATTTATTTATAGATTCTTTTTAAATTAAGGGGACGTTAATCCCAATGATCTTATTTGCATTCAGGAGCAGATTGTTTTTCTTTCATGGAGTCGGTATCGCCACTTGAGTCCAATACTTTACCATTTTAAATGATAATTTCAATAGATAATTCAGTCTCTTTATTCAGAGGCAAACAGAAAATAAATGAATGATAATAGAGTTTAGGCCAGTGACTCAGCTGGATAATAATTGTCCTTTTTGTATTTTTGTTTAATTGGCATTGACTATAGAAATAAACAATATCAGTCAACCTTTAGAGCATCCATCCATCCATCCATCCATCCATCCATCCATCCATCCATCCATCCATCCATCCATCCATCCATCCATCCATCCATCCATCCATCCATCCATCCATCCATCCATCCATCCATCCATCCATCTATACCCTTTTGATCCTATACAGTGTCCCGGGGGCCTATTAGAGCCTATGCCAGCCCATTACAAGCGGGAGACATGGGTACACCCTGGACAGGTCCCTTTTAGATAATATGCGCACAAAATAAAACTACACAGTGTTCAAAACCAAATGACTCTACGAGCAAATTCTCCCTCTCTCCCATGACCCTTGGTGGTGAAAAGGAAGAGCTCTGCCTTTCTCAAAAGAGCTTTTACGGGGAATAAATTGAATCACGAATCATCAGGAATAGCAGCAGAGGAACATCCCTTCTTGAGGAGCGACGGATGTCTTTTTTTCAATCTAAACTTAAAGATTTTATTTATTTTTTGGTTACATCCAGGTGGCCTTTATTTATTTCCTAAAGGTCACTCAAATCGACATAATTCAATGCAAAAACTGACTTAATAGACTTAAGACCTATAAGTCAGTTAAGATTTGAGAGAAACAGTCCATTTCCTGCTTCTTTAAAGATGAAAGTTTTTATTTCCCCCTACCGTTCCTGATGGATATGATGCTGTGGAAGTTTATAAAGCGTTCAGTAAAATTGGGGGCTTCAGGAATAGCTCCATCTGTACTTGTTTGAAATTTCTCATTGGCTGAGTGTCTGTGAGCATCATACTGTAGAAGCCCTGCTGTTAATTGTGCTCATTTATGTACAAGTGCCTCTGAGTTATCAGGAGGATAATCCTGTCAGATCTGAGAGCTGCAGCATCTTTGACGTGCCTCATTCTACCTCCGTCCTCTGTCTTTTTCCTGATCCCATGATAAAATTTATAATGCAATTAATGCAATTCTCTCTTACGTTTCATTTATTCATATTTTTTTTGTCTCCAGTCTTCCCCAGCTAACTCACAGATTCTAGTTTGTCAAAACTTGCTTGTTTTTGTTATCAGAGCATCAAAGACTTTTTTCTTTTTGTGATTTAGATATTTTTTTCTGTTTTGGCTTACAGCAGCGGCGCTGTTATAATCACTGAGAAACGGAAGCTCTTTGTTCAGAAGCTCACAACAATACGCACACTCGCACTCGACACCCCCCCAGTGAAGGCTGTGACTTTATTTATTAATGATGTGTGATGAAGAATGCAATTAAACATCCCTTTTTGACTTCTTGCAGAGAGGTGCGATGAAAAAAGCCTCTCTGAGCATCCCTCTCTGCCTCACGCGTCTCTGTCAGACAAGCATCGTGAGCAGCAGGCCAGACTTTGAACACAACTCGGGTCTCTCATGACAAGTTGCATAAAACCTGGTTCTTGCCTCCCACATGCTCTAGTCATGTAAACGCATCCTGCATGTTTCCATCCTTTTCATCTATCATTTGAGGGATTACATGACCCAATCAATATATCGGAGAGCTCAGACGTAAATAGCACCATGTTCAAATCCCTCTCTCCATGCCACCCACCAGCCAGGAAGCACAAAAGCAGCTTTGTCTCAGTCTCTACTTGCCTTGCTCTACATGTCCCAAGATGCTTTGTTGCTTTGTGTGGACATCTTTTTAAGCCTCTCCCTTTTTCTCTTTCCATCTCTCCCTGTCTTTTTCTCCATTTCTCTCTTGCCCTTCAACTTTCCCACTGGTGATTTGTATTTTTTTCCCTCTCCTGTGGGATTTGGGGTCCCATTCATTGGGAGGACATTGTTCTGCTCTTATCCAGTCCAGCGGATGGGCCCTGAGAGGCAGAATGGATGCTCTCTCGTCTCTGCCTTCTCCCTCTCTCTGCCCCCGCCTCTCGCTACCCCACTCCTTGCTCCTTGCCATGCGATGATGTCATGGCTTTTATTTGCTTCGGGGTGCCCATTGATTCTCTCTCCTTGTTACACACTCCCTATTAATATACCCCCCCCCCCCAAATCTCATCCCATACCCCTGTTTTCCTACCCAAGTTTAATTCCCAAATTCCTTTACCTCTTAAAAGGCACCAGGGGGATTTGGGGATGTTTTGATGTTGTCTAGCACACACACAGTACATGCTTGACATCCATGTAGGAAAGGTATCAGCACCCCAAATCTGACTCCAGCTCCCATTTAAATCTCACTGGTTTAAAACCCCCTTTTATTCTTACATATCCCTTTTCTGTGATCGGCTTTTATTTTCCATTCGTTATTCAGCCCGCTCTCTTCGCACTTAGCTTTTGAAGTATTAATCCTCTGATAATATGGTGTAATTTTGCCAGTAGTGACAGTTTAAAAAAAAAAAAAAAAATAATTTCAGTTTTTTTGTTGATGTTTATTTTAGAGACACTGCTCTGCCTCTTGGCTGAACTATGGGTGAGAAATCTATTTCAGTTTAAACAAGAGACACTGATTGCAGAAGCACAGAGCCAAATCACATCCATTCATTCCAGTGAAAATTCTGTGATGGGCATACACAGGGTAGAAAAGGCTGTTTTTCCCTGCTTGTCTATTCATATACAGGTATTTGCAAGAATATGAGCATATTAGCACATCAGGAACAGGTTGAGGCATTATTCTTGTGGTTTCCTTGGTGTTTATTCTTTTCTTTTTTGTTTTTGGTTTCTGAGAATTCTTTGTCTGCTTGCATCACACTGTGATGAGATATAAAGAAAATGAAAGGATATCAGCAACAGACCCCGACTCTGCCTTGATATAATGAATATAATGAGTGGGTTGGAGCCCGGCAGTGTTATTCTGCATGCAGCGGTGCAGCACACAGTGCTTCCTGTGCCAGTGTAAACAAATTGTAACCAGTGTCTTACTGAATGGTCAACTTCTTTGAAGTTGCATGGTGTTAAAAGGTGAAGAAGTGCATTTGGAAATGATCTAAAGACTCAGTTGGACGTATTTTACTTACTTGCAGCACAGGTAGAGAAGTATAAAGAATACCTAAAAACTGTGCATTTAGGTGTTGGTTATGTCTGTAAACTGGATGTAAAATGTGAAATATTATGCATGCTGTGCAGTGTGTTGACTCAACAGAAGTATATGTGATTCACTGTATATGTGGTGGGTAAAATAACAGAAGCTCTCTGATTAAACATTTGAAGTATGGGACAAAACGTTTTGTGCAGAAACAAAAATCATGAAAGATTTAAATACGAATCAATCAACCATTCAAACTGTAATTATATAATACTTTTGAAACAACTTACAGCTACAGAGTTAAAGGAAAAGCACAGAAACGATAAAAAAGAACAAAAAACCCTCTACGCTCCCACACTCCCAGAGATACACAAACAATTTCAATAATATAGGAGGAATGGAGGAAACGCCTCCTTTAGTCTTTGATAAAACACTGAAGAAACGGGTACAATGTAATATGTACCCAATAGTGATTAAAAACATAAATTAATAATTAGAATATAAACAAAATTAAGCAAAGAAAAAAAATGATTGATTGATTAGTATTAACGAACTGCTTCCACTCGGCACTGCTCAGAGTGACCCGTTATTTTGCCTTTTAATGAAACCCCCCCAGGAATGTAACGTAAAACATCATTGTCTTGTGTTATAACTGCAACGATAACGGTCTTTATCTTTGGCTCTGTGTTTGTCAAATGTTTTTGCTTTACTGGAGAGATGGCTGCCATTGTCTTTCTCTAGCCATACTGTAAACTCTCCACCCCTCTTGTTCTCTCACACACGTTTTGCCCTCCCCTTCCTTGTGTATGAGAGCGACAGTGTCTGCATACCATGGGGATGCAGGGTGGCTGCCTTGGCAATCGTCTAGCTCTGTCACATAGTGGGGGGAAAAAACCCCAGCCCTTACAGTTGTGAATAGCAGTACAAACTCCTCTTCTGCAGGCACCCTTTTTTCTAAAAGAGCCACACAACTACTGGATACTTGCAACTCAGTTGCCCATGTCCCACACTCAAACCTGGTGCCCACCCAATACATTAAAATGCCTACTGTTTCAGAACGGGGGGCCTTGGCTGCAGTGGTTGAGTGGCTCTTATCCTGGAACCTGGCAGACTGATGGTTAGTTAAGACACACACTTTCAGATGTTGGCTCGCTGCATTTCTTACTTGCTCTGAACCATGTGCATTTAGAAGATTAAAGTTTGACACAGCTTTTTCAGACGTCGTCTCAGCGCCATGTTGTTATGAGAAGGTAAGCATGAAGCTTGAAGGACGAAAGCTAAACCCTGCACTGTCCAAAGCTATATGCAAAAAGGGCCAAAGGAGTAAAGCTCAAGTGGGAATCTCTTTGATCATTTCAGCATTTTAGCGTTCAGTACCCAGCCATCACAGCTTTCCTGTGGTGGCTGAACTACATTTTCCAGCCATGTTGGACAGGAAGCAGAGTGCATGGGCTTGGCAGCGAAGGCATGAGATGGCAATCGGCAGTTTCTCCATATCAGACGGCAGTGACAAGCTGCCACCTGCATAATTGTTTTGTTATGGTTTTCAGACATCTCATGTTTCTTAGCTTGTTTACATTGGAGTTGGCGCTGATGGTTTTTTTTGTTTTTGTTTTTTTTTTTGGTTTTCAGCATCATCCTTTCTTATTTAAAGTTTTTAAAGATTGCAGATTATTATTCTCTGTTCTGTTTTTTTTTAAAGATTTTTAAAAATTGTTAGATATGTTAAGGCTTTTTAACACTACAGCTCTTAGTGGTTAACATAGGGTTGAATTATTTTTTTTCTTTACTTTGTTATAACAAATCACTGATCCTAAAGTAAATTGTTCCTTCACAGTTAAATTTGAATGTTTAAGTAGGATTAACTCTTTTACAGTACTTTCTTCAATTTATGCCATAAAAGTTAATCAGAAGAAGGTTGTTTTTTCTCCTTTTTAAGTGAGTTCTCAAATGGATAATTGCTGTTTATTAGCTTGGATTTTAATGAATGTCTTCTTTGTTTGAAAGAGCCTCTGTATTAGAGTTGTATAATTTGACCATACCCGTAATATTTATTTTATTTATTTATTTTATTTAGGTAATTAGTTAGTTAAATAACTAACTGACAAACCTGGCTCTGTCTTTGCTTGGGACGAGTGAATTCCTGCTTGTGGTCAGTAGGTGGCAATGGCACACAATCTCCAAATCCATGCCAGATCTCAACAGGTGCAGGAGCTGTACGCAAGCCCTCCTGAGAACTGCCCAGCTATGTTGGAAAAAGTAACCGATCTTGGATTGGTGTTGAATAATTAAATTTAAAAAAATCACCTCCATAAAAAGTTAACAATCCGAAGAGGAAAAGAGAAAGCGTTCAGTAAAAAGAAAATACAATAAAAACATCCCCAGGCAGTTCATTCTAAGGGAGAATCGTTGTAAAAGATTTCCTTCTCTACTGTTACTTACCGCAGTACTGCTGAAGAAGCCTCTCTCTGAAGATATTTTGTTTTTGTTAAGTAATCAGAAAAACCGATGAAGTTTTGGCATTTTCACCCCCCTCCCTTAGCCTGGGGAAACCTAAGTCTAAAAGGATGTCACTCAGTGACCTGTTCAGATTTATAGGATGCTGTGAGATTACAAACCCACACCAGGGTCGAACGATCTGCACAACTTCCAGACAACTTTACAACATGAAACATTCACTGCTTGCAGTTTTAGGAGGTGCAAACCCAGAGTCAACTAATTGCGACAACTGCTTTACTTAATTTATGTGGTATTTTGACCAAAACATGTCACAGTCCTTTTTAATTAAGGGAGATTGTATTAACTTGTGGAAAAAGGGGTATAGTATATTTCCTTTTAAAAAATATATGGATCGCCAGTGAAGGGTGGACATGGAAGTTTAAGAACTCTGTCCTGTGCAGCAGCAACGTGAACTCACCCGAAATCAAAGCTTAGTGTGAATTCCTGCTTTTGGTAACGTAGCAGATTAACTATATTGCCAAAGGTATTGGCTCACCCATCCAAATAATCGGAATCAGGTGTTCCAATCACTTCCATGGCCACAGGTGTATAAAATCAAACACCTAGGCATGCAGACCCATTTTTACAATTGTTTGTGAAATAATGGGTCGCTCTCAGGAGCTCAGTGAATTCCAGCGTGGAACTGTGATAGGATGCCACATGTGCAACAAATCCAGTCATGAAATTTCTTTGCTCCTATATATTCCACAGTCAACTGTCAACTCTATTAGAGGAACATGGAAGTGTTTGGGAACCACAGCAACTCAGCCACGAAGTGGTAGGCCAGGTAAACTGAAGGAGCGGATGCTGAGGCATATAGTATGAAGAGGTCTCCAACTTTCTGCAGAGTCAGTCACTACAGACCTCCAAACTTCATGTGGCCTTCAGATTAGCTCAAGAACAGTGTGCAGAGCTTCATGAATGGGTTTCCATGGCCGAGCAGCTGCATCCAAGACATACATCACCAAGTGCAATGCAAAGCGTTGGATGCAGTGGTGTAAAGCACGCCGCCACTGGACTCTGGAGCAGTGGAGAAGCGTTCTCAGGAGTGACGCTTTCCCATCTGGCAATCTGATGGATGAGTCTGGGTTTGGCGGTTCCCAGGACAACAGTACTTGTCTGACTGCATTGTGCCAAGTTTAAAGTTTGGTGGAGGGGGGATTATGATGTGGGGTTGTTTTTCAGAAGCTGGGTTTGCCCCCTTAGTTCCAGTCAAAGGAACTCTGAATGCTTCAGCATACCAAGACATTTTGGACAATTCCATCCTCCCAACTTTGTTGGAATAGATTGGAGATGGCCCCTTTCTCTTCCAACATGACTGTGCACCAGTGCTCAAAGCAGGTCCATAAAGACCTGGATGACAGAGTCTAGTGTGGATGAACCTGAGAGTCCTGACCTCAACCCAGCCTTCTTGTCCAATATCAGTGTGTAACCTAACAAATGCGCTTCTGTAAGAATGGTTTAAAAATTCCCATAACCACACTCCTAAACCTTGTGGACAGTCTTCCCAGAAGAGTTGAATCTGTTATAGCTGCAAAGGGTGGACCGATTTCATATTGAACCCTGTGGATTAAGAAGGGGATGTCACTTAAGTTCATATGTGGGTCAAGGCAGGTGAGCGAATACTTTTAGCCATATAGTGTTTATCAATTTTAAATTTTAGTAAGGAACTAGAACATTTTAGCCCAAAGCTTACCTCACATGATAAATATTTTTTTAGATGTAACCTCTTTGGTGTAAGCATACCAAGAATTTAAGATCTAGGAGACTTTGAGCTAAAACTCTTGAAAACAGTAAGCAGCGGATAAATATTCCACTGAGGCAGGGCTTTCAGCCCATTGATAAACTGCCATCAGTCATTCCAGCTTCGGTTTACATGCTTTGAAGACGCCTGAAATAATGTGTCTCCTTTCAGTGTTTACGCCTCACATCTAAGCAGCGTAGGAGGTGTGAACAAACAATGTGAAAGCATCAGACCTTTTCAGACAAATCTTTCTTTTTTTTTTTTTTTTCTTCAATAGTCATGTGCCAGTTAAATCCTACATACCATACATGGTTCCATTGACCGGAGTCAGGATTTAGGGGTGTTTTTGGAGTGGCCTGTCATTTATCAGAGCAATTAAACACTTATCTCTAATAGTTTCAGTGTGATTATCCTTCAAACCACAATTGCAAAACCCATTTTTTAAAAACGTGTACCATTGACGGAATTGACTTCTTTGTATTTCAAGTTACAAAGACAACCTTTAAAAAATGTCCATCATTTTACCAATGTTTACAAGTTCTTTCTGTAATGGCTGGTTCAGGTGTTGCACACTTAAGTTTAAACAATCTTTGTACGCTTACATAGTCCAAATCAGCCACCATGAAGTTACGCTGTTTCTGCCATTCACTGTGAACTTGTTACGAATGGTTCTAAGGCTGCAGCTTATGATTATGATGCCCTTTTTTTTCATTGCTCAGTCAGTCAATTTGTCAATTATTTCTGTCCTGACCTTCATGTTATTCACTGTAATTCACTCTGATTATTTGTATTATCTCCCATTTGGCCATCATTCAAAACGCAGGTAGCCACAGAGCAATAAAAAAAAAAAAAACAAATAGACAGGCACAAAGAACAAGATAGTTGGTGGATTTCCATTACACTTTTTCGCAAAGCTTAAGTGAAAGCATAAGCTTGAAACTACATTTTGAAGACTTATTGACCAACTACATCACATCCAGCACTGCCAGAGCTTTTCCATTACACTTTTACAATAAACTGGATTATCGACACATAACCCACACTGTGAAAGTATAAAAAGGTTTTTGCAATATTTGGCTTTTTTTTTTTTTTTGCAATATTAAGGTTCTGCACAAATCTACGGTTAATGGAAACACGACTCGTTGGAGATTAACATGCAAAACCCGACTCCTGTCCCTTCACCTTGTCCTTGATCTTGACTTGGATTCTGTGTTAAGTGTACACATACATTTGTATACAAAAGAATAGCTTATTGTTAAGATGAGAGTGCTCTGAATCTACTATTTGATTGTTACACTTGAAGCTGTATGAAATATGGTTATGATTTAAGGATGAAGTTGTTAGCCAGCCCTAACTTGTTGTTTCATAAAGTTTCTAGAGGGATTGTCTCACATTCTTTGAGCAGATGTTTATTTGCTGCGACAATTTAGCTCTTAATGTTGCAGACAGACCCTTGCACCATACAATATTAATATTATAGAATCCTCATTATGGCTGAGGTGAAGAAGAGGAGAAGTGTTTGCCTGTTCGCCCCAAAGGATCTGTGGCGGCGGAGAAAGAAATATCATCTGCTTTGTCTTTTTACAGATACGATCTATGTGGTCTTTCCAGATTATTATTAGGTTATCTGGCTACACTCCCAAATATATTTTAGGCGGACTCTTGTCAGATATCTCCCATGTTAATTTGACAGGGGGGTCTGTTGGAGTCAGGTGGTGACCAAACACATGTTTTTCCTCTTTACTGGGCTGGACGCTGTTATTGTGGTGACAATGGACAACATGCCGCACCCCAGCACTTCCTGCATTGTGTTGCAGTTACAAATTACTATTTAACTCAGATCTGTAAAGACCTAAGGCTGTGTGTAAAATTTATGTGAATTAATAGAATGTGTCGATGCTATAATTTGACATTGACAACTTTTTATAATTGATTGACTCTACCAATGGTTGCAGCCCTCGATGGTTCCCCTCACTCTCAAAGCAATTTTTAACAAAATACGCCAGCAGTCTGTTGCAGGTCCTGTGGTGTGAACCCAAAAAGAAGGGAAACTTGGTCCTGTGGGTAAAATAACTTTTATTTATTTATTTATTTTTTTCAAAGAGGTCCCATCAGTCCAAAGGCCCCTTTATTGAATTTGCCATCTGCCTAACTCATTTGTCTGCGTGGTAATTGCACCAGGTTTCCCACTGATAAGTAAAGCCCATGACACTTTGCATGTTAAGAGAATTGCATTTGTCACCTGCCATAAACGTAATGTTGCATTTTAATTACAGCATACATGTCCCTTCAGTAATAGAGCTGTTTAGTCTGAGGCTCATAGGAGCAGGTGTCAGGTAGGCCTTATGGAACCACTATTACATCTCAGTGCACAGAATAAACAGACACAACAGCGTACCCCAGCAGTATCTGAAACATAATTGGCTCTTTGATACTGCTGACACTGACATATGATGTTAACTCTACAAGCAGCTGCTGTATTCTTTAGAAAAGTTGTGAGTTGGATGTGCGTTATTTCAAAAGTGCAGTTGTGCAGGAACATCAAATATGCTTATTGATTTAAATACAGACGACCTCCTTTTTTTTGTAGAAATGATTAGTGAAGACATAAGTATCCTCAAACTGCTAGGTTATTAGATTTTGGACAATGACATCTTTTAAAACATGTCTACAAATTTCAGTTCAGTAAACTACTCACACAGCAACATCCTGCATTGGTGAAAGGGACAGCGGCAGGTTAAGTGGTTCTTCTAAATTGCCCAAAGGAGTGAGTGTGATTGTGTGCGGTTGATTGTCTACATGTGGCCCTGCGGTGAACTGGGTCACCTGTCTGGTTGAACCCTTGCTTTTTGCCCAACGAGGCTCCAGCGGACCCCAGTGACCTTGAATAGGAATAAGAGGATATAAATAATCGATGAGTGGATGGAAAAATCAAATGCAAGTTTGCCACCACTCCATAACCAACAGATATTCACTTGACAGTAAAGCAAAGCAGATAAGAGGAGCGTATCGTTTCAGAAGTTATGCTCAACAGATAAAGTGAGTGTTTATTTCATTTAACCAGACTGCTGATTATCATCTGATAATTATTATTCATTCAGAACTGCTGTATTGACTTGTCTGTGCTATATAAAATAATTTAGCTTTAGAGAACTCATTATAAAAGAATTGTATAAAATATGTTGGTAAATATCTATAATAGTTCCACCTTTTTGTAAGAAAAGTGCACAGTTCTTTCTCAAGCAGAGATGAGCAGTGAATTTGATTTCTGCCCATGTAACAGGACAGCAAATGTCAGGAGACAAAAAATATAAATGTTTTATCTTCTCTCTGAGAACGATTGGAGCTTGAGTTCTTTTAATATTGCATGATTTTCCTCTTTGTGAGCATGGGCTGATTACAGGTGTCTATCACAACACAGGAAATGTGGGACGGCGTTGAAAGAGCCTTTGTTTCAGTATAGACGGTACTATGAGTCATATTCAAACCTGTTTACAAGTCTGCCTGTCTGCTTCCTGATAATGTGGGTCAGAAAAAATCCATCAACGCAGTGAGAAATAATAAAAAAAGAAAGATAGCATCCCTTATTCCACATGCTTGCCTGGTCAGTCTGCATGCTCTTTCACACGATTGCAGTGTTCATTAGGTCATTAGCTCCTGGTTCTAGGTTTCCAGGTATGTTTTGTTTGCATCTTTAGAACTTTGAAACCAGATCAGATAAGAACCAAACACTCTGTTCTTTGTTTTAGTCGGTGCTATGAATTATAGATGAAGATATCGCAAATCCCTAAATAGGTTGCTCATCATACTCCAATGATTTTGTTTTTGTTAAAGCATTACCATTGTTTTTAATCGTCAATTACATATATAGTCTGTATAATGTTATCTGGCTGGATTTTGCAGGCATTGCCAATTGTGGCCATGCCCTTACTTTATACCAAATACTTTCTGTTGTTTTATCTTTTTTTTTAATTTTTTTAATTTAGTTTTCTGCATAACACCAGGGATGCCGAGCACATTGGTGAAGGAACAGCATGCAGAGCTGTGAGAACAGTGGTCCTGTCTCTGAAGCGATCTCTGAAGTTTTTTGTAGCCTAATATTTCGTGGCCACGAACCCGTAAGAGCCACCAAAGAAGAATTTCACAGGGTTGCAGGTAAAGCTGTGAAATTTAGAAACCAATATCATTAATGATGTACAATGAAAAAGCTTTTATCAGCATCCTTCTCCCTTTTCCAGTCAGTAAAGATTTTTTTTATTTTGGATTTGGAGCGATTAGATGAAATGATGACACCCATATTCCCATCAAAGCTCCTTACAGGACTTTTTTTCTTTTAGTAGAGCAAAATGTTATAAATGTGAACGACAACTATGAACCTGTTACGTTAGTTACTTGTCTGAAGTATGTTTTTTTTTTTTCTGTTCAGATTCTTTCCGAAACAGCAAGATTGCACATGAAAAGGGAATCTTTAGCACAATACACCTACATTCCACCACTTGTCAGTCTTTCAATATTGTAATTGTCATTAAATATTTAAAAGACACATTCACCGGATCTGCAGTTTCTCCCACATTAACTCACTTTGCTTCGCCACTTCAGCTGTTTTACGTCTCTGCAGATAGACGAGCTCAAACCCCCTATATGATTGCAAGAAAGCGTTTTAGGTCTAAGGAAAAGTAGGAGGATCTCTTCTGCCAGGTCGGCACTGCCATGGTGAATCATGATATTGGAGCTCCATTTATGATCGCTTCTGTATTGTCGTGGTGCACAGTTGATAAAATTGACTCTGAATCTAGGGATAAGTCTGTGTCTGTTTGTGTTTTAACTCTTTATTGTGCCTTTTCTAATCTCAAAAGAAGATTAACTTTTCACACATTCCCAACATGTTTTTGTTTTTCCTCACAACGTAGCATGATGCCCATGATGTCATTTTGATAAGATGTTAATTAGTTTCTTCTCTTCTTTGTTGTGATATCTTATCTTGCATTGCTGGGAGTTTAATAGTTATTTTCAGCAACTTAAGGAAAGAGTCACAGGTGTTCATATGATGTTAAATTAACTTGGATCTTTCACATCTGCTTTGATTGCACCACCTGTCATAAAGTGACTGCTCGTATTGGCTGCCTCAGCTGACTTTGTTTGGTATAATGACTTTACAATATAGTGGACTGTCCTTTAAGGAGGGTCGTCACTCACTTTATTTCTCCTTGTTGCACATCTGGTCAAATACTGTCTGGTATATATTTGGAAACACGAGGATCTCTCTTCCCCTCAGGCACCATCACTCTGGAACCAACTTCCAGTTTGGGTTAAGGAGGCTGATACCACCTCCACCTTTAAAACTAAACTTAAAACATTTCTGTTTAATAAAGCATATAGTTAGTGTACATTTAGTATCTTAATGTGTCAGGGCCAGTAGTCAAAGCTGCAGTTACAGGACCAGATTAGAGCAGCTCATCTTAAACATAGCTTCGGTGTAGATATGCTGTTATAGGCCTATGCTGCAGGGGGGCACCAACATGATCCACTGAGTGGTGCCTTTCACCGTCTCTGTTTCTCTTTGCCTTCTCTGTCTCTTCTTCGCCTCAACCCTCATTTATTAACAATATCCCATAAACTTAATTGTGGTCCATTGTTCTGGTAGTTTTTTGTGCTTGTCTGGCCCTTCTTTTCCTCTTCTTTGCATGTCCTGCGGACCAGAGCCTCAGGAGCTGCTTGCTGACCTGCAGTTCCACCTCTGACCATCCCAGTGTCTGCCTTCACCTGTCTGTATGGATGTCTTTTGGATGCTTGCTGACACCCCGACCTGCAGTCCTCATCCCCTTGTATCACCGTCTATCCATATATCACCCATATTCACAGAAGTCTAATTGGACTACCAAGGACAGTTACTATTGTATCCTGTCTTGTACCTTTGACGGTGTCTCTATGTCTCTATTCTTTCTTATTTCTTGCTCTACCCGGCTGGCCTTCGGCAGGAGGGTCCCCCCTCATGAGCCAGGTCCTGCTCAAGGTTTCTTCCCTCTTAAAGGGGAGTTTTTCCTTGCCACTGTTTGGCTTAAGGTTTTTCTTCCACTAGGGGAGTTTTTACCTGCCGCTGTTTATGTAATAATTGCTCGGGGGTCATGTTCTGGGTCTCTGGAAAGCGCCTAGAGACAACTTGTGTTGTAATAGACGCTATATAAATAAAATTGAATTGAATTGAATTGAATTGAAGTCAGAATGCAGTAAACTTTGACTCAACTCCTCATCTCAGCGATGTCATCAGGTGTCTTGGGAAAGATGATAAATGTGTCTGGAAATGCACTTTAGAGGCACTTTTTTCTGAAAATACAGATATATGGTTTGGTCGAGAGTTGCCAAAAGCATGAGTTACAACGATTCAAACAAAGCTGTTGAGTCCTTTTTTAAAAGGAATCTCAATCCTGAGAGCAAATCTGGACCTCTGCATCTGAAATCTGATTCCTAGTATGCATGATTGCTAGTAGTTGCTGAAGTATGGGGTTAGCAGTGGAAAAGAATATCAATTCTTTAAATTAAATGAATTTCATTGAAATGTGCCTGCAGACTGAGCGGCGGTGAGTGTTTCTCACTGTGGCAGCAGCTGTATTCTGAGGCCATTTGCACTACGATCTGCTGCTGCACTGTGACTGTTTTCTAAATGATATAGGAGCACAGTGAGGAGAACGGAGGGTAAGCACTTTTATTAACATCTCCTTGTCAGATCTTCACAACCACAGTCCTCTATTACTAAGCTAATAATAGAGGCAAATGCTGGCGCTTGGATGGCTGCAGCAGAAGAAACGAAAGGGAAGTGAAAGAGAGGCTGCTGTTCGATTTTTGAGAAACCTCATACTTTTATTTTTGGTTTTCTCAAGAGTCTTTTCTGGAAAAAAAATTAAGGGGACTGTCAGTCTGTCTATATAGACTTTATATACATTTTATATATGATACATGTTATTCAAATTCTACATTTAAGCCTCTAACTCTGGTCTGTGTTTAACATCAATTCTTTTGTGAGCAGTGAAGTTAGAGAAGAGTTTATGAGCTGACTTTTAATGGTTAAGATTATGTTATGACATTTCCATGGGTTTCGCTATAGTTGATATCATAAATAGGATTATATTTTTATGTATCGTGCGGAGCAAAACTCCCACAGAACTTTGATCGCTGCTTGCACTGCTGTATTGTCAGAACAATCAGCAGAGTCTGAATAAAAAGCGAAGATGTGAAGGCTGGGAACACACATCGTCGCATTACACTCCTACAGAATCTGTCAATCTCTCTTCAATACAAAACAAAATGTCCATCTTCATTTTCCTCTTCGTTTCCAAACGTTCATATTCGAATATGCTGAAGCAGTCCCCTTGGTCATATATTCCCTTTGCTGTGTAAGAGTGTGTAGACATGTCTAGGTTCTTATCTGTATTTTTGAAAGTTCGTTTTCAGAAAGTTTCTTGTCAGTTATAAATAATAGAGCAAACTGAATCTGAAAGTAAAAGCAGTCAAAGTGACAGTCGAGTCTTTGATGGTTTGGGTTTTTTTAAACACTGAAAACCAATAAGATGGGTCAGGGACTTGGGGAGCATTGCCGAATAGCATCCAGTGCCACAGTTCTGTCATTAGGAGCTTCAGTCAACACCTGGAACAGCTAACATGCTCTTTGTTTGTCTCACACTTGCACATGAAATGAAGCCATGCACCGATTCAGGAGCTACAGCTGCAATGAACAGTGCTGCTATCTGGGTGGCTCTGAAGCTCTGTTTTCTGTTGAGTTGTCAAGTGAGTTGGAGGAAAGCTTTTGAACTGTAACATAAAGTAAAATGATAAATTTAAGTCATCTAAGTTAACGTCCCAAAGGCAACACTTAAGAATGGATTGTTATAGGGCTCCTTTGTTTTTTGGATTTTCTTGTCAAATTTAAAACACAATCCAAAATAAAAAAAAAAAAAAAAAAACTTTGCTGTATCCTCTGAACTCTCCTTAAGTTTTTATTTTTTCTTTTACTTTGGGGTTATAATATATTTACTTTATGTCATCTCTGAGTATGTTTTTCATGAAACGCATCCAGTCCAATGGCGTTTCTTTTTTCCAGAATGTGTTTTTGCTGCAAGATTGAAAAATATTGAATTCCACTTTCTTCTTCTCTGCTTTAAATTTGATATGCCTTCAAAGCCATCAGTTAATGTCATTCAGTTCCCTATTTCTGCTTGGTTTCTTATTTATTCCATTCCACATTTGGTTAGAGATTTAGATTTCCTGGTCACTGATTCTGGGTTTTGGTTCACAATACTCTTGGTGCTGAATTGAACCCATAGAATTAAGTGAGGATAACTTATGCCATTTTGATTGAATACGCAACGTTGTCTTTTTTTATTTACTTTCTTTTAAAAGGTTCAGCCTCCAGACAAAAACCATCAGACCTGCCTCCCTCTGAGCTGATGAGATAGCAGCGATTTTCCTTTTCTTTTGTCAACTTGTGGCTGTTTGACCATTCAGCCGTCCAAATGTGCCAACCCTATCAAGGTGCTCAGCTTTGCCCTTTTCAATAATTCATCCTCAAATTTGCAGGGAGGAGTCAGATGCTGGTCTGATAGTTTGCCGTGCTGGGGAGAGCTTCCTCTAATTAGAGTGACATGCTGTCGCCATCAGTCCACGCTAAATGTCATTAGAGTAACGGCCAAATACCAAGTTCTTCTGAAGGCACAAGTCGCTAGATTGAAAGTGGCAGTGTAAACTGTGGCTGACCTGGCAGGGATGAATATGATTAATGCTACGCACACATAGTGCAGTACTGCCACACACACTTTATAAACATGAGCCATTTGCTCAGGCTCATTCATACACATCGTGTTACCCAGTTACCGTGCACATTTTTAAATGCTCTGCTGTTCTCCTCTTATGGAAATATTTCTCTTCCTGTCACTGACATGCTTGTGCAAAATCTAGAGCTGTCAGTCACATTTTCTAATTGTGATAGATCTAAAGATTTTATAGTTGACTTGCGATTAATTGCACAAATCATTTTTTATGTTCTATTTACCTTTTAAAAAAAAAAGTGTTTTAAATTGCAAAAATACAAGAAAAAACAGTTGTATTAGCTGTAAACAAATAGTGGTTGTTTTATTATATTGAAAACATAATATAACGCCTAGAGAGGTTAAACTTTGACCAGTTTATTAGCAGTTTTTAATAAACATTTATAGCCCTGTTTAAAAAAAAACATCAAGTTATGCATTGTTTGATTTCACATCCATGAAAACTCTTAGATCGGGATAATTTTTTAGTACCACATCAGCTGAATTTATATCACTTGCCCAACACTAACCTTAAACGAGACTTTAATCTCAGCCATTTCTTCAACTGTCTATGTTGATGGGTGTAGCTGTTTGTCCCCAAAAGGGAGTTACAGCTCCACAACGTGACTGAATGAACAGATTTATGCTGCCACAAAGAGTAAAGCAAATGCACGCCACACGGCTGAAAATCCATAATTCCCTTTAGTGATCTGAATATATCCCCCCTTTTTAAAGCACCTTTTAAAAGCCTCCAAGTGGCTGCCAGCTGTGACTTGGTGGTGGATCAACAGCCTGAAGGTTGTATCCATTTTCAGTTTGGATAAAGTGTTCTTGAGAGCCAACTAAAGCTGACACTGCTGCATGAAAGACCGCCAACTTATTATTTTAAAATGGGTGATAGCTCTTGGCGTTGCTTTTGAACATTTGCATTAGCATTGTACAGTTAATGTGAAGAACTTCCATTTGCCATATCTGACAGTGCAGATGAGGCGTTTAGCTGCGTGTTTGATTTAGTAATACCACTGTAGGTAGATTCAGTGTAGATGGTTCTAGCTCGGCTATTCAAGTGTTTGCCAGTGGTGGAGATTAACTTCAGTATTATGACATTTTTTTTCAATAAATCTGAGCTATTCTCCTGCACTGTTTTGTTTGTACCATTTGTCACTGTGCGGTAGTACAGGGAGAACAATGCAGAAGTTGACAGCTTGTCAGATAAGCCAGAGAAAACACCAATGGCGGTGGGTGTAGAGTAATAATCCTCATTGTTTTAAGACTAGTAAAAGTGTCAGAACCCACTTGTTTATGTAGGCGTACATCGCCTTAGTGTTGCAGAGGCTTTGGTGCCATCATACATACATAGTGTGCTTGCAACAGACCTAGAGAACATAAAAACTAATGTACATGGTAGTGATGCTCTGCACTCCCCCGAAACATCCCCACAAACCTTTTAAATACATTCACACTTTTGTCATCCCGTAAAAAAAAAAAAAAAATGCCTGAAAAATCACTGTTTGTCCATGTGGAGGAAAGATTTGTGTTTCTAAGTAAAAGAAAAAATAGGCAGTGCCGACAACGAAAACATCTGCTGTCTTATTGAAAAGTTTCATTTTTGATTGAGCTGCTGTTATTTAACCAACTACTGCTGTGCGTCTGTGAAGGATGGTGTAATCCAGATTTACAGCTACAAAATCAAATCATTTGTGAATATAGTAATTTAATTAATATTACTATTTACAACCTCAATATCTCATTGACCTTTTTTTGTCATCTGTGACAAAGGAGCTATAGCTGATGATTGGATGCTTCACTATGAGGCCTTCTGCCTCTGATTAATAAGGGTCAAATAAAGTGTAGCAGCCTCTGTGAAGGGAGTGTAACATGTCTTACATGAGAGATTTGAATGTGGGGAGTTTCTAACTGCAGCTTTCATCTTACATATCAATATACAGCGCGGGGCAAGGTCTAAGGCAAATGTGAAGAAATGTTGGAAAGCAGAGTTTCTCAGCTCCAGTCCTCAAGAACCACTGCCCTGCATGTTTTAGGTGTTTCCCTGTGCCAACACACCTCCAAACGGATGGATCGCCTCTTTCGCTTGGCGTGAAGATCTGCATAAGTATGTCAACGATATCTTAATTTCAGCCAGGTTTACTCAGGGCAGTGATGACTGGACGACGACTGGAACTGAGAAACACTGCTGTAAAACAAAAATGCTTCTGCAGTTATAAAATGTAATAGTTTAATTGTAATACATTTTTATAAAAGGAGATCCTGGAGAACTAACTACAGATCATCTGTGGCTGTAGGCTGCCTGAAATCCTTGCTTTTTTATGTAACCCCAGACAGACTAGATGACCTTGTCCTATCTTATGCTGAAAGTGTCTAATGCTGGATGTATATTTACGGATGTTGTCCTGCTGCAGAATGAATTTGGACTTAGTCGGATGGCTCCCAAATGGAATTGCATGACAGACAAATATCTGTATATTTCTCATTCTTGAGGACAACATTAATCCAGACTAAATCCCCGACTGCATTTGAAGAAATGCTGCTTTAAGTCTGCAAGGAACCTATGCATAGTCGAGTTGCTTGGCTTTGTTTCCACATGGAAGATTAAGCTTTTTGGCTGCAATTCTCCCACGAAGAATACCAGATTCTTTCAGATAGTTGCACCTGGGTCCCATTGGTCTGATAGTTGTACTTCGGTTTGACTGGTTTTTGCTAGTTCTGAGCTGATGGCACAGCTAGATATGTCCCAAAAGGGAAATAAACAGAACGTGTCTTTCATTTGGTGCGGGACGTTTTTTTGGCCAACCACTGTGTCTGCTGTACTCAGTGTTGCCTAGTCCTTTGTGCTTTTTCAAAAGAACTTTAACGGCACATCTCGAGTCCTGCATCTGTTTTAAAGTCTTTGCCTGGGAGGGACCCGGCTGATGGTGTTTAACTATTTAGCATTCTCTGCTGACTCTTGCACTGGTGTAGGAACGAGAATCAGCCAAAAGCAGAGTTGACAGGTTAGAAAACTGGAATCTGCAAAGAAAATTGCAATCAGTGCGTCTGTAGTTCCACATACATATGGAATTGATGATCATTAGCAACTCTTTGCTATAAATAGTTAATCATTCACCTGGCTGTCTGTCTTCCTACAAAATTCCCCACGTTGGGCAAATTGTACTTTGAAGAACTGATGCTGTCTTGAATGTAAAAGATAGTCAGGCCATATATTGGATTGATTAAGCTTTCTTTTTCCCCGCTCACTCTGTTTTTGAAAATAAACACTACTTTTTTTTATTTTTGGAAGCGTTCGCATTTTACAGCATTTTTTCACAACTGCCTAAGACTTGTGGACATTAATGCACGTTAAAGACACTTAATGAGGAGATATTAATGGCAAGCGCTTTTTACATAACATCTGTTAAGCCAAGCTCAATTAGGTGTTTTAGTTTTAAGTCATAAAAATGCTTTTCTCTGCTACACCGTATCCTCCGTACACCTCACATATTTACGGCATCTTGCAAGATGTTTTCATTTAGCACTTGAAGTATTTTTTTATTTCGGTTTGTGTGTGTGTGCACGTGATCCCCAAGTCAACCATTAAAAACAACAGGTGTGGTTTGCATTGCTCGTGTTATAGTCACACCTGCAGAGTCTGAGAGAACAATGGACAATGAATGACTGCCAGCATGTCTTTTTATGTTTCTCTTGGCTTGACTCTCCTTCTTTCTGTCTTTCTTATCACAGAACTTATGGCAACTTGAACATAAGGAATGTTTTTTCATCTTTTTTTTTTTATTTTTCCGTTGACGTGACTCATCACACATTGTGCATATTATTGTAAAGGAGATAACCAACAGTCTCCATTTGTCATTGAGTGATGTGAAGTGACAACCAAGAGTTGACTAAGAAATGACAGGAATGAAGTATGGGAAACAAACAGTTGATTTATGGTTCTGAAATGTTTGGCAATTGACAGATGTGTTTTCTGCAGCACACATTTAGTTTTATTTCAAAAGAGAGAGAGACAGAAAACAAATCTCTTTGCTATTATCCTTTATTCTTGCAATCACTTTATATGTGTAGGATTTTGCTGACTAGATAGGATTTAGATGTATTCAGCATCTTATTTGAATAAGGTGTCAGGTTGTTGTAGCTGCACCCAGTCTCTGTTTACTGGTCTGGTTCCTCTTGACAGAGTTCATGAGGGTTTTTGTGCACTAAGCACTGTTTTTCTTAATGCTAAATCTCTGTGGAAAATGACTCTAGTCTAAACCAGACTTTTGTTTAGGATTGATAAACCACAAAGTATCTGTGTGTGAGCGGTAAATGTGCTTGCTTGGGTATGCATGTGAACCACAGAGCAGATAGCAGAGAGTGGGGATGACAGTAGTTTCTACTCAGCCTTGACTGTGGACCTGGGGAACCTCGATAAGACACCCAGGGTTTAAAAGCTTAAAAAAAACACACACACATATGGTGTAAAGAGCAAAATGAATAGACTGTGAGGAGGAGGAGTTAGAGGAAGACAAGCAGGACAAGGGTTGATGGTGGGGGAGGGATGCACAAAATCATTTTGGAAGCCATTCCAATGAGGCAGGTTTCTCTCGCTGCCATTACATCAAAAAAATCCCCCAAATCCTTTTAGTCGCAGTGCAGATGGGAGAAGCCCTCACAGGGAGGCACACACACACACACACACATATATATATATATATATATATATATATATATATATATATATATATATATATATATATATATATATATATATATATATATATATAAAAGATTGCATTGTTTTCTAGTCAGAGCTTTGAAACCTAATCATATATGAAGGCATAATTAACCCTGCTACTTGATACGTTTCTCATAGAGCAACTAATTAGGTGCATACAGTTTTAGTTTGAGGTTTTGGATAGGACCTTTCTGTGCCTACAGATAAATGGGTTTGTCTTGGAATTTTATTTTCAGCAAAGCACTTGAACAAACAGAAATCACATTTGACCTGAGACGGCAAAGGCTTATTTCAGGAGGCACAGCAGAGGCGGCACCTCATCTGTCTCCCACATTTTAGAAACCTTCATAAATAGATTGCGGAGACAGGAGGGTTAAAGGTGGTGAGGATGTATGTTTGAATGTGTGCTGTATTTGTACGTGCTTGGGTGTAAGTGAGATTGTGCAGTAAAGAAATTGTGCAGGAGTCTGTGTATACTTTCAGGCTGGGATAACATGGGTTGATGGATGGAGGGGGAGCAGGTGTCAGGGGAGAGCTGCTGAAGAGGTTAACTATGAGGATGAGAAGCACTGCTTATGTTTTGATTTGGTCATGAAAGACTAAGATAGTGCTGGAATGTGCATGGCACCTGAAGCTTATTTTTACCCCCCCACCCCCCCACCCACCCTCTCACTTTGCTCAAGATCTGTTGACTTTTCACACTTCAAGATAAAACAAAATCAGAGATGTCATAACTGATTTTAACTTTGTAGGATGTTTAGAGAAAAATAGTCTGGCTTACTGATTTGGCATAATTTAGCTTTGTGGTATTAACTTCCTGCGTTGGGTATTATTTAAGAAAATAGCACTTTTTAAAGTGATCTGATATAGTGCCTATTAATACAGTAAGAAAAGCACATTTACACACACACAGCACACTCTTGACACAGTTTGTCAATACTTGGAGGCAAAACATGATTTATTTCTATCTTTAACTTAGCAAAGTCACATTTAGGAGATATATGGAAATACATGGACACCCCCCCCCCCCCCAAAATCTAAAAAAAAAAAGTAATGACTTGGATGACATGTTTTTCTCGTGAACAACAGGAAAACATTTTTTAACATTTGTTGGTGGGATAAGTTACACATGCCACATTGCAAATCAAATGTAGGGAAGGAAAATACTAATTTAAAAAAAGTGCTCTGTTTTTTGCTGCAAGAACACTAAATATTTCATCTTTTGTCTTGTTTACATCACTACCACTTTAATATATATATATATATATATATATATATATATATATATATATATATATATATATATATATATATATATATATATATATATATATATATATATATATACATTTTTTTTTGTTTTTGTTTTTCAAGCTTGCAATTGAGAAGAAAAAGTAACAACCTGTGACCGTAATGCTTTTACCACTTTTTAATGTTGTCATTCTTTCTCATAACACACGATAAATCTTCTGGCACAAGAATAACAAGCAGTAGGTGATTTCAGGCGTTTTTCTTCTGTCAAACATGTCAAGTAGTGCAGCACTTCAAGGTAGTTGTGGTAAAATTTTCAACACATTCTCTGTTGATGACAGCTAAGGAGTACAGGCGAGCCAGATTACAAATTGGGCCTACACCCTCTTTTTACTCAGCCAAACCATTTGTAATGCATGCAGTATGTGTGGTTTATTTTATTTAGTTAGTTAGTTTGTATTGTCTTGTGGAAAAATTCTTGTACATCTATGTGAAATATGTCTTGAAGGCAGTCGATGTTGCTCAACAACCTCAAAGCACTACATCAATGCTGCCGTCACAGAAGCGTAAATGCCTTTACCATGAGCACAGGTACAACCCAATACCATGGCAGACTCTGGACCTCTTTGGACTTCTCTGTAACAGCCGGACGGATGGCGTTTTTCCATTTGGGCTAGTGCACAAAACCATCTTTTTCCTCCAAAATAATCTGGAATTTTGATTTGTCTGAGTATAATAAACATTTCAACAGAGTAATGGCCCATCTGAGATATGCTGGTGTTGACTCTCACTGCCATCCAGGTCATGGCAATTCAAAAGGCTTGAATGAAGGCAACTGGACCAAGAAAGAAAGCCCAGTTGCCTTGAGTCAAGACTTTGGGTCCATCCCAGGCGCTTCTAAACACAATTATATCAGTACTACTTGCAGACAAGGCAACATAAAAGCTTCTTTGTTTGAAAAGTTATGAGTTAACATTTGAAAATGTAACTCCGGAAATAACCGTTTGTGTTGTGGGAGTTATATGCCTAAATTATGTTTTGTAAATGTGTCGTCATTATTAGGTTTCCACGAAACCAGCGAGGATGCTCGTGGTTGTCAAGCAGCTGTTGGGTGGTCAAGAACTGGTCATGCAACACATCTCCAGCAAAAGCCATTTAAACTAACTCCCAAGACACAACTCAAAATCTAGATTTGTTTCTTTTACTATTGCACAGTGAGGCTTACAAGTCAGCGTGATCTCTTGCTTTCACCTCTACCACCAGTGTGTGACCAGCTCTGACAGCTAAGATATTCTACAAGAGGAGACTGTTTCACTTGTGAATGAACCTCACAACACACACTGAGCTTGTTATGCTGCAGTTCAGTATTGTCACTGCCAGCAGTGGTTCTGTCTGCGTAGCTCATTTATTATTCAGTTGCAAGTGTAGCCATACTGTGAAGATGCTTTACGGAGATCGGCGTTGTGGAGCTGCAGTTCATTCATTTAATCGTGTGCAAACTGAAAGCTTTAACCTTGAAACAAAATGATAGCACTTAAGTTACCACAATCTTTCTGAAAGTTTAAGTTGGAAAATCTTTCACAGACGTCAACTTAAAGTCTGACTCATGCTTTGGTTCTTAATAACTCACAAATCTTAGTGGCTAAACAATCTTGTAGTTTTTTTTTGTGTGTGAAAATTTGATCAGTTGTATTGATGTATTATAAAGGAAGGCCTGAGGGCCGGTCTACAGTAGAATAGCTAAATTTGAGCCAGTGGAAATACTTGCTGCAAACCTGAAAATTCCCAGACTTTTATTTCATATTGCAAAACAAACATTGCTAGTCACGCACTGCATTCAGTTTGAGCAATCTTCCACTTCCTGCCACATGCTGGGCATGTTTGCTACCTTTTTGATAATGACAACGAGGATAAAATGTAAAGACTACAATTCAGAAATAAAAACTTCAAAATATCTGCAACAAAAAAAAAAAAAATCCAGAATAAAAGTGACAAGAAAAATGGTATGGCTTACAAAAAAGAAAAAGGTAAAACACAAGTCGCCAGTCTCACAGGGACGGTACCTTGACTATAAGTTACATTTTTAATAATTTTCATCATAATTGATTAGCTATTTAATAGTATAATTTCATTAATATCAGTTCGTTGATGATGAGAAGGCGTGCCAGCTTTGTTTATAAAGAGGACGTACATTTTGAGGGCCTCATGCACAGAAGGAAGCAGCATGATTTAAGGACTTCATCAACCCCAATCATTGGTACTAAAGCTGCATTTGATATATACAACTTTTACTGTGTTTGACCCATCATGTCATGTTGAAGGGATAAAAGGGACATTTTGAAGGTTTTCCCTTATCAGGGAAGCCTTACAGGCTGCTGTAATTTCACTCTCCTGTGAGGTTAATGTGTTCTCGGCGAGTTTCAGTCCACAGAAGCTTTGACACGTATTCTTTTCAGTGTAGAGTAAAGCCCAGCTCATTAGCCCAAAGCACATTGTTCAGTCTGAGCACCTCCTGCTAAAGTCAGCTCATACTGTGGTGATAATGATAACTCTGCCAACCTTTAGATAATCGGCTTTTCCCCAAGAGTCTGGTAAAAAGAGAAGCAAAGTGCCTGTAGCAGAGTTGGACAGAAGAAACAAAAAACGATGCACACCCAGGTGGGAAATTACTGGTAATTGTTTAATAAACCCAGGGAGAGGGCACTTAATTTATAGGTTTCCTATTGATTTCTCCTTCTCTTCAGTTTTCAATGGATGATCAGAGCCAAGCTTTCTAATAGCTTTTTTTTTATCTTTTGTAATTTTGTGTTGTTATAGTATAAACTGGGAAGTATAAAAAGGAAAAGGTTCAGTTCCCTCTTATGGTAATTGGGCAGATGAGCATTGTGTCTTGGCAGGTAACCTCCTAATTAGACACCTGGGTTTGGGCTCTTCCACCAAGAGTCAGCACAGTTGTGCCTTCTTGTTACAGATAGCTCCACTAATTGTTCACATTTAATCTGAAGGTTAAAAAACACTTAGGTACATTTTATCACTTTGAAGGAGGATAGGTCGGGTCAACAGTATAGGGAATTGTTGCACTATGGCATGCATTTGGAGATCCGCCTTAGGAAACCTAATCACAGTTTCTCTGTGAAGCTCTGCTCAAATGGATCCTTTTTTTTTTTTAACTCAGTCACTGCTTAAAAAAAGGCTAATTTATCTTTTCCACAAGACATTCCTTTTAATCTCTGTGATTTTGAATCAGGAGGTCAGTAAGTACTGTAGATACCGCAATGTTGTCAGCACGTTCTCCCAGAGAAATCGCCATGAAATTAACTTTATTAGTGCATTTTTGGTTTGGTGTAGTTGAAACAACTTATTAAAAAAAAAAAAAACGAAATTGTTTTCACGGATGTTATGTAACCTGCCCTGCCAGCAGCCTGACTTTTAAGATGCTTGTTCATTATTCAGTACACTGTCCTGCCAGGTCTCCTCAACTGCTGTTGTTTTTTTTAAACATTAGACTAATTAAGAGGAATGTCAAACTGTGCTGATGCAAGTGGTGCAGAGACTTTGGTTATAAATGGAAAAACAACACAGGTCAGGGCAACAACTGACGTCTACTCAGGAATATGTTGGGTTATTTTCTGAAAGGGCAGACAGTTGACAGAAGACGAGAAAGTAGATTATTGAAGAGATTGTCAAAGAATGACATTTTGAGTTGTACACTTTAATATCAAATTTTAAACCATTCCTAATATTTTATCTTTCTCCAAACGGATTCCATATTTTCCCCAACTACTTCTAATCTAACTTTGGTCTTGCCTGCTTTACAGACTGTAAAATAGAGAGTGTTAATTTCCCCCGTTTCTCTCTATATGTTAATGAAGCACTAATCTGTTCCTGAGCAAAAGCCTTAATGAGGACGGCGTGCCCCTCACTCAGCTGGCTAGCTCCTATTAAGTTACCATTATGGAAATAGCTCGGTACCATGCGCCGTCCTGGGACTGGACTCAAATGTATGCCTTATTTCCACTTTTAAAGCTTTCTTCGCCCTCCTTAACAAGGCTGGCTGTTCCTCTGAGGGACCTAACAGCAGATAAACAAACACGGTAATGACGAGCGCAGGGAGCGGCTTCACACACTTTGAGGTCTGGCCTTTTACAGATGCTGGATGCGAACAGAGCAAAATAGGCCACAGAGGAGAGATTTTTGGAGATAGAAAGCACAGTGTAAACCAAGAATCAAACCTCTCCTCTTCATATGTATACACAGTCAACTGCTTAATCATTAATCAACATTATTGTTTGCGTAGAAGTGTTTTATGCATCAGAGCCCTTGACCGAGTTTAAAATATACTCTGACAAACTGAATTAACAGGGATTATTTGCATTATTTTCCACTAAATTAGCACATTCCATTAACTGTGTCACACCCCCTTATACTTAACGCCTCCCGATGATGATAATTCTTGGCTGTATTTAATGAAACACCCAAACCAGATTAAAAGTAGGAACAGATGCTGCTTGAAGCTGAACATGTTTCAAAGACTTGTATCAAAGGATATTATAGCTTTATTCATTTTGCATGTATCTAGGCCAGCCAAGCCCCTGCCACTCCCACAGACCACGTATGAAGGGTGGTGGGGTGGATGACTGTGAAATGGATTAACGTCTTTCTCTTCTCATCTTTCAGGTTCTCGCTTTGTCTCAACTCCTTTCCCCATCCATTTCCTTCTGCAGATTTAGTTCTTTTTTCAGTTTTTGTTAATATGTCCTTTGTTCAGTTTGTCATTTTTGGGTTGTTGAATTCATGTGGAAAAGGGGGTCAAAAGCATACATGCTCTTCTATGGTTATCCCCCTAAACTTCTGGACACCACCTGATGGTGGGTGTAAAATGAAATGAAGTTGACTTTCATAGTTCACTTGTGACAACAACTTAGGTGGGATTTTACGTTGTTCAAGCTCATTTGAAGATGTAAGTGAAAGTGTACTTGTGTGAGTTTTTCTCCCTCTGCTCCATGGTTGGGTCCTCTTTAGTCCTGTTCAGAAAAGGCATCAGAAGCCGTTTCCCACGTGAGTCTTTATGCGTGTTTGGCTTAAAAGGCTGAAGATTCTTGTCACAGGTTTTCAAGTTCATACTTTACTTGCATACTGTAAGTCATTTGGGATTTTTTGAATTGAAATAGCATGTGTCTGAGTTTCAATAAAAGAAAAGAAATGGAAAGAAAGGGCTCCAGATACACCTATTAAAGCAGTACCACACAAGATTATTTATTTATTTTTCCTTCATGCAGGCCCCTCTACTATTCAGGGTTGGTCCAGCACTGTTGTAAATGTAAGTCCTGCTTACAGATAACATTACATGGGGATTTTCATTACCAGCTAAATAGATCAAGATAAATCCTACAGAACTGTTAGAGACTGCTGAACAAGAAAAAAATGGCAAGTTCGGCATTGGTCTTGCATAGCATATGTTTTTGTAGCTCTCACCAGCAAACCAGTCCAAAATTGACCTCCTTCCACGTCCATGTGGGAAGACTTTGCATCCATTTTCTTTTTGTAGTTTCACCAACGAGTATAACCCAGACCCTGATTTCCTCTACCTCGTCCTCTGATCTGGTCTTTTTTGTTTTGTTCAGCACTTCTGTCACGATGAACCTCCGTGTATAAAGAGAGCGTCTGGCGTGTGGATAACAGAGCTACCAGAGATGTTGATGTTGGCGTTTGACGGGTTGATGTCATGTGATGCATGCTCTTGCGAGATGGATCCAGGTTAGACCATGAACTTGTACAGTGCACTTCCAGGCAGGGGCTGTCAAATTTCCCTTGAGACATGAAGGAGAGAATTTCATGTGGTTGAATAATAATGCGATTGCCTCTCACCAGCAAGAACTTGGGGTGGGTAATATAAAAACGGGTGAGAGGAAGTTCATATATATATATATATATATATATATATATATATATATATATATATATAGCTGCGTTTTTAATTAAAGTTCTGACTGTAGAGCAGTGAGTGGCTTGGCTTAAGGATGTGGTGGTGATGCGGTTGTCACAGTCATCCTCAGATGGCTCTCAGAGGCCACTGAGAAGCACAAATGCCATCATCCTGGCTCTGAACTGCCACGAGTGCATGTCCCTAGCAAGATGTGGACCACATTTATACCAAATATTGTAGGCCAATATGAAGATGTCAAGCATGTTTTAAGTGAATGTGATGTAGATACCAGAAGCAGCCCAGGGCTTCTTCACTTGCTGAGAAGTGTCGGCTTGTGTTTTTATTATTGTCAATTTCAGAGTATACCTTTGAAGCCAAGAGTTATCACGTTTGCTCATGGAGAGAAATGTCGACTTACTTCAGTGGTGGCTGCCTCTTCCAATGAAAGATTTGAAAAACATCTTGAGGATTGTGTTGGCCTCCCCTGGTAAGGTTTCTCAAATGCAGAACCAAATATTAGCTGGCAGTTTTGGTGTTCAAACATTGATTACTTGCTTAAGTTAATACCCATTAATATTTTAATGCACCAACGGCTGGAGCTGTTTGTGCATAAATGCCTTTAGAAATGACATCTATTAGACCTTGATTAATATTTAATAGGTAAATAGTGAGTATTTTAAGGCTTTTTTGTCCTAATATTGGTTTGCACCCAGGTGCACTAAGGTTTTTGGTTATGCTCCAAAAGTCACATTGGTGGATTATAGAAACGACTAATGGAATTGTGCAAATGTGCAACAATTTTGTTTCTATTTGGGACTAATTTCCATCCATCTGTCCATTATTTATACCCATTACTCCTGTTAAGTGTTACAGGGATTTTTAAAAAAAAGAAAAAGATAATGCTCTTTGGGTGACTGATATGCATGGTCTGGACTTTTTGTTTGTTTACAAGATTTATGTCTTATGCACATGTAGAATGTATCCCTAAAAATATATTAGATATTATACTAGAGAAGCTGCATGAACACAAATGTGTGTAATAATTGGAGTAGAAATATTCACAGTGTTTTCACATATCTGTAAGAATTTCAACATTTAATTTCAAACTGGAATTTAACAAAGTTTTCCTTGCATCTCTCACGTACTTGTATATATTAAACCAAGTCTCAGAAGAAATTATCCATGTTTATGATTATCACTGTGTTCATCACAGGAAAGAGTTCAACAGTCCTTTTATTTGTGAAGTGGTAACTGGCTTCAAATTGTTTATTTCTTATATGCCCATTTGTATGTTATTTCCTTGGTGATTATTTAAACACTGACTGCGAACATTGCCTCAAAAATGATTTGGTGAAAATATGCATTAAAGTGGAGCAGCTGAACTTGTGAGTCATATTTGCAGCAGCATGACTGTTACTTGTTAAGCTTGGAACAAAATTCTCAGTTTTTCTCAATCGCAAGAACTCTTTAACGCTGCGTCTGATTTCGGAATGAGCTTCTGAGTTTACTGTTGCTGTGAAGTTACTGAGTGTCTTATCTAGTAATTAGCATTATAGTTTTAGACAGTCGGTTATTTAGCTGTGAAGTTACAGATAATCCAAAAGCAAATCTGTCCATCTATGTCTTCAATTTCATTATGGGCCCCACTGAAGACAAAGCTTTAGCTCTGCGGGCCTCTGCCTCACTGAAAAATGGTTTGAAATGCTGTATGCATGTGTGTGTTTTTGTGCTCAGGCTTGGTCGCAGGGAGCCTGTGAATGTATGCATGTGTGTGCTTCCGTGCGTTTCTTCAGTGAGTGGCCTGCTGGTTGCAGACAATCCCAGCCTTTGTACGCATGTCCTGCTGCCACGCTCTATACTGTACTGAATGCACTCTGCGGAGTGAAGCGTGTGAAAATCCCACCCTTGCCCACCTAAAGACTCTCAGCAGTGTGTATGTGCAAGGCAGAAAGAAAAGAACACTTGTGTGTGTTTTTGTGTGTAGGTTGGGAAGTGGTGGGTACATTAACGCTCTCCACAACATCCTCTCTCCGTGTTAAACTTCAGAGAGATTCTTTATTAGTCTTTTATTTCATTTACTAGGGAACCTTTGACCCAACAAATGACCTCCAGCACAGGCCTTCAGATCCATTAGCACTGCCGCTGCCCATCTTTCTACAGGCTTATGAGCCATAAATGTCTTTAGATCCCTCACGTAGTGTAGTTTTACATGCCAATGTTTGAAATTTACTGAGATAATATACAAACATCAACAGTCGGTGTACTAAATTTGAGTACCTTTTGTCTAGCCCTCTAGTAATTCTTAATGTAGAGGAACGGGTACACATTTATGGGAAATACAGTAATTGCCTCTTGTATACATTTTGTTCCAGACTATTTAGTTTTCGATTACAATTGTATTTGTCACCGTTGATCAACTAAACAGATGCTTTTTGTTATTAACATCACTCATTAGTGCATAAAGTCCCCTTTTCTTCACGTCACTGAAGTTTTCAATAGTTCATGTTTTAATGAGTCTGGTACAGTACCATGAAAGCATTGCCACTGATGGTATTAAAGGGCTCTCACACACTCATGCTTTCAGTTCTTAGGACTGTCAGGTTGCATCACTGCTACTACAACTACATACCTCAAAAGGGCTTAGTCTTTAGTTGCATTGGGATTGGAGGTAACACTGAGTTGGCACAATAACCAGCAAGTAATTGATAAATTAGTCCCAATCAAGTTCTGTTTTCTTCACTTTGTACGGGCTCCATAAAGCCTGGATCTCAGTGGGCTATTTCTCTTTGCTTTGTTTTGGCTGAACATTCAAATATCAATAGTTAGCTGTTACATAATCAATATTAAATTGTTTTTTACATTTTTATTTTGTAAGGCCTGGTGTCAGTATGTCAGCAGTCACCTACATAGACCCCATTAATTGAAGTTGGATGACAGTGACCCTCAACTTTAAACACAAGTATAACACAATACAAGTAGTTTCTTTGGCTTCTGCTTCTGAGAAATAATTGTAAAGTTGATCACTTGATCAACACTGGCAGCTGCCCTCACAATAACCAGCTGAAACATCAGTAAAATGATGGCCGTATAAACGATGGCGACAACATAAAAGAAAGCCACAATGATGGCCACGACATATTTCAAAACATATGCACTCAATAAAGCCTGCATAAAATGAAGGAAATTGATTTTGAATTGTTTCACAAAATGCTAGCTGTCATTTCAGTGATTTGAATGCAAACAGGCATAGTTTTTTCATTGTGCCTTTATTTATTTATTTTCCTGGATTTGCTCCTTATCATCAATCCTTGATGAACTAATAAGTGGCATATGTTTTGGTATTATGCTGTTTGGAGGATTCTGATGTGTGTTATCACATTGCAAGTAGTGAAGAAACAAGACAAGAAAAGAAATATAAGTCAATCTAGATGGATTTCTAAACAAGTTTCTAAACAAACAATTTGGAGTTTAGCATTCTACAGTTAGACTATTCACGAGTGGAAGGCATTCAACATAATTGGCAATCTTCTCAGGAGTCAACGCCTCAGCAAATGTATCCCAAGATCAGATCATCCATTGCTCAGAGAAATATAAAAAACCCAGGAGCTACATCTCAGCAGCTAGAGGCCTGACTGAGCTTGTAAAACATTAAACTTCATGACAGCACAATTAGAAGAAAACTGAACAGAAGGTTCACAGCATTACTAAAATATGAGAAAACCAGAAGACCTCTAGAATAATATCCTGTGGTCATGAGACCAAAGTAGAGTTGTTTGGTATTAAAGCCCAGCACCATGTTTGGAGAAAATCAACACAGCATTTCTGCAGAAATGCCTCAAACCCACAGTTAAGCACAGTGGTAGAGGGGTCATGATTTAGGGTTGTTTTGCTGCCACAGTACCTGAGCACCTTGCAGTCAGTGAGAGGACCATAGACTCCTCTGTATATTTCTGAGTATTGTAGAGTCAAATGTGGGGGCATCTGTCTGAAGTTGGGTCATACGTACGACTGAACAATGATTCAGAGTTCTGGGAAGGACTTGTCCATACTTCAGTTCATTCGAAGTGCTGCTGTGGGACCTTAAGGGAGCTGTGCATAAGCAGATGCCCAAAAGCCTCAAGGAACTGGGCCAGAATTGCTCCACAACAATATAAAAAAACTGATGAAGTCATACAAGAAGCAACTGTTTAAAGTTATTGCTGCTAAAATTGGATCTGCAAGCTATTAAATAATTGGAGTTCTGTATACCCCCCCTTTTTTCCCCATTTGACTTCATTTTTGTAAATTTAAATAATTAGAAGAAAGTAATTTGTTGCGCTTCTGGTGTAGTATTTGCCTAATATTTTAGATCTACTACCACATTATGATTTTTATGTGTTACACACACACAAGCGAATAACAGAGGAGTGATAACGTTTGCGCACAACTGTAAAAACAGTTTAGCCGTAAGTCGACGTGCAGCGTTGCCAAGAAGTGGAGGCCTGAGTAAGAAAAGCAAAATTTAATTACAAAGACAGACGCAGCTGCATCCTAGATTTCTTAACAAGAGCTTTTTTTTTCTGTCCTGTTTTCTCATCTCCTCCCAATGATTCATATTTGAATGGATCCCTCACATGAGGCTCATCATTGTCAATAGGTCAGTCACGTGCATGTTGCTTTGCTGCATGGCATATGAAGATTCAGGAGACGGATGTGGGAACAGTAGGCTTGGGTGGAAGCCTAGTCATGTCCCATTGTGTCCAACCACAACACAGGATGTGGTGGATTCTAGTTTGGATGCGCAGTGCACGTACACGAGCAAATAATGAATAAGCATCCGCATTTAAACTGAACAGGCAGGACATAGGTGACCTCATTCATGAGAAGCAAAACCAATAGGCAAAATATCCATCGTCCTTTTCAGTCCACTGCTGAGGATATTATTTGTTTAGCCACAGTGACGGCCTCCTGCTGCTCCAAGTAAATGCCAAGCGTCACCATTGTTGAATTACAGTTCGGCAGCGTTGGATGTCCTAGCAGGTCTTTTCCAAAAGTAATGAAAGCTTATTTAGCAAGTCTTTTATTTAAAACACCATTATTTCCATCTGCCGTTTAAATACCCTCATTTAATACTGTAGGTGGTGTCCACATCACTGTTTCTTTTCTGTCTCAGATGTCGGTGATTTTTCTTTTCAAACCCACGTTGGTATTCATGCATACTTCTTGCCTGTAAGTGTACGTGCAGCCATTTGTTTGTGTCTTCGTGGGGATTGTTAGGAAGTGTTTGTGTGTCCTGGTGTGTTTTGGCGTATTCATCCTGTCAGGCCAAGAATGAGCCTTCTCTTCCCACCTCCTGTCTTCTCACACAACAAAGCACTAGTCGCAGTTTGTTTATTGTTTTGCCCACCTTGTTTTTTTTTTTTCCTTTCGATTGTTTGAAAGTTCCCAGTCTCTCCTGGCTTAGCAGCATTGGAATTCTCTCTCCTGCTGTATTACTTACTTCCTTTACTTTTCAGATGTTGGAGTAAATGAATGTTTTGTTAAAGGAGAGTTGGAAAAAAAAGACGATTAAACTAACTCTTGACTGAAATGTCGATCCCTCACTGTTACATGTTTCAGGGTGGGCTTCTATACTTATGAGGATGGGTTTTCTCTTACGCGTCTTCTTCCACATCATAATGACAGCAGCCTGGAAAATCATTTCTCTTCTCTCTTTTCATCTGTGTTTGTGCAGGCCTGCATTTGTGTGCATTAGTCTGCCTGTGTGCATTTCATTTATAAATACCAGAGCTGATTGACAGTTTCTAGTGTTTGGCTTTGGCAGCTTTTATTTGTTGCAGTCAGCAGGCTTTTGCTGAAGAGCAGACGTTTTGAGGTTCCGTGTCTGTCAGTGTGCGATGGCTGCAGGGTACTGTGGTGGTTTTGATTCCAGCTCATGGAGCCTCTCTTTTCACCATCTATACACACTGAATATGTGGGTCCCACAGGCTGCGTTTCTGAATGGTTTTCTTCCCATAGGGTCATGGGAAGATTAAACATTGTTCATTTTTTAACTGGTGACTTGTATTCGCTGTTGTGCATTGGAACATTACAGTTTTGTGTAAAGCCAACCGTAGCTTCTCAAATGTGCCGTTTGTGGATTAGTTGAGTTTAATATTGCGTCCTGTTTTAGTTGATTCAGAGATAAGTCCAATACTACTGAAAATGTTGATTGAAGTTCAGTACACGTGCTGTACTGATGTTGATGTGGCACGGTCAGGCTCAACCCCAACAGTTTATTATAAATGATTGATTTAAAGAAACCTCAGCTGTTGTCCCTCAAAATAGTTCTGCACAACATGACAGCTGAATGCTGCACAGTTTAAGCAAAATAATGCAGTTTAAAATAAAAAGAATCAGGTTTCTGAGCCACAGTAAAAGCTCTCACGCTCTCCATTGTGATAATTATATGTGAGAATGTCACATTGACAGTTCTTTTGCTGCCTGGAGTTTTCCTGACTGCAAAAAGCCACTTCTGTTTGAAAAAGGGGGCTTTGAGACACAAGGTGACAAATGGACTATCGCTCTATGACACCCAGCTTTTCTCCCAACTTGCATCAAGGCACAACAGGCACAACTTGATTCTGCATCAAGCAAAGTGCTTCTTGCACTCTTTGACTTTGCACACACTGTGCTGAATACCTGCTGTGTACATCTTGCCAGGTGCAAAAGGTAAATGGAAGAAATGATTATATTGTGTATTTCTGAGAATCCCCTGAACTATAGGAGATAAGTCGCCATGCTAATAATTCAATGCATAAATGTTTGCATAACATGTTGAATGAGAAACAGATTGTAAAGCACTTTGCAGAACTTATACAAGATTAAAAAGATGATATTTAAATGTACACCGTTTATTCATAGGCACTCAGAAAGTATTGCAGACTTTACCATCCTTGCTCCCTCTCATCTGCCCAGTGCCCTGAATGTGTCAGCAAGTGCACTGCACTATGTTAGAGCGCATTTCTGTTTGAACTAAATCAGGGGGCTGAACCCATGTGGGACAAGAAGCATGGGATGGGTTAATTTACGCTTTGAGTTTAAAGGGCCAAACTGCAGATGCAATTAAAGCTTGAGTTAACAGAGTCGTTTTGAGGAGAAAAAAAAATTTCAGAAAGCTCCTAATATTGAGGCTCTTTCAAGACTTTTTAAAAATTGTTTAATCAGTTGATAGCCTGAAAACTGAGTATTTTACTGTTAAAGACAATTTTAAATGGAATTTTAAAGTCAGGAAAAGGATCATTTGTGGCTCTTAAGGCATCCAGATGTTTACAGCTGTAATAAACTTTGACACATCACATACAGAAGAAAAAAAGTCCTTCACAACAAAGTGAAATAAAGAGACAGAAATGACAGACCGCTCTGAAATACAAACATTTAGAAACACCATACACCATCTATAACATCCACTAAAGTGATGTGTCTTCAAATCAATCATTTATAATAAACTGTTGGGGTTGCGCCTGAACTGAACTTAAAAATAAACCTTTTGGTTTATACTTTAAACCTCCTCGGTCTTTGATGCAACATGTCAGAGTTTAGTGGAAGTATTTCGAGCACTGCTGTACAAGGTTTTTTCTGTTGTACTGACTTTGATAAATTAGTCTTTTACTCACTTATGATCACTTAATCACAGCGTGCACTGATGGAATCTAATCTGAGCACCAACACTAATGCCCCGTGTTATATATAAGCAGTCTTAATAGCAGGCTGTTGACTGGCTGAGGGAATATCCCACTGCAGCATGACTGAGTTAGATAAATGCTGGTTCTAATATGTCAGGACATTTTGAACATTTTTATGGTCATTAATCAGCATGCAATGCTAGCTTTATTGTGCCACCCCTTGTTTAGTTGGCAAATGAAGGTAGCTAACAGATTAAATTTATAATATATTGAATTTTGTTAATAAGAAGGAAGCTATTATTCCACCCAGTTTGGCCCTTTTCTCCTCAACTGGATCTTTAACCTGCATCACCTTCCTTATATGCGGTCTTCCTCCTTCATATTGATTCAGGTGGCTAAACTGGGCAGCGCACAACAGTATCAGTGAAGTTCAAACATCTGGACTGCACACCTGTAGACACACAGAGAAAACAGCAGTTTTTTGTTTTTGTCATTTATAAATGACATTTTAAAGCTGTTTTCAACAGCACAGCTGCCTTTGTTTATTTGTCTTAGGGACTGACATCCATATGTTGGGATGTTGGGCCACACCTCAATAATATTGTAAGGTGCTTTTTCTTAACATTTAACTACATACGGTATTTTTTTTTTCTTTTAATGATTACCATAAATTGCACTTGGTTTCTCTGTACTAACCCTACCTGGAAATTACCCAGTGCCCTTCATGCATGCCAAGCCAAAAACTTCTGGAGTTTACTTGTGATTGTCGCTTAGAAAGTTGACAGAACGCAACCTAGACGGATCTTTTGGCGTAAAGTCAGAAGGGGGCAAAGACAGAGATGTATTGTTAGACAATTTCACAAAGTACTCGCTTTAAGCTTACTGAGTACACAGAGACAGAAATGTAGCCAAGCATGGAGAAAAGCTGTTATCACTCATCAGTTTTGTTTTCTTTTCTCCGTCTTTTTAATGCGTACCTATGACAACATAAGGATGTAACAACAAACATCGTGCTTGTTTTGATTGATGACCAACTGGATGTGTGGTGAGGTTAGGAAAAACCATAAAAGTATGTGTTGTGTCTAAATTACAATAAAAACAATCAGGAAAAAAAAAGGGTATTTTTGTTGGAAATGTTTGTGTGCTGAATGTAGGAGGGATAAAGAGTTGCCAAAATCCAGCAGCCTGATTCTCCAGTGCATTCCATCTCTGTTGTCTCTGTCAGACGGTGTCAAGATTTCTCTGTCAGGCGAAAGTTGACGGCCAGACAACAAGTCCAGCTGGACAAACTGTCAAAGTGCTCACAGTCAACGAAGACCCAGAAGACTTGTAATGTCCTATATTCTTCCTAAAAACACCTTTGATGGGGAACATTAGGCACACTTAACTTAATGTTGAATGTGATGTTGTGGTGTCATATTGAATGGAACAGAAGTGAAAGATAATGTCTATTTTCAAAAATCTTTTTTCTTGAGTGGAATAAAATGTCTATTTTGCATATTCGTGGGAAAAGAGTTAATTGTGCTGGCAGATATATCAATAGCATAAATATTAACAACCGACTGCAAAATTCAACACTCTGATTCCCTAATGACCGTGAAAGTCACCTGCAGTAATGCCGCCATTCATTTTAGCTGTGAAAGGGATGCTGGAGACCTCAGCTGTGTGATGCACTTGGAATGGAGTGATGACAATAATAATAATACATTTTATTTATAAGCACCTTTCATAAAACCCAAGGACACAAGTTGGCAAAAGAAGTCCTCTCCCATCACGTTTAGTCCAAGGAAACAAGCTTTTTTTTTTCTCTCTCTCTCTCTCTCTCTCTCTCTCTCTCTCTCTCTCTCTCTCTCTCTCTCTCTCTCACTTGGTCATGTGTGTGCATGCACTGCTGTCACTCGGTCATGGCTGTTCGGTGTTGTGCATGTGAGCCACATTTGTTTGGTCCAGCACACTCGTTTGGTTGATCATGCAGTGGCACACCCACCTGTACATGCGTCACATGCAAGAAAACACACTTTTGAATATTCACTGTCTTCTGGTGAAGCTCTGGAGCCCATAAAAATGGTATTTTGGCCAGCCTTAGTATACATAACAACTGGATGGATTGGGCATCGACGAGTCTGTGTGGATTGGTGCAGCATTTGCAGGAGTCTGGACTCTGTACCGGTCTGTTGTGATTGAGACCCTACGTTTATCAGTCGATCTATGCTCCTACCCTCACCTGTGGTGACGCACTGTAGACAGTGACTGAAAGAGGGTCAAGAGGGTCTTGGAGTAAAGCCATTGACCCTCCACATGAAAAGAAGGCATTTGAAGAGGTTTTGGCATCTGGTTAGGAGGCCTCCTGGACGCCTCCCTGTAGACGTGTTTTGGGGATGTCCAACAGGAAGACATCCCCAGGGTATGACATGCCGAGGAGAATATATGTCAAGGATGAGGGAATACCCCTTGCTTAGGGAATATCTCACTGCAACATGCCTTGGTGTCCTCCCTGAAGACCAGCGGGAAGTGGCTGGAGGGAAGGGGTTCTGTGCCTCTCTGCTGTGATTTGGGAAGCTGGGCCTCACAAATAAAATGCTGAATATTTTGCATATTTATGAGACAAGTGCTAATTGTGCTGACATGAATATAATTTTAAGCTGTTAAGAACTGTTGCAACATCAGTCTTGTGTTTACAGGGGCTTTAACTTAGGAATTAGAGCATTTGAAATAACTCGGTGGTTTGAATCCTAGCCTTGCCTTCCATATGTGGAAGTTCCCCTAGGCAAGACACCGAACCCCGCATTACCTCTGATGTGACTGCTAGAGCCCTTGTGTTTGGTTAAAATGATTAGAAAAGCTTAATATAATGCTGTCCATTTACAATTTTCCTTGACAGATGGGACAGATAACAACTGGATGGGTCTGAGGTATTTCCCTTGCTTTTTCACAGTTGTTATAATCGTGACCTTTTGTCAATATGACATATTTCTGAGGAAAGCTACAGTTTCTTGGTCAGGGGGTTTCTCCATGAGCATCCATGTCATACACAACAACCACGGGTACCTGGTTTTTTTTATCCTCCCTGTAATGTTTCTGACATGGCTGTGTCCTCCGGCGAACATCGCTGACAGTGTCAGCAGGATAAGAATTTCATGAGGGTAATCATGTGGGAGCAATAGAAGCACGAATCTGTTTCATGCCCCAGGGTTTGGCTGTGTTCAGACTGACAAGTCAGCATTAAACAATGCTGCCTTTTCACTCATTAAAGCTAAGCTGACGTACGCATGGGTGCTAAAACAAAGGGCGCAGGGCAAACAAATGAAAGCTCATCTGCCAGAAAAGTTTGTAACTTGGTGTAATCTGATACAGAGATGCAAGAAAGACTTCAAACTTTGACGTAATAGTTCATGTGATTAATAACGGCTTACTCAGCGCCACTACGGGAAAATAATTTTGCGCAGTGTCATCATTTCCAGTTCAACATTCGGGTGTTTGATAGACCTCCAGTTGATGTGCCACTGAAACATGTTTCTCTAGGTCTTTGGTTTAAAGAAGGTGGATACAAACAAAAACAGTTAAATATAGAATCCCCAATTTAATCCACAACTGGAGATCAAATGAGTCAAATTACTGACTTGTATGTAACATAGAATCTGACTTTATAGGTTTATAAATTGGCTGTAAACAGGTTTATTCACGTACACGTGTTGGCAGCTCATCATAGTGCTGCACCACTTTGCTTTTAAATAAATAAACCTTCGAACAGGTTATTTAACCTTATTGCCGACGATTGATCGGCACTTCTTGTTGACACTTGGGCCTGAGTTGCTTCGCTGACTGGTATCGACTTTTGCACGTTTCTCAAATGCTTCACCCAGCAGACAAATCACACAGACATTGGAAGGTGGCATCTCTTTTTTCCCTGTCGGTAGATTTATAGATCGCTTTGTTTTCATATTATATTGGGGTTAAACATCTGGATATGACGCATTGTTTTTGTTTAAATATTCCCTATAGTTGGATATTTGAGATGGGGTTTTTTGTCTGGTAATTTTTTCTTTTACTTTAGCTTTTACTCCGTCATTGAACATCTTTGCCGTGTGCTATTTCACCGTGCCAATCATTACTCCACTTCCTGCTTTGTTTTTGTCGATCTGTCATCCTTGTCATCTTTCACCTTCTCTTCCCTTCCTCATTCCAACTATTCTCCTTTGCCATCATCAGTCTGAAATAAGAAATTCACTTTCTATAAAGCACCTAAGGGTTTAAAAAAAAACTGCTTTGACAAGTGTTTCCCATCCAAACTTTACTTTAATGCACTGAAGCAAATAATTGATGAAGAATACCTCTTTGCCTTCATCCAACCCCATTTACACTAACTCCACTGTGCTATACTACACACTGCTATCTTTAAAAACTAATGTAACTGACCCTAAATTGGATTTATAAAAAATAAAATAAAAACACTATTGCATGCTTTTATTTTCTTTAATGAACTGGAACATCTTTGGTGGACTCAGGAACACAAAACATCTCTTAAAGCTGAACGTCTTAGACGGGCTTTCTTCATCCAAACAAGACCGTTATTATATCAATGTCAAACTTGATGTGTTTGCTGTCTTGGATAAAAAGTCGGGAGACTATTAGAAATAGTAGGACTCATCCTCTGGGTGCTTTACATATTTATGCTAAAGTCCTGGCAACCCATCTGATAAATAAATAAATAAAACATTTTAGTTAAAAAAAACATACTTGTCAGCCTCATGTGATGCTGGCTGAGATGTTTGGGAATCCCCAATCCATAAAGTACCGGTAGGCTTTAGTCCTCTGGGGATCATGGGTGCCTCGCCATAACGTTACGCCAGTAATTAATCCGTCCCTTTAATTCTGAACCAAGTGATGTAACAATAGCTCCACTTCACGCTCCCCTGCCCTTTCAAGGTATGATGTCTCTCTCTCAGGTGGCAGAGACTAACTGGATAGTCCAATGTTTTTGTAACTGATGGGGATGAAGGCGCAAACTGTGAAAATAAAACTCAGGATTGATGTCCTGGCTCTGTTATTTAGAGTTTTGTTGTAATCCCTAAAGCGCGACTTGATCCCTTCCAGACTTTGCTGTCTCTTCTAGGGAACTGCTGCTTTGTTAGAAGCCATGAGGTGTTTACAACAAAATGTGTAGTTTGTTCATTAGAAAAGTTAAGTCGAGGGGAGAACCTCACTTGATTTCTTCCATGATTTCTTCATTTTGGCATTATAGGTTTATTGTCTTGTTTTCTTCTGTTTTGTGTATCTTAGCGCACACTAGTTTGGCAATTAGACAGGTTGGAAAGTGTGTGTGTGTGTGTGTGTGTGTGTGTGTGTGTGTGTGTGTGTGTGTGTGTGTGTGTGTGTGTGTGTGTGTGTGTTTGTGAGCTGGTTGTATAGGGCCACAATGATGAGGATGATGCATCCTATCCCCATTAGTGTTAGCCTAGATCTGTCAGAATCTTGTTGGGTTACTGCCTGGTAAAATCTCAACCCTGAGGAACAATATGATGGGCCAAACACACACACACACACACACACACACACACACACACACACACACACACACACACACACACACACATTTGTGCAAAGCATACTCCAGACGACATGCTGTTTCTTGGTCTCACATACACACTCACACAGACCCAGCGGTAGCTTAAAAATCTCACATTCATGTACACACAAACATACATGAACACACTTTGATCATCAGCTACTTCGTAACCGACGGGAAGCATTTTATCGCCGGTTTGTCGTTTCCACTTTGTCACTTCTCAGTTTTGATCGACATGTCTCACAAACAAACCACACCTTGGTCGCCCCGTCGTTCCACCTTTGTCTCAATCACCTCATGTTTTTATATATATATATATATATATATATATATATATATATATATATATATATATATATATATATATATATATATATATATATATATATATATATATATATATATATATATATATATATTATTTATTTTTTATTTTTTTTTCCCCTATGTGTCTGTGGTTTTAAGCTGAACCAGGCACTTTTGAAGGTAATTAACCCAAATATATTTCCACTCATGGCCAGTATTGCCAGTATCTGTCCTGATCATCCCTGATCTCACTGTGAGATCAATAATAGAAGATGGATATGAGCTGAGATTAGTGCTGCTGGAAGCACGGGCTGTTCATCATTCAAGTAATTTAATGGCAAGCACAATTTTACTTCAAATCAAATCATTTCCAAAAAGCTACGTAGTTTCCTCTCAGGAATTATTTATTGCCTTGGATAGCTACTTTGATATGCATCTTTATTGCACTGCTCCATCGCTACAACACTTTAACGCATCCTTCTAGTACCTGGTGGGCTGTTTTTTTGCAGCGATCCGTCAGCCTTAGCTCAATTCAAGGCTGTCCTACATTTTCCTCGTGCTGTGTAGCTGCTGCGGAGTGAGGGTTTTGACAACAGATAACAGCACTCTGTGCTCTCCTTCATCATCTTTTAACATTGCTTCTAATTAACATCTCTATCATTAATTTGCTGTGACACAGCCCCTCTCCACCAATCCAAGCGGCCAGAGGGTTATCTCAAAGCCCCCAAACCAACTTCAGTCTGTCAACTTCAGAGATGGAAATCAGTGCACAATCAGTCAGTTTACATGCGGTTCTGCTGTCTTTAAGCACTTATTTCTTCCATTTGTAGGCCTTTTTTCATGTCTGCATTTCAGATATCCTTTATTTTTTTCCTCCTTCTGCTCTTCTTGCTGGTTCAAGGAGTTCAGTGCCATTATGAGCATTCAGTGTAACAGCACTGAGTGCACTTCGGTTTGCTATGAATCAGTCCTCCTCATCCTGCGACACCCAGGAACCATTTCATATATTACAGCTATTTTCTCAATGATGAGTGCTGATAAAGTGTCTCGACATTACACCTGCTCATGCGAGTGAATTATTTTTCAGTCTTTGTTTCTGATGGGCTGATGATGAGGATGATGAGGATGATAATACGTCCTGGGATGTTTGCCCTCGGTTTCTCGGGGCTGTTTGTCGAGCCTCCCTTCCCTTGATGATCTGTCAACCCTGGGTTTCTCTCAAAAAAGAGACAAAAGCCAAAAGGTGAACTAAGCATGAGCACATGATAATTACACAGTACTGAGGACTAAATTATAATCACGATTTATTTGTTTTTCATAAACATGTACACTTAAGATTCAACATTTCAGACTTTAAGAGCAATATTTTTGAGTTTATGTGGTCTCTTACATTATTGACATCCTTCAACTGGAGCTACATTCTCAGGCATTTCACATTCAATTTTTTTAGTGTAATATCAGACGAGGTCGACGCGTTTCATCAGTCTTCTACAGAGTTTAAAGATTCTGAGGTCTGAAAGTAGGTAAGCAATTTCGAGGAAGAATAAAGTACCACTGATCTCTATATCAACATACTTGCATACATACTTTTTTAAAGTCATATTTTATATATATATATATTTTAATCTATTTCTTTGAACCAAATAAATGCATTATTCAGTCCGGTTTTGAGAAATATAACACATATTTGGTTCAAACGCTGCTTCATATGAATAAATGAAGACTGTGTGGCCCAATAACATTTCAAAAGTAACATTTCACAGCATAAAATCCCAAAGCAGTTTGCAGATTTCATCAGCTACAGTCCATAATATCTAAAAGAACCTCAAGGAATCCTGAGAAAACTCTTAACACACTTCTTTACTGGGTCAAGGCTGAAAGCTATTGGTTGATCATGTTGTTAGGCTCCAGGAATGTTGCCTTGACCAGGCGCGAAGTCTTGTAGGCCAATAAGTCTGAGCTAACGTGGAAAAATGTGGAATAATGTCCTTCGATTTGATAAACAAACATGTGAAACTTCTTATGGCAACCGATGGAGATGGACCATGTGATCATGTGACCATGTGACCATGTGACCATGTGCTGTCATCATATATCTGCAAGAAAATGTCCAACCACAATCTGTTGAGATGTTTGTTTTTTTCTTTTGCCCCACACTGGTGTGTCTGTGTTGCAGTAAAACAGTTGAACCAATTGAAATAGTGAAACGTTTACTGAAATAAATGCATCAAATGAAGATCTGAACTGTGGACAACTCAAATAGTGTCTCAGCTTTTTTAGAAACCGCGGCTACAAACACCTTTAAAGCAAGGCGAAGTGGAGGAATCGTAGTGGTGGGCTTTGTTTCCCTGAGCAGCTGGACGGCGACTTTGCCTTCAGTTTATTTTTAAGCGCTCTGATGGATAAGACTCAGAGATGGTACATGCTTTTCACAGAATACTAATAATTAATGAATGTTTTTATAGGAAGAAGAGGAGGCCAGCAAAGCAGGTTTTCACATTTATTCTTATCGCTGTTTTCGTTTCCTCCTCTTTTTTTTTCCCATCTACTCTGTTAGTTTCTTATAAACTGCAAAACGTAAGAATCCTTGTTTATTAAGTTGTTTATTCCCATCACTCTTGTCTCTGTCTATGCAGGTCCAGGAAAACGTCTTTGTCGAGTTTAACCATGAGGAGCTTCTTGAGTTCTACAACAAGGTCTGTTTTTTTGTTTTTTTGTTTTTTTGTGTTGTGTGCTCTTGTCATTGTGTCGGATCCATACTGCACTTCTCCCAGAATGGCAGACCTTGGCCTCACCACATCCGTCTGCCTGCCTGTCTGTTTCACACTTTCGTACATATTGTTGCCTCTGTCTTTCTTTTTCTCTCTAAATTACTCTCCCCATGTTCTTGTGTCTGTGTGTGTGTGTGTGTGTCCTCATAACTTTATTCCTTTTGTTTTCCTCCACACTCTGAAAAGCTTCTTCTCTTTCTTTCAGCTTGAAATCGTGCAAGGCCAGTTGGATTCCCTAACTTAATGGCTGGATGCCTGGTGCTGTGCACGCAACCACACCCACTAAAACACTGTGTTGTTAGTGTTGATGCTGACAGCTGTGCCAGCTGTTAAGAGTTCGAGCCATTCCAGTCTTCTCCTGATTAGAGAAATATGCCAAACATGAGGGAGGGAGTTTGCTTCCCTTCTGAGCTCTTTTCCATCCATGTCTGTGCTCATTACTGAGGATTTAATGAGAGAAAACTTGATTGTTCAGATTTTAAAAGTCGTGATTTTCTTTTTTTCTTTTTCAGTATAAATTGTACTTAAAGTTTCTTCAGCCCATCACGAGGAACTTGATGCTGTTTTGTCTTATACGTTACTGTTTAATATCGGCTTGATCTGTTCAGATTTGAAAAAATGAAGTGCCAACATTCAGATGTCTTAAAAGAGAACGTTTTACCCTTAGGGAAAACGGTTAAAAAGAAATGTACTCTCAACACCGACCTTGTTTTCAAATAAACGGGTTTTGTGACTGCAGTTATCCAGTTGTTATTCTATTAAATTTCGCAGTGGAGATCAAATCCATCCAGGCTTTTGTTTAGTTTCGGCTCATTATTTCTCATTAAGACCAACTTAGACCGCTAATTCAACAGATTGGAGTTCGACGAAGCACAGTAGAGCACCGGTTCCTACGTTGGTCCTAACGAGTGTGTGTCTCTACATATGTGTTTGTGCATTGACTCTTCTTTTTCCCCACATTATATCATTGTATTGAAAAAGACTGTTTTATAATTCTGTACAGGGCGGCACGGTGGCTTAGTGGTTAGCACTGTTGCCTCACAGCAAGAAGGTTCCTGGTTCGATTCTCTTTCTGTGTGGAGTTTGCATGTTCTCCCCGTGCCTACGTGGGTTCCCTCCGGGTACTCCGGCTTCCTCCCACAGTCCAAAAACATGCAGGGTAGGTTAATTGATCACACTAAATTTCCCGTAGGTATGAATTTGAGTGTGGTGTACCCCTGCCGTTCGCCTACTATGCGTCGGGATAGGCCCCGACAGACCCCCGTGACCCGGAGACGGATTAAGCGGGTATAGATAATGGATGGATGGATAAATCTGTACAGTAATTTATGATTTAATAAGTGGAATGTTAAGGTAAAGAGTATATTTTCTGGAGGTCTCGAATGAGCAAAGGTAACATCAGTATGTTTGCTCTATGGTGAGAGAGTTTACTGGCTGATAAAGAGGAAGCTGGCCAGTAGACCTACTTTTATAAACCACACGCAAAAAAGTGATGAATTATTTAAGAAATAACAGACACAAAGTGGTCATAAATAGCTGCGCATCTGCTGAATTTTGTGCAGACGTTCAGCTTCTTAAACATTTGTTAAGAAACCGGTTACATTTGTTTGAGGAGAGACAGAAAAGCTTAAATTTAAATGGTTTCAGGGGCATAAAAGGTACAGACAGTACCAGTAAAAGGTTTGGACGGATCTTTTTTCCATTCAAAATGAATGAGCATGTGTGTCCAAACTTGGGACTTGGAGCTTGGACAACGCTTAAAGATGGCTCTCTTTCCTGGGTAATCCTATGCATGATAAAGTCTCTTGTAAACCTCATCTGCTGGCTTGCAGCGGCGCAGCAGTATGATTGGTTGGGACGGCTTCCCAGCTTGGCTTCTTGGGGGAAGGTAGGACATGCATCACGCTACTGCCCTCACTGACATCCAGGAATTGTTCCATACATTTCTGTTGAGGTTTTTCTTTACTTTGTGCGCCTCTCTTTTTATTATGGCTTTGGTAATGCATCCTCCTCGGCCTGGTAACTCATCAGGACCCCCCTCCACCACCAACGCAGACAAGCAGTTTAAGTATTGATTAGCAAACTAAGTAAGTATGAGATTGTAGAGTCGACTTTTTTTTTTGTTTTTAGTAAAGTAGCTTCAACAGCTTCAAATAAGATTCCTTTTTATTTGTTTGTATCGGACCTTTAAGGTGGCAAACTGTTAAAAGAATAGTTGGCGTGTAGAGCGGCCACTAAAACAGAAATGCACTAAAACAAACAAACAAAATCCTTCCCACTTGCACCAAGTAAAACTGATAAACAGCTGCCACCCTCAGAAATACCAAAACTATTTAAAGATGGTGTAAAACGCTCCACAAAAAAGTGCCAACAATTAGCACTCTAATTCCTTTTTTCTCATGGGAACATTGTCTACGTCTCTTTATTTAATTTTTAAATCACCGGCATAGATTAATAACAGAGGAAGCGTATACGAAACCTGTAATATAATATGGGATGCTCTCTTTGCCTCACTCTCGTAGAGTTTGTCCTAATCTCCACATTCACATCTTCTTTATCCTCTGTTTTACGTTTCTCTTTTTTTAAACCTCGGTTGACTATTTTTGCCACCATGTAAAGTGCCTGCGGCCACAGAGAGCACCGTGTTCCACAGCATGGACAACAGATGGCAAGGCCGAGCAGAGATCGCTGCCTGGAAAAGAAAAAAAAAAAAAAAGAAAGGAAGGCAAGATGAGGAAAAAGAGACTCACACATCATCACTCACACTGAGATCCGGCAGAACACGGCACACAAAGTCCCAGTGAAACGACAGAAGGAGTGTGTCTGTGTGCGTCTGGTGAGTTGGGTCTCTGCATGTACGTGTCAAAGCTGTTGACATGCTCTGGCGGGTGTTATGAAACAAACTAAGTTGGTCTGGATTTCACACATACATAAACACTTTATTTTTTTAGCAGCTAGGGGTTTGCGCTGCTTTACAGCTTTAGTATGTCTAATGGACTTACCCCAGTATGTGGCTGCGGTCCTGCTGGGCCAACAAAGATCGCAGACACAGATATATGCCTTCAAAACACCAACAATCAGCTGGAGCCAGTGTTCATGCCACTGTACACAAAGCTGCAAACTTACTCTTTCTTGAGTGGTATTTAAGAATACGTCCACCATACTCTATTATTCTAGGTAGGGAGTTTTTTGTTTTGTTTTTTTTAACGAAAAAGGGGAGCATATAAAGGCTGTCCGAAGTGATTACCCACTGATAACGCAACCTTTTCAATATTTGAGGGGTCATCTGAGTCTGCAAATATGTAATTCAGTGAGCCGTTAAGATTGGCAGAGATCTGTGACATCACAGATCCAGATCCGAGCGTTTTCCGTAGCGTCATCTCACTTGTCCAACTTCATCTACACCCAGTTTTTGTATTTTTTTTTTCTACACTGTACTACATGGCTTTAACATAGATTTCAAAAGAGGCACACCCAGATAGATGGTGGTGGAGCTTATAGGTCTCTGACTCCTCCCCATAAAACCTGCTGCTGTGAACAGAGCAGTAAAAGGAGCTGTTGTACTGTATTTCTGTGGTATTTTCACCAAAGCATGTCACACACACTTCAGGACCACAGAAAATTGTGACAAGTTGTGTAAAAACTGAGTTATACATCTCCTTTTAAGACACGCTGAAAGAGCAGGGATGTTTAATCAAGCTCTGTTAGGTTCTTGTTCTTCCCAGAAAAAGGAAAATTCTGTTTAAGCTCGGCACAGATTTGAAGCTCTGCCTGAACTTGGTATGATAACACAAAAGGTTACTTAAGCTCCCTCTTAAAATGTATAATCTGGGATAAATGCTTTTAAGCAGACTCACTTAAAGCTTAGAATAAGTGGAGTAATTGTAAATTGTTTCACTGTTGTTGTTGTTTTTTTTTTTAATAATGTTTGGAAGACGTTTTCTTATAAAGATGAGACGTAACCAGAGGTGTAAATACTTCTTTTCAGCTCACAGCATCAAGACGCAATGAAAAGATTGTAACTTTTCATTTATTTATTTTGCAGAAAAACTGGGACCAGCATGTTTACAACATGTTGCATCACCTCTTCTTTTACTAACTCTGTAAGCTTTTCAGATCTGAGTACATCACTTGTTGCTCCTATAAAAGCAAAATGTTTTGTTTTTTTTTATTCATGATGTACAAATGTCATTTTCAGAAAAGTAGGGAATGAAAGGCAACAAAAGCCTAAATACAGAATTTGTGAATTTGTGTTAGAATCCATATCTATGTAGACAAATAGTAGAAATTGTTTTCATCATCTTCACTGACCAACTTCATAGTTTATAAAAAAAATGAATAAATAAATAAACAAACATGCAATTTGAAGTCAGCAACACACAAGAAAAGTTGGGAGAGAGGAGGGCCGATACTGGAAGGTATATAAAGGAAGCAAAAAAAACTTGGTTCTACAACGGGTTTAATTTGTTACAGGTGATGTTGTCAGGATTGGGCGTGAAAGGAGCAGCCGGGACACCAGGTAGCTGAGCAGTGTCTCATGTACAGAGGCCGGCAGTCCTTGTGGAGCCACAGGCCACAGGGCAGGAAATCGAGCCCGAGCCAGTGTTTTTAGTTATTTCAGTAGGAAAATGTGTGAGTAGTGTGTCTATAATGCCACACTAAAGGTTTGTCTGAAATGCATACATATTACACATACAATAATTTACTCGGTAGCAGATTGCTCTTCTACAACTGCAGCAGTTGGTATCCTACGGTCCAAAATAGTAAGTGGAACAAGTGTAAGTAAAAGACTTTATGAAAAGGAGACGATGGTAATTGATGGTGATTACAATTGATGCTCTTCAGTCTTATCAGTTCCTTGCAGATGTTCTGCAGGTGTTGTCCGGACTTTTCTGAATATTGTACTGATTTCAAAAATGGCAGATATGGATTATTTTATTTCCTGGAAGTCTACCACCACTGATTTCCGATGACAAAAGAGATCTGACTATCAACGCCTTTTGTAAGACAACAAGCGAGTCGCAGCATCAGCGTGGCGCTGCACAGACAGCACAACCTGCTTTATGAGCAGCATTCATTTACAATGGATGAGCAGGCAGATGAGCAGCTAATAAAAGTGAGCAGCAGCACAGGGGGAGTCACAATAAATCTGCGCTGCATCAAGATCAGTCTGGTTTGCGTGCCACCGGCTCTTATGTGCGTCTGGTTATTAAAATATTTAATACCGCCGTCTCCAGCGGAAACCAGCGTAACAACAGGACACTCACTGAATCAAAATCTGACCAGCCTTGCAGTCTGACCTCAGCTCATTTCCACCCTTCAGTCTGTTTTAATACACGTTTTACAACTAGATTGGGGAAATGGTTTGAATCTTTCATGATTCAGAGGCACGCTTTAACCTGATTTCCCCAGCGTTCCTAGTTAATACGAGTGATTGAGGAATGTGACGGCACACAAGAACTGCTTCACGTGGGACGAAAAATGCAGCCTGTTAATCAGGTAATGTTTACTCTGACATGAATCACCGTTAACAGCAATGTCGCGTGATAGAAGCAATGATGCAATGACTAATTTGGCCGTAAAAAGTGCATTTCAAAGATTAAGCTTGTAGCCATGTCAACTCCTGTATTTTGTTTTGTAGCAATAAAAAAGTTGTGGTGCACTGACCTCTCTTTGTCTTTGCCGGTGTACCGCTGATTGAATGTTCAGTCTTAGTCGTTGTTAAGTTGCTGTTAAATTTATCGCCTAATCGAGATGCCGCATAAGAAGACTGGATTATTTTATATTTCCAAATTGAATCGTTGCTCCTTTGAAGATACTGTATGACTAAATAAGTGGAAAACTGATTATACAGCAGTTTAGGCGCAAACACGTCTGAGTAAGTCTTATCAATGTGTTTCATGAGGCATGAGAAGGTGGGATGTATTAAAGTCTGAAACACTTTCATAAACTGACAATAAAATAATCTCTCCTGCGGCTGTAATAAATTGGAGGCTCATTGTTGGTCCCAAGTGCATTCTTGAATTGCCCCATTGTCTTATTTTACTGTCTAATCTCGGGGACGTAAGTCCGACTGATTTCTGTTACCCACAGCAGAAAGTTTGCACTCTTTTCCCCCTGTGATTTCCACACTGTGTCTCAGACTCAACTTGAACATGGTTTCCAATTTATTCCTGTCCTCTTTTCAATTCTCCTCAGTGTTTACACGGGTTTCACTGAGATTTAGATCAAACAAACCATTTTCACAACTTCATACACATCACTTTAAAGAAGCTTTGGCAGCGATTTCAGCCCAAAGTCTTGTTGGGAATTGTCCTATTAATGACTGTTATGGTATCAGCAAGGTGATGCTTTGATTCCGATCTCCTCCACACATGCTGTTGGAAACGTTGGTCTTGCAGCCTTTGTTAGATTGGAGGATTTTGTTTCCCCTTGTCTGAAAGTCATTCAGCCTTTTGGCAAACTCCCAGTTGTCACTTGTCTTTTTGTAAAGTATGTCTAAGGCTCGTCTCAGTCACCGGCAAACTGAACATCATGTCCATCACATTGGAGCCTCGTGGAAGTGTATTGATCGCTCCAGTTCCAAAACATAGGAGTGCTGACAAGGAAAGGGACTATTGATTTTGATTTAAAAAGTATATAAATTCAATGATGATATGAATTATTTGGGAAATCTTCGTTCTTGTAAGGCAGTTTTTCCCTCCTCCAGATGACCTAAACAGCCCCGATATTTTGCTTAGTCATGGTCGAGGATTGTATTGATACTTACAGAGAGCAAAGTGTGTTAAGTCCCTGGTTATGTCAGACGTAGCAAAATGAAGAAAACTTGAACATTTCCTGTCTTCCTTGTTGATAAATCAAGAACATAGCGCTGTTGTTTTGTCTAAATGTGAAAAATCTCCAGCTGCAAGCCTCGTCTACTCACAAAGAGCTGCATCAATAGAGCAGAGTTTGCTTCTGCGGAGGCAATTATTGCGCTGAAAAAGAACAGCTGTTCACATCAGCACAAGCAGTTTTCTGTCGGAGAGCTTTCCTCGGTCAGATTTATTTTGACATCATTGTCTGAAGATGATGAGCATGAGAGAGAAAGTTTTATCACGTAATACAGAATTTATGTTTGTGTATATTTTTCATAACTGAAATCTGAATACAAAGAGAAGCTCTTGTTTCGGATTTCAGCCTCTTTAGGCTCAGACAGCTCTGTACCAAGGATTTTCTACTGCAATCCTCCTGAAATCAACCGATCTACTTCTGTCAAGTAGATCCAGGCTTTTTTGTTTTGACCACAACTTGGAGCCATGTCACCCCGCCTCTGTAGCCTGTTTGATATCCAGTATATTTATGACATTTGGGAAGGTGATTCACAAGTCTTTGGTTCAAGCCAACAGAAAAGATGCATCACACGCCCTGCTGAACTGGAATAAATGAAAATGTGGTGAATTTTAATCTACAGCAGAGATTTAGATCAGTAGAAACCCCACATAATTAACTTCTGGTAAAAGCCACCTGAACTTGTGATATATGTGTGCTCTCACCAGCAGTCAGTGTGTGATGCTCTTACCGTCATTCAGCCCCATGCTGCTTTGTCATAGCTTTAAAGATCCACCCACTCTGGTATGTTTTTGAAGTGCAGATTTGTTCATATTTCCTTTTGCATTTTGCACTTCACTCACTTGTGTTGCTTTGTTAGTTTTTTTGGAGTTGTTAACTCTGGATTTTCAGTGCCACTTCCTCTTCCTTCAAGTTCCTGCTGTACACACTTCTGACACACTCGTCTCCGCAGCTGTGCTGCACACAAAAATGTTCACATGCTTTAAGTTGTGAGGATCTTAACTCTTTTCACCCTGGAAGTGACTGCACTGGGATGAACCCCATGCCAGCTGTTACAATGTGGTGCACCATCACTTTAAGGAGGTTGTCTTAGGTGGGACATTCAATGGAAAGGCTGTCTGCACCTCCTCTAATCGGATGGAGTCCGCATATATAAGGCAGGTGTAATGTCTGTGTTTTCATTTTAGGCTGCGGAGAAGGAAAAGAGCATTTATACCACTAGGAACTGGCTTTAAAGCAAATGGCCCCAATGCATGATGGTCAAAGCAGGTCACAGCACATCCATCTATTAAGGCTGCTATTGCTTCCAGATGCCACGCAACATTTCACCCACCGTTTGATGATGATACACCAACGATACACCCATGATATCCAGCTGTGACTCTGACATGCACCTCAATCTCAGCATTAAAAAAAAAGCAACTTCTGAAGAACCGGCAGCAGCAACATATCTAAAAGAAATGATCTGACAGCTTTGTGTGACATAATCAGGTGTGGATGCGCAGCAACGGGTGAAAACTACGTTGAGCGGCAGTGTATAACACTGGTGAGTCTGCAGGGGGCCAAAACAAAAGTTAATCATATCATTCAGCTGCACTCTCCAGACTTTCTAAAACACAAAGTCTTACATCAGATTCTTGTCATTCACCTGGCGAGACCTTGATTTGCCCTTTCTTTTTCCTGTCTTTTTAACAGCTCTCTTCTGAAATCCGCCGTGGGTTTCGTACGCTGTTGGTTGTCGGTCTCTGTCTGCCGTGGACCATTGCTATGCAGTTATGCACGTCTCTAATTACCATGGCTCAGCATTCCATGTGGTCTCGTTTTTGAATTTCAAATCATCCGTTAATCCCCCCCCAAAAAAATACATTCATAATTCAGATTCAGAATACTTTATAAATCCCAAAGGGTTTTTCAGTTTGTGAGGTCTATCTCCTCCATAAAATAAAAATAGATAAATAAGTAAATAAATAAATGCATATTAATAGTAGCCATCTGATACCGAAACACAGTAAATCAGAAGCAACCTGCCAGTGACAAGCACGCAGATCGGTGGGTTTACTGATGAGGGCTTCGTGTAGGACAAAGGTCACCAGAGAGCATAGTATTGCACATCCAGTAGTTATGTCTTTTGCTCCAGTAGGCTCCTACTTAAAAACGTCACATGAACAGCAATGCATGTGACATTGTTCATGTGATGAGCAACAAGTCAGCAATTTTTATGAGTCCTTTCGCTGTCATGAGCTACACTCACGCCTCCTGGACAGTTAATTGGCGGTTAGCTCTAAAAATATTCCAGAAATGAGTAATATTAAACCATTTTGTACAGAGATGGTTTACATGTTGAATGTGTTTGGTATAAACACTCCTAACTAACGTGTTAGGGCGTGTAAACAGCGGTGCTCCTTCTCAGATGGACTGAGAAAGCTCCGCCGTAGTACAGACAGACACGGGAAATCTTTCCCAACGCAGTCCATCATGCGCTTCTCAGGCGCCTGATGAGGACAGGCCCGGATAGTCAACAGGCTTTACCTGCTGCGTTTATTCAGTTGCTGTTTTATGGATCATATTTGATTCTACTCTGGTTTCCCGTTTACATCTAGTTGTTTTTGCACATCCTTATTTAAATCTCACTGTAGTTTATTGTTATCATTTGTATTTACAGCTGTATATTTTGTTTGCTATTTTATTTTGTTAATTTGGGTCATTGTCTGCTTCAATACTTGCTCCTTCAACCCCTAATTTCCCAGTTTTGGGATCAATAAAAGCATCTGTCAGTCTCTGTCTATCTTAAGACAAAACTACCCTGAAGTGTCTTGTATCTGCAGAGCCAAAAAGGGCAAAGTAAAGCTTTTAGGTTGTGCCAAACGAACTGAAATGTTCTGTCCGCATCAGTGTTGACTTGCAGCAGAAGAGCCACATCACATACTCGGCGCCGCTCTCCCGTTTATTTTCCTTCCAAATGACCCTTCTGCTGTGAGTCCTAATAAGCCACCTGTGGTCGGTCCCCGCGCAAACAAATGTTTTGCAAACGATCAGTCTCCTCTGCTATTCTGAAACTGAATTATTTCTATGATGCATTTCGGTTTATTTCCTCTGTTATTATCATTGTTGAGTTTGCATGTTGCTGCACGCAGTCAGAAAAAGATGTAACTCTAGTCATCCGTTTTGATTCTGCTTACGGTGCCCTGCAATTCTCCAGCCCAACTATCTACGCTCCCCAGCTCTGAGCCCTACTTGACCCAGCAGTTTCCATTTCCTGAACAGATAAAGACCCTTTACCCCCAGCCCTATAAAACTTCTTTATCCTTTATACTCCGAGAACCAAAAGTGCTCCTCTGGGCAGAGGTTATATTACTGTGCCTCTTTCTACCATTTTCCTTGTCGGCCATAGTCCCAGACTCTCAAATGCACTGAAGTCTTCATTAACACAGGATGCTAAATTATTTGGCACAATGTATGATAAAATTGAGTCTTTTTAGTTCCTTTGTTTTATCTTTTTTTTGACAATCCAACTACATGAGGGATCTGCCAGCATGACAGAACTATTTTTACAGAAGTGCAAAAAAATATGTCATAGACAAAGTCATGATCTCCATTAATGGAAGCCTAACTCTAATTTCCTGTGGCATTTAGTTTTGTGCTGCAACATGTCTAAAATTAGTCCACATCTTTGTTTACTCTGCCTCGGGAGCTGCTCGTCCATTTACAGATTTGCAACACGAATGGCTCTCAAATGTATGCCAAATCAGTGAATGCCAAGAGAATTAAAGTTAGTAAATTGATGTTACTGCAACCCATGCGACATGTGCTTCAAATTCACTATACTGAATGGTTTGTTTCTTCCCAGTGAATTGCATGAAAGGAATGCTTCAGCCCATTTACCACAAACCACGTACTTTATATTGCTGCCAACTGTCTTCCAACACAAATTCTCCAATTTGTGTCCTGTGTTGCTGTGATAGTAAAATAAGAAACCTATTTTTAAGAAGGCTGGAAACTGGCATCAGATTCGTCACTGATGGTTACAAGCCACCTTTATTTTCTTTAAAAGTACATTTATCGCTAACATGACTAGAAAGTCTTGTAACAGCTGCTTTGCGGCGGTTCTGTTTTCACAACAGATCAGGATCTCAGAGGAAGCAAGGAATGGATTTATTCTGACTTGAAAGTTGGGACTCAGTTAAGCTTTTATTGAATTTAAAAGGGAGAATTTTATATTATGATATAATGTACCTTTATTGATGAAATCCACAAACTCTTCACTATTTCTAAATTGACTAGATAAGTTATTATCCCGCATAGTTGTAAAAGAATAATGAACCTTAAATATTGTCTTTGTAAACCCCCATACGGATGTCCTTTATATTGTTGCATAGTCATCGGTTTCTGTGTAACATTACAATTTGTTCCAGTGTTTTGTTGCTCAAAGGTTTGTTTTTTTAATGCATTAAAAAAGGTAATGACATTCCTGTTTTAAAAGCTGATATGTTGTCAGTTTTAATTAAATATAATTATAGGTTTAGTAATGATTTGCAAATTGCTGCATTCTGTTTTTATTTGCACGTTTTACAACATATCACGGTTTTATGTTTTTTTGTTTATTTTTTTTTTTCCTTCTTGCCAACACTGATTTTTCTGGCCATAAATCAAGTGTAATATGAGCCTGAAAGGTTTTTCTGTTAATTTCCTTTTAATTTGAGCTTCTCTGGAGTTTATTAACTAGGTTGTGATTTGCTGCTCTTTTTCTTCAAAAGGTAAAACAACGTCGGCTTCCTGCAGGGTTATCTGTCAAGGTGGACGTTTATGTGGGTGTGATCGCACGTAAAATGACCAATCATGAGCTGCAAAGCTCTCTTGTCTCCACCCGCAAACTGGCAAAAGATTAATTAAAGGGTGGAAATGCCGTCTAACTGTGGCCAGGCACAAAGTCGTCATTTACTTGTGCAGCCGCATGTGATAAAATTGTCCTTGAGAATATCATGACTCAGTTGTGAACATGTTCTTTTGCATACTAAGTGTCATCACACACACACACACACACACACACACACACACACACACACACACACACACATGTAATAGTGGGATGTTGAAGATTCACATCATCACGTAGTGAAAGATGAGAAACTGTTATTGAAACCACATACAACAAATTTCCAGTTTGCATCTAATCTGTCTACCTCGCATACTTGCATCGTGCCAGCAGCTTCCAGTATAACCATGAAATGAATGTTTTTATGTTGGCACACTGCGTACCAGTGATGACGCCTGAATCAGTATGCACTCCTACAGTAAAGTGTATACTGCGCTGTATGTGCACACAGCGTTCTGTCTGAATGTTCTTCAGTTGAACCTGTCGTCAACCTGGGTTTGGTTGTGTGGTTCAAGATGCTGCTGTTCATGCTGTGTTGATGTGGAACGGCAGCAGTGACTAAAGACTGACTTATTTTAATATTGACAACAAAGATAACGTTGGGACGGAGCAGGTGCAGAGCAGCCTGTGTAATATATATTTATATTTTTCTATCCATGATGCAGAGCTCAGGCACGAGCACAAAGTCTTCTTCATTCAAAGGTCATTTCGCTCGTCCATCATGCTGTCCACATTGTGAAAAGCAGATGCATCATTATCTCTTTTAAAACCAGCTTTCTGTCCTCTTTTCCATCCTTTCTTACTATTTCAAAGTCTTGGCTCTGCCAAGCCCTTTCAGCTATGACCATGATGTCTTCCTCAAACTGTCATTTCTCTCTCTCTCTGTTTTCGCTTCCACGCTCTGCCTTGCTGGCTGCATAGTTGGCGGCGCAAGTAGGCGCACTCATTCAGCTAGAGCCTATCTGGTCCACTGCCCTAGGTGGCGATTCTCGGCACTCAGCTTAGTCTGGCTGGGTGGAGTCTGGTCCCCGTTATGGAGCCAGTCGGGCCCTGCCAGGCCTTACTCATGATTCACATCGTTTGCTTTCCCTCATTCCCCAACATTATTTCTGTGACTCATCTTTTCATCTCGCTGCCAGCCGTGATGCTTAGCCAGATGGGCAGATTTTCCAATAAACAAGTTGCTGTTTTGATCTTGCAATATGATTTTGTGGAGTCGACCTTGGCGCAGGCGAAGAGCACCTGGTCCAAATGAGGAATGTTTGCTCCCGTGGCATAGGATATGTTTACTTTGTGCTGTTTTGTTTTGATGTATTATGTAGCTATTGGTGGCGGTTAGTGCCGCATGTTGGGGGAAGCTGCATCAGTCAGTGAAAAGGAAGCCTTGATGCTGCATGGCCTCTTTGCTTTGGTCAATTTATATTTAGTTTCACTTTTTAACAAGTTCAACTAACAAGTTCTTGAGGAATTAATATTCATTTTGTTGCTTTTTTTTTCTTTCTTTTTTTGTAAAGGTAGATTTTTTTTCATCATGTCTAATAACTCTTGAATTGGATTATAGATATTTGGGAACTCCTGCTCTTTTTCAGGGTGTGGCTGTCATGTTGGGATGGTTAACCTCCTTATACCAGCTGTATCATAGTTGGAAATTGAATTTCTCAGACCTTTGTAGCATCACCTTTAATCAAAAAAGGAAAAACCAAAAAATTCATACAAACCCAAAAAAAATAATAAAAAAAATAAAAAGTATGCGTAAATATACCTAATGTATTCATAATGATAAGGTAAACAATTATTTAGAAATTGTTTTAATATAAAGTTGTAAGTGGTTTTGATTGCAATGTATAATTAACACTTGAAATGAATAGAGATTTTGGATTTTTTTGTGATATTTCATGTTAGGCTTTAAAGTGTCTCTAAGACTGCACCATAGATCACCAAGGATTTCCCAAGAGTGCAACACGGAGGGACAACACAATCCCAAACCCTGTTGTGAATCCAGCCTGTGCTCTGGTGGTTTAGAGGTGGTTTCAGCAAAAATATCTTTGCCAATGGGGTAAGAAACAGTTTCTTGACTCGAATTCTTAGAACTACCTAAAAAGTCCAAGCTAGTCATCTAATTAACTTTCTTAAAAAATATTTTTTGCAGGGCAGACGCACAAATTACATTTTAGTCTTGGTAAACTAGAGGACCAGCGCCTGCTGAGCCGAGTCGGACTCAGCTGACTGGGTTCTTTGAGAGACTTAGAGATATTTTGATGGACTAAATCATTCTCGGCTTTACAGACTATCACTAGGTATTTGGCAAAGATTCTTTATTGTGTTATGAACCAGTGAAGTGACGTCAGCAGCTTCGCAGTACGGTCAAATATTCATCCCCCTATAGGAACACTGCTGCTGGCTACTTAACCCGACACGGATACCGTGGAAACAAAAATGCTCATTGTGGCCAAGAGCTGACTCTAGAATATATGTTATTAATTCAATTTTTGTGGCAGACAAGCCAAGGAAATATTACTTGAAAAATGAAGTTATCAGTGTAAACCTACAGTTTTGAACTTCCAGCGGAAACAAGAAGCCCCAAATGTAAAGAAAATTGAGCTATTTTGCTACGATTTCAGCACAATAAGCCCGAAACCAAAGACGCTGCCCTGCTTTGTTATGGTTGCAAAGCTGTGACTGGGCATTCACAGTTTGGGGCAAGGGTTTAAGCAAAGGTCAGCTGATGGTAATTTTAATATTTTGAAAACCCTTTAGGGAAAACTCATGCCTTTTATCTTGCACCACACAATTACCACCATCTCTCTGTGGACGTTCGCTCCGTTCTGGCTCAACATAAAGAGTTCACGGTCTGAGCTGCAAAGTCTGCTGAAGACGTCTCCTGACTCCAGCCGGCACCGCCAAGACACGACGGCACTGGCGAACAAGCTCTGGACTCTCCCCATCCCTTTGGCGGTATTTCCGTGACCTTCATTTACCCCACTTGTTTTGCCCATTTTTTTTTTTCACACTCGTTAGCCTCAGCCCTCACAAACCTCACCACGTCTTGCCTCGTCTTGCCCGCTCTGTCAACATGTGTGACATCACCTCTGTTGTTTGTTCTTTCTGTCTTGTTCTTTCTTTCTCCGTCTCTTGCCCCTCTTTGTTCTTTGGTGTGTAGCCGTGGTAGACGCCGCGGCAGCTGTGTCCTGGCTTATTGTTACCAGTGCAGAAAAATTTAAATCTGTTGTAATTAATGTTTGCATGTGGTTCTGGGGGATAATGACAGACAACAGTCAATAGCTGTCATTTGTGTTTAGCAAAATGTGTTGCAGGGTAACAAGTGGTGGCAGCAACACAATGCCAAGTCTCAGGCGGACTGTCGTTGGCTCTGGTGCTATTGCGTTTATTGCGAGTATTGTATATGTTTTTATTTTATTTTTGGATGGGTGTTTTTGGTACTTTTCTTGCTCTTTTCTCTGTTATGCGGTGTGAGCCATATTGCTGCCCTGCCCTGTCGTGACCTAAGCGAGGTGGTGTAGGGTGTGTCTCTGCAGGGTGTCTGCAGCAGCGGCGTGTTACGTAAACAGCCTCAACACAGATGGAGCACCACGCCTCCACACACAGGTTCACCGGCGGGGGGACCTTATATCGTCATCCAGCTGCATTCCTGCCTTTCTTTCTCTTTACTTTTATTTCTTTTTCCAATATCACTATCTGTCACTAGCTGTGTTTTTCTTTCTAATACACCTGCTTCACCTCTTTCCGCGGCCCCACCTTGCCATTTCTTTGTGCTCTGCCACGTTCTTATTTTCTTTTAGCGACGTGTGCTTGGGTTCGCTGTGAACTCCCAGAACTTAAAGGTGAATTTCACAGTTTGAAGCTTGAATTTTTGTTAGTTCCAGAAGAACTGGGACAATAGCAGTGTTTGTTTTTTTACTGATTTTGTCTGTAAAAAACAAATGTATATGAAATTGAAAAAAAAAATCTAAATTTGATCAAAGAGAAGACTTATGGTATACGGCTTTAAAAATTAGGAATAACTGCCATTTTAAGGAAAGTGCCTTCTCTTTCGGGGGCTTAACAGTATTTCGACTACTGACTAAAAGGAAGTTCATTGCCCACATCCTTTCTGTTCCCTTGTCATTTGTTAGATTGTACCAATGAATATGAAGGAAAAAAAAGTTAATATGTTTCAGAAACCTTACATGGGTGGATGGATGTGATTTGCCTAAATTACACATAAGTAAGTTGTATTTATTAAAATTAGGTTCATGTTTCTGCTTAGTGCTTTGGAGGAAATTGCGGTGGATTAACGGAAGAAGTATTCTGTAACACTGACAACACTGTTCTCCCTGTGCTTGCGTCGGTTTTCGGCCATAATTAGGATAATTGGTGGATCAAAATCAACCATTGGAATAAGTGTGAGCATGTATGGTTGTTTGTGAATATTTGGCTCTGTATGGATGGACCGGCACGCTTGCCTTTCATCCTAAGAGAACTAAGATAGCCTCTGTCTGACCCGTGACCCTGAGTAGGAATAAGGGGGTGTAGATGATGGATGGACTCAAGGAACTATGGAGGAAAATATGAGCAAGTGTCTGAGCAAGAGATCAAAGTTATTTAAATGTTGGAAAGTGTCTTAAAGGGACTTAACATCCACACCTGTAGGACGCCATCTGAAATCAAATATATACAAAAGTTCAAAGTACAAAAGTTGTGGTGAAATAATGTGTAACTCACTTATATTGACAGTTACCATACTATGTGTAGTTTTTCCAAGTTGTCTTTTTTCATTCTCTACCCAAAAATCAAATGTTTTGAGTGACTGAATACAGCCATCAATTATTTTCCACTTCTCTTTAGTAATATAACACACCGTTATACATAATAAATTGTAAGGATGACATTTCTTTTTTCCAGATATTTAGTGAAAACTGTGTTACTGAGTCATGCACCTATTTCAATTTCAGCTATATAAAAAAAAAATTAAGATTCTACAATGCGTTTTAGAGAAAATCAATTTAAATAAAATAAATTATTTGAACTCTACGGGTCTATTTCCCAGTTCAGTACCTCGCAGGCATGTGCACTCTCAAACCTTATTGGCTTTTTTACACGTTTTGCTGTGGTGTGCTGTTCAACTGTAATGGAGAAATGAGATGAGAAAATGAAAATGTGGAAGCTTGTTTGCTTTTGGGGGTTGTTAAACTTGAGATCCCCCTCTCAAAGAGCTTTCTCTTATGCTGTTTGGTTATGTTTTGCACATGTTTATATTAATTTTTTCACTTTGCGCATATAAATCAGCAACCCAGAGATGGCTAGTCATTCTTATTCAGTGCAACTATAATTTGCGATGTCCAAGCCAGATAGGTATCTTACAGTTTTTCCCAAATACATCCACAAAGCGGTGTCTTTATTTTATCCATGATACTTTAAAGCAAACCCGTGCTGCTTTTTTCTTTCTGTGATGGAGGAGTTAAACGCAGGGATGGAGTCAGAGGGTGGGAAGATATGAGAAGAGGAGGAGGATGAAAAGAAAGGAAAGTAGGACAGAGAGACGGCTGGCTGTTGCATCCTTCTGGGTAGTCATAGCCGGTCCTGTGCAGAACCTCATGGTTTAGTGAACTTGGGGTGTTGCAAATCAATTTAATCAATTCACACAGGTTACCTTGAATTATGGATGACAAATTACGTTTTCTGTCAAATGATTATTTCTATTTCAGCTGAACCAGCCGTGTCTTATTTGATTCTGTTGGGATGAATCTTTTGATCTAGATTTAATTTAAAACAAATAAAATGTATTGCAGAAAAATCTGGACTTAATCAAACTCAATAGGGCTAAATTAGCACAACTATGTCCAAGGCTTTCTTTTAACTATCGACACAAACAGCAACGCACTGAACTCACCACACTCATTTGACTCTCGTCTCAGTCGTCTCATACAACAACTGCTCATCAGCCGCGACGAAACTAGTTCACAGAGCTACGGTGGACATAGTAAAGGCGATTACAAACATTAAAAACCGGAACGACGGAAGAGGAAATGAAAGTGACCAACCAAGAGTAAACCTTGGGCAGTATTGTAAAAGCAATTTACCTTCCACACCAATAGGGGGACCCTGTGAGCTAAACATTGTGATGAATTAGTTTGTCACATGTGACAGTAGCTGATGATAATTATAATGATTTACTGCAAATAAGAAAGTACAAGGAGCTTAGGCTGGAATGGATTATTGACTTTACACAAGATATAAAATCATACCCATTTATCAATAAAGTCTGATGATGTGGTGAGGATGATACACTCTGGTGTTTCAGGCCATGGCAGTATGAGGTTTCTCCACACTGTGAGGCCACACTTTCACTTTCACCTGTGTCTGAGAGCAACATGGTGAAAATACATTTGCTCGTCGCTGACTACCAGAACTGCAGGTGCCTCCAAACACGCCTGCACAATATCAGTTCAATGGAAATGGCACCCAGCCTTAATGACTGCAAGTCTTTATTGAAAAAACATTGATGTGTAAAGCCAAATACACCAGGATATGACGTTCTGCCATTGCTTCACAGTGCTATCTCAGTCCCAGGACTGCAATATGTAAGCATTCAGAGGTGATAATAAGTAGACAACTATTTATTTCCCCATATTCATCAAAGTTCATTTCCTTCATACCTACATCTGTTTATCTTCAGGTATCTTGGGTGAAAATGTCGCAATATCAAATTCAGCTTCACTTCAATTTTTATTTTAATATGTTTGGTTAAAAGCAAAAGGGAATAAAAAAGAAAGAAAGAAAGCAGACATGAATAGAAAACTCGAAAGCGATATGATATTTCTGAATTTATTCATTTTTCTACACCTGCTTCATTCTGTTTAGGGTCACAGGAGGACTCAAATCTCACCCATTTATCATCAGCTGAGAGACAAAAGTGTGCCCTGGACAGGTCACTAGTGATATTAAAGATATTAAAACGCAGAGACGGAGATGTCTGCAGGCAGAACTTGACAGGAAGACCCAGACAGAAACATGGTTTACACTACATGCTTTCAGTGGTTGTTAATCAACTGTCAAAGATCATATCTGGCATAGCCAAGGATGATGTAAGCGGGCATCTGGGAACCTGAGTTTTATCTCATCTCTCATACAACAGATATGCAGCTTCAAAAATGCACCTAGTTGTTTTCAAACTTTTCTGTTTCTCAATCGCAAAAATGCTCTTAAGGAGCAAGAGACCGAGTCTTTATTTAATGGCTTCAGATGCACAAAGAGGAAAACTGTCAGTGTTGATTTTTCTTTTTTTCTTTTTAAAATTTAACATTTTTCACATAGAGTCTTGAAATTCATGTCCTTTAAGCAGTGAGGATGGTGTCTTATAAGGCTTAGATTGAACTCAATCACTAAAATCTGTCTTTCAAAATAACAAGCCCATTATATGTAAGAGGTATAAAAACGTACAAGATCAGAAAGAAACATATAGGATCTGAGATTATTACACTAATAAGGGATTAACATGAAAGGGTATTATTGCTACTGAAAGACTATTTCTTACTATGAACCACACATTAAATCTTACTAAAAAAGAGATCATTTTACACTGCGTATAAAAGAAGAGTCTGCTGTAGCAGACCTTCATTCATGTGGTAATTAATAAAAAAAATACAGACCATAATGGGTGAAGGCACCATAAGCCGATTCAGAATTGACTTTACTAAAGAAGGAGATCTTTCTTTTTGATCAGCTAGTGGCTCTGTCAGGGTTTTATTCAGGGAGGGAGCTGAGTCATTTTTAGAAACGGTGAGAGGCACGTCAAAATAAATAATTTGTCTTACTTTGGATCAGTGAGAGAAGGTAAACACAAAAGATGTGTCGAGGCCTTTTGGTTTTAGTTGGCATCCTCTAATAAGCTGGTGTTTCTTAATCTTAAAGGTGCCGTAGCTGTTAGTTTAAAAACGTATACATTAAATGTAAAGGAAAAACAACTAAAAATGAACCCAGGTTTATTTCCATTTGACTGCTGCTTCTCTTTTTATTGGGATATGCAAATTTGCATGAAGGATGTTCTGCTGTAAGTGATGTTATGTTGTTTGGCATGAAGCTGCAGGAATACTGTTCTGTGGCTCTTATTTTCTTATCCAAACATCACTAAAAGCTCCCGGCAGACAGAGACCGAGTAGGTGAACAGCCGGACAAAAAGCCGTCTCTGGTTGAAAAGTACATTTGAAAAAAGGTAGTTGTAATTTGCAATTTTGCTTTAATACATTCTAGTAAAGGTAAATTACGTTTTGAGCTTCAAAATCCTCAAAGAGCGTGTAAATGGTAGATAATGCTTTGCTGTGGTTTGAAATTGTATATAGAGGTAAGATTTTAAAAGATCTTTTGAAATCTTCCTGCAAAATTACTACAATTTTAATGCATTATTCCACACTACAGGCCATATAACATTTTAGGTTTAAAAAACATTCCTCAAACTTCAGCAGGGCTGATGGTCATTGTAGGCGGAGCCTATGCCAGTGAACCAGCCAATCGTAGTAGAATGCAATGAAGGAATGACGCTGCCTCCATCATTCCCATTTGTCATGGGAATATGCAGAATGCAGAAGTTGGATGTTAATATAAATGACATCAGCCACATTTCAAAACAGTTGTCAGCAGTTCGGTCAGAAATAACGGGGTGCATAATCTTATTTTTCCACAAACAATAACTTTTAGTTGTTTTTCATTTTCAAAATTCTAATTTCTTGTCTCAAAACCATTCAATATTTTTATTAGATTTGATCAAAAATCAAAATAATCTTGAGAAACAGGCAATTATACAGCTATACTTCCTAAATTTCCATTTCTGAACAGAAACTGTGAATTAAACCCAAAAACAGTTGTTACTGAAATATTCCCTTTTAGAAGTCTGATCCAGTAGGAATGACAGCAGGGACATCCAAAAGGTGTGGCGCTAATGAGGCACGACAGCCTTGTCTGTGGAAAAGATGAAAGTTTGTGTTTAGTTTTTAGGCTTTTATTGAATATGAGAAAACATGGAACACCAGCAGTATTTAAAGCCCACTTTGATCATCGGCTTGCTTTGGTGATATTAAAGAAACAAGATGTTTATTAGAAAAATCCAGTACTCGTCATCAGCAGGGGCATGTTGTGGTGAGTTCACCATCTGAGATGTTTTACTTGCCACAAAGCTTTTACTGTAAAATGGTAAAAGTAACAGCAACAGCCCCCTCTGGAAAAAAGCCAAATACTCCATAAATCCAGTTAAAATGGTCTAACGTTAAGCAAATATTTTTGCCATTGGGATAAGAATTTTCTTGTCTGGCATTTTTCATATGAAGATGTTCAATGCAGGCAGCTTAAACACAGTCCAATTAAAACCCACCTATTTCCCAACTCATATAATACCAATCCGGAAAATACCCACTGGACTACCAGGAAAAAGGAACTTCTTTCTTTAACAGGAAGAATCCTGGAGCAGAACCAGGCTCTCCGAGGGCATTCATCTACTTCACGTGGTTGGGGCTTGGGGGATCCCAACCAGCTTCCCGCATGTTTCATTACAACCATCATCCTTAAAACTGGGAAGGCTGCATCAAATCTTAAACGGAGGAAGGAAGATGGAAAATAACATTTAACTCCCAGGACTTTCCTAATCCTTCCGCCCATCCCCAACTCCACACACACATATGCAGAGACACACACACACACACACCACACGGACCGATTCGCCTGAGCACGCTGCCCCCGTCACATCCACATTATTACACAGCGGCTAATCCTGTTCTCCAAACCCGGTACCTTGGATTCCACTGAGACAATCCTATTTGTGCTGCGCATTTCTCCATACAGTTTAGCATACAGGAATCCACTGTCCTCCAGACTGCTTTTGTCTCCTTCCAGCATGCCTTCCTAGTGTTTGCTGTTGTAAATCACCCCCTAAATCCCAGCACCCCATCCATAATCACCAATGTCTCAAGTTTATTATTGCATGCATTGTAGTGCCGAAATCTCAAGCAGACACAAAAACATACAGACAAATGAGGCACTCAATGCTGCCTGTCTGCAATTCTGTTGTTTTGCTGCAACTAACTTAGTGGTTTATTTATTGCTCTTTTTGTTTATTGATAGAGTTTTAGTAAATAATTCATGAGAGTGTGTTCTTTCCCGTGAAACCATGTTTGTTACTGAGAAAGAGTCGAGGCCTGGCTGTCAGATCATTTGCCTTTCAAGACAGCTGAGCTTGTGACATTTCAAGTATGTGGCTGTGCATGTGGATGTTCCCATGTGCAAGTGCAGGGCAATGCATCTACCAAACATGCACTAATCAAACAAAGGGCACCCGCCATCATATGCTGCAAGGCAACCGTACCAAGTCTCCAGTGCCACTAGCACAGATTAAGTTGTGTGCCTGTGTTTGTGTGTAACTGAGAATATGTGGTGGATTTTTTTTGTGCTTTCTGCTTAACTGAATACCTCTAAGTGCCCCAGTGGAGTCATGGGATTTCAGAGAGGTTGCATGTTTAGTCATCTGCTCACACCATCTGTCTCTCGGTGTTCTGTATGTCGGCATTTAGCTGTCGAGGTAAATAATCTGTATTTGTACGATAGGGGAGCTTGAGAGAGAATACTGTGGGGGGGAAAAAAAACTTATGATTACAGAAGTATAGGTTTGGGTAATGATGTAAAATGTGCCCCCTGATGAGACAGACAGCAATAGTCCTAAGGGTACGAACCATGCTGCTGCAACTATTGATGTTCTGTGACTTAAACTGCAACGCTGCTCCTCAAAAATGTAAGCAGGTTGAAGGACTCCGTCACCTTTAAGTAGTGTTTGTCCCCATCCTCACTAACTAACTGAGGTGTAGCTTTTGTTTTTTTGTTTTTTTTTTATTATTAGATGAAAGATACACTAGCATTATCTGGTTTTTGCCTTCGGTTAGAAAGTGTACAGAAGGCCTACTGTCCTGGATGTAAAGACCGCAGTAGTTACAGGCATTCATATGCTCCAGCTCTGATGAGCAGTGATGGAAACATGGTAACTGGGTCGTAACAGGGTCAACACAGTAACCTAACAGTGAGTTTGCTGCACTTAGGGGAACCAAGGTGAGTGCAGTCCCAACTTGATTTGGAAATAATTATTGGTAACATATCATTTAAGACAATAACAGGTTTTGGCAGGTGAAGGTTTGCAAAGGTGGACCTGGGGGAGGGTGTAAAATCATGCATGCTCACTGGAGAACAGGGACGGTAAGACTAAAATTTTAAGTTATCTTTAAATCATAAAGATGCAAACTCAAATCATCTGAACAAGGCTAAACAAAATATTTTTACTATAACGTCATTTGAAGTTGAATTGCATTTTGCTGAATCAAATCACACGGCACGGCAAAAGGACTGGCTTGTACGTCACTGGTGGTCGCTTCTTCAACATAAATGTAGCTGTCATGCATATGTCATCATACGTTGTTCTCAAACACTTTGGTACACATCTCGCTTCTTTTTGTTAATTAATTAAGGAGAAGGTGTGATACATCAAGTTTTTACAAGCGAGATCAGACGTGTATGTGTGTGCAATTGAAAATTTTATACAGAACTGTTTGTTCTCGCAGGCTGCGTAGATGTGTGGCATGCGAGTAAAACAGTGGCGAAAAGCACTTTTCAGCATGCACGATTACCACCCATTCAACCAGTGTGCGCTGAGGTAATCGTGTGATCCGTTGGATAATGTGCAACAGACGTGTGTAAAACCCAAGGGGAAGGCGTGCTGACGTGCGTGAATGAACACCTATTGCCTTGTACTGAAAAATGTCTTTTCCTTTTAACTGTCAAATTATAGAAGGCTCTTTGGAAATAGTAAGTGACCTGTAAAAGACATTTGATCACATTGCTGCAACAAAGACACTTAAAGCAAGGACCAGGCCTACAGCCGTCATCATGACCTAACGCCAGTGGCCAGGGAATGGGTGCAAGGAAAAGTAAACAAGAGGGTGGTGATCCATGCTGCAGTTGAAATAACCCCTTGGCTACTGGTTCGTCTGCCGTCTCTAATTCTCCCCGGATGTCTTGTGTCAGGAGCTTCATTCACCCCCAACTTCCTTATCTTTGCAACATGATTAACAACTCTTTGAGTGCATAATCTATAAGCAGCCTAAATCCCTCGCATTTATCATTGTTACGTATAATTTTAATTTCTCTGGAGCAATCGTTATTCAAAACGTACAGATATGAAGTCTTGTAAAAGGAAATGACACCTAACAAAAAAGTTAGGGTCCATTCATTTTCATGAGGATTGGAGACCCGTGGAGACTTGAGATGGGAAAATACCTCAGAAGGCATTTCGCATCAACAAGGAAAAGTAATTGGGAAGCAAAAAGGAGTTTAAAAAAAAAAAAAAAAAAGCTGTGCCCGGTGCCCGCCGCCCGCCGCCCGCCGCCCGCCGCCCGCCGCCCGCCGCCCGGCAACATCAGTAAATGTCTCTGCAAAAGCAGCAGACCCAGTTAATATTAAACATGTTAGAGTCTTAATTGATTGTTTCACAGGCAGAGATGCTAATTTGCTGCAGAGGCTTTTAAAGGCAAAAAAACAAAGATATCTAGGACTAAAATAAAAAGTTGTTGCAGTAAATTGCTCCATTATGTGGGATAAGGGAAAGAAATATAATGTCAGTCTGGACCAAAAGTGTTGGATACATCAACGTTTGCCATCTGTAGAACCATGTTTTTAACACAAGCTGCTTTCTTGTGGTTGTAATCGAGGATTCATTATAGTTAAAATAAATTAAAAAAAAAGGAAAACTCCAAGAAACCAGTTTTGTATGTGTCACAAATGAGTATCATGGTGGCGAAATGGGCACAGCTGAATGCCATTTGCAGGACCAAATTACCCATAAACACAGCCAGAATAGCTGGAGGGTAAGTCTAATCATAAGACAGAACACAACAACAGAGAGGGAAAAGTAATTTTACATTTCTGAAATGAGTCCCATCCTAGACACATGAACATTTAAAAGCCATTAAAACTTCAAATTGCTCCAAACCTTACTCCTTTTTTACAACATTTCAGTTCAGTTCCTTCAGTTTCACATCTGTAAGATAAAGCAGTTGGGTCACTGATGTGACGGAAAAGATGAATTTGCAAAAATCCAGAAAAACAAACCTCTAAAGAATGAAAAACAAATGAATATTCAAAGGACGTGAAAGGCCTGCAGTCCAAGTCTTTTCTGTGTTTTTGGGTGGTGGAGGTTTGACTCCAGCTCGAAGACTTTGTTTCATACCACCTTTACTCCCTAGAAGTAAAGCAGGGCTGTCTCATGATCATCTGCATTGCCTTTAAAAGTCAGATCAATACAAAGTCACGTGCTCTTATATTTTCTTTAGCCATTTTAATCTTTGATCAGCATGTCAATAAAGTTGTGTAATGTCACCGTTTTTATTTTCGTCCAGAGTTGCACTAGTCTTTCACTAGGATTTTGCACCGATGACTGGAGAGTCAAACTGCTGCAGAACTGAGAACAGATTCTCAAAGGGGATCATTTTGGGCTCTGTGGCGAGCGGTCCAAGTCCCGACCAACTGAAGCAACCCCTGATGATGATACTGCCCCCGCAGGCTTTCATGGTAAACGTTAGGCCTGTTGGGTGCACCATTTAATCCACTGCTCATCTTACTCTGATGCTCCCATTACTTTAGAGCAGGGTCAATCTAGAGTAGCCAGACCAATTTTCCATTCTTTCAATTTTCAAAGTTCTGTTGGAACTTTAAGACTTTTTTAAATTAGCCTCAATGGTAAAAGTTTTCCTTAAGGCTGCACATTTATTTAATTCCAGTACTGCTTGTTCTTTTTGAATTGTGTCTTTAGAAATGCTTCAAATTTCAACGCGTCCAACTGTTAAATTTCTTTGATTAGATTTTATCAACTGTTTTATGTAAATGATCTCCAATCACAATTGGATTTCGCAGTAATTGGATCCAGTCACAGAAGAAGATGGTTCACCACTATATATCCCAGCTGTAATTAGTTATAGTGGTTCGTTTTAGTGCTTTAACCAGTCTCCTATGTTATTCTGGTGGATCCATTCAGTATCCTCTTGATTTTTTTTTTTAAAGTTTTTAAATGATTTATAATAAGGTCAACATGGGGGAGTCAAATAAGAGTCACAACCCTATGTTTTATTCATCACTCCTCTGTTGTCTGGTTGAGTTTTCACTTCTGTAACTGTTGTTTTCAGAAAACACTATAAAGAGCAGTTCATGTCAATAAAAAGCTTTGTCTTTTACCATCTGTAAATGTGGTGGCAGGAGGATGGTCAGATAATCCCCAGGGAGCGGGGGCCGTCTCTGGGCTTCGGGGCTGCCTGCGAGGCTCCCTTACCAGACAGTCTTCAGACGGTCACCTCAGCAGACTGTTTCATGACCTATAACACACTCAGGCATTATCCTTAAGAGGAATAACTTTCAGCACATTTCCCTGGAAGTACCAACATCACTATTATATAATGACATTTTAGATTAAAAACAATTTGGTCACTTAATGAAATAACAAATAATCCTAATGTTGTTGTTTTCTTCTAAGTTGTATTTGCTAAATAAAACATCACCAATAAGCTGAAATGATGTGTTCAGTGCCATCTCATACTGAGAACGGATATGGAAAATCAACAATGAGACATGAGGCAGTGCTGTTTTTGGAAATTAAGGCTGTAAAACATTTGCGGCGTGGCTGAAAACCTGTTTAGGGACATTTATCACTGAAACGCATTCAGGAATAAAAAATACACAGAATTTATAACGTCAGAACTCATTCCTATCCTGACTTAGTAATTGCTGTATTTGTAGCTTGACTTCTTTTTTAAATATAAACTAAGAAGTCAAAGTTTACCAAACAACAAACAAAGACAAGAGTATCGTCTTCAGGAATTAATATCAGAGTCAATTACTTATGTCCAGAAAAGTTAACGTTCTGCATGGAGTGCACGTCAGAACTATCCCAGAACTATCTCATGTCAGCAGCCCGTAAAGAGATCAGTGTTATGAGGGTTCAGTAGTTCCATTTATTGGAAACCAACATGTTGACGAAGAAGACGAAGAGGACAAAAATGTGAATTATTTCATTTCACTTGCAGTTTGTGGACAAGTTCAGCCTCTTTTAGACATCTATTTTGCATTTATGAAGGTCGTGTGATTATTTTTTCAGCCGAGAAGTGCAGACTAATGTTTTTTTTATATGTACAGTCTTTGTCAAAGTAATGATTTTATGAAGTGAGTTTTTTTTTTATTCTGTTTCACTGAGCCCTGCTAATAAATCCAATAAAGATTAATGTTATGCAACAGAAAGTAATATTGTTCCACTGTTACAAAGACATTAAGTATGAGTGTCCTTTTTTTGATAAATTGAGACATACACTATAAATTCATTATAAGCGCTGAGCTCTGCTGCCTGATCTGTGTATTACAATAAAAGATCACAGTGAAGACTAAACTCACGTGACTGAGGCTCCTCGTGTGTGTCGATGGTTTCTGATTCTGTTTCACTCAGACCTGCTTGTTGGCTGGTTGTAAATGAGCATTTCCTCCAGCGGGTACCTACATTCAGAGTGTGTGTGGGTGTCCTTGTACCTGCCGTCTCCTTACTATCGCTACTAGCCAGGAAGTCATTTAATATCTGCAGAGGGACTCAGGTACAGTGCAGCAAAAGCCTCCGAGCAGAGAGCAAACACGAGGTGTTTGCCGTATGTGTGTTAGTGTGTATTGGTTTGTCATTTGCACAGTCAGAGTTTAGTGTGGGTTCATGTTTTAATGGAGAAGGGAAATGTTCACTGAGATACAAAGGGAGAAGAGGAGTTCAAAAGAAAGGCAAGTTTCTGCAGCATGAGAGGTTTCCTGGAACCAAACCAGTAACCTCCATTGCTGTCAGCACTTTAAATGGATGAGAGCCAGTGGGCTTGTAAGTGGACGGGCGAGATGAAAGGCGCTGGATGAAAAGGTGAAATGTAAAGGAGAGGAGAAACCGAGCAGGAGACAGCCAAAAACAGCTGCAGAAATTAGGAGGAATGAAGAGAGAGGAGATGACCCCTAGGGAGCCTTGTCTCCCACATCAATTACAGCAGTGGAGTGCAGGAAGAGTTAAGAAACACTTAGAGCTGGAAAACAGTTCATCACAGTCACAGGTCGTGTCTGTCTAACCCTTCACGCAGAGGCACAAATACTCTACTCAACCTTATTCCATCACTTAAACTTGTTTATGGGGAAAACGTAGTTATTAGTGAAAGTGTAATAGTTTTAAATTTAAACTTGATTTTAGTGCCGTACTCGGGTCCTTGGATGTGGCTGAAGCAGTGACATACTCTCGTACAGACTAAAGTTTAGTTTCCCACAAACACAGTGACAGAAAGAACAAAATACAGGACAAATGCCAGAATATAACAGAATCAGATGAAGTATAATGCATGATAAAAAACTTCTCATAGCTTCTAGAGTTTACTTACAAAGTGTGATCTCATTTCTGAAACACTCGGAGGATGATACGAGTAATTACGTTTAAACAATGTATCTTTTTATTTTTTTTATTTTACATGTTGAAGCTTGTTTCACAAGCTGTAATCTATGGTTTCACACTCCCTTTTTTTAAAACAAGCATAGTTGTCATCTTTAGTCAGTAGATCACAGAGGAGATGCAAGGAAAAGGCGTGACATCACCATTTTGTGTTTGTTTGGTTGGCATTTCGTTCGTGGTTAAGAAGAAACATCTTTTTCTTTCATGCGCAGATGTAAATTCCGTGCAGTTTATTTTTGTAACTAGGTTGGCCGACCTTTAAAGTTCAGAGAAAGGAAAAGGCGACAAGTTACCTCGGTCTCTTTTGTCAGTTTCTTCAGCAAATGAGGCCTTTTAAAGAGTTTTGAACGTCGTGAGCAACCTCAAACCTAAAAGTTCAGCTTAATTTAAGAAAACGTTCATTTGTAGGACTGCTTCAACAAAAATATGTGCCGTCTCCTGGAGATCCCTCGCACTCTGATTCTTCAAGCCAACTGTCTTTTTTCCATTGTTTTTTGTAATAAAATTCAGAATCATATAAAGTGTTACAATTACTTATTCCTACATCAAGATTAGGAAGAAAATCTTTTTCATGACCTCACAAGACTACACCTCCATGGACAATCCACTAATAAGCTTTCACAGGATGTTTATAAACATTGAAAAAATAAAGACATTATTTTTAAGAAATGCATCAAATATATATGTATATATTCCGTGTACGTGTTATATTATTTTAATTGCTGAGAGTTGAAGTCAAACTTAGTAAGTCTAAACATTTTAAGTCTTTGTGGCTAAAGTGAAACAACAGTAAATAAAGGATGTAATTCACTGCATTTTGTTGCATATAAACTGTTATAATAGATGCACATTAACCCAAATAGTTCTCATGGCAGATTTTATACTCTCAAATATATATTCACATCCAAATGGCTAAACTACTTGATATTACTTACACTCACTTATATGATTCTAAATTATGGTTTTTGTTTGCAGTCCAGCTCTTTGACTATTAATTTGGCACTGATGACATCACTGGCTCCGCTCGCTCAGCACTGACCTGATCAGCTGTGAACAAGCCTTAACGGTGCTCCACACTCACAATTGACACTCAAAAGCCAACAATGGCTGTTTAAGGTAAAAGCTCTGAGACGTTTGTGTGAGGTGGAGTAAAACCGCTATTGGTGCTTGCGATTGCTTTTGTTTTTATGCGTTTCCATCCTTACACCTTTGCTGATGAGCTGTCAGCAGCTCCTCCGCCCTCATGGCTTCCAAGACGCACTCCCTCTGTGGAGCTCAATACGAGATGTCAAGTGTGACGGGTGCCCCCCTCCCTCGCAAGATTTATGACCCCTTGACCTCTCATGTAAGAATCCCAGGTCACAATGCAACCCAAATAGCATTAAAAGCCCATCCAAAGCCAGCGTAAATGCTTCTCATTATGGAACAATTGGTTTTTTGGTCCAATAATCTCAAATAGAGATCAGTACGGGGATTTGGGCAATTCATCAAGTCTTCCTCTCGTATGAATAATAAGAGAAGAATCAGATGGAGGCTATCATTCCATTCATATTCATGCTTGAGAAATACTGTTGAGGTGGTCATTTGAATTTTAATAACATGTCAGATGTTTCAAATATGAGAATTAAAATTCCAGATGAAAAAGTTCCATGTAACCTCCTCTGACAGCTCATCCAGCTCCTCCAGAATACATTTCCAAGCATCTATGGAAGCCATCAGTGACCTGTCACAAAAGCGGCCTTATCCTTCACCTTTCAGCCACCCACTCCGAAATCATTCACTAGTTTGAAGATGATTAGTTCATGTGTGTGCATGCGTGTGAGACAGAGCTGTGTGTGGAGAGATACAATCTGGTCTACAATGTGAATTTCCACCCGGAGTGACAGGAAATCAATGTGCAAGTGCAGCTGTTTGAGCCCCAAACCTGAACGCAGCTGAAGTAGAAGCACCTCATGCATGACCTTCAGGGCTGCGGAGAACATGTGTGTGCGCATGTGCACATACAATACTACATATAGATGCAGCACACACATTTTTCAGACTAACACACACACGCAGAAACGAATATAGATCACTAAACTGCTCTCTTATGCAGTGTCGCGCATGCACAGACACATCTCATGTCATACAGGAATAAAAATTAAAAAAAAAGATCACAGTCTCCTCCTATGCACTGTTTTCACAATATGACACATTTATTTCACAAAAAAAAAAAAAACACAAGTGTTTATATGCCTACTTACCACTGTTATTTTTGTGATGATGATAATCCTGTGGAGATCATAGGGTTTCAGCACCTTTCAGCTCATCATTTTGGTGTTTACTGAAAATATCGACCGTTCTCTTGTTTCAAATCTACAGTTTGGTACAGAGCCTGCCTAGAGCGAACTGCAACAAAAATATAGCTCTGTGGAAATTCGTTTTCTCAGTTTGTGCGTCCTTGGCTTTGGAGACTGTGTCCACAGACTTTTAAACCTTGTGTGAGGATTTGTAAACTGTCTGCATGGGTTTGCAAGGAGCAGATTCAGGTGGTTGCTTGGAGGAAAAAAAAAACAAAACAAAACAAAAATAACTGACAACGTGGATCACAAACCTGTATACACACAGTACAGTAACAAATGAGCCTCTGCAGCAATGCAAACAACAACTTTCATGGTGGTGTAGTGTGGAATGAGATGAGTTGAAATACTAGTGTGAACTGGGACTGCACCTTCAAACATGAGACTACTACTACTACTCATAGTTTCATTTCATTATTTAGATTCATGAATTGCCACAAAATCACAAGTCAGCTACACAACCCAACTTATTCTTTGGAGTTGTAATGCAGTTGAACTTGACATAAAAAAAAAAAAAAGCTGTGCAGCTTCTGCTGAGACCAGAGAAACACCAATCAATGACTGCATACTATTCTGAGTCGGCTGCAAGTTCTCGCCAAATTTCTGTTACTGCTTCTAAGCAGAGCTGTCCACGTCAGCATTACAATACATCTTAGAGGAGTGACATTTCCACACCTCTGCTCTATGAAAAAAAGGCAAAACAAGCATAATTTGTTGATGCAAGACTAATGGAGATGGGAGATGCAGTAAGTTTGACACCTACAACACAGTGTAATGAAACGCATTGTTTTAGAATATTTTCCAGCTGAACAGTGACACTGAATGCAGCTGAAGTGAAAGGAAACTGGGTTTTTTTTCTTTACTTTATTTACATATACACATAACAGAAACAAACGCAGTTATTTCCCTGCAGGGTAGACTAATCTATCAAAGTCCTCACACAAGAGACGTCCGGACCTGCAGCTGAGACCCCACTTACTACCGCCCGCCGAGGCAGCAGGGGTCAGTGACGTGAGGGCTTGTGTGCACTTGTGTTTGTGTGTCTGTTTGCGCAGAGGTCACAGCTGTGGCCCAGAGCTGAGGTCTAGGTGACATGATGGTGGCTGAGATGATGTGGAGGAGGAGGTGTGAGGTGTCGGGATGTGATAGAAGGAGGGAAGATGATGCAACACTGCAGAGAGAGGAAGAATAAACATCGGAGAGAGTAAATACTGTTCAGGGTGAAGGGTTTAAAAAAATAATGGAAGGACAGGCAGAAGCAGTACTGTTAATACTAAAATAAAATAAAAATAATGTTAATAAATGACGTGTGATATGTTATCTGTGTTTTTAAAAATGTCTACATCTGTTTAAAGTATTTCAGAATATATTTTCTCTTTTTCAGCCCTCTGATTTTAATTTCTGGTTTATCTTGAGTAGTTTATGAGCCTGTACTGATTTCAGATAGGCATGAAGACGCACAAGAAGAAAGCACGTCATAACAACGAAAAGATCTGGCTCAGGTATTATTTTTTTATAGTTCGAATCCCTGGCGGCGTACCACACGACTCCTGTTGGTGATCAAATACACACATTTTCAACATATAGACACCTTATCAAAGCTTGATGTTTCTTGTAAATGATCTCAGCACCTCAAATCCACAATTGGATTCAATATATGAAAGCAAACATTGTTTTTCATTGACTATGGTCAATATATGCTGTTGTTCAACATTATAGATTTGCATGTCTATTAGTCATGTTCAACAATTGAACATCTGGGATACAGAGTAGAGTCTTTGGGGGGGTTTTTTGTTGTTTTTTTTACATGTTTGTCACATGTCCAAGAAACTGCTGTTAACAAGCATTGCAACCACTCCTGTCAATCTGTCTGAGCTCTATTGTCCACTTGTATCATCTAAAATCCATTTAGAGGTGCTGGAGTCCAGAACATGCTCCTGCAGCCACATGCTGAAAAATATGACACTCCTGCTGTGTCCTATCACCTCTGTAAACTCATCAATCCCACCTCATAGGGATCTCGCTCTTTCCATGATTATTGAGGACAAAAAAAAGGTCAAAATCCCTTCCTTTGTGCTTTTACCACCTGCAGTTCAGACTCATGAAGTTGTAGCATATGAACAGCACTTACTTTTAGATTTAGTCTTGTTGCAAATCCATCTGCATTTTTGGCCCTTGTACATACAACAGTCCTCCCTGACGTATCATGAAAAAAACAAATGCATTCACTCCATTACCAGCCTTGAAAAACACACAACCAAAAACATGTCTTAGGTACAAGGAGATCCTTTGTAAAAGAAAAAAAAAAAACAACAAAAAAAACATACCGCGCAGTGCGCAGCTTGATTACAACCGTAGGATATGCACTGCCTGGAGAATATGACCATACAGGGAAATTCAACCTTCAATGATGTCATAGAGAGCCAGTCTTAGAAAAAACTCCCCAGAACGACATCTTCTCAGCAGCCGAATATTTTATGCAGAATAATACTACAACATAAATTGACATTGTTTCTTTTTTGTAGCTTCCAGTCAAAACTAAGGTGATAATTAATCATAAACACACTGTAACTACTGTATGTC